>CM034401.1:7133337-7745212 GCA_019925095.2 Dendrolimus kikuchii
GAATTCCTTAGGCAGTGTCAGGTTAACATCACGAGAGGACTGCCCGAACCACTTGTCGCAGTTTTTTGATCAGAAGCCCCAAATTTTTTACAGCAATAGTATCACGTACCTACCCTACAAGATAGCAAAAAGTTATCAAACAAAATGGCGCCTACATACTTTAGTCAAATGAAAATAAACTTTATAAAAAAACCTTTTGATTTTTTATATAAAATGCGAAGAAACTTTTTCCCCAACCTAATATACATGATGACAAAAAAGATTCAAATGTGATGAAAAGATAACACTAATCAAAAAACAAATTACTAATTTTGAAGAAATAATTCCATACTTTTAAAGCTGTTTCTTTTGAAGAAAAATTACGGAGGCGCCATGTGAAATAAAAGATTCACAGCGTTGAAGGTAAGTTAATAAAAGAACTTAAGGCCGGTCGTAACGAGATAGGCCGGTTTATCTATTGCCATAACATTATTTATTTATTATTGAGGTGGTGTTTTAACTTGTTTGTTGTATAACCAGACATTTCTGTGCTACTTATATCTGCCACACATGTGGCTCAAAACTCAGAGCTGTAATGTTCACAACTTTAAAATATATAGTAGTAGTGTATCGCCTCCCTTTGCCTGCGGGGCAGATTTCTTTTCTTTAATTTTTATTTTAACATAATTCCTTCGAAAATATGAATTTCGTATTGTCTTTTTAACCGACTTCCTAAAGAAGGAGGTTCTGAATTCAACTGTATTTTTTGTATGTTTGTTACGCGATTACTCCGTCAATTGTAGACCGATTTTCAATTTTTTTATTTATTTGAAATTGTATAATCCTGAAGTGATTCCATACTTGCCAAGTCAGGATATGAAGGATATATTACGAAGCGGTGAAAATTAGATTAGGCTCCCATAGAGTAATTATAACCATAAACAAAATTAAAACTAAATAATTAAAATGAACAAGTTGGCGATAGGCTAAATAAAACATTAACAATAATTATTTATGCTTGACATCTTTATCTTCCGTGATCATGGCTACTGCAAAGTGGCCGAAACGTCGGTATAATAAAAATCAAATAATTACCCTGCTTAAAATAGTCAAAACGTAGTTTTATTAACAATACTATTTTTATACACGTTTTATATTTTATTATCAATTTCAAAATTTGCATGAGTTCAAACTTGTCACTTTTATTAACTCGCATAATTTAAACTCACGTAAATCAACAGATTAAGACATCTATGAATATTATTGGATACAAAAGTATTTAGTGGTATTTTAGTGTTGCACAGATTTGAATGAACTTACGATATCTAGTACGCATTTATTTTTTATTTATTTTTTCCGGAGTTGGGAATCCCGCATTCACGTAGCCCTGGCATAAGGCGCAGGACGGAACACTCAGGGGTTTTAGTGGGTATCCCTAACTGGGGCGTGGCAATAGCGTGGCACCGGTTCTGACCGGGCACGCTAGTGCCACCCCCGATCTGGCGAATCCCACACTCACACGGGTCGCGAACATCCCCACAGGCTTCTGTGCCTGTCGCGGCTTAGTCCTCAAACGGATTTCCCCTGGCCAAAAAAAAAAAAAAATCTAGTACGCATTTTGGCGGGATAAATGAGGTTTGTTACATGTCACGTGGTGCTACAAAGGGTCGAGTCGATTTCAAAATACATATACGAGATTTACATAAAGTATTTACATCAGTTAGTATTTAAAAAACTGCAAAGATTCTGTTAGTAACGGGAAACAGGCTCGGACAATATAGCATTCGTCAATATGCTAAACTTTAACCCTGTATGTATTCATAAAGAAACACTTGAACATTAAGGACAGGAATCGTGTAAAAGGTAAAAGTGGATTAAGTATGTATGAGGCTATTAGCCTGTCGACGACTTGTCCCGAATGTATATTTCAGAGGACCGGTCCAAATTATGTAATTCAGGTAAAGAGCTGGTTTAAGAGATAGGTGTTTCACCCTAATATATATACATTGACATGCATATATATATAAATATATACCCTTAGATGAAACGTCGACTCTCTAACTGTATTTTACCATATGTATAATTGAGATGTATACATTATTATATAAGTCGTGGTAGCTTACTGATTAGAGCAATCGCGTCCCAACTCAAGGAGCACGGTTTGGAATCTGCTCGGAAAGCAAGCACTACTTGGCAGTTTTCTGATCTAATGTGCATGCTACCAATTACCACGTGTTAACGGTGAAGAAACACATCGAGATAATCCTTTTCGAGAAACCTGCTAATACGCCTTGGACAGACGTGGTGAGTATACTGTCTGTTATTATAAAATGCAGAGTGCTCTGGAGAACTACTTGAGATGGACATATAAACTCATTTATTCATAGCTGGGGGCGCGAAAAACTGACTATTTTTTTTTTAGTCTCGAGTAAAAGATGATAGTTTTTGATATTTTAAGAACTTCCTACAAAAGACAGCTCAAATAAAAAAAAATAAAGCTCGCTCCAAATTTTTTTAGATTTCACAAATCGCCAAAAACTGATTTTTTTTCTCGTTACGGCATAATTTTATAGACCAAAAAATAATATTTTTCTAAGTTTCAGTTCAAAATTTGAATTTCAAAATTTCGCTCATAATTTTTATTTAATGTACTAATGCATTACTTTACATTTTTTCTAGTGAGTAATGCAATAATATATTTAAAAAAAATATGAGCGACCTTTTAAAATTTAAATTTTGAACTGAAGCTTTCAGAAACGTATTATTTTTTATTCTATAAAATTAAACCGTAGCATGCTAGCAGTAATAACAAGATGAAAAAATAATCGGTTGAGTAGTTTCGGAGTTCACCACGGTCAAACACTGTGATACGTAATTTTATATACCTATATATAAGTATATAGATTATAAAGATTTGTAGTTTTGTACGTTTGTAACGAATTAACTCGAAAACTACTGGACCGATTTCGAAAATTCATTCACCATTAGAATTCTATATTTTTCCAGATATAGACTATATTTATTACTAGAAAAAAATAGGGATCCCTACTAAAACTTCAATAATGTAAGTCAGGGTGTAAAAAATAGTGTTTGGGTAGGTCTGGGGATGGTTTACTTTTAAAATCAGACCCGGTAGGTGGCGCTGGAATCGGGTTCCAGATATTTTAATTTTTTCAGGGCAGGACAACCTCTGACGGAACCGTTGTTAGTTTTATTTGGGTGAATACAAAAGTTAAGCATATGAACCACCGTCATTCATATATATACCTGTTATAAGTGAAGATTTTAACTTATTTTAACAAGCAAAGCCATTATTATATTTTTAAGCAGTTAAGGGTCACATATAAAAAAGTACAAATTGAAAAACAGAAATGAATCGTCTACTTTTGACTTAAACCAAAGTACAGACAGTATACAAATTAAAACATTCAAATTAAAGGTTCAGACGTAGTCAAATATTTTAATACGTATTAAAACAAAGAAGTGGGTATGAACGAGCTATTACTAAAAACAGAAGGTCATTCTTATCGAAAATAAAATGTTAATAAAATGAAAGAAAGAAACATTGCTTTACGTTCTCGAGGCATCCGATTAGTGCTATCATGGCCATCGTGCAATAGAATCGTCTACGTTTTACGAGAGGGAGAAACAAAAAACTGTATGGAATCGATACCCGCCGCAATCGGACTTGGAGTGGTGTAATGCGTCTTTGGGGAGTCGTCGGCCTTGGAATTGGGGCTACGGGATAAGCGATAAAGGATTACATTTTGTTTTTCACGTTTTTAAGACTGATTAATTACGTTTTTTAGAGTTTCATCTATCTCCGTTCTAGTCGGACCATAGGTTTCTCATCATAGTGTTACAACTCAGGTCCCGACAAAAAAACAAAATCCACCTGCATACCTGAAACAAAACACATTTTATTACCTGTCGGCATTTAAACTGATTGTAATTATTTTATGATCGTCTTCTTTTGTTTGCTTATTGATTGGCATAAGTTTCTAAAAAAACAGCCTATTCTTTTATTGTACTGTTTAATGGCTGTTTTCAGCCGATTAATTAGCCAGGTGTGGCGGATTAAGTCGACTACGATACTGGCACATTGCATTTGTGCAGTATAAAACGAAGGCCTGATAGAGGGAGTGGCAGTCGAGCGATAACCACGATCAAAGCGAGACGTGTGTACATTTGGTAATCTATTAGTGACGGACTTTGCGAGTTTTATTGAATTACGACCTTCTGCATTACGTTTGTATTTGTTATGTTCGGTTATGTTTGTACCTGTGTTATACGTGTTTGTATAGTTCTAATAAACTCTATAGTAATTCTGACGGCATTTTAATTCGAGTCTCGCAACTCGTAACAATAGTGTTATTATATGTTGTAATTTAGCAGGCGAACGAGTAATTACGTAAAAGAAATACAAATTTATTTATTTAAATTCACGCTTATAGGTGATACTTTATTGATAATTTATTAATAAAACAGGAGTCAGCATTTGGTTTAATACTATTCATTATGTCAAAGAGGCAAGTGAGGTGTGTAAGAATAAGCCTAAATGGCACTCTGTTGTTCGTGCCTACCCCGCAAGGGAACTAGCGTGAAGTTATGTATGTATGTATGTATGTACTATTCATTATGTCCAAAAGTAATTGAAACTAAAATAAATCAATTTATTTATTAGGATGAGGTTTGTTCGCCATGGTGGTTAGGACAATTGCGAGGTATGTACCTAAGTGATCATGTTATCGTATACAGTTTGGACAATACATTATACTCACACATTCACATTCTAACAAAAAACATAAAAAAATAAGTTTGATCATGTTTATTTACATTTTTATTTCTTTACCTATAAAATAGTGAGTATCAAAAGAATAGAAAATGGCTATTGAAATTATGTTTGTAAGAGGTCACTAAATTTTGCCACTAAATTGCCCGCAAGTTGCAGTCTCACGCACCGAAATTTTAAAGATTTTTTCCTACTATTAACGACAAACGTTTTGCGATAAACCAGAAATAGATGGCTTAAAGTTAGGTAATTACTCGAAATAACAGGTTCAAAAATATTTAACTTTTTGGAGTCACCCGGCCTCTCATATGTATGTATGTCACCAATGGTGGGTTAATTCAGATTGTATTTAGGGGCGTCCATTAATTAATTACATGAGGCGATTTTCGCGATGGGATGTGACTCAACTCCCTCTCCCGTTCCCCAATCTCACGTGAGATTTTTCAAAATGTGTGTTTCTAGAGAAAATAGTGGATTTATTTAAAAAAAAAACATAATTTGCTTAATATTTTTTAATTAAGAGTAGTATTTAAGATTGCGTAGAATGTAGGTTAGAATCACAATGAGATAATTGAATAATAAAATATTTAAATGGTAACTACTAAAATTCATAACAGAATGTTTATTCCCTTTCTTTTCACGACGACTCATGCACGGTCTCAAGAGTGACTATTGAAACGAACATATCCATGTGATCAAAACAAAAACAAATCCTCGCAATTTGACACATTTGTTCCGGAAAAAGTTTACGTAATATTCTCCGAGAGCCCTCCCCCAAATTGAGAACAGTGAGATTCAGCTCGACTCTCACTTCCCATTAAATATCTAACGTAATTAACGGACGCTCCCTTATCGGGAAACATAGACTTCTTGTTAATATTAATATTGTATAGCTATTGTTGTTGCTATACACATATTAATAATGTATATATTTGGATATATATAATATTAATATGTGTTATTGTCTATTTTCTTTTTCTTAATTATAATAATATGTATGTATGTATGTAATAGTGTAATATCTATGTATCCTATTAATTAAATGTATTTGATTTGCACACCACCGTCATACACTCTCGATTCCTTTCACTCAATCCACATCCCGGGTTGTCTGGAAGAGATCGCTCTAAAGCGATAAGACCGCCCTTTGTTCCTGCCTTGACACGATATGACTGTAAATGATTTACTTTATGTGTATGTGGTGAACAATAAAGTATTTTCTATCTATCTATCTATAGACTTCAGTCAGGGTTGCGACATCTTAGCTGTTCGCATAAAGGTGACAAGGCATTATGTTAAGGTTCGTATTAATTGAGACATTGTGTGTAAATTCGCTATTTTACTGGCTTACTCCTTGAGACGACTGCTGATAAAATGTCAATGGATTTTAGTGTGACTAGCGCTCGGTTCTAAGGGGATCCGTATACAACTTACCACAGCCCCTAAGTGCAGCCCAGACTGGATAATACAAATTTGATTTGTAAAGGCGGATCCATAAAAATAACAAAATATGAGTAGCATTTATACGCCTTTATTTTATCCACAAACTGGGTTTGTACATTTTACTTTGTAATCTTATATATAAAAATGAATCGTAGAAATGTATGTACATGTACATAACTTGAGAACGACTTTACCGATTTTGATTAAACTTTTTGTATGTATTTGAGTGGGTCCCCGGATGTTTTAGATTCACAATTGGAACCGGTAGGTGGCACTAGAATTTTTTTTTTTTCAGAGCAGGACAGCTAGCTGTTTTATAAAATTAATGTTGCTGTTTGGGTTATGATATGGTTAGGTATGTCAATGATAAGCTAGTTGCTTTTTTAAGCTTACTGTACAATTCTATGCGAATTTCGGAAGTACTTGTGAATGGATATGAATGGCTACTCAGCCGGAACAAACGCTGATTCTTGGTCAGACCTGGTGTCGCCTCACAAATCCTTGCAAACCAAGTAGTAATGAATGAAAGCTTACCGTCACTGGTACCGTGTAGGAAACGGATTTAAGTTGGATTAGCGCGTTCTTGCTTAGCACAAACTCTACACTCATTGATCGGGGCACAGCACTACGAGGAACGGTTTTGAGGTACAATTCAGCAGTTTTCTGATGATTTTAGACTAGTTATCGGCATGCGCGGCGTCGAGACGATATTGAATCAACAATTGCAAGATTCGGCCTGGCCAATACGACGCGTGTGTGTGCGCAGCGCCCCGGTCCTGCTAAATGAAGGTTTGGAAGAGGAAATGTTGCCGAGAAAGGGATGCTTTTCAGGAATGTGAAATGATGCGTAACTTCACTTAATACACAATTTAATTAGCAATGGTACACTTTCTAAATGTCTGCTACACCTGGGATCAAGTTCGTGTTAGTGACTATGTCACTCGGACGTAGCTTAAGCGTTATATAATTTTGAGATGCGATATTGGTAATAATATTGGACGTTGACTGATAAGTCATGTATATGCACTAACGTAGATAATCGTTGCGTTGCGCAATGCGTTTTTTTTTGCTGGACACAGTTGCTATAATTATATCGTTAATCCCTGTTATAGCAGGGGTAAAAACAACACTTGCGAAGGTGCTTTGAAGGATGAAGCACCTGTATTGACGCCAGTGACACAGAATGCTAAAATTACGTCCTTTCCGCCATAATTTCTACATACACTCCTTTTCGTTCGAATGCAATGTGAGACACCGCTCAATACAACCAGGTTTTATAATCACTCTTTCAGTGTTCAAGCTGTCCAATTATGGAACATGCTTCCACTGGAAGTAAGGCAAGCCCAATCTGTATCCGCCTTTAATAAACTTGTTAAGGATTACTACCTCAAACTATAATTTGTGCTGTCATTATTGTACGTATCTTTATTCTATTTATTGAATTAATATAATATGTATTCCTTTTAATAGACGATATATATGTGTGTGCGTGTGTGTGTTTGTGTATGGATATATTTATATATATGTATGTTTATATATATAATATTACTATGTTTTATGTACTTAATCATGTGTATATAAATATGTATGTATATTTATATAATAATATTAATATAAAGAAATTCTGAGAATTGATTACAGATTGAAATTTAACAATTACATGCACAATATAACAAGCGCATGCAAATAACCAACGCCGATACATCTACGTACCTACGTAGATACATCACTTTTTCCATAGTTTGAGCTATGAATTGTCGCCTTGGCCGTCCCTCACATCCCCCGCACTGGCATACGATTCGACAAAAAGCTACTACAAATAAAACTATGCTAAAACTATTGATGTAATCAAACAAAGAACAACAAAAGTCAATATTTAAATGTGTATGAATTGTTATTACTAGAACAAATTTGTGTGTGTGTGTGCAATTCATACATGATAGAAGTGGAACTTCAAAAAAGTAGTCTACGAGAGAATGAGATAAATATAAAGTATCAGAAGTATTAGGATAATTGTAAGGTTTATTATTTTTATAATATTTTTACAAAGATAAAAAATTATTACATATTTTAATGGAAGATATTACATTTCATATATTACATATTTAATATATATTATAAGACATATTATTCAGATTCCATGTGAAAACATGGAACTTTGAAGAAATGACACGAGAGGCTTATGATAACTAAAATAGGAAACAAATGCTCTAGTTTCGATTTGATTTAAGAACTTCAAAACTTCAAAATATTTCCAACTCTATCTTTATTTGCATAGTGTTTAAATGACTAAACATCTCTTTTTAGTGTCGCTTTTTTTTCATTTCATTGAGTTACAAATCACAACGATTTTAAATGAACAGACTAAAATTATCAGAAACATAAACTACTAACAGTATCCACATTCATTGTTCTGCCAGTGTTTATTTATTTTTTTCTTAAATATCAAAATGTATAATGCAGATAATAAATTTATTTATTTATTTATTTATTATCTGCATTATACATTTTGATATTTAAGAAAAATTAATAAACACTGGCAGAACAATGAATGTGGATACTGTTAGTAGTTTATGTTTCTGATAATTTTAATCTGTTCATTTAAAATCGTTGTGATTTGTAATTCAATTAAAAGAAAAATAAATTAAAAAAAAAAAATTATGTATATAATGCAGATAAATATTACCTCTATTCAACTATCTGTCTAAATCAATTTTCATGGTATTAAGTTTTATGGTATAAAAGTCAATGCACTGTAACGAATGGGGTAGTTGACATATCACAATAAATTCTGAAACAATATCTAACAAAAGAGCGGGCGTTAATAATAGATTGTTATACGAGAGGTGAAAACCACACCGTAAGTTAACACTCTGCTTTTCAATTCGAATATGAGGAAAGTAAATAAGAACTAATTAGTTAAACAAATAACTCTTTTCGAAATGAAATCAGGCGTTAAATTCAGTTCTAAATTTGATGAACTCATTTAATACGCCAAATGTGAAACGTCAAATAAATTTCTTTTTCTGTGGCATGGTACCAGCCAGTATTTTTTTATCACTGATGATAGTAAATATTTAGCTCAAATTTATGTAAATTAAATAATAATTTAGAGAAAATTAATGTATATATGTGTATAAAATGATTTTACAAAAAGGTTGATTTTTTTATAAAGTAAAGTTGGGACATAAGTCTCATATATTATCTACGGCTCGCATAGTTTTTAAATTTTTTGATAGTAGGGAAAATCGTTTCCCAGGGATGAAAAGTACTGTTTTCATCGCTGTGATGACGCAACTCCAAGCATACTTTCAGAATATGAGAAATGAAAAATATCATCATTATCATAACTTTAAATATCATCGTAGAAATCATATTCATTACTGTTTTTTTTTGCTGGAGTACAACAGACAGCCGGACGGCCAACTGTGATAGATAGTGGTTACCGTCGCCTATAAAAATTTGCAACACTAAATGTGCTACCAATGTGCTACCGGATTGGATAAAAATGGCCTTATAAAAAAAAACACAGATCAAGCGTCAAATTTCATTGTATTTGAACATATTTAAATAATTATTGCTTTTTTCAACTTATAAAAAGTGTAATTGACACTCTTTACGAAAGATTACGATCATTAGAACGATTGCCACTTTTATAAAATAAATGAACAGAAATCGTTACAGGAGGATTGTGTTCCGGAATTAAAACACTGATATGAAAAATGCTCAAAAGAAAATGCAGAAAGTTTTCAAAGAAAGAGAAAACAAATAAGATTTATTGCTAGGTCGAGAGGATCGGTACTAAGTAATAGTGTTGGGACTGAATCCAAGAACAATTATAACTCTAAGAAGTTTTTATATTAGTTCATTTGTGGACTTTTATATACTGGTCAATATTGGAAGGTACTATAAAAGGAGTAGAAAACTGGATCTGGCAACCTCTAATATTAACATAACTAAACAGGCGAGAACAGTATTAATCTTAAGGCCGGTTTTTCCATTGACTCTATAAGTCGTGCGCAGAAGGTTTGCCATTGACAATCCCTCCCTTCTCCCACAACCGCAACCTGCGACGGTCTAGTTATTAGTACTACTTAGACAAGCCCCGGTCTCAGTCATAGGAAGCGGGAGGAGCGACCATTGGCAAACCTTCTGCGCACGACTTATAAGATAAAATACAGCATGAATAAATTAAAAATTACAGTTACGTGAATAAAACGTTAGAATTGTCTTCGGCCCTTAGACAATACAAATTAGCTCGTCCGAGCCCACAATATCTATTCATCATCTAATTATATTGTTTGTGATGAGTTTACTTTGGATAAAAAAAAAGAACAGATTTGGTCAATTAGATCAATGATTATGTTAAATTTGTACTCATTTTATACGAAATTAAAAAAAGGAAGGTTTACGTGAACGAAGGGTGTTAAAAATTCTAATGTATAATCTCAGACATTATAAAATGGAGCTTCGATGAACAAAACAAATTTGTTCATGTAAACTTAATATGTAGTATACACGTGGTCTGCGTCTGTGTACTTGTGGTAATGTGTCCACTAGAAACTAATCAACCTTTATTCTTACTAATTCAATTATTATTTACTGAGTTCTCGTAACACTCTGCGGTCCCATCGGCATCCTTCAGCGCCTCCACTTTGAGAGTCTGAGACTCCATCCATGAATGGCCTAAGTGTAAATTTTTCATGATTATAAATTCAAGTAAAAGAAATAGCAAATATTTGCGTGTAAGATTATATACAAAACCGAGTAGTACAAGAATACAAATTCTATTTCGGGAATAAGACCGCGTTAATGAACTTTAGATCGATTTATTGAGGGTTTAAACGATAAAATCAACATTGCCAACTGTAGCCACATTTCCACTAATTACGGTAATGACTCCTTAATTAATGGCGTATGCTATACAATAAATAGGTTAGAAATGTTGTTTTAATGAGATATAAATGAATGAAAAATATTTGTTCATCCTTTGTTTTCATGTTACGTGTTAATTTAAAGATCGGTTTTAACGATAAGGCCGCCTGTACAATTTACGGACTGCTTTATTTTACTTTGGTTGACAATAAAGAGTTTCCAATCTGTTGTTAATAACATTAGTTCCAAGTACTGTCACTTAGTATTATAATATTTGTGGTTAATTATGATTACTACTCGGTGCGTTTGTCATCGCTTGAATATAAAAGCAAGCGGGCGTAGTGACGAACCATTCTCACTTCGAATTTGATTGGATGCACATGTCATAGTAACACTCTATGGTAGCTAATTATTGTTGAAACAATTCTAAAAGTACTACGTGTTTTATTACAAAAATTCCACACTGACACCACTTATGTGGTCTGTGTATCTATTTGTCAGATAATTAGATATAGATAGAATATATGTTAGTTACTAGCTGCGCCCCGCAGTTGCATCCGCGTGGTTATGGAAAATCGTTATATTTTGAACAATTCACACTAAATTTTTATAAATTATAACCTATGTGTTATTCTGATGTGTAAGCTATATTATTGTTAAGTTTCATCAAAATCCATTCAGTAGTTTTTTCGTGAAGGAGTAAAAACATTCTTACAAACTTTCGCGTTTATAATATTAGTAAGATATTTTGTCAGAAGTTTTAAGTATTACTTGCTATAAATATTTTCCATGTATCTGATGACAATTTTGAGGTTACCGCACTAATATTTGAAAAGCTGCCCTTTTTTAATCTTTCTTTAATTTTCAATACTAAATTAGGACTTGTTAATGTAAAGCATTGGCAAAATTTAACTGACACCTTAAGTGGTACCAGGACATCACTAGTACGGAGGGCGTAATGAAAATATCAGAAAAACAAAGTGCCGTTAACGACGCGACTTTTATCTCAAGGAGAAAAGTTTCTGTGACAAATTAAGAAAGACGTAAGATATCGGTCCATCCGGGTCCGGGACCTAATGGAAAATACGGTTTGCCGTCAGATAAAACTTTTTGAGGACACGAGCCCCGGAATTGTGAACGACCCTCGATCCGAAATTTTGACCGATGAGACTTCTTGTTATTACTTATAATGTACTCACGAATGTACCTTATTGTAGTTGTTTGATATAATTACTATTGCATTTTTAGATAAAGACTCGATTATTCAGACCTCGGTTATACTGATTCGCCATTATCTGGATTGGCAGTCGTTTAATAATTAATATTGCAATATTTTAGTAATTAATTAAGAAAATACGCAGGTATAGTTCCCGGCACGAAACTTAGCGGTCGGTGGAACCGTGGGGATCGCTTCGCGTATTGATCGTAGGCAATGTAATGAGATTGAGAAAATGTTATGTTTTTTGTCTCTTTACTCGAAACAACACCTCGGACTTAAAAAATGGACGAAATTTCACTGTTCATAGAACAAAGTGACCGCTCAAAAATCGTGCCGAGGACTATACATTCGTGTGTACCATTTTTTTTTTATTGCGAAGGTGGCTTAGAGGCAGACGGCCCTGGTCATGGAAAGTGGTTACCATTGTCTAGAGACGTTTGTAACACCAGGGGGAAACTAACACGTTGCCAGCCTTTAGGATGGGATAAAGAGGGGTAAAGGAAGGAGAAGAAGGGATCAGACAAGGGGAATAGGGGTATGGGATAGTAGTTAGGGGAAAGCGGGCCATCGGAACTCTAACTCATTGCAGGAAACACAATTAGCACAAGCCAAGGCTGCCTGTCCTTTGAAGCGGAGAGAGGTTGCGGAGCGGAGAAACGGAGAAATATTGACCAATAAGATTGGCTGCCTGTCCATTGAGGCAATTTTTATGTAATCTTATTGGTTAATATTTCTCTGCTCCTCAGTCTCGCTGCGTTTCGATGGACAGGCAACCGATATTTGTGAGAGCATGCCAAGTATCACACCGATTGAGCTGGACCTAAGTGCTCTTTTAATCAAGATCCAGCATGGCTCTACCATGTATAGAGATGTATGCCTAATTTGTTATCTATATAAATAAAAATAAATCGTAGAAATGTATGTACACGCATAACTTGACAACGACTTTACCGATTTTGATGAAATTTTTGTGTGTTTGAGTGGGTCCCTGGATTATTTAAATTCACAATTCGAAACGGTACGTGGCGCTGGAATCGGGTTCTAGGATCCTCCTCATCTCCTGGACCGGCTCTCATGTTTTTTTTGTATGTTCAAGTAGGTCCCCGGATGGTTTAGATACACAATTGAAACCGTTAGGTAGCGCACCAGATACAGGAGGAGGCGTCGCCGCGCCGATGACGCAGTGACCGTAGAAGCCGGCCTGTACGAGGGATACAGGAGCGCCAAAAAGGAGTTACAGGTCGCCATCAGGGAAGCCAAATCGGCGGCGTGGGTGGAACTCTTGGGGACGCTGGACAACGATCCCTGGGGGCGCCCTTACCATCTGGTCCGGAATAAGCTCCGACCATGGGCGCCTCCGCTGACCCAGAGTCTCCCCCCACCCCAGGTGGCCGACATCGTTGGCGCTCTGTTCCCCTCGAGGGCCGAGCACCCGCCTCCCGCGATGGCACCGCCATCGCCGGAGCCCAGCGTGGAGCAAGACCAAGTGCCCGCAGTGACCCGGGAAGAACTGGGGGCGGCGGTGTTGAGGCTGAAGGCCAAGAACACCGCCCCCGGTCTCGACGGCATACCAGGGCGCGCGTGGGTTCTATCCCACGGCGCCCTGGAGTCCCGATTGACGTGGCTCTTCACGGCGTGCCTGCAGCAGGGCCGGTTTCCCACCCGGTGGAAGACCGGCAAACTGGTCCTGCTCAGGAAGGAGGGGCGCCCGGCGGACTCTCCGTCCGCCTACCGGCCCATAGTGTTGCTGGACGAGGTGGCCAAGCTGCTGGAGCGAGAACCGTCTCGTCCGGCACCTCGGAGAAGAAGGGCCGGATCTGGCGGAGAACCAGTTCGGTTTCCGCCAGGGGCGCTCCACTGTGGACGCCATACGCCGTGTAAAGAGCCAGGCGGAGGAAGCGATCTCCCAGGGCGGGGTGCTGTTGGCGGTGTCTCTCGACATCGCCAACGCCTTCAACTCCCTGCCCTGGAGCTGCATCAAGGAGGCACTCCGCTACCACGGGGTGCCGACCTACCTCCGCAGAGTCATCGGTGACTACCTCTCGGTGAGGGCCGTCGTATACCCGGGTCAGCTAGCCAGCTGGGGTCGGCGAGAAATGACGTGCGGTGTTCCGCAGGGGTCGGTGCTGGGCCCGCTCCTGTGGAACATCGCATACGATTGGACCATACGCGGTGCGGTCCTCCACGGTGTCAGCATCACGTGTTACGCCGATGACACGTTGGTTGCGGCCCGTGGACGGACCCACCGGCAGGCGGGCCTACTGGCCACTGCTGGGGTTGCGCACGTAATCGATAGGATCCGGCGACTCGGTCTGGAGGTGGCCTTCCACAAGTCCGAGGCTGTGGTGTTCCACGGGCCTCGGAACAAGCCACCTCCGGGCTTGAGTATCACAGTGGGAGGCACCACCATCGGCGTCGGGACGACGATGAAATATCTCGGACTCGTCCTCGACAGCCGATGGGAGTTTTCGGCACACTTCAAGCGACTGGCCCCCAGGCTCATGGGGGCAGCCGGCGCCCTATCACGGCTCGTCCCCAATGTGGGGGGGCCCGGCGCGCCGTGCCGAAAACTCTATGAGGGGGTCGTACGATCCATGGCCCTATACGGGGCCCCGATATGGGCGGAGTCCCTGACGGCCAAGAACGCCGCGTTGCTGCGACGTCCGCAGCGCGTGCTGGCCGTCAGGGCTATAAGGGGGTATCGTACGATCTCCTTCGAGGCGGCCTCCCTCCTAGCCGGATCCCCACCATGGGACCTAGAGGCGCGCGTCCTTGCGGCCGTGTACGATTGGCGCAAGGACGCCCTCAGTCGGGACTTCCGTCCTGCGCCTCGGGAAATCGAGGCTAAAAGGGCGGAGTTCCGGCAGGATCTCATGGTGGGATGGCGGAACCGACTTGCGCACCCCAGCGCCGGTCATAGGACCATAGAGGCAGTAAGGCCCGTCCTGCCACAATGGATTGACCGGAGGCACGGCACCCTGACGTTCCGCCAGACGCAGGTACTGACCGGGCACGGCTGCTTCGGCCGGTACCTGTGTCGGATAGGGCGTGAGTCGTCGTCAGGGTGCCAGCACTGCAGTGCCAGCGTCGAGGACACGGCGTTGCACACTCTGCAGGAGTGTCCAGCCTGGGATGGGGAGCGCCGTGTCCTCGGCGCAAACATCGGACCAGACCTGTCGCTCCCGGCCGTGGTCCAGGCCATGGTCGGGGGCCAACCTGAATGGGACGCCGTCGCCTCCTTTTGCGAGGCAGTCATGTCCGCAAAGGAGGCGGCGGAGCGGGAGAGAGAGCGAGCAGCCGCGCTCCTCTCCCGCCGCAATAACCGGTCTCGGCGCCGGAGGAATACGGACCTCCGGCCGCCATGAACGCGCGGCGCGGGTGACGGTCAGGGGAGGCTATAAGGCCGTCACCCGCATCTAAGGCCGCCGAGTAGGGGGCGCGTCAGTGCCCGCGCGCGCCCCTCAATTATGAGTACGGAGAGGCCTGCCCCAGTGCTGGGGTGGGCCCACGCCAGCCGGGGTCGCGGAAGAAAAGCTCACGCATATCCCGTGACCCCGGCTCATGGCGTCAGGTGGCACCAAGGGGTTTTAGTGGGTATTCCGGCTCCTCTAGCCGGCGAGTCCCACACTCCCCCGCCGAAGTCTCCCCGGCGGGGGGTCCGCAAACGGATTTCCCCTTGTAAAAAAAAAAAGTGCTTTTGCTTATCGTCAAAAAACTTCTCCGTAAACTTATACGTTATCAGAAATCCGATAAAGACCGCTTAAGTTAAACTGATTAGGGTCTCCTGTGTCCACATCCACGCAGACGTCTATTATAATAACTCTTATCATAAACTGATTAGGGTCTCCTGTGTCCACATCCACGCAGACGAAAAGATGGACAGACAGACGGATAGACATAATTTTATATAAGTACTCTGTTTTTTCTTTTGTGTGTTTTGCCATCTCGACCTCAGTTATTAAACAATATCGTCACTACAAACTGCGAAATCGCGAGTTTTTTACTTCCTGAAACAGTTAAGCAGTCAGACGGCCCACCTGATGGATAGCGGTCCTATGGACGTTTGCAACACCAGAGGTGACGCTAACGCATTGCCCACCTCTAACAAATTTTATAACGCCCTTCTTAAAAAGCCTCATGTCATCCTTCCAGATCATTGTTGTACACGCAATAAATGTTGTATAGAACCGTTGCGTAGTTGAGCATGGGAGCTCAAGGACCGGGGGGACAAAGAATTCTCCGGCAGTGGATGAGGCCTTTGGGCCACCGCCTGCCAGGGCTAGCGGAGAGGCTAGGACATATACCCGAGGCCCTAGCATTAAAGGCGAAGGACGGAATACCGAGGAGTTTTAGAGGCCGAATCCCTCACATAGACCACGACTTTCCTCCATCGCGCGGCTGATGGCCCTCAATCGTGTTTGCCCTCATAAAAAAATGGGAGCTCAAGGAAAAGGGGGTGAACATCTCGTCGCTGGCGAGTGGTACGGTGTCTAAATATGACTGAAGATTTTGTCTGGCTAAAATTTATATAATGCCTAATTATAAATGACCGCGTTTAGAATATTAGTCTGTCAGTTCAATCTATTTGAAAGCCTGTCGAATGAGTTTTGTAACGACTCACCGGATTTAAGTGATTGACTTTTTTTTCTTAAATTTTCTTGAGATTCATTATCTCGCAGAATTCAAAAGATATTTTACAAGTTTTTTTGTTTTTTTATTGCATGAGTGCAGCAGCCAGGCAGACTGCCTACCTGTTGGAAAGTGGTTACCATCGTCTATACACATTTGCTCTGCTGCTCTCTTCAGGATACTGGAACCTGGCCACTAATGCCGGAACACAATTCAAGGTTGTTATAGCGGCATATTCTAGACCAGGAGTGATAGCCATCCAGACAGAAACATACGCTAAACAACCGGTGGTAACCTGACTTTGGGTTGTTTTGTCGCCTCTTACGACAGGCCGCCAGGCCGCAGCAAATTGTATTCTTCTCTCTAAAACCTAACTCCAGCACGAATGAAACGAAAAACACAGTTATTGTAGAGAATATTTTTTTAAAGTTAGGTTGCCTGTAAGAGATATACTTATGGAATGTGGCCGTATATTATATTTAAGTAAATATTGCAAATAAACATTTTGAAGCCCAAAACTGATTTCACAAGAAGGAGAATTTCTCAATTCATCCTGTAAATATATTTTCTACTAGCTGTGCCCGGAACTACGTCCGCTTAGAATTTTAATTGACTGAAATTGAATTGAAAGTCCCGTCAAAATCCGTCTAGTTAGTTCAGAGATTAGCCGGAGCCCGGAACATCCAGACAGACAAAAATTCTAAATATTGTATTTTCGGAATCTCCTGGACCGAATTACGAGTATCCTTCGTGATTTTTTTTACATTTTCATTTTGACATTACAAATATATACTGTATAGATAAAATAGAGTAATTTTCATATTTTGCTCCGTACAGACTTCAAGATGTATTTATTTCTTTTCTTTTTAGGTAGGTGCTCTTGAAGTCTGATGTTTTTTGCTAGAACTTTTTTATTATTATGATTATTGACTTTGATGAGCAATAATATGTTATCTTTTTTGTTTATGCGAGCGACGCCGCGTCGAAAACCATGGTGCACAAATAAAACAAACTTTTCAAATATTTCTACAATTCATTATAAATCATAAGATAATATCTTGTAACGGCAGAGAAAGAAAAAGGCGAAGATCTCAATGTAGCGGTCACGTAGGGGCAATTTATTGAGGTTTACCGGGGCTTGCTGGTATATAATATACGGCAAATTAGAACTTTGTGTTGAACTTGCTAGCTGGATTTCATGTTTATGCTTTTGTGTTATTCTTTTTCATACATCATAGACAAACAATGTCTATGATATTTAGTACAGACATCTCAATCTAGTGTTTCATACTATATTGCATGTAACCCGCGATTCCACTCGCTTGCCAAATTAAGCAAAAATGTAAGTGTAAAGCTGATGTTAGACGGTTCATTTCTGTTTTTGAATTCGAATTATCAAAGTGATAAAAATATATTTTTTAATCATTCAATGTCTTTTATCACCACCGTGTTCTGTCATTTGATTTATGAAATGATGAAATAAAAATCATACAATCAATATACCTTTCAAGCAAATTGATTCAATTTTGTTGTTCCGTTTAATATCAGCATTATGCTAAATCATCTATATCTTACCAAAAGACTAAATAAGTTTCATATCTCTAGCTTGAAGAATTAGTAAGTATAAATAGATAGTTTTAAAAATCTGCTTTAGTGCTAAATCTAAATAAAGACGGTTTAGCTGGAGATTAAAATGTAAATAATTGATATACATATTGTGGCGATTATATGTGATAACATATCTAACTTTCTTATAATATATCCTTCAAGTCAGTCTTTTATTAATTAACTAATTTAACATTTGATTTCTTCATGCTATATTTCGTTGATGCTGTGCTTTATTTGTGCTTACATGTTCCCCCTCTCCCGAGCCTAGCCTGCCGCCATCCATCCGGCCGAAGCTAGGGAGGGTGGCAGCACTCCAAGACGGAAGATGAGCATGCTCGCGTTACAAATCTATTTCAGCTTACGTTATATATTATTACTCTAATTTTATATCAACTTCGTAAACAACTGGTAAACGTAGTGTCGGACGCCCTCCAGCCCGATGGACCGACGACCTATGCAAGGTCGCCGGTAGGCGCTGGCTGAGGAAATCGGAGGACAAGGATGAGTGGCGCCGCCTTGGGGAGGCCTACGTCCAGCAGTGGACTGCAAATGGCTGACGACGACAACGATATGAACTTCATATTTATTTTACATTTTTTATTAATTTTAACAAGGATTTACAGTTTTTATACTCATGATATTATATTCATTTATAGTTATTATACACCTATATTTTAAATATATACCATACGTATCTATCTTCGTGCAGGAACGGAAAGAGAATACTAATTCCTGCGGCCGGGCCGGTTGTTGTGTCGTATGAGGCGACAAAACAACCCACAGCCAAATGGTAGGTGGTAGGGAATTTGCCCTACTGGATGGCTACCACCCCTGGTTTAGAGTCTAGAGTATGCTGCCATAAAGATTTTGGGTTGTGTTCCGGCTTCAGTGGCCAGGTTCCAGACTCCCTCGAGAGAGCAGCAGCGCATTTGTAACGCATTGGGTGTTGCGAATGTGGTCTGCTGAACTCATGCAATAAAAATATAAAATATCACATAAATTCCGTCGTTACCATTGCTTAATTGTTACGGGCATCCCATAAAGGACTCACTTCCCGAGTCGACGCATCATATGGTGTCCTCTTTGCATGACGATCAGCTTTCTGTTGAATTTATGGTCCCCAGCAGTAAGCTCCCATTATGTTGCCGCCGAGTGCTTACGCTCTGCGATGGCACTAGACAAGGCCGTTTCGGTCGGCACAAACCAAGGCCTGCGCGGAAAAAGCGCTTGCTATTTCCCGCGGCTAAAGCTATAGGTGAATGAAGGAACACGAGGGTTTCAGTGGGTATTCTGGCAGCGTATCTGGCCAACGAGTCTCACTGTATCAGTGCCGGCGTTCTTCGGGCGGTGAGAGCTCCGCAAATGGATTTCCCCTCGTCAAAAACAATATAAATGTATAATAGGGTTGGGCACAAACACGAATTTATTTTGAAGGTTGTCATCATTTTTGATTAAATTTTTTTTTTAGATTTCAAAGGCAAATAACATAAACAGTAAGTATTCTTCAACGACTACGACTTTTTTATATCCACTGTCCTAAAACTATTTAACTCGAAAAATGGGAATAAAAACCGAACTACAAAACAAATAGTGAAAATGAATTAATACCTCGCCGAACTATGTGCAAATAGACAAATCGGTGAATTGATTGGTTTTGGCTTCGAAACAAGAATTTTCGCAAAATGATTTGTGGATTACTAAATTTTCAAAACTGATACAACATTGGCTAGCGAATTTACCAATCGATTGCCTCGTTAGCAAAAGTTTAGAATTTATTCACAGGTATAAAATATGGACTGTCATTTTGCTGCTCCCCTTATTTATAATATTATAAAATTCTAAACATATCGTGTCTGTGATTGAAGCCATTAAAAAAACTGGAATAGACTATATAAACGACGGAATACACGATACATTTTTTTTTTCTTGTGTGTTTGTTCGGGATTCACCTAGAAACTATTGAGCCGATTTTGATGCGGTTTTCGCTAAGCGCCAGCAAATTCTTAGACTTAAAATTACGCTACTTTTTATCCTGGGAATCCCGTGAATTTTATTTCTGGGAGTTTTTTAAAAAGGCCATATTAAAAAAAGTCGAATTCAAATGTGATTTTTTCACTGATCAATACCAAATATGTTATAAAATGTGTGATATTTTTTATATCGGAAATCCCGCGGGAATTTTCCCAGGATGCGATTCGAAGGTGTTCGGGTGCATAAAAATTACCTTATTCCGGCACAGTTTTCGCTAAAACGATAGCTTACATTCTTTTTAATTGCTGTGTCCCGGGATTCCGAGGGAATATTCAGTCGAGCGTGATCGAAGTCGCGGGCATATCCTAGTCCATCTATAATTATGCATAATTCATATACCATCTGGAGAGAGGTCCAGTTTGTATAATGAATTTCAAAATTCCCCTCTCTCCTCTCTATTGTTCCTGACTGATCCCGCATCACATACCCCTGTCCTGTTCTCTTTATTACGTCTAAAGGCTGGCTATGCGTTCGTTGGCTTCGCCCCTGATGTTACAAAGGTCTATAGGCGACGGTAACCACTTTTAATTACCCAGTCCAATAAAACCTTAAAAATCGTGTATGTAT
The DNA here is from genome assembly GCA_019925095.2 of Dendrolimus kikuchii. Classification (NCBI taxonomy): domain Eukaryota; kingdom Metazoa; phylum Arthropoda; class Insecta; order Lepidoptera; family Lasiocampidae; genus Dendrolimus; species Dendrolimus kikuchii. The sequence goes on from CM034401.1 coordinate 7,154,481, forward strand.
TATAAAGTAGTATATACAATAGAATAGAATATAATAATATATAATATTTATTATACAAAAATGCTACATAAAATCAAGAACGTTAATATACAAGTACAACAGGCGGTCTTACCGCCCATGGCGATTTCTTCTAGACAACATTTGGATGGAGTATAGGAAGGACAACAAAAGTCGGTAGTTGCTAAACCAGCACAAGTACAATAATTTAGTTTATTAACTAATAAATAGTAATATTTTTTCAACCCATATCGGTCCACTGCTGGACGTAGGCGTTATAGAAAATAGTAATATATGAGATAACTTAATTATTATAAACAATAATACATAATTATATACCTACTACAATACACATTATATATATACATACAAAAGTAAACAATAACACTATAATTGAGGTGGTAATCTTTATTAAATCTGTTAAAAGAAGCTAATGATCGTTTCTGCTTGATGTTTAGTGGTAGTGCATTCCAGAGTTGAATAGCCTGGACGATAAAAGACTTGTTGTAAAAACTTGTTCTGTTAACAGGCATTTTCATTTTCAAATTCTCTGACAATCTAAAGAATCTTGTATCACTGTAATAATATATAAATATAATTTATATGGAACCTAATATTAAGAAATGTATTGGAGATTAAGTATTTTTGCATTATGTAACTTAGCAGTTAACAGTGATCTAGATCCATAGTTTTCCCTTTCCTGACATATGAAAGGGGTCAAGAGAGTTGGAAAAAAAACACTTTTCATTAGCTGGACCACCTACCTGTTTGCCAGCTTCGCGTTAAAAAAAGTCAGGAGTGCTAATTGGGATCAACAGATGCCAAAAATACCATTTTAAGAGCCTTTGTTTGTCTATCGGTCTTCTTGAGCGTCACGTGAAAACTACTAAACGGATTAAAATGAATCTCGACAAAGGTAGATTATATCTTGGATCAACACTTAGGATATTTTTTATCCCGATAACTGTCTTTATCGGATAGAAAAAAATGTCAAAAGATGGGGCTGCGGTCGCGATTATTGGTGCCGCCTTTTTTTTATTCCATAAGTTCAGAAAACAGCCCACCTGATGGAAAGCGGTTATTATCGTCTATAAACATTCGTAACGTCTAAGGTACCACCAATGTGCTACCACTCTTTAAAGGAAGTCTGGAACCTGGCCACGTAAGGGCCATTTACATACAGAGAGTTTATCGCACGTTTTGGGGCGACAATCGTATACTATTTTCGTAGGCAATACTCTTTACACAATAATTGCATTGACATGTTTACATTCAAACAGAAAACAAAAAACTCGCCTACAAGTATATCATACGATTATTGTAAGGTAATTATCATCCAGAGTTTTGTTTAAACTAAGACACAAATCGCATTGAGCTATTTGATATTTCTCGACTTGTCTAAACTAGAACTCGTATGACATTTTTTTAAGTTCATGCGAGTATCGTACAAATAGTTTGAACCGATTCGAATGCAAGACTTGCCTTTCGAGCTCAGTGATGAGCATGGTATTTTATATTATGTTTACACAGAGACGTCAATATTCAATGACCAGGCGATTATCGTCCTTCCACATAGATAATCGTATGTTTAGTTTACATGATAATATGTTTTTCTTGCTTTCGACAATTGTATTTTGGAAGCAAGAAACTCTCTGCATCTAAATGACCCTTTATGCCGGAACACAACTCAAGGTTATGGCTAACAAATTCGTCGTTATGGCAAACGAATGAAGTGACTTTGGCACTGCTAGGCATACATAGGTACAAGGGTTTCGCACACTGTGACAGGGTAGTTAAAGATCAGCTGAAAAATTATTTCCTATCTTACAAAATGCCGAAACCGTCTAGATTTTGTATACAAGCGTAGTAAGTTATGACGGCATATCTTTAACGACTCAAAATAGTGTATTCATTCTTTTTTTTCTTTTTTTATTATTCATTCATTTATTTTATTATTCAATAAATATAATAATGTAAATATAATAACTATTTAGTAAGTGTTAAAATTATTAATATTATATGTAGTCTAGTTAAAGTTTCTTCTCAATAAGTGTGATTCACTAGTTCACTCTGTTATTATCCCTGATGAATGCCAGCTGTGAAAATAAGGATACTTTACTCGATATTTATATACTTGATCAATGTTCAAAAGGAAGGAGGACGGAAAATCATGTCCTATTTGACTCAAAACTCAATAAAACATCCAATCTCCGTAGACACATTGGCCACATCCTTTTTATACTGGTAGTTTTACGACATAGCATAAACTTTCACTTTATTTAGATACTTGCCTCCAGATTGACTTTTGGAAATTTTCCCAACTTGGTGAAATTATTACGCTAGATGTAACATGACATCCATACTGTCGACATTATATATATATATATATATATATATATATATATATATATATATATATATATATATACAGTTTAGAGCTTGGCTCGATTTTGTGTATATCTTAAACCAAATTGTTCAAATGGACAATTTGTAGATACCCCAATTTTTTTTTTAATAATTCTCTTTATAATTTCTAGATATTTTATCCATGAAAACCGTAGGCTCAGAAATATAATTATAGTCCAGATAGAATATTAGTTGAACAAAATACAACTATACATACCTTTATTTAGTTAAGTATTCTTTTTGTTCTCATTGTCAGTTTATAATTTTTGTATTATATTTTGATGGTAATAAAAGATTAGCTTATTTTGAAATTCGCTTGTCTACTATACTGATGCATACACCGTAAGCCAAGATTAATGTCTGGACCGAAGCTACAAATATAAATCATGGTATGTTTTCCGTACAGCAAATACACATATCTTGAAAACATACGAGCTAATATTATGCACGTGTACTAACAAATAAAGGAAAATCACATTACTGTTTTTTTCTTTTGACGCACTAGAAACGTAACGGTACTTTTCATTTAGATATGAAATTATATTTTTATTATAATGTGACACACACACGTCAAAGAAGTAAAATAATTCTAACTATACTTAATGTATGAAACCGATACAATTCTGGCGTGTCACGACATACCACGACACATTAATGTGATCTTGACAAAATTCAGTAATCCTTGCAAATAAGCACTTATTTATGAAATGAGCTAGAAGTTTCCCCAAGTTATTCTATATTTATTGCAGGAGTTCAGCAGACAGGCAGACGGTCCACTTGATGGAAAGCCGTTACCATCGCTTATGGACATTTGCAACACCAAAGATGCTATCGATCGTGTACTACCTATAATAAATTAATTCGCAGCTATGATTTGGATATAACGGGTACCTCAGTGTCTGTTTTAGGAATAAACTCAATGATCTATATTTTGAATTTTAGTGTGTAATGAGCAGGTTTTCTTAGGATGTTAGACATTTTTTGTTCCTGTTTAAATTACAATTTTTTTTTCTCTTTGTTTTTAGTTCTCTCATCTCTGATTAGATATCTTAATTTATTTATATCTGTGGTGACTTGTTAATAGTGTAATAATGTGTTATTATTACAATGTGAATAGCTGATAGTCATCCAAAATTATAAAATAAAATAAAATGCGCTGCTGCTCTCTTAAGGGAGACTGGAACCTGGTCACTAATGCCGGAACACAACGCAAGGTTGTTATGACGTATGAGGTTGTATATACTTTATACCAGGCGCGGTAGCCATCCAAACGGGCAAATACCCTACCACCTGGCTATGGGTTGTTTTGTCGCCTCTTACGACAGGCCGCCCGGCCGCAGGAAATTGTTTTCTTTTTCCGTTCCTGCACGTTCCTGCTATTGACTAATAATAAGACACGTCACACTCTACCACACAGGTTTTCTATAATCAGTGTGGTGTTCATAAAGTATTCTCACTTTAATAAAAATAAATTTTGTTACTCGCGTGTTACAATATAATTTAAAAAAACATACTGACTATATACATAAGTTTTACAAACTTTTGAATATTACTTAAGTTATCAGTTAAGTTTATTAAATAATAAATCGTACGTATATCGTACATTACCTTGTATATACGTTGTTAACTGTTTTTAAAAGTTGAAGTAGGTCCCGAACAGTATTGGGGTGGACTGTTATAATTTCTAAAAAATACAATATTAGAAATATTTAATAATTTTTATTATATAAATAATTGCCATTCTTTCCGATATTGTATAAAAAAAACGATTAGAATTAACAACTATCTCTCATCAAGTGGCGCGCCTGTTAATTTGCTTGCGGCAGTATCATAAAAATACATATCAAGCGGATACGCTACTAACTTTAATGACGTATATCACCGTAAGGGCCATACCAGCTGACGCTGGATGAAAGCGCAAAAAAGGCAACTGGCAAGGGTTCATAACGATTTGTTGGCTCACAAACACACGCTGAAATAAAAAGGGGCCCACTATTAGCTTGAATCACAAAATCATATATCTGAGAATCACAACCACTCTAAGAAAATTGGCTGCTCTACGTTTCGGTACCCAATAGTCAAGAGATTTCCATGGAAATGTGTATTTTTTGTTTAGATAAATCTTTCACGCCATATTTTCGGTTTTTTTAAGTTTGTACATTGTAATTTATATACTCGCAATACTCCTTTTAACAATATTCACTATATTTTGATACAATTTGTTTGTTATCCCGGAAAATAGGATAGTTTATGAGAACGCCTGTAACTGAACTACTAATTACTTATCAGTGAGTTTCAAGACTTTTGAGACTTTTCGCAACTACGTTTCAACTAGGTGTTCCAAATTCGCCACAATAGTTTTTCATTATTACTCTAACTTTCTTAATATGGATATACCTTAACGGTCTAATTCATGCTAAAAGTACGTTCTAACGGTTTAAGCGCGGTAATTTATTTGATTTTTATTATTCCGGCGTTTCGGCCACTTTTTCGGCAGCCGTGATCTCTGAAGACAAAGATGTCAAGTGCCAATGAGTATTGTTAATGTTTTACTTAGCCAACCGCCAACTTGTTAATTTTAATTATTTCGTTTTAAATTAGATTAGGCTACCATAGAGTAATATTTTCTTAAGTTTTCGCGACTTGTATACATTATTACCATAGAGTAAATAATAACCATAAACAAAATTAAAACGAAAAAGTTGGTGGTAGGCTAGACAAAAATTTATCAATACTCATTGACACTTGGCGGCTACTTAAAAATGGCCGAAACGTCGGAATAATAAAACTCAAATAAATTACCGCACTTAAACTCTTGAAACGTAGTTTTATTGTGTTTACTAGTTGCGAAAACTTAAGAAAATACTAGGTCTTATTCATATTGAGTTAAAGTAAGTTTGAAGGCTTCTTTAAGAACCATAAATATATACTTTTAATAATAACATAAGCTGCCATAACAACCTTGTGTTCCGGTATTAGTGGGCAGGTTCCAGTCTCCCTTAAGAGAGCAGCAGCGTATTTGTAGAACATTTGGTGTTGCGAATGTCCATAGGTGATGGTAACCGCTTTCCACCAGTAGGCCGTTTGCCTGTCTTTTTTATATCAGGAGTTCAGCAGACAGGCAGACGGCCCACTTGATGGAAAGCGGTAGTAATAAGGAGAGCACGTAGGGAATATTAGGACTTCGTGTCGGTGTATAAGGTATCAAAACTTATATTTTATTACTAAAAGTCCTAGCCGCTAGAATATAATATTAGCATAAAGGGCCATTTACATGGGGAGAGATTCTTGCCTCCAAAATACGATGGTTGAAAGCAGGGAAAATAAATATCGTGTAAACTAAACATACCTACGATATCGTACGCGGAAGGGCGATAATCGCCTGGTCATTAAATATTTACGTCTCTGAGTAAACAAAATCCAAAATACCGTGCTCATCGCTGAGATTGAAAGGCAAGTCTCGCATTCAAATCAGTTATACGATACTCGCATGACCTTGAAAAAATGTCATACAAGTTGTAGTTTAGAAAAGTTGAGAAATGGTAAGCAAATATCTCAATTCGATTTGTGTCGTAACCAATCGAATTGAGATATTTGCTTACCATATGTAAATAAAACTCTTGATGATAATTACCTTACGATTATCTTATGACATACTCGTAGGCGAGTTTTTGTTTTTTGGTTGAATGTCAACATGTCAATGCAATTATTGTATAACGAGTCATCCGTGCAGGAACGGAGAAAGAATAGAATTTCCTGCAGCCAGGCGGCGTGCCGTAAGAGGCGACAAAACAACCCACAGCCAGGTAGTAGGGTATTTGCTCGACTGGATGGCGACCACCCCTGGTCTAGAGTATGCCGCCATAACAACCTTGAGTTGTGTTCCGGCATTAGTGACCAGGTTACAGTCTCCCTTAAGAGAGCATCAGCGCATTTGTAGCACCTTTGGTGTTGCAAATGTCCATAGGCGATGGTAACCACTTTCCATCAACTGGGCCGTCTGCCTGCCTGCTGAACTCCTGCAATAAAAAATAAAAAAAGAGTATCGCCTACGAAAATAGTATACGATTTTCGCCCCAAAACGTTATAATCTATACTATGGACAAATAGCGACCAAAAATGAAAATCGCTGATTAAAACTCCAGGTTGCTTCCTACCTAAAGGTATAACAGAGCTGAAATATGGGCACTGTAAGACAGGGAGCTAGACAGATTGTGATTGATTACAGTAAGGGGCCGACGTCAATGACCTCTCTTTCTCATTTTAGTACACCCTAAAGCGGTGGTCTTCAAAGTTTTCTTTATATCATAGACCATTTTCATGGTTTTCAGTTATGCATAGAACCCCAGGTTACCTAATATTGAATTTACGCGAACGACACTGAATGAAACTGTTATTATGAAATCATTAAATTTGGTATACTTTTATTGACAGACGTTGGAATCATTTTTATCCAGAAAATGGGATAGTTTCCGCGGCAAGAAGAACGCTCTAATTTTAATATATCTCTTGATCATGCTTTAAAAACAGTTGTAATTCAAAAAGTTTAGTTCTTGGTTGTTTTATAATTTATTTACATTAATATAGATAGGCCATACCCTCCACCACTAATATAAAATACATTCTACGAGTATGTAGATTAGTTTATTCATGGAAGCTTAAATTATAGTCACGAATATTGATTAATATCGTGTTTCGAAATCTTGCTATGCATTCTTTTATCTTATAAAGAAAAAAATCTTCTAACTAGATACTTCAAGATATAAGCCGCACAGAAGGTTTGCTGATGACTACTTACTATTATTGTATATATTTTTTTTTTTATTGCAGGAGATCAACAGACAGGCAGACGGCCCACTTGATGGAAAGCGTTTACCATCGCCTATGGACATTTGCAACACCAAAGTTGCTACAAATGCGCTGCTGCTCTCTTGAGGGAGACTGGAACCTGGTCACTAATGCCGGAACACAACTCAAGGTTATTATGGCGACATACTTTAGACCAGGGGTGGTAGCCATCCAGTCGGTCAAATGCCCTACCACCTGGCTGTGGGTTGTTAAGTCGCCTTTTACGACAGACCGCCCGGCCGCAGGAAATTGTATTCTTTCTCCGTTCCTGCACAGATAGAAACATATGCAAAGTATATACAAAAATAAATTTATTGCAACAACTATTTATGTAACTTTTTTGTCAATCCTACCGACTTATTTTTGATAAAATAAACAAAACACATACTTTTTAGTTGCGCAAATACTTGAATAGCTTTAGAAATAATGTAGTAAGCGTTTGTAGAAATTGTACTAGTGGCACGCACTACACGCGCGCATAATTAATATACAATCTCGATGAGTGTGGGCGTTCTTCAAGAAGGGTTGCTCTCGATTTCTTTGGGATCCACTCATCAGATCCTGGCTTAGTAACAAAGGGGCCACCACGGGAGCATATTCTTTCGAGTAAACAAAATTGAAAATCGGTCTACAATTGACGTAGAAATCGCGAAACAAACCGACAAAAAGATTATACAGGCGAATAGAGTTTTTTTAGTCAGTTAATGATATTACTTGTATGAAGTTTGTGCCATTTAATCATTATGCAGCAATAAAACAAATAAGGAATTCGTAAATGTAGTGACGACAAGAAAGTATCTCGACTACAAGGTAATAAACAGTAAAAGCTTTGCTATTTAACGTAATCAAAAACGGAATCTACTGTAATTGGATGGAAATCTCTTGCTGACAGACGTAATGTCCGCTTGATTGGGACACTGTAACCCGAATTGGCTCATTGTAACATTGTCACATCGGGACCGACAAGACATTGCCTTGAATAAACTTAATCAAGTTAAATTGTTCCTTTAATAACTAAGCTGGCTTTTAGCGATTACAGATGAGTAAATCTGGTGTCGCTTAAACACTCCATAATGGGATTATTTCAGAATGAAAAGGCTACTTCGAAAGCTATTTTAGACTGGCCACGTTTTAAGCGAATTGACAATTTAGAAAGATGATTGCTCACCAAAATAACATACATACATAACGTCACGCCTATTTCCCACTGGAAGTATGCACAGACGATGGTTCTGCACTTGCTACAATACTGACAAACACTTCACTCACGAATTTATCTTTGAGGTTGATAAATGGATAGATTAATGAGGAGAATGGATTGATGAAAAAATAATTAGGTAAATCTTAGATACCAGTCGTACCCTAGGACTTACCTAATTATTTTTAGCTCTTAGCACATTACCTACATCCTTATTATCTTTCTTTTTAACTGCCTTACAAAAGGAAGAGGTACTCAATTTGACTGTATGGTTTTTTTTGGATATTTGTTACACGATTTCTCCGTCAATTGTGAACCGATTTTTAATTTTTTTTCTTTTAATCGAAAGTTTATACTCCCAGATTGGTCCCATTGTCACCATTTCAGGATCTAATGAGTGAATTTCAAGGAATTAGAGAAACTCACAAAAATTGTTAACCAAATTCTTCGTAACACAATATCTCCGTCAATTGTAAACAGATTTTCAAATTGCTTTCTTTACTCGTAAGTGTATACTCCCGAAGTAGCTCTTTAGTCACCAAGTCAGGATCTGATCAGTGGATCGCAATCCAGGGATATCGAGCATAACTCTTATCAAAGAACGCAGTGCGCCTAAAATCTTGGAAAAAACTTGTATACGCATGTAGGTATTACATTTTCTACAGGCGCTTAATTTTTTATATGTAGGTTACGCGATTTCTTCGTCAATTGTGGACCGATTTTCAAATTGTTTTTTTAACTCGCGAGAAGGTCCCATAGTCACCAAGTCCGGATCTAATTTGTGGATTGCAAGGAAATCGAGAGCAACTCGCGTTGAAGAGCATATACACCGAAGAGTGAGATGGCAAATTTGTATACGCGTGCCAGTTGTACAATTTCTACAGGTGCTTAATATATTATTTCTAAAGCTATTGAAGTATGTGCGCAACCAAATAGTATTTTTTTTAACAAAAACAAAACCGACTTCACACTAAAAACCAAAAAATAAATATTTAACCCACTTCTTTCTACAACATCTCGAAGTTGGTGCCAAGTAGAACTCATAAGAACCATAAATTTACAAAATAAGTAATTTATATTTATTACTTCTTTTGCTTTTACTACTTTTTTATTTTTATTTTTATTTTTTTCATGTGTAGTCTGTTTTGTTTTTGTTAAAAAATAACAATAAAACCGTTAAACTTAAAAAAAAAACAATTTTATTATTGCTTAATAAGAGTCTTTTGGCAAATGACAAAAACTAAATAGTGGACTTGCTTTACATCTTTGGAACACTTCACTGTGGTTGAGCTAACCAGCACTTGACCCATTTATTACAATTTTAATCTCAACATTTTATCTAAAAAGATTAAATAAAGCTTTGTGGCATTATAATATCGTTAACAATAAAACCGAATCGGGGGAAGATATGATACGCGAATAAAAGGATACAAACGTTAAAATAAATTTCCTTAACTTCAAATTCTCCGAACTGAGGAATTTCATAATAAAAGTCGCAATAAACGGGTTAAGTGGGTGCGCAATTTGTATGTACTGAAAATATTAACAACACTCCTCTGAGGTGTCACTAACAGAAGCGTGTTATTAAATTTGGTTTTGTTTGTTGCCTTTTGTTTGTAGGCTTGGATATAAGTTTCATATTTCTAAATAATGTAAATGTAATTAATTATACTTGTTTAATTTTGCATCTGGTAACAGAATATTTCGAAAAGGTAGTCCAGTTTATTGTTAACTAGGGTTTTCTCCTAGTGAGTAACCCTTGTTTATTTAGCCAGCTTTCTATCACACAGGTTACATTGCATTACATTTACAATATTATAATACATAGAAATGTTTATACGCTTCTTGTATTATCATTTTTTGTATAATGAAGAACATAAGCGATTCTGTGGTAAATATAGTCTGTTGCTCATCTTGCTGGCAAAAAGCTAGGGGTTCTCTCAGAGGTGAGGCAGTTCTTCACACCACTTCAGTTGCTGAATCACTACCAAGCACAAGTACAGTCCAGCATGGAATACTGCTCTCATGTTTTGGGATGGCTCAGCCAAATGCCAGCTCGAGACACTCGAGTCAATAGAGAAAAGAGCTAAGAAGTTGATAGGCAATAACCTATACTACAAGAGGCTTCAGAGCTAAAAAGTCTCTAGTTTGTTGGTGTTCTATAGGATACACTTCAGCGAACGCGGCACGGAATTTCTTTAATTAAATCTTAACCCACCATTTTAACACCAGATAAGCAGACGTACGAGCTCAGACCACCGATATATGGTGGAAATACCAACAAACTTTTTACCGTCGTCTGTTTTTCCTGAAAAATACAATCTAGGTGTCTTCAAGTCTCGCGTGAGCAGGTATCTTCTAGGTAAGCGTGCTCCACCTTAGACTGCATTTCCACCTGACATCAGGCGCAATGGCGGTCAAACGCGAACCTATTCAATACATAAAAAAAAAGTTCGTATCAGAGCGTGAATAAAAAATTGCTTTAACGAAAATATGCCTTTGGATTAAGACAGTAAGCCGAATGAGTCATAAAGCATATTAAATATGATTTAAATATGGTCATAAATCCTAAAACCCGGATTATATGGTAATCTGTCCAAATAAAATATCTACTAAGGTACGAGGCATGATAAGGCGACATTACCGATTATCATTTCAAACGTCGGCTTCTTGGGCATTAAAGCACGGGTCTAACTTTTCTATTTTTCAAAGAAAAATCGGCCTTGAGTTAGAACTTAAAATGGATTTGGCGAAATAAAACTGTCACCCTGCCTTGAAAACGCTTTATGCATTCTAAATTTAATTCGAAATTTTATTCTTATTTTTTTTATTAATTTTAATTCGGCAAACAGATTCATTTGACATTTCCATGCAAATTACAATAATTATAATTGTTTAAGGGCCGATTTCTTAATTACCAGATAAAAAATATTCATAAAATAAAATACAAATTGGAAAGTTTTAATATGACTGTTTCATGAATAAAACAGTTGGATTTTTTCTACTGATAACGTTTATCTGACGATTGAAAAATCGGCCCTAAGACAAATAATTACCAGAAATATGTATATCCTGAAGTACAGCACCTTAGACATCTGTTGGTCATGCCACTCCCAGGTGAATCCCTCAGGCGTACTGTTACCGGCTTATCACATAACTAACGGCGAATACTTGGAAAGGCATAACGTAGTAGCCAAGATTATCCACCAATGAGAACCTTCGAAACGGTCTTGTGGAAACGGAGGTGCCTTCTTACCAGTACTCGCCCGAGCCACTAGGTACTCGAAAACAGTCGTGCCATGCTCCACTGGGATCGATCAATTGTCACGGACAGGACTATTATAGCCAATAAGCCTGATATTGTAATGTAGTAGATTGACCTGCGCGACGAGCAATGCTTTTTGATATTAGCATACCTCATGACGATAACTTCGTGAAGAAAGAAAAAGAAAAATTAAGTCAATACTCACTTAGATCTTACTCACGAGGTATATAACTGTAGGTACATGAAAATAGACTTTTATGTCAAATATCTATATAATATTAACACGTGAAGCAAAAACTTTGTACCCCTTTTTACGAAAATTGCGCGGACGGAGGAGTATGAAATTTCGCACACTTACAGTTATATATATATATATATATATATGTATATATATATATATGTATATATATATGTATGTATATATATATATATATATATATATATATTTTTTTTTTTATTATGCATTAAAAATATATTAAATCAATAAAAAAACATTACACACTACCATGTGTACACAACACACAAAACACACACACGCATATATACTCTTTTGTTTATTGTTCAAGTCAAGTTCAATTAACAGTGTAGCCTTGGCGTAGTCATTATATTATATAACTGTATTTCTGCGAGACTGTAATGTCTCAAAAGGAGGCCGCAGAACGAGATAGGGTGAGAGGTACAAGTGTGCATGCGTCTCACGGGTACCGACGTCAATCGGGGTCCTGGAGGCGCAGATATGCGCATGACTTCCCTCCTTGAAAATACCGCTGCAGGGGCCCTCTAGCAACTAGGGAGCAGAGGAGTCTTCACCCCTGTTGACGAAGTGAGTTTGCATTGCTTCCCGGGGCATTCTCAAGCACTGATGCGCTAGGATCAGCGTGAGCGTAACTACGTTCTAAGTCTCACGCTTTTCCTGCCATAAGCGCGGGGCATATGGGAGGAGGATGATTTTAGTGGAGTATTGAGTACTCGAGTCTCGACACAAGCCGGTCGATTAGTGTTTGGATTGCCCCCTTGGGAATGCCTCCATAATCGACCATGGTCTAATCCCTAGCAAAGGACCCGGTACTGTGCGAAATGCATTTCCCCGCCTTAAAAAAAAAGTCATTATATAAGTATAGTCTGACATTAATCATTATTGTCGAATTTCGACCACGGGCGACCACTAGTTTATATAAACCCAACAATGTTTGAGAAACCACTACGACATGCATAGATATGAACAGACAGGGGACTTTCATATGCATACCTACTAATATTATAAATGCGAAACAAACCGTCTGTCCGTGACTTTTATTGATTTTTGATATGTATGTTGTCACAATTTCGATAATGGACATAGGATACTTTTTACCCCATAAAATGATATAGATAGATAGAAATCTCTGTTCCCCACAAATACATACATTAAATTATTTACAATAATTTCTTGCGAAGGCAGGAACGATCGCAGGTCTTATCTCTTTCTAGTGATCTCTTCCAGACAATCCCCATTGTGGATTGTGTAAAAGCAATCGCAAGTGTATGATGGTGGTGTGAAAATTAAATAAATGTGAATAGGATTTACAAATATAGAGATGGTTAGTTTATAAGGAAGCGCCGTCTCTATCCGTGCAGGAACGGAGAAAGAATACAATTTCCTGCGGCCGAGCGGCCTATCGTAAGAGGCGACAAAATAACCCACAGCCAGGTGGTAGGGTGTTTGTCCGACTGGATAGCTACCACCCCTGGTCTAGAGATGCCGCCATAACTACCTTGAGTTGTGTTCCGGCATTAGTGGCCAGGTTCTACTTTCCTTTAAGAGAGCAGCAGCGCATTTGTAGCACCTTTGGTGTTGCAAATGTCCATAGGCGATGGTAATCGCTTTCCATCAAGTGGGCCGTCTGTCTGTCTACTGAACTCATGCAAAAAAAAAATAAGGAAAGAAATAACATTTTTTGAACATATACTTAAAGAATAAAACTGAAAACTACATCATTAAAAATTATTCAGTTTTATTACTGCGAGTTGCAGGACTCGAATTAAAATGCCGTTGGAATTATTATAGAGTTTATAATTTATTAGAACTATACAAACACGTATACTACAGATACAAATATAACTGAACACAACCAGTCCAACGCGCAAAGTCTGTCACTAAATAGATTACCGAATTTACACAGGTCTTACTACGCTTGTGATTATCGCTAGACTACCGATGTCACCATTGGGCCATTGCTTTATACTGCACCGATGCAATATGTCTGCCCGACCACATAGACCGAATTTCTTAGATTCAGTTCGGCACACTTGGTCAATGACTGTCATAAAAGATTACAATACACAGTGGGCTGTTTTCTAATCACAAATTTTTAAAGACAAAGTAAACAAAAGAAATCCAAATTCGGAAAGGTAATAAAGGGTGCTTTTATGGTATGCAGGTGTGAATCCACTTTTGTCGGTTGTGGGTCGTAACACTACTGTGCAAATCTTAACATAACTCGACCTTTTCTTACTAGAGCTCTTACACAGTAAGGATCTCATCGAATCAAAGGGATCACAACAACTGAATTGTGTTTGATAGATTATCTGTAAGGTACGCCAGACAATATGGATGTATCGGTTCATGAGGATGCGAATGGAATGTTAAAGAGGTTACGACGAACGGGCGTCGTATATTAATGAGACAGTATTAGGACGCGCGAGGGTTTGTTTTGATGGACTTCCGTTGTTAGAGTGGCGAAATATCAATGGATAATTGCTGGGATTTTAAAATAACAATACTGACGACCTTTTAGCATTAATGTAGTCTTTTAATTTAGCAACGCATTAGTGGTGTCACCTAAAATCATGATGTAGTAAAATATTTAACATTAATCTCCAGAAATCTAAAATTCAGCCAAGTGCTTATCTACCCGTAATTGAGGATTGAGCAAAGAAAATCAACGTCCCCCTTGGCACTTGACTACAGAAACCCAAAAATAATAACCCATTCCTATATCTAACCAATCGTTCATTTGTCGTACTATCGGTTAAAATTTGACGTAAACTCCATACAAGTAAAATCAAAATTCCACCGATAGTAAGGCAAGTGAATGAACAGTAATGAATACTTTTTTTTACGAATTTTGAAGCGAATTCAGTAATTAACTTCTAAATTTCTAAAAAAAATGATATTTCAAAATAAGACAATGAATGTTGATGCGTTGACTTAAATAACGAAATAATTAATCCACCCTGATACTATCTCTCAGTTACAACCACAATAGTCCCCTATTTTGTTGCGATTTTACTACACCGTTGTATAGCCACATACATAATACACTCCCTTATAACTTTTCATCTATATTGACCAAATATTTTCTGTGTAAATGGCTTTAACAACACTAACAGACGAATGGACATAATTTGATAGATGTGCCTAATACTAATAAGCTTTTTTTTAAGGTTTTTAAATATAAGCTTTTGAGATTCTAGTTATCATGTAGCAGCAGAGTGCTAGCCAAGACAAGTAAAACGGGCCCAAACACGACTGGTCTATCTTGTTTATTACAGGAGTTCCTATAGCCACCTTCCGAGTCCATCATCAGATCAGCTCCATGGTACTATTGCATTGTCACGCGATACACAAATGCGTGCAAAATTTCAGCTCAATCGGAAACCGGAAAGTTGGTCAAATTTAATTTGCAAGATTCCATCCGAACTTTGCGAGTTAAATAAAAGCTTGTAAACTTGTAAAAAACAAAACCGTCTTCACACTACTTTTTAGAAATAATTTATTAATCACCTGTTGAAATTGTACAACTGGCACGCGTACATAAATTTGCCATCTTACTCTTCGCTGTATATGCTCTTCAAAAGAGTTGCTTTCGATTTCCTTGCAATCCACAAATCAGATCCTAACTTAGTGACTATGGGACCATCTCGGGAGTTAAAAAAACAATTTGAAAATCAGTCCACAAGTGACGGAGAAATCGCGTAGTATAACTACAAATTTTAGCACCTGTAGAAAGTGTAATACTGCCGTGTAAGCCGATTTAAAGAAAATTTAGAAAATCGGTTTACAATTGCTGGGGAAATCGAGTAACGAACATACAAAAAAAAAACAACAAACAGACGATTTGCAAACCTCCTCCTTCGGTTGAAGTCGATTAAAAATGGGTACAGGCCCTTAAAAATAAACACACTTCTGTAAAAAAAAAATCTTAAAGTGACAATCTAATTTGCAAACATGACTTTTCATTACGCAGACGTTTGACGACGTCTTCGTAAATATGAAAAAGTTATGCTCCCACTATATAGCTTGACGTGACACAAAAATATACGTATTTTATAACATTCCGCGAGTATATAGCGGGCCTTATTGCTAAGAGAATGTCATTTTCCATCAAACGAGGGCATTCAGCCGGGTTTATGTAAATAAACACAGGCGTTGCCAAACTGTCGTACATTTACGGCACACCAACGCACCATCCTAATACCCTCATATAGCTGTTTGTATAATGTTGGTACTTCCAACTCTTGATTATTATTGTGTCGTTTCAACTCGTTTCATTAGTCTTTTTTGTACAAGATAGGGTATTGTCTTCGAGGACCTGCAGCTTGTATGCTCATTGAAACCATCTGGTGTTACTTAATTTGCCATGAGCCAGAGTAACAAGACTAAATTGGCAACGCTGAATCCATAACAGACGTGGGCCAATATATAAGAGAAGAGCGAACCCCTACTCGGGCTGGAAGGAATCAGAGCTCCCCAGCGCCTCTCCGCTCCGACACAAAGTCCGTCGAAGACTAATTTTTATCATTTTTTTCCATAAATGTTGTATTGAAAAATACCATATGAGTATTACCATCTAATCTGAAAAGACTATTAACTAATTTAAATATAACCTAAATTAACTAAAAGTATTAATGTTAAGAAAATGTCCATTGGCACTTTTCTTATTATCTCTATTAAGGCGAAGACGCTTTGTTCATATTTTCTTTATTAAGCTAGCACAGTACACTTTACTTTAGTTTTGTTCATAGCACTACTTCAAACGGTTTTGTCCTTTTGAGTCTTCTCATTATATCATTGTTGTCTAGGAGCTGGATCGCCTCGACGTTCACTTGATGAAGAAGCCGATGCACGTCGGAGACTAATGAAAGTTTCGTGGCGATGTCGGCGCGTCGCATGTTCGACAGCGCCGACAACTGCCGCCATACCCACCTGAACGGGATAGCCCCGCTACATGCGCGACCCCCAGAATGGAGGAAGAAACGTACCTGACTATCGACCCCTCGTGACCTCATTCGCCGGGATTAGGGCGATGTAGAGGTAGCGAATTAAGCCCCTAACGCCGCAGATAGGCCATCAGATGCCAAAGATGGCTAACCGAAGCCCGGGATGGCCATCGAAAGCCGAGACCGGCCAACCAAGCAGCGGACGTAGCCAACGCAAAGCCCGCGAAGGCCAACGAAAGCCGCTGATTGGCACGTGCGAGCCGCCGACACTACGGCTGCTCCCACACCACGTTACCGGAGGGTAGTCGCCCTCCGAGTTGCAGCCGGGGCAAAGAGCTCATGCTCGAAGCCCCCTCACCGACGCGTCGTTACAAAGCGGCGTTGTCGAAGAATTCCATCCATCCAATGAAAGTTTTTTGTTATGAGGTGGAAATGATTTACACACATCCCACTAATCAGGAGCAGGTAGTGTTTAAATCGCGGTGAATACTCCACACCCACTAAAACAAATCCTGGTATTCCTTCTGCCACTGTCATGGGGTATTTTCAGTTAAATGCTCTTGTCGGTTCCGTTGCAAAATAACGAAAACAGACGATGTTCGGCGGCTTTGTGAAATCCTTAGTTGTGCGCAAACTATAAAGTACTTAACTAATTTATTTTAAACTTATTTATCTTTACCATCTTCTAGATCCACTATATTCAACCCGCAGTGCGCGGACCGCATGTGGATCCTTCGAACTTTTGTAAGTGGTCCGCCTAACATAATACATAGTAGTATATTATAGTGAATTCAGATTGGTAACAACACCTTTATTGTCGTAAATGTCCTAACACTAACCAGTTTCCATTAGGTTCGCTGTAAGCCTGTTTGCTCTAGTACTAAAAAATTCCTAAGAATTTTATATTTGCAACTCGCGGCGCCATATATACGTCTGTATGGCTCTTAAAAAAAGGTTGAGTTCGCTGTTCTAGATAGTATATATAGATGGATCTATTCTTTTTTCATAATTATGAAATTTCTTACATCAAACCAATAATAAATATTTAATAGATTTACTTTCCAAAATACTCAGTTTTATTAACAATCGAAAACTCGTTAATATCTTTTGTAATAACGATTAATTCCCGTTGGATTAAGTACCTACTTAAACAGGGTTGGAATGTTCGCATCAAAAAATATTTTGTACCCTTTTTATATTGGTTTGATGGCCATAATTTCTATTTCGCAAAGATAAAACGTGCTACGAAAAATCTATTTAGAAGGATATTCTAGATATTTTTGCTTTCTTAAACTTTAATTAAAGCATAATTTAAAGCCTGGACGTTGTAATAAAGTTTTCTTAAGGTATCTTTTATATTTAAATAAAATGGAGCAAGTGAGTTGTAGTCCATGAACTATGAAATTTGCACAATTTTCGTCTTTTCATAAAAATTCTTTTCATTTTCATAAAAATGGTCTATACAAATTAAAATTAAACTATAAAATCTAGTCCCGGGCCGCTGTCAGTTGAAAACGTACCGAAAAGACTGGCCGTTGCATTACCTTGCTGTATCGCAAAGCTAATGCGTTGTCAGAGGTACAAACCAGTCTTTTGGTCACCTGAGACTATCACCGCCGGGGTGCCTGCTGTTCTAGAACCGAATAGCTTGTGCCGCAGCGATGACATGAGACCTGATGGTATGTCATTGGTGCCCTGGAGGATGGGTCGCCCTTTAGAATGGGATGCGTCTTGCGTCGATACTCTGGCGGTGTCCCATCTTTCAGCTACAAGCATGTCTGCTGGTACAGCTGCTGCACATCAGGAGGCCCTAAAATGCCGCAAATATGCCGCCATCGGAAATGGTTACATATTTGCGGCTTTTGGGGTCGAGACCCTGGGACCATGGGGGCCTGAGGCGCACAAACTTTATCGAGACATAGCGAAACGCCTGGTAAACGTCTCACGTGACCTAAAGACTGGTCTGTACCTCGGACAGTGCATTAGCGTTGCGATACAGCGAGGTAATGTGACCAGTCTTTTGGGCACGTTTCCAACTGACAGTGGTCTGGGACTAGATTTTATAGTTTAATTTTAATTTGTATATATACTTATTTATAATTTCGTTTTTATTTAAATGTTAATATCATATAATAATGTAAGATAAATTTTACCATTGCGATTTCTCCCATAGGTAACATTTATACTATTATTTTTAGTTTTCAATTGTATTTTTTAAGTTAAAAAATAATATTATAGATATAAAAAATCACCTAATCCAAAGTACCTCATACCTCAAAACTACTTCACGGATTTTATCCTAACGTTTTTCCGTTGAAAGTACAAAAAACTCTCCAATATTTTTTGAAGTACCCACTTCACAGTTCAAAAGTTAGTCGAGAGCATACAATCTTTGCGACTTTGGAAAATAATATCTATTGGTTTAAATATTAAAATTATTACATTATGATTTTCCACGATCTAGTTAACAATACTATATACTATAATCAGACGTCAACCATCTTAATTTTCAATTAGTAATACCATATTTAGATAGGTATACGTGCTATGTCTTTCATCTAACCGAATTTCTTCTACACACTCAGTGCAGAATCGTAGTTTTTGAGAAAAATAACAAGTTTTGACACCTAGTACTTTGATACCTGTAATATAATGTTTGCTGTCACACAATACATATTTGTATTGATACAAACTATTGCAAGTGTTTGTGTTACTTCAGTTCATATAGAAGCATGTGTTAAAACACACATATGTAGGTGCAAGATGTGTATAGTAACAAGTAAATCAAATGATTTACTGTACCTTCCCAGGCACATGCGAACAAATTTATTGCTATTCCTACATAAGATCCTTTCTATAATACGTTTATTTAATAATGCCCAAGCCCGTCCTTATAATTGAATATACGATAGTAGTAGCCTTCCAAAATCAACAAACCATGATAGGCCCCTAGTTCCGTAATTGACATTAAATTGCCATGCTTCCGTTTATCTGTGATGTAACAACTATGTGTACGTAAAAGTTTAAAATTAATTAAAAAGTTGCCAAGGGTTGTACCGTCATTAATTAACCACAAATCAAGTTACTAGATGATTTATTTTATTACTTACTTAACTACTACTAAAAATTAATAGCCGCACAGATGGTTAAGGATCCATCTGATGGATAGTGGTATGGACATTTGCAATAACTTATGACGATGAAAATTATGACGTTTCTTAAGGAAATAATACTTCAGAAAAAGAACATTCCAAATCCTAAGCTTAACTACTTAAAGACGTAAGCATGAATGCTCAGCCAATATCGAGCAGCAGTACGATGGTAGAAAGCGGACGACGCCACCTAGATGACATGACTAATACTACTTAAATAAATAAATGTACCTTTAAAGTATAGTCTGACCAAAACGTCTAGAACCGCAACTATTTTTTTGCTTTAAGACAATATTCTCTTTTATCTGTAGTCAAGGAGTGAATCATAAACAAAGCGAATTTACTTTAATTTTAACGTTGATCCGACTTTAAAATCCGCTAAAAAATAATAATACCAAGTTTCACGTGAGCAGTGATTATTAACGTTTACCAATGATGTCTAGTGGAATATGAAGCAAAAAAATTTTAAGAAAGAAAGAAAGAAAATCATTTTATTCATATATTGGATAGTGTAGGTATAATGGTTAACAAATTTAAAACTGACGTAACATAAACTTGTCCTGAAAGGGGCATCAGTCTCAGCATAATGCTGGTCTTTTCGTTATAATTCTACGATATTAACCAAAGAACAGCCGACATGATAGGTTTCTAATGGTTAGTTTACCTTCTTTTAATGAAATAATTGTTGTGTTAACTATCACAAAGTGTTAAAACTCTCGCTTGCAAAATTGTAGTAGGTAATTATTATTAAAGTTAACAGCATAGGCTACGTTGACAAAATGCCTACGTCGTAACTAAAGCAACTTGATAGTTGCACGATGTTTGATGTCGTACTAAAAATCACTAGTAAGTATCGAAATTACTCTTGACCTAATTGGCGTTGCTAGAGTGTAGATAAAGCGAAAGTGGCGCGCCCCTATTATTTTCTACTTTATTTTACCATCCTGTACTAGAGATCTCAGAAATATACTAGTGATCATTTAATTTTAAAAAGTTGAACAGAATCGATTTTAGTCTGAATCTAACTGTCCCGTAATATAGCTATCATTTGTTTTTTCTACAGTTGTATGAATTAATTGTACATACATACATACATACATACATAACTTCACGCCAGTTCCCTTGCGGGGTAGGCACGAACATGAATGTGAACATGATGAATTAATTGTGCATTTTATATTATGAGAATATTAATTGTTGTGTTCCCCAAATAAATTAATCAAAGGAAACCAAATCGATAAGCAACCAAGGTAGGTTACCACACCGTACGAGCTGGGACAAGACTACAGCATTTCAGAATACAAAAGGACTTACGAGTATTTTCACGTACGAGACGAATTCCCAAAAATCCTTTCTTCACAGATACCTTTGATCTATGAGATACCTAAGAACCAACGTTTAATCTTGTGAGTTAAAGAGTTTGAGAGATTTTGAGACGTATGAAGTGTTCACAAGCATTCTAAGAATATTAATATTGTTGTTTTGTTAGACGATAGTGAACAAAATTGAATATATAAATATATATATTCAATCTTGTTGTATATATGTGTGTGTGTGTTTGTGTAAGTCCAATAAAGCTACATAATCTACCTACACCTATGAGTAAAATAATGAATCTGTAGGGTGTGTAGAGTTTTTACGAATTTTAAAAAGTCATAGTAGCGTAATGGCTAGCACAGCCGTACCAAACTCAAAGGGCGCAGGGTCGAAACCTGTCCGTAAGGCGAACACCACTTAGGCAGTTTTCTGACCTAATTTGCATAATTACAATCATCATGTGCGGATGGACAACATCGTTATAACCGATGTGTCAAATCTGCCAAGCGACCTTATATACCCGTATTTTAATATAAACTTAGAAAGGATTGGATACTCGCTAAGCTGAAAGTGAAGCCGTTTTTCAGGTAGCAGGTATCAAAGGTGGAAAAAATCATGCTAACTTACGTCAAAGTAGCAAGACTAGTTTTTACATATGTCATAAATTATATTGTTATAAACAAAGATATACAGTTGCCAGACACTTCCTAATTTTATATCGCAAACTATCCGATCTCCTGGCATGAGCAGATATGTCCATTTTCGGCATTAAAATTACTCTTAAACAAAATTACAATAAAAACGATTCAGTATTCCCAGTGTTTTCCAAAAACTTAACAGAAAGACATATCGGGTTAATATCGCATTTTTATAGACGATGAATTTTTATATCTATGAACTTGAGAAATTATTGGTCTTATCCAAACTTTCATCCTCTATTACAAACAGTCCTAGTTTTATTTATCTATCCCCCGTCAATGGAAACTACATAATAAATAATCAAAAAAGAGCAAAAAGAGCGAAATTGTCAAAAAGGACAAAAAACATCAAAATGGACAAAAAGAGCAAAAGAACAAAAACAGCCAAAAGAGCAAAATGGACAAAAAAGAGCAGAAGAGCAGAAGAGCAGAAGAGCAGAAGAGCAGAAGAGCAGAAGAGCAGAAGAGCAGAAGAGCAGAAGAGCAGAAGAGCAGAAGAGCAGAAGAGCAGAAGAGCAGAAGGGCAGAAGGGCAGAAGGGCAGAAGGGCAGAAGGGCAGAAGGGCAGAAGGGCAGAAGGGCAGAAGGGCAGAAGGGCAGAAGGGCAGAAGGGCAGAAGGGCAGAAGGGCAGAAGGGCAGAAGGGCAGAAGGGCAGAAGGGCAGAAGGGCAGAAGGGCAGAAGGGCAGAAGGGCAGAAGGGCAGAAGGGCAGAAGGGCAGAAGGGCAGAAGGGCAGAAGGGCAGAAGGGCAGAAGGGCAGAAGGGCAGAAGGGCAGAAGGGCAGAAGGGCAGAAGGGCAGAAGGGCAGAAGGGCAGAAGGGCAGAAGGGCAGAAGGGCAGAAGGGCAGAAGGGCAGAAGGGCAGAAGGGCAGAAGGGCAGAAGGGCAGAAGGGCAGAAGGGCAGAAGGGCAGAAGGGCAGAAGGGCAGAAGGGCAGAAGGGCAGAAGGGCAGAAGGGCAGAAGGGCAGAAGGGCAGAAGGGCAGAAGGGCAGAAGGGCAGAAGGGCAGAAGGGCAGAAGGGCAGAAGGGCAGAAGGGCAGAAGGGCAGAAGGGCAGAAGGGCAGAAGGGCAGAAGGGCAGAAGGGCAGAAGGGCAGAAGGGCAGAAGGGCAGAAGGGCAGAAGGGCAGAAGGGCAGAAGGGCAGAAGGGCAGAAGGGCAGAAGGGCAGAAGGGCAGAAGGGCAGAAGGGCAGAAGGGCAGAAGGGCAGAAGGGCAGAAGGGCAGAAGGGCAGAAGGGCAGAAGGGCAGAAGGGCAGAAGGGCAGAAGGGCAGAAGGGCAGAAGGGCAGAAGGGCAGAAGGGCAGAAGGGCAGAAGGGCAGAAGGGCAGAAGAGCAGAAGAGCAGAAGAGCAAAAGGACAAAAAAGAACAAAAGAGCAAAAGAGCAAAATTGACAAAAATGGACAAAAAGATCAAAAAGGACAAAATGATGAAAATGGCAAATCACAAAACCAACCAAAGCCTGTCCCACTTTTGGGATAACCTTTACATAAATCTATCCTATTATCCGGGATAAAAGATATCCCTTGTCCACCCGCGGTATGAAAATTACATATATACCGATTTTCAGCCAAATTGGTCCAGTAGTTTTTCCGTAAAAGCATAACAAACAAACAGACAAATTTATTTTTATCCCGGAAACGATCCCATTTTTCGGGACAAAAAGTATCCTATGTTCATTCTCGGCATCGAAAATATATATATACTAAGTTTCAGCCAAATCGGTCCAGTAGTTTTTCCGTGAAAACGGAACAGACAGACAGACAGACAGAGTTACTTTCGCATTTATAATATTAATAGGGATAAACAAAGATATACAGTTGCCAGACACTTCCTGTGGGCCATAAATTTTGACAGACACTTTAAAAAAAAAGTGAGAACTTACGTCATTTTAGGAAGGCTGAATTTTATATATGTTATCAAGTATAATATTTTATTATTTTCCAATGAGCCAGACAAATCTGACAGGCCAAACATCCTCCCAGACTCGTTAAGAGTTCCGCTGTGCGAGGAAGTGCGAGAGCATTAGATAATTATTCAAGCATATAAGTACAAGTGAGATGCAATATATATAAAAATCAGCCTTCCTAAAATGACGTAAGTTCCCACATTTTTTTTTTAACTATCTGTCAAAAGTTATGGCCCACAGAAAGTGTCTGGCAACTGTATATCTTCGTTTATAAAAACATCATATATGACATATTTAAAAACTAGCCTTGCTACTTCGACATAAGTTAGCAGGGTTATTTTCCATCTTTGATACCTGCTATCTGAAAAACGGCCCCGCTTTCAGCTTAGCGAGTATCCATTCCTTTCTAAGTTTATGTTAAACTACCGATCCTGAAAATTTCATCTTTCCTAAAATCACGTAAGTCTGGGGTGACTGGGATCTCCATCTAATAGGACTGTACAATTTAAATATACATACTTACACTAATTTATACATTTTTATACCAAAATATGTAAATAAATTTATTCCAATTTCTACAATAATTGGCTTATATCCAAGTACACGAAGAAATAACAAGGAATCAATAAAGTTATTTTTACTTTTATAAAGTAAATAAAGAACTGTCGAGACGCTTGACATTATTAAGTTATGATATCAGACTGTAAAAGTTGCTATATAACATTTGCCCTTTAATCTATTTATTTATACAATTTTGATTCGTCTAAATAGGGCCGGGATCTCCTAGCAACGCCCTCGCCAATTTTATTAGGCTCTCCCGAAAAATGTATTATTTTTGCTCTCAAAAGGTTTTTTGCGCGATTCTGTGCGACGTTGTCTTGTTCGCTGTGTAAACATTCAGTACGTGTAGTACGTATGTTGTGGCAACACTATTTGTTACTTACTTTTCATACTGTTCATGTGAATATGGAATAACAATAGAAATGACAAAATGGTCCAGTAAAAAATATACTTTCGAAAAAATCCTGTAGCGCCGTCTACAGGTCATTATTATTGCGGTTTTTGACATTTTACTAGCGTAGATTCAAATCGATCGTGTACTAGCAGAAGGTGATGTCAGGAGCCTTAAGAACAGACGAGCTTGCATGGCAAGAGTTATGAATGTCAAAGAGGCAAGTGAGGTGTGTAAGAATAAGCCTAAATGGCACTCTGTTGTTCGTGCCTACCCCGCGAGGGAACTGGCGTGAAGTTATGTATGTATGTATGTATGTAGATTCAAATCCTGGTCTGGACCTCAAATCTGTTGTTACAATCATGTCGCAATGGTCGGTCACTGGCGTCATAATGGTTATTTTTGTATACTTTAACGTCCGTTGCTCACTGGCATCATAATAACACAGTAATAGTTACTCTGGTATGCTTTCACATCGTTCACTGGCTTCACAATGGCACTGTAATGTTTACTTTTGTATGCTGTTACGCCATTCGCTGACATCGCAATGGCAGCGCTATGGTTACTTTTGTATACAAAAGCGATCATTATGGTGTTATAACGACACCACTGATCGACCATTCCGACACGATTGTTATAACAGACATGTGACCCACATGAACCGTTTGCCTTTGCTGGCTGAGTTCGAGTTCGATTACTGGCATGGTAAATTTCGGAAACGATTTTTCCGCTATTTGCTATGGATATAGCGTTCGGGATCGGCCTTAGAGTAGTCCGTTGTATATGTATTACCTATAACACAAGCGTAACTTGCTTAATTTGGGGACATAGAAAGTGTGTTTGTCTGCCTGCCTGTATTGTTATATATGCACAATTCAATTATTACATCCTTACAGTGAAAGAAAACATTATAAGGAATATTTGCACATCGATATAATCGATGTGAGAAACGTATCAATCTGCTTTAGAGAAGCGTGCGGGTGCACTGTACATTCCTCTAAAAATGGAAAGTGGTCGTTAGATTTTTCTGAAATGATATGATAAAATAATGAAGGATGATAGTATCTATGATACTATATAACCTTCTACTATATTTAGAAGGTCAAAACGGACGTGTAAATTATCACTCAGGGTTACATAACTGGTGTATATGTCATCGGATAAGACAAGGCGCTAAACTTGTTGTTTGCCCCGAACTTAAGGGTCGACAAACTTGACGGTAATCCCAAGAGCCTAGTTCATATTTAGTGAGGGAATAAACGTATTTATATTTTAGAAAGTAGCTTAACTAACTTAGAAACTCTGTTTTATCTTTAGAAATGCGTTTTATGTCTTTGGTACTTGGGCATTGGAGAATTTATTTTATTTTCAGTATTTATGTTTATTTCAAAGAATGAATGAATGAAAACTCTTTATTGTTCACCATAAATTAAACCTAGACATTTAATATAAATACATTTCCATTAGAACAATGGGTGGCCTTATCGCTTATAGCGATCTCTTCCAAGCAACCCGGTGTCCAAGGAGACATTACAAGAAAAATTAAATAATATTTAGTGTTTTAACTCAATTAAAACTAATTTCATCGTAATTTAAAAAAACAAAATAATAACAATAATAAACTTATATAGATATACATCATTAAATATATTCTATCCGTGCAGGAACGAAGAAAGAATACAATTTCCTGCGACCGGGCGGCCTGTCGTAAGAGGCGACTTAATAACCCACAGCCAGGTGGTAGGGCATTTGCCCGACTGGATGGCTACCACCCCTGGTCAAGAGCATGCCGCCATAACAACCTTGAGTTGTATTCCGGCATTAGTGACCAGGTTCCAGTTTCCCTTAAGAGAGCAGCAGCGCATTTGTAGCAACTTTGGTGTTGCAAATGTCCATAGGCGATGGTAACTGCTTTCCATCAAGTGGGCCGTCTGCCTGTCTGCTGATCTCCTGCAATAAAAAAAATATATATATATTATAATAATATAAATTACATATACTTACATGCGATCAATAATACCATGCCATTTACTGCAACAAATTTTATTTCATGGACAAATGTCAGTGATCAAGTGTTTGAATGTAGAAATAGATGTAGCTTGTCTGATTTTCAAGGGAAGGGAGTTCCACAGGAGAACAGCCTGTACGGCAAA
Organism: Dendrolimus kikuchii; assembly: GCA_019925095.2. Taxonomy (NCBI): domain Eukaryota; kingdom Metazoa; phylum Arthropoda; class Insecta; order Lepidoptera; family Lasiocampidae; genus Dendrolimus; species Dendrolimus kikuchii. Next base: position 7,181,575 of record CM034401.1, read on the forward strand.
AGAGTTTCCTACAAAGAACAAAGTGTGTTTAGGTATCGTTAGCAGAAGATTTTCATTTGAGTGCAAATTACGGAAATGAAATTGATAGAGGAAACTAAAAAGTTATTTCAATGTATCAATTGAGATACTAGAATCTCACAGATGTCTCATTACCGAGGCTATCGTTAAGGTTCATTGAATTATTAGACATACTGTTGGTTGTCTGCCCTTCAGTTTTAGAGATGATTCCTTTTTATTTATTGGCTCGCTTCAGTCGATGAAAAGAAAATCGGTCCACTCGGTATCTTCGATTTTTAACAACATAAATATTAAAAAGTAGGATATACCCGCGATTTCTTCCACGCTTGACTTGAAATCTTCTTACCGGATTCCCGGGACACAAAGTATCGCAGTATTTAAAAAAATAATGCAAGCAATCGTTTTAGTGGAAACTGTGTCGGAATAAGCTAATTTTTAAACATCCGAACAACTTCAAACGTCTCCCGAGAAAATTCCAGCCGGATTTCCGAAATAAAAAATATCACACATTTTATTACATTAAATTTTGGTATCGATCAGTAAAAAATCACATCGGAATTCATTTTTTATGTGGCCATTTTAAATCATTCCCAGAAAAATTCCCGGGGGATTCCCAGAAGAAACAGTAGCGCAGAGTTTAAGTCTAAAAATTAGCTGTCAGTCAGCGAAAACCGCATCGAAATCGGCCTAGTAATTTTTACGTGAATTTCACGTGAACAAACAGCCAAATCCAAAAAACATTGCATAATGTTCTCTATCGTTTATATAGTCTATTCCAGTTGGTTTTCTTTTAATAACTTTAATATACAGACACAGCATGTTTAGAATTTTATAATATTATAGATAGAATTTTAATATAGAATGATGGGTTCCTTAGAGGTGACGGACGCCACTATTAACATAAAGTAGGTTGGTTCCCCACGATACAATTTTACGACCAATGTGCCTAGATTGAGAATCAAATTGTACAGTGTAGATAGACATATGAAAGCCAAGATCGTTGGTTGATCGCGACCGCTCAATTCGATTGTATCTCATTAAATCGTATGGCGTGGACGCTAGTTGGTCAATTTTTTGACGCAGTCATCAGCACGGCTTCTCGCATTATACTGTTTTGCTTAGTGTGATATACCTACGGACTAACTAAAACTAATAATTTTTGAAAATTTTTGTGATCCTTCCTCATAAAATTTCTGAAATGGTCATTGTCCAGCTGCGACTATATTTACGTCACTCGATTGTTTTCTTTTTAACAACCATTATTTTGTCCATAGTCTTCTATTTTTTTTCTCATCTACATATGTAGTTAGAACTAAAATCAACCCAAATGTTTGCTTCTCGGCGTAGCCGCTGGGTAACCTCTAGTGAAATATTGAGTAATATTGTATTTTTCTTACAAGCTTTTATTGAACTTGCAATGGTTGTACCTATGTATGTATGTATGTAAGTTCGGGTGGAATCTTGCAAGTTAAATTTGTCCAACATCCCAGTTTTCGATTGAGCTGAAATTTTGCACGCATATGTATATCGCGTGACAATGCAATAATATGGTACCATGAAGCTGATCTGATGATGGAGTCGGAAGGTGGCCATAGGAATTCCTATACTAATCAAGATAGATCCGTCGTGTTTGGGCTCGTTTTACTTGTCTTGGCTAGCACTCTGCTGCTACATGATAGCCAGGATCTTTGAGATCCTGGATATCATGTAGCTTGTATTTAAAAACCTTTTTAAAAAAGCTTATATTTTGTGTTTAAGTGTCTGAAGTAAACAAATTATTATTATTATTTACTTGGCACCGACTTCAAATTGTTTGGAAATTATATATGACTACGTACTTATATTTCAGACACAAATGTTTTTTGTTAATGTATTAATATAAATAAATAAATATTTTTTCTTTTTAGTTAATTTATACTCAAAGTCGGTTTTTTGTTTTCTAAAACAGAATTACTGACAAATATATGTTTACACAGTTCAATTTTCCTTGACGCAGTATTGTATGTTCGTCAATACACAGGAACTGACCCCAAGCAAAACCCTGGAGGGCTTCAACAAAAATCGATACCAATCTGAACATTCAGTAACAAAATGGAGTTTGTTAGCCGTAAATTAACAAACGGCAAGGCATATTTAGCTGGAATGGCCAAAGTTATCGGGTCAAAATCGTTAAGCCAAGGAAATTTTATGAATTTGAACACTCGGCCTCTGCGCTCTGAGGAGTGCTTACACTCGGTAAGAAGACAGTAACTACGTCAATATTTCCTGTACCTCCACGAGTTGGGCTATTTGCTTTAGTTCCGATTGCATCATATTATATAGGTACATATTATTGTATTTGGGGGGCTAAGGGCTAAAATAATAATAATAACTAATTACAAATTAGATAAGGAGAAGCTATTGATAAATCTCCTCAGATTATTAATAGGAAATTAATAATAGAAAAAGTAACAGATAAACTACGAAACAAAAACGAAAATAAAACTACAGAGATCTAGGATACAAACAGATTATTCAGAATTAGAGTAAAATTTAACCAAATTTGCGCTTAGTGGTGCTACACTGTTAGAAAATAGGTGTAAGTCTGTCATCTACCTTACTTCTATATTAATATTATAAAGAGGAAAGATTTGTATTTTTGTATGGTTGTAACGAATAAACTTAAAAACTACTGGACCAATTTCAGAAATTCTTTCATCAATAAAATGCTATATTATCCTTGAGTGACATAGGCTATATATTTCATTTAAATCTCATTCTAAATTTTTTTCAAGGCAGGACAACATCTGTCGGGACCGCTGGTAATTAATAAAATGCATGCTGAATTATTGTCACGACTGGATCCTATGGGGGTAGTCAGAGGTGATGCATCTCCACTTGCGACGATCCTGACAAACAACTTTCGCTTCATTTAATTTCTTCATAACTGCACGTTTATTTCAGGTGGTTTTTATTTAACCTTTCTAGATGACGCAGGTTACCAACAATTCTAAAGTTATTCACATATAAAAGAGTGGGTGCTTAAAATCCCGTACTATTACACTGATATAAGAAACGAATTAGTGTTTAAACAAAAGGCAGTACTTATGGCCTCATAAATTAGCATAGTCGTACAAAATCTATAGAGGCTGCGACGTTTTGTTAGGTGAGAAAAAAATATATTAGTTGATTTCACTGTCCACTACTCCATTCTTAGTAAACGTAAGAATTAAATATCTCATAAATTTCAGGATTTGACATGCATCTTATTCCCCATTTCTATCTAACTACCAGCATACCTATAAGCATAATCTATTACATTATATGACACACGTAGAACCGATAAGACTATAATGTAATCCAGACCGTGGTGCAATGATTTTAGGGTCCGTAATCCAGCATTGCACAATATGCAACTACGTGTTCCATTGCTGTAATTGTAAATTTTGATAGACACGACTTTCATATCATAAGCACGTTCCACGCGGGGGTAACATCCGTGCGGAGCGCATACCTCATGAGCGTCGCAAGCTTGTGTGTAGGGTACTTGATGATTGCATGCATGCGGTACGAATTTTTGTCTGTACTGCTTCAAATCGATCTTAGTATACAATACAGAATTTTAAATTGCATACATAAGCTCCTTGCTTCTTTTATATTAAATATGGCTTTACGATCTGTGTATACCTGGCATAGTCTAGTATTTATTTCATTCTTATACAAATAATAGACTGATGCCAAAAATAGGTTTTTTTTATTGTTGGAGACAGACTAATACGGTAACCGCTTTCCATAAGACAAGCCTGATGAAAAGCGGTCACCGTGGCCTATAAACAATGGACCAATATGATGCCGTTTTCAAACGGAGGACTCTAACCTGGCTACTAATGCCGGAACACAATTCAAGGTTGTTATGATGGCACACGGAAAAATACCCTAAGGTTTAAAATTGAAGTAGCTCAAAAAGGTACATATGTAACTATGTAGAATTTTCAATACAAACGCAATTTTTTGCATTTTAATCAATAATCATCCTAGCGTAAAATCCCGGCTGCGTTCAGAACATCTGCTTTAGACCCAAGGTCCGATTTCCTGCTCTTTCTTCTCCACTTCGCACACTTCGCACGGCTTTGGTATTTCTCATTGTCAGACATTCGGCACGCATGTAAAGCCTTAAAACGTTAAGGCAGCATTTTATGGATTAGGCTCGTCTATCGGGACTTGGCGAAGGCGGTATTAGCTAGACATTAGTTTCCCAGATAACTAGCCGGTTTCCATGAAACGTAAACGTATCAGCGTAAATTAATGTCTTACAGTTTGTCTTCTATGGCACGACTTACTTTTTAACCCATATAACCTACCCGAAAAACTTCCTTGGTTAGTTTCTGCATTTAACCCGCCTCGTAGTTACATGAGTTGACACTGCCACTTAGTAAAACCCCCGAGGCAATCGTGTTAACACGATTCGGCTACTCCGGACCCGACCCAATCCATTCGTGCTATATGCCTTGCTGCTTCTGCCATGGTTCAGTCGAATGGGTAGGAACAATTAATAAGAACTAGTAAGGCTTGGAAACCGGTACAAAAGTCAAACCGGTTACAACCTAAGTACAGTCGCAGAATGAAAATGTCCGTCATCTTAAAGTTGACTTTTGCTTGCACGAGTACAAGAAACAATACTGCCAACATTTTAACAAATTTTACGTAAAAACATGAAAAAAGAAAATTGCAATGTTGACAATGACAGACGATGAGATTAACAATAAGAAACAAAGAGGATATAATCACTACGCTTAACATAGATATTAAAACCAATAAAAAGGTTTTACCTGTCTAAACAATCCTCTTAGACAAGATAGAAAATCAAACAACTTTGATTTAAGTAATTTTAAACTTTATTGTCAAAAGGATAAAACATAATTTTCTGTGGAACAGTTTCTGTGACTTAGTTTGAAAAGCTAACATGTGCTCGCGGGACGTTAAATGAATCAATATGACGAACTACTACTGTGCTATACTATACTGACGAACATTTTCAAACCATTACTGTACATATAAGAAAATAATATAAGAGGAAAAGAAAGATCTCTTTCTTATATGAAAGAGGAGGATGGCGAATAAAAAAAACCTAAGTACATAGAAACTTTTCTTTTAGGTTTTGTTCTAACTTCAACCTCAATCACACGGATTTTGATAAAGTAAAAAGTTCGTTAAATAGGTTATGTTCAATAAACCGGTTTCGAATGGTGTTTGCTGCACACCGTCAAAGTGTAGCCATGTGGTGGTACAGCAAGTTTTCAGTTACACATAGATACATGTTTATATAAGAACCAGTAGTCGTATTTCATCCGTGCAGGAACGGAGAAAGAATACAATTTCCTGCGGCCAGGCGGCCTATCGTAAGAGGCGACAAAACAACCCACAGCCAGTTGGTAGGGTGTTTGCTCAACTCGATGACGACCTCCCCTGGTCTAAAGTATGCCGCCATAATAACCTTGTGATGTGTTCCGGCATTAGTGACCAGGTTCCAGTCTCCCTTAAGAGAGCAGCAGCGCATTTGTAGCACCTTTGATGTTGCAAATGTCTATAGGCCATGGTAACCGCTTTCCATCAAGTGGGCCGTTTGTCTGTCTGCTGAACTCCTGCAATAAAAAAAATATATAGAGAAAGTAATTATCTCTGAATAAACTAGGTTTGCAAGTATTACAGGCAGATTTACATAACAAACTTTTAAAGTTTACACACAAAACGACATAGTTGACGAAAACCAGTTATAACTGATTCAAAACGGTAAATTTTAAACCGGTTCCAAACCTTTCTAGATAGATGTCGTAAGGTATTATTGCGTGCCAATTATTTCACCCTTCACGGCCTTTGTGATGTAACGTAGTAAGTATCAACGTTAACTCACCTAGTTCACTATTACGCGGAAGTCTCTGGTTTAATGCCCGGCAGGTTAAATTACGTAAAGGAACATTCCGTTATAACTCCGGTCTGGTATAGGCCTCAGAGTTGTTCGTTGTATATTACCCATTTTTTTTTATAACGCAGGGGGAATCTTTTTGGACACAATCCTCGGACCCTTCGTGGGAAGGGTCTGAATGCAGACATAAGGCCTGCATCGAGGGTGTGTGGAATTCTCAGCGACCGGTTCTCCACGCATGCTACTAAAACAAAGATTTTAACGACGATTTTAGCAACACTGAGGCGTAACCAACGTGTTTCCAGCCTTTAGGATGTAATAGAGCGAACATACAGAAGGAATGCCATAAAGAGGTTGGCATAGTTGTCCAGTCCAATAAACGTAATTTTAAAAAGCTTTCGCTGAATCCTAGATTTTGATTTTCCCTTTGTCATTTCTAGTCATTCATTTAATCTATCTTACAACTAATATAAGTTTGGTAGGACTAAAAAAATCGTCAAATACATTCTCAATAAAGTACCTAAATTGTGTCAGACAAATTGGAAATGAGTAAACAAGATTAAAGTATTTTATTCAAGGGTGTTTAATACTTACAGCAGCTGCCAGAGGCCGTTAGTTTCCATACCGGCGATAAACTTTTACGATTACCCGCATAGTTGCTGACGTACACCCTTTTAATACTTAATTTGGGGAAGGATCATTAGTAAACTATGTTACAAGATTGCGAAATTTTACTTTACGACCGAATATACTTTATATTAGTATGTTGATTTAATAAGCACGTTGGGTGATAACATAAAACGTTTTTATGTACTCAATAGATCTCTGCGATGTCTGTGTCGGAATTATACATAATTCCGTCATATGGTAATACTGAGCCGGATTTGGGAATTATTCCGAATTGCAAATTCGAGTTTAACCTTGGATCTAATCGTGTTTTGTGCGATGAGTGAGAATACCAAAGGCCCACTTCGCCCTCCCCTTATTCTATCCTATTCTAGTCCCATGTTCCATCTCCCTCTATTTCACCGTCCTATCTCATCCTGTTTATTTAATCTTAAACGCTGGAACGCGTTGGTGTTCGGATGTCGTCCGCGGTGTTCGAAACGTCTGTAGGCGACGGTAAATACTCTCCATGAACTGAACCATCTTTTGAATTGAAACTTCTTTAGAATCGTTATGATTTGAAAGTCGATAAAACGAAAAAGCGACACTAAAAATAAATAAGCACATAAATCTATAGGACTAGCCTGCGAGAGAATGAGATAGAATACATTATATTTAATCATTTAAACACTATACTCATACAGATAGCGTTAGAAATGTTTTGAAGTTTTTCGTTAATGCATCAAATTTCGTGTTTTAAAGCTTAATTATATAATAACCATACAATATATTAAATGTGACGTCACGAAATTTAGAATCCCTCCCACCACTTATCACACTTTGTTTCACTTCTATTGCTTGTGAACTGACTGCACACATACTTTTTTTCTGGCAAACAAAGCCAGTTTGGCAATAACAAATATAGGCAATGCTAACACCGCGGCACATCCGCCAAGGCTACAGAGTCTACAAATTAATCGTTTCACGCCGATACTCCAATTCTTGTAGCCACGACATATACCGACGGGAGGAATACCGAGAAGTTTAGTCGGTATTCCGGGAAAGCAGTCGGCGAGTCCCACACTATCACACTGTTATGTCCTGGAGCAATAGGATGTCTGTAAATAGATTTAACTTGAGAAAAAAGACGTAGCCAGTTTTGCAAAAACGGAGCCCTTATGACATTATCATGTCTATCCGTCGATTCGTTTTTTGCCTTCGTAATTTATAATATTATAAAATTCTAAACAAGCCGCGACTGTACATGAAAGCTATTTAAAAAAACACAACTGGAATAGACTATGTAAATAACGGAGAACATGATGCAATTTTTTTAGATGTCTTCTCTCTTTGTCGGTTTATCTGTTTGTTCGGGATTCACGAAAAACTGCTGAGCCGATTGCAATGCGGGTTTCGCTATAATTAGATCTTAAGAAATATAATGATGTGCCTTAATGACTAAATTACTTAAGAACTTTTTTTAATTAATTGCCTATATGTAGTATATTATATAAAATACAAATTCCATAAAACAATTCTAAAATTAATTCATTTATAAAATCATTTAGGAATTTTACGAAATGCAAAAGCAAATTAAAACGCCTTATATTGAATTTCAAACAAAGTTTGTTCAGCAACATAATTCGTAGTAATCAAGCTTTCGTAAACCTTGTTTTAAACCCAAGTATCGTAATTTTAACTAAACACGCAATCATAAGGTTATAATTTTCCCACACACGCTACAAACTCATTTGCGTATAGGGCTACCATCAGCAATGTTGATTTTTCTAAAACTTACTTTTAAATAGAATTCATAGTAAGGCATTATTATTCGGTTGATAAATTTATTCGCAAATAATCGTATGCACAGCTCCTCATAGATGTCTTTGAATGTAGTCTAAGCAGCTTGTTTTGATCCCATTTCACTCATGACAACACTGCGATAACATGAAAGATAATATAAAAGAAACCCGACAACCTATTGTTAAAATGATAGATTTTAACAATAGATGGGCGGGCATTTCTTTCCATGAGTTCTTTTATTTGATTGTTTTAAAAGCTTTACATAAACTTGACTCTACCCGAACTATTAAGTGACAGCTGATTCGCACTCCTGTGGGATGAATGATGAATTCCCATTTTTGTGAGCCTCAGCATATCGTCAAATTGTCCCTTAGACAATATTAGAAACGTTTGAAATGACCTTAACTTTAACTTTTATAAATGTGTGTAAACGTAATAACCCTAGATTCCTAACTCCTCGATAAATAGATCTAGTTTAGTACGGCATAATAATTGCACGCGGCGCTAAAATCCTCTGTAATAATAAGTAAGTGAAGTAATTCTTTCAACAAAATCATTGAAGCACTCAGATAAAACATTTTTCATATATATTTTATTAAATAGGTCATGTTTGTTCTATCCGTCTACTGACAAAGGCTGCTTCCCTTTTGTTGCTAATATCCGTTGAAATTGTAATGTACATACATACATACATACATAACTTCACGCCAGTTCCCTTGCGGGGTAGGCACGAACAACAGAGCGCCATTTAGGCTTATTCTTACACACCTCAATTGTAATGTAATATATATTAAATAAGTAGGCAACTTTCTGAATAAATTAAAGCACAAATACTTTTTTGCTTAAATTTGCTAGTACTTTCTAAGAATTAATTCGCTGACAAATAACTAATACCCTGCTTTTACCTTGAAAACATTTCTATTCAAGTTATATTTCGTTAATGTTTGTAAATTTACCTATATAAGTATATATACATGCGTAGATATTATCCTGTTTCTCACAGGGATAGGTTTTTTTTTTATTGTAGGAGATCAGCAGACAGGCAGACGGCCCACTTGATGGAAAGCGGTTACCATCGCCTATGGACACCTGCAACACCAAAGGTGCTACAAATGCGCTGCTGCCCTCTTTAGGGAGACTGGAACCTGGTCACTAATGCCGGAACACAACTCAAGGTTGTTATGGCGACATACTTTAGACCAGGAGTGGTAGCCATCCAGTCGGGCAAATGCCCTACCACTTGGCTGTGGGTTGTTAAGTCGCCTCTTACGACAGGCCGCCCGGCCGCAGGAAATTGTATTCTTTTTCCGTTCCTGCACGGATAGATCGGTGGATAAGATCCAATTGCCATGATCTTGACATACAGTCCTAGTGCTAAAATAAATCCCGAATTATAGCTACAATTTGAAAAGACCTATGTTTTACGTAAAAAGAAGATATAATTGTAAGGTTAACGTGTAAATCCTTTGTGTAAACACAACTACCTCAAACGGTATAATTAATTTGATGTGTGTAACGTAAAGACCTGACGTAATTGTATGTTTACTTATTCTACACATTTTCTTTTTTCAGGGTCCCCAAGCCATTTTAGTAAAAATTGAATTGTTATACAACTGTCATGTATTCGTATGTCGTTTTGTCTATATTATGGTATGGTCTTTGTTCTCAAAAACTTAGATGTAAAGACGATGAAAGGAAGGATTGTATATTTCCTATGCGGCTACGCAGTAGTTTAGTGAACTTGAAAAAAAAGGCGAAAAGTAGTCAAAGGCGCCCGCCATATACATTTTTTTACGGAAGTAGGTGTATAAGTCGTGCGCAGCAGGTATGCGATGGTCGCCCCTTCCGCTTCCTATGAATGGAACTGGGGCTTATCTAAGTAGTAATAAGAACTAGTAGACCGCGGGTCACGGTTGTGGGAGGCGGGACGAGTTGTCATCGGCAAACCTTCTGCGCACGACTTATGGAAACAATGCATAACCCTCTCTAACTTTTGAATTAAGTCAACGAAAATTAAAAAAATAATTAAGTCAGAGAGTTTTACTAGGGTTGATTTTTTTTTTAATTTATTTATTTTAGGTCGCTATTTAACAACTTAGGTCATTAAAGACTACGATTATACAGTAATTATACACAGTAGGTTATCGTCCTACTGTCTAAATAAGGAAGGATGGATGGCAAAACCAAAATTTAGTTTAAACTAGTTTATAAGCATTTACCATTTTCAGAAATTTTAAGGTTTGCATACATCCCTCCCCATTTAGACAGTCTTTTAAATTATTAGGCACATTACATAATAATTTTTCATTGTTAAATACTGAACATTCAACTAATAGTTGTGAAACGGTGAGTCCAGTCCACACTTGCATTTATTTCTGTCATTTTTTGTAATGAGGTGGATGTGTGTCATATTGATGTGTCCAATACGTAATCTAGTGATAATTACTTGATCTTTTCTACAATTAAAAGAGGCAGGAGATTTTTCAAAAATGGATTTTCTAATTTTAAACAATAAAGATGAATTATCTGTCCTCCAATAATTGTTCCAATTTATTTTAATCTTATATTTGAAATATTTTTGTAATTCACTAGGGGTCGATTTATTGAATTTATAATTATCATTTTCATTAATTGCATTTCTCGCTTCGCTATCTGCTTTCTCATTTCCTACTATGCCTTGGTGACTTGGGATCCATATTATTTCAAACATATAGTTATCTTCAAGCAGACTTATAATTTTTTGTTTTATTTCTACTATTAGAGTGTTTAAATGATTTGTATTTTGTAATGCTGTCAAACATTATTTCGAATCAGTATAAATTATATATTATAATCTTTTAGAATCGTTATGAATTAAATCTAAGGTTTGGAGAATAGCTATTGCTTCACAACCACAAATAGAATTAAAATCTCCTAGTCTGTACTTGTATCAATTATCACCACATACTATTGCACATCCTGCTTTGCTGTTCATAAAGGAACCATCGGTGTAGAAAATTTTATAATCAGTAGTATATTTGCTATTAATTTCATTAAATATTATAAGTTTTTGTATACATATTGGGGGGTGTTATCTTTTTGGTTTTTAGCTAAATCAAGGTTTACGGGAAATTCAAGATTTTCCCATGGACCAGAAGTGAGCAATTTCTTTGGGAACATTTAAGGGATCTTTCGATTTACTTCATTTAAATATTTAGCTGCCCTAATCCGTAGGGGTTGCAATAAATTAGGTCGAAGTTCATATTATGTGTTAGCAGCTGTTTTAGCGTAGTTATGGTAAATTGGGGTTTTAGGCATATTTAATTACAAGTTCTTTTCTTCTAAATTCCAATGGCATTTCCCCAGCTTCAGCTAAGAGACTCTTTATTGGACTTGTCTTAAACGCACCAATACTCAATCGAAGAGCAGTGTTGTGTATACTTTCTAAGGAATGAAATGTTCGATTTTTTACAGAATCGTAAATTACTGAACCATAATCTATTTTTTGTATTATTAAGGCACGATATGTATTTATTAAGCATTTTCTGTCAGATCCCCAATTCATTGATGATAAAGCTTTTATTATATTTAATTTTTTATAGCATTCGCACTTAAGTTGATTTATGTGTGAATTCCAACTCATTTTTCTATCAATTATTAATCCTAGATTTTTTAACGTTTTTACCTCTTTAATACTATGTTAATTTGAGATTAAGTTTTTAGTTTTATTTTTCTTATTAGACAATATTATAAATTCAGTTTTGGATTTCGAAAATTTAAAGCCTGATATGTTTGACCATTCCAACAGATTGTTTAGTGTGTTTTGAATGTGTTTCAATGTGGGTTTCATTGTTCTACCACTACAAGTAATGGTCAAGTCATCCGCATACAAAAACCCATTTACTGGTTTTTTGATATGTGAAAGAACGTCATTAATAGCAAGAAAAAACAGAATTACGCTGAGAACTGATCCTTGAGGTAGACCGTTTTCTGTAGATGATGAGAACTGTCAATGATGTTGTATCGTTGATTCTTACTTTTATTGTTCTTTCTGAAAGAAAGTTTTTCACAAATGCTGGAGCATTTCCTTTTATGTCAGTATCTTGTAATAATTTTAGAACTCTATGTTTCCAAACCATTTCAAAAGCTTTTTCAATATCTAGTGCTACAATTACTGTATAGGTATTATTTGCAAAGCTATGAAGTACTTCACTTTCAATATTCATTAAATGGTCTATTGTTGATTGGAATTGACGAAATCCAAATTGTAATGGTGACAAATGTTTATTTGTTTCTACGTACCTTCTGATTCTTTTACTCATTATTTTTTCTAGGATTTTACATAAATTGCATGTCAAGGATATGGGCCTATAACTGGTTTGCATACTTGGTATTTTTCCTGGTTTTAATATAGGGACTACTACAGCTTCTTTCCACTTGTCAGGAAACGGCTGTTCCTTATAAATTTAATTATACAGTTGTAGTAAATACTCAAATCCTCTAAGTGGTAAGTGTTTAATTATAATATTCAGTATATTATCTTGACCGGGGCTAGAATTTCCATCTTGAGAGAGTACTAATAACAATTCCTGCATCAATATTTCCTTCTTTATAGGATTGCAATTATTATGTAGGTCAAAATTTGAATCAGTCTCATTTACAGTCTTGTATTCAATAAATTGTTTATCATAATTACTCGAGCTGGAGCTGTTTGCAAAGGTTTCACCAAGTAAGTTTGAGGTTTCCATTGGATTATTAGTAAACGTCCCATCATTTTTTTCAAGTACAATATTATTAAATCTAGTATTGCGGTGGTTAATTTTTTGTATCTGTTTCCACACATCCCCAATCAAGGTTTTGTTATTAATAGATGACACCCAGTTTTCCCAATATTTCTTTCTATTTTCCTTTATAAGTCTTCTATAGAATGTTCTTTTTTTCTTATATTCAATTTTATACACTGAGTTAGGATCATTTGTGGCATAACATTTAAAAAGTTTTTTGGGCTATTTTGGTTTCTTTTAGCGCAATTTTACAATCATCAGTCCACCACGATAAATTATTTTTTCGTAACCTACCAGAGGTTTTAGGTATTGATTTGTCAGCTGCCTTTAAAATGGCTTCAGTGAATTTATCAACAAAATCATTGATAGTATACTCTGAAGTTTCACTTATGGGTGTTAATTCGGAGATATATACGTCAATCTCTTCCCTAAACGTGTCCCAATTTGCATTTTCAAACTTCCATTTCTTTGAAATTCTAATATTGTTTGATGCACCATTATTAAAATATTGAGATCTAATCAAAATTGGGAAGTGGTCACTATCATATAACTTTTCTAAAGCATTCCATTCAAAATATCTTGTGAAGCTAAAGTTAGATCTACATTACTTGTGCGACCGGTATTACTATCAAAATGGGTCAGTTCACCATTATTTAGCACAAATATGTTGGCATATTCTTCAAGCCACTCTGCTATAATTCTACCTCTGGTATCACATTTGTCTGAACCCCAATTAAATGGTGGCCGTTAAAATCGCCTAAGATTATGAAGGGAGTTGGAAGTTGACTTACGAAATTATTTAAATCATGTTTGTTAAGAGGATTACTGTTAGGCAGATAGACGGTACACACTATAATGGGTATTGGAAATTTATTTTTTATCGTTACGGCTTCTAAGTTTGTGGTTAAAGTTATTTCTTCTGGAATTGTACTACTCCACCACTGGCCCTATGACTTTGTGGGCGATTTTTGTAGAATTGTTGATAACCTTTTAAGGATGCACAATTATTAAAAGCAAAATTTGTTTCCTGCAAACAAATGCAAGTTGGATATAACCGAGATATTAACAGTTTAATATTTTCGAGTCTTTTAAAGTAATCGTTTACATTCCATTGTAAAATTTCCATGCCAAAAGAAGTAAGTTAAGTATTATATAAATTTGTAATACAAAAATTAGAATAGAAGTATTTATAGTTCACTATCCGTAAATATAGTAGGAGTAATGATCAGCATTTCATGTAGTTTTCTCGATAAACGCGAGCATCTATTTTTTAAGCTTTTGTTCATTTTACAATCTAATTTCTTGCACAGTATAATAAGGGCTTTAACATTACTTGTATAGGAGTATACTAATTCATTTATATTTAGTTTTCCTCTTATGTTGTCTATTAAACTTTTAAATTGATCCAAATTGATTGGGAAATTATTTTCATTATTTAAGTCTTTCATATATTATTTTCAATATTTTTCCAAATTTCTTCATTAGTTCGGGTATCGGTTTTCTTTAATTTCTTTTTATTGTTTGTTTTCACTTCTATATCTTCCAATGAAATGTTGCTACTCGATTCATCAGTGTCGAATTCTATTATATCCGAATCCTTTTCTTGTGTATCTTGTTTTACAATTTCTATTTTCGAAGACTCGGTTGTAGTAGAAGAACGAACTCGTTTAATTCCTGTTGATTTTATCGGAGATGGATGCACGAAGTCTCCTTTCGTTACTGGAGAGATATTTGTTTGGTTGTTGTAGGATCGTGTTACTATTTGGTCATCGTTCTTGTTAAAAACTTCTCTTATTTCATCGGCAGTTTCCATTTTACTTTCTTGTTCTTGGGTATTTACTATACTCGTAGGGAAATTTTTGGCTAGGTGTCCAATGTATTACAAGTATAACATTTCAGAGCATCAGTAGATATATAAATCCAATAATTTGTTCCTTCGAATGTTATCTGGAATGATTCAGGTAGGCGTGTCTCATTCTCTGGACTAATATATAGTTGTCTTCTGAAACTTAATATATGAGAAAATCCTGGATCAGTCACACTTATTTTCTTAAATACTAACGGAGACATTATTTTTATATTTAATTCTTCAAATTTTTGTTCTATGACGTAATTTGGAATAACTGAACAAACATTAGACAAAACAATTCTTTTATTTCTTGTTATCAGCGGTTTAATTTCTAGGATGTTGTTTTTAATGTTGAGCTTTTTCTTTTCTTCGATTAGGTTATCAGCTGTTTTCTTAGAGTCCATATATATGCATCGACGTGCATTCGATATGCGGGATATAAATCGTATAGATGTTGCTGGTGTGATAGACGCTAAAGCCATGAGATATTCACGGAGTGTTATTCCGTGAACGGAGTCTAATATAATGGCTTGATCTTTTTTGGGGAAACAGGTGGATGACGTAACGTTGGCGTAACTTGTTGTGGTGTTTCTAGTTTGATGCATTGTGGGTTAATGTGACGTTGGGGGGTTTTGAGACGTTGAGTTCATTACTATTTAAAGGGTCTCCTGTTACCAGGAATTGCCCTTTTAACTTCGTTTCACTGCGATATATGAATGAAACTTGTCGCAAAAGTAAAAATAACACACGCAA
The DNA here is from genome assembly GCA_019925095.2 of Dendrolimus kikuchii. NCBI lineage: Eukaryota > Metazoa > Arthropoda > Insecta > Lepidoptera > Lasiocampidae > Dendrolimus > Dendrolimus kikuchii. Next base: position 7,197,269 of record CM034401.1, read on the forward strand.
ACGCGTTGAACAGAGTGGACACGCGCGTCCGATGTGCCCGCTCACGCGGAACTGTAAGATTGATTTACAATGACTAGATTTAAAAAAAACTAATTTCAATGTGATTTTTTCACTGATCTATAGCAAATTTCGTATAACAAAATATGTGAATTTTTTATCCCGAACGAATTTTTCCAGGAACGGTTTGTAGTTATTTGGATGCTTAAAAATTAGTTTTTTCTAGCACAGTTTTCACAAAAACGGTAGCTTACATTATTTTTCCAATGCGGTGCTATAGTATGCTGTGATATAGGCTATTTCACGCAGATAACGCGATGAGTTCAATGTGTTATTTGAGATGCGACATTATTAATGACGTTAAATACTGACAGATAACGTATATAAGTACACTATAAATAAACTAATATATTGTTACGAGTTGCAGGACTCGAATTAAAATGCCGTTGGAATTATTATAGAGTTTATTAGAACTATACAAATACGTATAATACAGGTACAAATATAACCGAATGCAACAAGTCCAAACGTAATGCAGAAGATCGTAATTCAATAACACGCGCAAAGTCCGTCATTAAAAATAGATTACCGAATACACAAGTCTTGCTTCGCTCGTGGTTATCGCTCGACTGCCTCGTCCCCCTCAATCGGGGCCTTGCTTTATACTGCACAAATGCAATATGTCTGCCCGGCCGCGTGACCAAATTTCCTAGAATCAGTTTGTACTTTAAATCAGACACACCTGGCTAATGGCTGCCATAAAAGATTACAATACGTAATGGGCTGTTTTCTAATCACAAATTTTAAACACAAAGCAAACAAAATAAGTCCAAATGCCGAAAGGTAATAAAATATTTTTCTACAGGTATGCAAATGTGAATTTGTCTTTGTCGGCGTCTAGGTCTGAACTATATGTAAAGACGCATTCGGGCACAGACTAAATCTTTAACACTGGCAAATGAAGCCGCTTCACAAGATTTTTATGTTAAAATTTTCGAATAAACAAGAAAATTATCAAAGAAAAATAGTGACTTAGTTTACTCGTTACCAATGAAAATATTATTCAAGCAAAAAATTAAAACAAATGATCTTTTAACCTTTTAGAAAAATATTTTCCAACGGATGCTTCATTAAATTTGTATTTTTATATGAAAACAACTTTTTCTCTTGTTTCCCTTGGGATGGGGCTTCCGATTCATTACCCGATGAGCAAGCTCCTTTACTCCTGGGATTGAGTTTGAAATGGGCACGAAGACGCTAATGGATAGAATTAAAAGTTATTTAACCCTTCGCTTTCTTGGACAACACAAATTTGTTGATAGGAATAATTTGCTTCTTTATTTTATTGCAGAAGATCAGCAGACAGGCAGACGGCCCACTTGATGCAAAGCGGTTACCATCGCCTATGGACATTTGCAACACCAAAGTTGCTACAAACGCGCTGCTGCTCTCTCAAGGGAAACTAGAACCTGGTCACTAATGCCGGAACACAACTCAAGGTTGTTATGGCGACATACTTTAGACCAGGGGTGGTAGCCATCCAGTCGGGCAAATGCCCTACCACCTGGCTGTGGGTTGTTAAGTCGCCTCTTACGACAGGCCGCCCGGCCGCAGGAAATTATATTATTTCTCCGTTCCTGCACGGATATAATTAATATATATACTCTTTAGGTGTAAACAGTAATAGATCGATCAAGTGGCACGTTGAAGGGTTCAGTAGAGGTAAAACTACTCAAAGAATCTCGTCCAAACCCATTTTCTTTGAAAGTATTATTTGTGTTTATTAAGCTCTACCATTTTGAGAAACAAATATTTTACCGTAAATTTAAACACCAAAAGACCGATACAGACAACATTGAAAACTGAAAAGCGTTTATTTGAAAATACCCCATATATCAAATTCTATTAAACAGATGTGTCAAAAATAATTTTAGTTGAAGGTATTTTCTTAAACAAAAAAATCCGTAGGTTACCACACTCGGGTTCGAATCCTGAGCGGAAAAGCATGTATAATACGATTTTGTGAAACTCCCTAATCTGCTTTGGATAAGCGTGGTGGATATATAGTTCGTTCCCGTAAAAGCAGGGATGCCTGAGACTAATATTTATGACATTCTCCTTCTATTCTATCACCTTCTCCTAATTATTTGGGGTCTGCGCAATATCATTTCCTTCCATACTCCTTATTCTGGCACACGTGCTCTGTCAGGTCAGATATCAACATGTCATTCTTCATACGATGGAGTGAACAGTGTTAAACTGGAAGATTGATAGGTAAAAATGTAAACGTAAACCAAAAAAGAAATGTATGGATGCATGCAAAGAGATGTATGGACCGCCTCGAGAGTATACATACTTACGAATAAAGAAAAAAAAATCACAGTCAATACACAATTGACGAAAAAATCGCGTAACATGAATTTAAAAAACGAAGCACCTGTAGAAAATGTAATAACTACACGGGTATACAAGATGTTTTCCAAGAATTTAGGCGAACGACGTTCTTTAATAAGGGTTATGCTCGATAGCCCTGGGATCCGATCCACTCATCAAATCCTGACTTGATGACCATGGGACTACCTCGGGAGTATTACTTACGAGTAAAAAAAACAATCTGAAAATCGGTTTACTATTGACGGAGATATCGTGTTACTAAGATGGATGGGTACAGATGTAAAGGTAGACCAAGAAAAAGATGGATGGATTGTGTGAAGGATGATATGATGATTTGTGATGTGGCAGAAGATATATGTCAGAATAGAGGAGTGTGGAAGGAAAAGACATATTTTGCCGACCCCAATGAATTGGGATATGGTGTAAAAAAAGAAAGATCGTGTTACTAAGAAGTTGGTTAACAATTTATGTGAGCGTCTCTAATCCCTTGGAATCCAGAGAGAGAGAACATACAGACGAATTGAGAATCTCCCCCTATATTGAAGTCGGTTAAATACAGATGAAACATATTTATGTAAAACTTCTTTGCTACGATGTTTATCTGAACTCCCTTTAAAAGCGCTGCATTAAAATAAATGAAAACAAACTGTTAGAAACAGGTGAAAATAAAAGGTGGAACTTGAGGGGTCAACTCATTAATTTTATTTTAGAAGTTTGTTTTTCTTACTTTTATTTTGTAAACAAATATTTTTTGTCTTGCAAAGTTGTTTATTTAACTACGAAACAAGCTTTATGTAGCTCTATTTTATTCTGTGAAGAATTAACGTTTCTGGCGCTACTTCCCCGCGACAACAATTAGAAGAAAAAATAGTGAAATTTTAATTTAACTTAATTACGTTTAATTTAATTACGTTATTGTCACTTACAAAAGAATCTCTAGAAAGTTTGGTCGGGCCAAGCCTGGCGTCAGGGCTGCGGAGAAGCTAGGTCATATACTCGTAGCCCTGGCATAAGGCGAAGGACGGAACACCCAGGGGTTTTAGTGGGTATCCCTAACCGGGGAGTGGCAATTGCATGGCACCAGTTCTGACTGGGCATGCTAGTGCCACCCAAGACCTGGCGATTCCCATACTAGGTCGCGAATTATTCCCCTAAGGTTTAGTGTAGTGTAGTGTAGCGTAGTGCCGTGTGGCGTAGCGTAGCGTGACGTAGCATAGCGTTGCGAAGCTTAGTATTGCATGGAGTAGAGTAACTTGACTTGGCAAGCAGTGTGCTGTTTTTTCAATATAGAAAAGGGAAAAATTTACTTATAGAACTCTGTTATCAACACTATCGGTCTTATTCTTGGAGAGTTAGAGTAAGTTTGAACACTTATTTAAGGACCATAAAGAAGGACACTCTTTATGAATAAGACTGTATAAGCACAGGAGTTAAGGACTTCTTCGGTTACGTTTTTATTGAACGATGATTATGTCTAGCATTCTTCTCCCACCAATCTACCATACACGTGTAAGTTATTATATTGTAAACTACTTCATAACATATAAATACAACTGAAGTAACCACATAAATGTTCTAAGAATTACATCATGGACAGTGTCTATTAAAAATATGGAAATGCTGACAACCATTTTCTTTGATCACGTCTTTTTATCTTGTTTTTGCTCGAGTCAAAGCATCACTAAACAAAAAAGGCTAATAAGAATCACAAGGATTTATTACCCTATTATTAAACCAGAAAGCCGCGTATTCTCGCTGTATTTCACCCGCTTAAGATGAATTTTTGTTGTGATAAACCTTTTTACTTGAAGAGATATCGTTTTGCGGGATTCAAGGTCCGACTCTACGTGGCATAATTAACTTTATATGCGATTATATATTTTTAACTGAATTGTGTCGTGGAAAATTAATACTAGGGATAATAATGCTCTGTAAAAATTGTAACACTGAATAGCCCCTAAAATATAAATGACTAAATAGCACAACAGTTCAATATTCTTAAAAAAAAATTAACAAATTAATCAGAAATGTATATCTAGCTATCTTCTATACTATAATGAATCTGTAAATGGTTCGACTTTGTACAGTGCGTTTTAAAATATGAAAAATCAGGGGGGAGGGGGCTAATTCGCACCAGCAGATTGCGCAAATACAATTTTTTAAATTTTAGTCTCTATCGGTTAATTAATCACGTGAAAACAACATATATATATAAAGAACTAGTTAGTAAAAACTCTATGTTACTTACGTATATATCGTGCGCAGAAGGTTTGCCGATGGTCGCCCCTCTATATATATATATATATATATATATATATATATATATATATATATATATATATATAAATATATGTTTTATTGTGTATATGAATGTAAGCATAATTATTGAAAAAAGCCGTGAACTTAAAGCGTAAAAAGCTGTGTATATAGAATAGGAAGTAGATTTAAATTATGTTCTCCGGTGGAACATACTTTCAATATAGAGTTTTGAATTTGATGTGTTTATTATAATCATACAACTGTGCCCGCCACACATACGAGTTTACATTTTCCAAACCTTGCAAAGTAATATAGAAATGTAGCACAAACTTTGAAAGAAATTTCCTGAATCTCTATTGTTATCGTTTTACAAAAATACTTGATTTTTAAGTTTGGATTGAATATAATTTCCTATCCGCAACTACAAAGCCATTTTACATACCTTTGTAATAAATAAACTACAGACGCATGGAAACAATATATTCTTCCTCGGGGCTATGGGCGGTACACGATATCTACCAACGGAATTGTATCGTATCATTTTACAGAGGCCTGTGTTTCTCTAGTGGGTTTATAATGGAACGTTAACCCAAGGAATATTTGAAATTCAATACAATGCCGCATATAGGACAATAAAAAATAAAAATATATCAGCTTCAGCGATAGATCACAGTATCATTTTTCGTAGTTTTATTTTCGAAACCCAAATCATTGCAGGCCACCGGACCAGCGTAGCATCATAACCAAACCACCTACTGTCCACTTAGCTCAACGGTCAACAGAAAAGTAAATATATACGAATCATATATCGTTAGGATATGTCAGGAGCCTTAAGAATAGACGAGTGTGCATGACAAGAGTTATGAATGTCAAAGAAGCAAGTGAGGTGTGTAAGAATGGGCCTAAATGGCGCTCTGTTGTTCGTGCCTATCCCGCAAGGGAACTGGCGTGAAGTTATGTATGTATGTATATATCGTTACGCGTCAGTATTGTTACGAGTTAGCAGGACTCGAATTAAAATGCCGTTAGAATGATTATAGAGTTTATTAGAACTATACAAACACGTATAACACAGGTACAAATATAACCGAACATAACAAATCCAAACGTAATGCAGAAGGTCGTAATTCAATAAAACGCGCAAAGTCCGTCATTAATAGATTACCGAATGTACACACGTCTCGCCTTGGTCGTGGTTCTCGCTCGACTCCCCATCCCTCAATCAAGCCATCGTTTTATACTGCACAAATGCAATGTGCACACCCGGCAACGTGGCCGAATTTCTTAGAATCAGCTTGTACTTTATATCCGTAACACTTGGCTAATGATTACAGCCGCCGTAAACAATAGAACAATAGGCTGTTCTCTAGAAACGTATGCCAATAAATAAGTAAACAAAAGAATATGATCATAAAAGAATTACAATAGTTTCAATGTTATTAGTTTAAATGCCGACGGGTAATAAATGTGCTTTTACAAATCTGTACGTGGAATTTGTCTTTGTCGGCGCCCAGGTTGTAACAGTATTATGACATTCCCATACATTTTCATTCTATTCGTTTACCGCTAATGCGACCTGTCTACAGGGCTAGAAAAAAATCATAATACACATTATAATTCTACGCGACTAAATTGTACTCCACTTACCGTAAAAACTCGCGGACGCAATGAATCACAGTGGACGTCTAGACAAAGCGCGTTTGATTTATAATCCCGCCATTTTTAAAAAGCGCTTTTTAGAATAATGTGTTACCGCTGCTTGCTCAATTTACGTAAAAATCCAAAAATTATGAGGTACATTGTTAACGAAACCCTCTTTTGGAAATTAACACGTATTACCCATTAATATGTATTGCCAATATCGCCAGGATAGCTAAAATTTATTTTGAGTTTATCTTCCTTTTAGGGTTCCCGGAAAATTAGTAAATAATAAAAACATTCACGAATATTTATGATAGAATTGTTGTTTTAATTCTAATACTTTATCGGAATACGCTCAGCTGCTTCAAAGCCTATTTAGAACAAATCTTCAGGCAGACTGAGAGATAAAAAATCTAGAATCGACACTTTGTTGGGTACTAGCTGTGCCCGCGGTTTCACCCGCGTGGTAATGGAAAATCGTTATATTTTGGATAATTCACACTATATCTTCATAAATTATGTCTTTATGTATTATTAGCCTATATGTTATTCTGATGTGTAAGCTATATTATTGGAAAGTTTCACCAAAATCCATTCAGTAGTTTTTCGTGAAAGAGTAACAAACACATCCATACATCCATTCTTACAAACTTTCGCGTTTATAATACTTATATATATATATATATATATATATATATATATATATATATATATATATATATATAGATAGATAGATAGATAGATAACACTTTATTGCTCATCAAATATACAATATCAAAAATACACAATTACAATATTGTCATGGTAGAAACAATAGGCGGCCTTATCGCTTAAAGCAATCTCTTCCAGGCAACCTAACTTAAGGAATAATTTAACCTAATCTGGCGATGTAGGTGGTGCAGATCATAAGTAGGTATATCATAAATAAACATACTTAAACTACATAATTTACATATTAAATACACCTACTTAAATTACTTTATAAATTAAATACATACATATTTATATATACATATGTATATGCTAAATAGTCTATAATATAAGAGTTAGGAATAATTATTTAAGGAAAAGTAGTGTTTTCTGAGTGCGTTCTTAAATGTAGGGGATGTTTTGGCCTCTCTGACAGTAATAGGCAGCGCATTCCAAAGTTTGACAGCCTGCACTGTAAAAGAGTTATCATAAAAAGATGAAGTGTGTGCAGGTGTAGTGAGTTTACGATACGTATGAGTGCGCAAATTGTGGGAAGTAGAAAGGCGAAGGAATTGAAAACGTTCCTTAAGGTAAGGAGGACTACTAGGAATAAATAATATGTTATAAAGTAATGTGAGAATGTGAGTATTCCGGCGAAAGCGGATAGGGAGCCACTTGAGTTTTTCACGAAATTCAGAAACATGGTCATATTTTCGTAATCCAAATATGAACCTAATGCAAAAATTCTGAAGTCGCTCAAGTTTATTTAGCTGTTCTACGGTTAAGTCAAGATAGCAGGCGTCAGCGTAATCTAAAATGGGTAGCAAAAGAGACTGTGCAAGCGTAATTTTGGTGGCAGTAGGCAGAAAATTTCTCAGCCTTCTCAGGGATCTAGAAGACAGAAAAACTCTCCGACTTAATTCGGAGAGGTGAGACTTCCAAGACAGATTACTATCGATGACAACACCTAAATTTTTTACAGTGTCACTCAGTGGGATACAAGTGCCGTCAAAAACAATGTTCGGTACAGTTGCGAAATCTACTTTTGCACGTATTCTGGAGCTACCGATGACTATCACTTGGGTCTTACGAGGATTCACCGCAAGACCAAACATTGTACTCCATTGAAGTATGTGGTTTAAGTCTAAATTGATTTGTCTCACGGCACTACTTAAATCATCTGGAGCAGCTTGGGTGTATATCTGTAAATCGTCCGCATAGAGGTGATAGGATGAAGTTAATTTATCGGAGATTGAATTAATGAAAATCGCAAATAAGAGAGGAGATAAAACGCCGCCCTGTGGAACACCAGCAGTAAGGCCAGACCATGATGAGTAATTGTCATCAACACGTATTCGCTGTCGGCGTCCATGCAGGTAACTGTGAAACCAACCAATTACTGTTGGAGATATGTTAAGATATATATATATATATATATATATATATATATATATATGTATATATATATATATATATATATATATATACATATATATATATGGTGCGGCGGCGCTGGATTTAGCGTTAAGCGAACTGCTTCAATTTTGCGGGAAAAGAAGTGTAGGACAATTTTGATGGGAATTTGAGAATGAGCACGCACTTGCCAGGTTAATGGAAATGAAATACGGCTGTTCCTCTGCCCTCAGTCCACTTCACTTCACTTTATTGTTAATTATATGATTTATTATATTTAATGTAATATATGTTTTAATATATCTTGCAACTGCGATGCGGAGCGGGTCATTTATAGGTTACATATATATAATTAGGGTTGCGGGCGCGATATATTTTATGTTATATTATGTTATTTTATATATATATTTACATTTAAGGAGCGATTTAATTTATTTTATTTTATGATAATGACAATGAATGATTGACGTGACGTGCGAAAGGGGACGCGCCGTCAGATTTAAAGAAAGAATTTAAATAATAAAGAAAAGTTTGTATATGCCTATATATATGTTTGTGTATGTTTATATATTATTTTAAAATCACAATCAGCCACTACAATATTTGTACAGATTAATACCGTTCCTAAGCCAAAAAAGAGAAACTCAAGTGAAAAGGTGCACGGGTAAAAATATTTGATGTAAACACTTCACTAAAACGGAATTTATTAAATATTCAAATAAATAAATAATAAAATTCAGACGTTCTAAGAACATTAGAGGAAATGGCGCTGTCTGGTGAAACGTCGTTCACTGTTTATCACTTGTGCACATGCCAAAAATAACTACAGACAGTCCCTACGCTATTTTCTACCTACTTGTTTAATATTGAATAGAAAATTAAGTAAAAATCGTATTATATTTTAAACTTTGAAGGTGAATATATTTATCTGTACAAATAAATAAAATTTTAGTGACTGTTTGTAATGTCAAAATAACAGCTTTTTAATAAATTCATATGAAAGTATATACGGTAAACATATCGAAAAATCAATTTTTAAAATTTTGTCTGATTGTTCTAGCTAATCTCTGAAATGGCTGGATCGATTCTGACCGGACTTTCAATGGCAGATAGCTTATGTTATAGGTTAAAGGCCCAGGCGCACGCCGCACCGGTAGGCAAATTAAATTAAATTCCACGCGGACGAAGTCGTGGGTAATAACTGCTAGTACTATATAAATAAGTAGCATTAAACTAATTAAGATGAATCATAATATGCATTTTTCAATCAAAGTTAATTGTAAAGAGGTTTTATTAGTGTTAAAACTAGAATTGTACCACATTTAATGCATTAAATAAATAAATGTACAAACAGATCCATTTTCTCATCTGTAAGTTACAGCTAAGGACAGTTAATTTATACGGTAGTTTTCATAATTCAATATTAGGTGTCATTTCTTTTAAGAGGTAAAGAGTGCGTAGGTATAAAAACGATATGTATCGTATCTACATTTCTTAATGAGGTTTATTCACATCACCTTTCGTACAATAATATCAGCAATATACTTTGTATAACAGGAAATATTTATTTTTTCAACATTTCTCTGAGCGCTTGTTCCTCCCACGCGTGAATTTTGCATGATACCAGCAATATCTCAGATTCATTATTATCGTCGTATCTTTATTGCAAAGTGCGCCTTTCTCTTAGTCTTCCAAAAATTATTTTATCAGCTGTTACCTTCATGGCTTTCTTCTTCATACACTGCTATTTCAATATCCGTATAATACGAATGGAAAACCCAATTAACTAAAAAGATTTGAGTTTGATTAGTTACAATTTATTAACCTATTATCGAGACCTCTCAACGCGTCTAATTAAGGTCTGGCGCGACCAAAAGGCTGGCTTTCACCTAGGGCAGGCAACGCATCAGCGTTGCCACCCAACGTGGAAATACGGCCAGCATTCCACGGCCAGCGCTCTCCGCCGACAGCGACCTGGAATCTATTTTTAACTTATATATTGTTATTTTGTAAGTATAGTTATATTTATATTATTGTTTGATTTTAGTTTATATTAAGTTATTTAGAACTTAGTTTATAAATTACATACATTTATTATTATTATTATTAGAATATTATAAAATTCTAAACATGCCGTACATGTGTTCTGTACAATGAACCTTTTTTTTACAAAAATGTGTGTGTGCAGTTCACAAGCCGTAGATCTGAAACTTCAGAGAATATACGCACAGATAATTCTTCTAATATTAATATTATTTATTAATATATAAATATAATTCCTTTAACCCACGTCCGTATACATATTATAATTGTAAGTAAACTTCTTAAGTATCACTTTCAATTTTTTACTGTTTTAGTCTAAAAAATATTATTATCAGTTTTATTTTCGGAGAAAACTGGACCTATGTTTAATAATCGGTCTTATTGACTTTCTAATCTGTGCTGCACAATGTAAAACTCGCATCTCATTTTCTCGCAGGCTTAGTCTTATAGATTTAAATGTTTATCTCTTTTTATTGTCGCTTTTTCGTTTCACTGAGTTTCAAATCACAACGATTCTAAAGAAGTTTCACTTCAAGAACAATCGGAATAGACTATAAAACAACGAAGAACACGTTATGCATTTTTTTTTAGATTTCTTTTTTGTTTATTCGGAATTCACGCAGAAATTATTGGGCCGATTTCGATACGGTTTTGGTTGATCGATAGAAAATTATTAGACTTAAAATCTGCGTTATTACTTTTTATTCCGGGAACCCCGCGGGGATTTTTCTGGGGATGATTTAAAATGGCCAGATTAAAAAGAAAAATAATTCCAATGTGATTTTTCACTAATCGATACCAAATATTTACTAACTAACTCCATTGGCTCAGCTACCCAAAATGTGTCTTGGCCTCTGAGACGAGAACACGCCACCTGTTCTGTGCGATTTCTTGCCAGTTATGGGCTTGAAGCTCACACAGGTCAGCCTCCACTCTGTCCCTCCACCGGTACTTGGGGCGACCGACCGGGCGTCGCAAAAAAAATCACATATATTATGTAATAAAATATGTGATTTTTTTACTCCGGTTATCCTACGGGAATCTTTCCGGGAGCGGTTTGTAGTTGTTCGGATACATCAAAATTACCTTACACCGACACAGATTTCACTAAAACGGTAACTTACATTCCTTTTTAAATGCTGCGGTACTTCATGTCCCGGGAATTCCGCGAGAATTTCAAATCAAGCGTGGGCGAAGTTGCGGGCATATCCTACTTATCGAATAAAATGATATAGATATGAACAAAGGCTCATTAATAAAAAAGGAACGTAATGACTTTAAACTAAGTACATTATCTCGTTATAAACATAGTCACAGTAAAAGCACGTCCGTGTCGTTCCTGTTACTCACAACGTCTTTGTTCTCTAACCTCAATACGTTGTCCCAAAATATCGATACTATGAAACAATTCACTCGGGTGTCCTTTTGTGTTTTTCGTGTTAGAAATCTTTATTGGAAGAGGCATTTACAAGGTTGATAACTACATATATATATAGAAGTAAGTTTTTGAAGGATTTGCATTCTTTTGCATGCGTTCAGTATACAGGCAGATGGCCCACCTGATGGGACGCGGCTACCATCGCCTATGGACATTTGTAACAACAAAGCTGCTACCAATGCGCTACCGCTCTCTAAAGGAAGACTTGAACCTGGCCACTAATGCCGTAACACAACTCAAGGTTGTTATGGAGGCATGCTCTAAACCAGGGATGGTAGCCATCCAGACAGGCAAATACCCTACCACCTGGCTGTGGGTTGTTTTGTCGCCTCTTACGACAGGCCGTCCGTCCAATTGACTTTTAAACCTAAAAACATAAATACCTACATATTATTCAGATTTTAAAATTTATCATTATCATGAATCTTCCAATGACATAATTTTTTACTTGGCACTGACTTCAAGATGTAAAAATTTAATTTTTTGCTTTTTAGTTACTCTTGAAGTTGGTTTCTTTTAAATTAGATTTTTTTTATCATTGATCTATATCAAATTTTACGTAATAAAATGTGTGAGTTTTTTATCCCGGGAATCCCGGGAATTTCCCCGAAAGTAGTTTGTAGTTGTTCGGGTGCATAACAATTACCTTAATCCGACACAGTTTTCACTCAAACTATAGCTTACATTATTTTTTAAATGTTGCGGTGCTTTGTGTCCCGGGAATCCCGCGAGAATTTCAAATCAAACCTGGACAAAATCTCAGGCATATTCTAGTATATAATATTCAACCAAATGCCCAAGTATAATTTTGTATAGTGACTTAATTATCCAATTTACAGCGACACTCCACTAGACACGTAGCGTGCAAGTAATATATTAACAATTGAACAGAATCTCTTCTCAAAAGCTATGGTGACGCACTCTGTTCTCCATGACATAATATGAAACACACTAGCGCCCTAGGTAGTGGCGTGGCGTAGTAGCCACACTCTATGTATTGTGTCAGTGTGACTTTGACAACTGATAGCTCTACATTGTCAGTGTAAAAAAAGATAACCCAATTATTATCATCTAAAGATTTCAATTTCGTAGAAATATTATTGAAGTGTTTTCAAATTTATTATGAACTGTTTTGATATATAATAAATTATTACGTATACAAAGAGAAATACATCTTATAAAATTGGTTTTTATAACACCTCTATTTTATTTTACAATACCAGTTTTTGCTAGAATAAAAATAATTCTTATAGAAACATTATAAAGAACTATTTTGTGTTAATATTCGACAACTTTGATGGCGTTGTGGGTTACTTTTTGTTTGTTGCGTATGTAATACAGTTGACAGCTTAGTCTAGGATAATCCGATAAAATAGGAAGGTTTAATCCTGTCGAACAACAAACGAAAGCTCGATTTTAGCATAAAGAGTTTTGTGATCGAAATTCTTTTGTATGTAGAACGATGAGACAACCTATTCTATAGAACATTAAAGCTTAATACATTGCATTAGTTAAAAAATAGTTAAATTGCGAAACTCGCGAGTTAAACGTTTGTCGTCGTTTGGATAAACATCTAATTAATCAATGGAATAGACATCTAATTAAACAGTTATTTTTGTCATTACACTGCGATTATAGAATAAATAGGAAGCATACCAATTTATACCAAAATTAATAAGTAATAAAAAATAAAAATATATAATATTACAATGCTACACATGCTACAGTTTAATTCGTGGACACACTAAACGAGTTATGCCTAACTAGTGGAGCAGACCGAGGCAACTAACCTCGACTAGGCAATTAAGTGTGTAGCTCGTAGTAGTGTAATAATAATAACATAATCATTGTGTACGCTGGTTACACTCGAATATTATCGTCATTGTTATTTTATATAATTGCCCTCTAGACCCATTTTAACCAACAAGATATATTCTCATCCTTACGACGGATATAGCGTGCTATCTTGGTATGTACTTATATGTTGTGTTTCAAGGATTTACATCGAGCCGTGGTTCTAACAGTTACATATTTTTGCATGGTGCTGAAGTGATATTTAAATGGTACCCGTATCTATTACTATAATGTATAGTTATTTAGTAGTAGTGTTTGTAACAAAAGAGGCTGAACAAACCAGATTTGACCATAAAACGACTGGAAAATCAGAGTTTTAATACTCATAACACACAACGGTCGCTTTAATTGAAATTGCTTTAGACAAGTACATAGTATTGTTATTACCTATATTCACAAAGGCTTTCTCCAAACATTTTTAGTAAAATGTGTTTTAAAAGTTTCGTAGCCAATTAACTTTCGACTCCTCTACGGCAGTGTTCCGCAAACTTTTTGTGTTCAAGGTACATCTAGGAAAACGAAAATTTTTGGAGGTATACCACGAATAAAAATCATTTTTTAAGTAATATTAATCAACAGTTATTTATTAATCAGCAAAACAATATTTATTATTAATAAGCAAACCTAAAATTTAATTTGCAGAAAAGGCATTTATTATTATTAATCAACAAACCTAAAGTTTAAATTGTAACATAACCTTATTTTTCCGAGGCACACCAATTCATAATTATACACCAGTCTGCCGCGGTACATACTTTGCAGAACACTGCTCTACGGAACCCTTCATTCAATGAGAGTGGTCTAACATGTATTTTACCTATAATATTAGAATTCAAAGTTTGTCTTATATACCTACTTATATAGGCTACTAAACGACCCAACGCACTGCAATGAAAGGTTTAGATTAGACTCCCATAATTAAAAAATAAGCATAAAATACTATAAATAATAAATCTATACTAACAAAATAATATAAGTTGATAAATAAAAAATTGACCCCAATTCGCTGTCGGCGGGGAGCGTGCCCAAAATGCTGGCCGCATTTCCGCGTTGGATGGCAACGCTAATTCGTTGCTCTAGGTGCAAGCCAGCCTTTTCGTGACGCGAGACCTCAATTAGACGCGTTGTGATTGTCATTGTAATGAAGGTTTAGTGATTTAAACAGAAATTGAATCTCAAATTTACGTGCATTTTTCATTTCAATATCTTGCAGGAATCAGAAGACAATAATGTGAAGTCCAAATCCTGTACGAACCGAGTGTAATAAGTGTAATAATACAAATGTAATGACTTACCAGAAAGTACGGTATTACGTCTCTTTAGCACGTGTTTAAACGGAACAAGAAACTGAAATCTTCAATTTCTGAAGAGGATTTTCTACGAATTTTTTCTCATTAACTCCCGAACTCCTGAACCGCAATCTATGAGTCAATTTCCTCGCACATCTTCATTCGGGAACTGAAAACGTTTTATTGCTGTTTTTACATAAACTCCACATAAAAATAATTTATCGACGATGTGGAAAATGTGAGGCAGAGAAAATATTATACTGAAGATGCAAATTTGAACGAGTCTTTCTATCAACCGATACCATTCGAATAATTGAAGTGTGTTGAAGAGCTTCATTTCAATGTAACAATATAAAAATGTTACGCGTTATTTGGACAAGAATTGTTCATACAAAGTTTAAATCGTTCAATATCTAGTACAATTTTTTATTGCCTAAGTTCAGCAGACGACCTACTTGATGGAAAGCGGTTACCATCGTCTATAAACATTTGCAACACTAAAGGTGCTACTAATGTGCTGCCGCTCTCTAAAGGCAGACTGGGACCTAGCCACTAATGACGCAACACAACTCAAGGTTGTTATGGCGGCATACTCTAGACCATGGGTGGTAGCCATCCAGTCGGGCAAATATCCTAACACCTGGCTGTGGGTTGTTTTGTTGCATTTTACAACAGGCCGCCCGGCCGTAGGAAATTGTATTTATCCTCTGTTCATGCAGGGATAAAAATATGTACTATATGTTATACTACATATTATATATATTTATTTAATTAGGACAGTATAAGGCATCCTTAAACTATGGTAAATATGGGGATACACTCTTGGTCATGGGGTCCACAGTGCTTGTTGTCCATATAAATGATTTTTGAGGTTGTATAGCTAATAGCC
Source organism: Dendrolimus kikuchii (assembly GCA_019925095.2). Classification (NCBI taxonomy): domain Eukaryota; kingdom Metazoa; phylum Arthropoda; class Insecta; order Lepidoptera; family Lasiocampidae; genus Dendrolimus; species Dendrolimus kikuchii. Next base: position 7,213,176 of record CM034401.1, read on the forward strand.
GTGCTGGAGCCATCTTGAGTAGTTTGCTAAGCTGGCTCTATTGGTGTGGTGCTACGCTTTCACAGAACATTGGCGTGAAATCTGTAGCCTTGAGCTAAACGTGTTTTGTTCGTTAAGTAAGAGTTCTGGCTACTTCTTCCCATCCCCTCTATTCTATTTTGGCAACGCGTTGGCATCGCTAAGGATATTGCAAACATACCTAAGCGACGGTACCCCGTTTTCGCCCGGAAGGGAGGCCTTCTATTTGAAAATAAAATCCGTAAAACTGACAATAAATATGTTTTTAGACGGTGAATTGATTACTCAGATTTATTCATAACGTGGTATTGTAAAAAATCGCCGCAGCAGAAGATGGTTAAATTAAATAATAATAATCAGCCGAAAAAACACACACATTGTGTATCCCCAAGCTAGGTTTCACTTGTGTTGTGGGTAATATACAACGGACAAAGCAGGGGGGCGATCCCTGATACCAAGACCATAGTAAGTAACGGAGAGTTAATATTACTATGTTTCACATTTGCGAACTTGTAACTTTAAAACCTCATAATATTATGCATCGATTTTCCTTCTAAAATAATCAGACTTCACCACAGATAACTAAGCGGATAAAAAGTATAATCACGTATATTTTATTTGCAGATATAGCAGTAACAAAGTTAATTTAATTAAAGCGAATAAAATAAATCACACGTATTCCACGAAAAGAAAGATAACAAATTAATGTCACGCTTACGAGAAATTATATACACCTTCCCGGAATTACCTTTACACTCATAATAAGAAAGTAAACACTTGTAATTTTCCAGTGCCATAAGCTAAAAGGATCCCTTCATTAAAAAAAATTGTATACTAAGATTTACAGGTAAAGTTTTGGTAATTTTCGAAAGGTATCACATCCATTGTAAGCGATAAAAACCAATCAACTTAAAAACATCAATCTTTTTAAATATAGATAAACATTTATGATCACATAATCAACTAAACGAAATAGGCGCATTAATATAAAACAATTGTTGTCCTATTCCTATTATCACGTATAACTTAACTTCCAAGAACGTATTTTTATTTTCCATGCTAATAAATTAATACAAAATGTCTAACATCCGTAGTGACATATTAATTTAACCCATGGTAACAGAATCCTAGGGACACAATCGCCCTGTCTTTTATTTACTGCTTGAAACTTACTATATCATAAAAACATTTATTTTTTTATTAAATTACTCAAAATTGGATAGAAGCTTATTAAGGCTTAAAAATGGAAACAAAAAAGTATTTAAAATTATAAAACTTCAAGCAAAAGAAGAATGATGTGTAGTACCATCTAATCTTTGCTAAGTTACATTTTCTACTTTGTGTTTTTACTAAATGCACTGGCATGCGGTACCGGTGTATAGTGAGTAGTGAAACAAAGTGTGAATAGGGGTGGGAGGGATTCTAAATTTCGTAAAGTCCCATTTCATATATCGTTATAACATATTTAAGCTTTAAAACACGAAATTTGAAGTATTAACGAAAATCTTCAACATGTTTCCAACTGTATCTGTATGAGAATAATTGTGTTTAAATTTGAAATATAATGTATTCTATCTCATTCTCTCGCAGGCTTAGTCCTATAGATTTATGTTTTTATCTCTTTTTAGTGTCGCTTTTTCCTTTCATCGTGTTTCAAATCACAACGATTCTAAAGAAGTGTCACTTTAAAAAATAACTTGATGATTATCATTGTTAGCATTAATTTTCAATGCCTTAAGTACAGAAATAAAGCCCAGAAAAGATCTGCGTATAATTATAGTATAGCGTAGCAGAGCTATGTAAGTCTACCCTTGATTGAAAGACTGCTTGGGCCAAAATTCACGCTGTAACGCCACGGAGCGAGCTGTTCATTAATCAAACGAAACTCATGAGAGTGTGATTGATGGCATTGAAATTGGCGGCCATTTTTGCACGCCGGTCCTTAGCCCTAATGAATTATATCTTTAATTTATTATGTTACTGTAATAAGAAGGACGATTTAACAACTATCTTTATAATATTTATTATGTAAAGCGGAGTTTATGTATTATAGTACTTAACTTGACAAAGTGGTTTTGATATGGTTAAAACTGGTTATATCTAGTATATAACATAAATATGGCAAATGACAGATACTATTTATAGATTAGTGACAAATAATTGACTACGGCTATTCAGCCCACGCACAATGAAAAGTCCTGTAACGGATTCGCTTTTTTGTCATTTGTCTACAGAATCGTAAAAAAATTAAAATATATAAAACATTAAAAAAATAGATTCTACTTTTATATTTTTTATTATGTTAAATTTTCCATCCCATAGTTCAAAAATTAGACAAAGAACACATATACTTCCTTTTATGATAACAATATGGTAAAATTGTATAAAAAAAATATATTTTGCACTTAGACAAACACGCTGTTCAAGTATATATGTATCAAATTTCAAATCTGAAGATGTAATAAAGTTACGTTGTAACGGTTTTAAGTTAATTTTTTTGATTTTAGTTTTTCCGACGTTTCGGCCACTTTTCAGTGGCCGTGATCACGGAAGACCGCAAATTACCGCACTTAAAACCATTAAAACATAGTTTTATTATGTATACAAGTCGCGAAAACTTAAGAAAATATTATCTGAAGATGTAGTTTCTAAGGTATTTTATCTGAAATCTCAGTCTATCTCAGACTTCCTATTTGCCTTTAGGTGACAGAACCCTACAATACAATAAGCTCTACAGAATCTGTGTTTACAAATACAATATCCAGTAAAGTGCACATAAATATATTTCATGAGACAGCTAGCAAATGCTTTCTTATATTTCATATCGATATTTGCATGAAGCGCACGTTTGCGCTCGGAACTGTCATTATTCGTTTTCTCGTGTTTTGATCTGTGCTTTGTTTTTGAAATGTTGTGTATTTTTGTTTTATATTTTAATTTTAATAATAAAGGCTGATGGACATTGATCTAACTACTGACTTCAAAGTCTATGGAAGCCAGTGCTGATTTCATACTGGCATCGCGTAAATTGATTTGAAGTCAGCGCTGCCAAGTCTGATTGACTTCAATGTTCTCAATTGGATAGTTTGAAGTCAATGCAAGTCAAGTAGTCAGCCACGTCAGGAGATAGATAATATTGTCGTAGCGTGTTGGATAAAGGACTCGCCTGTTATTACAATGACATGACATTCATTCATTCTCAGGTAATGCAATCACCACATGCTGACGGATAAGGAAAACACCGGTAAGAACCCTGCATATAGAAGTGATCAATATGTGCATTCGACCAATCAACCTTGAGGGGAGAGCCCATACCCAACAGAAGTGCTTTAAAGGACTAATATCGGAAGGCAACAGGGGGACTCGAGAGAATGCTCGACTAACGTCTTGACTTTAATTACGTCACTGGATACTTCCAAACAAAAAACTACTGAGTCGTTTAAGTATAACTACTACAATAAACGGATAAGACTTTCCCAGGAAGTTAGGGGCGTTTTTCTTACTCACGTAACTTCCTGACCTACCTACTATATATTAGATACATATTAATATTCAACTTTCTGGTGGGCACTGATTGAATCATGAAACATTTTTTCGGACTCAGTTTTTGTTGATAAATACAATTTGGGAGTCATTAAATAACGAGTGAATCTTTTAAGCAAGCGTGCTCCATGCTATATCGCGTCTTCATATAACATAAGCTGAGACAGTGATCAAACGCACACACGTAAAATAATCCTAGAACACTCTTACTATAATATCTTTAATACTCTTCCACGTTAAATAATAGTACATTATGGTACTAGTGTGTAACATTGGTGATTACCGCCGAGGCGCCATTGAGACTCGAGCCGTAGGTGAGGGTCTTAAGAGAGCCGAGGACGGTAATCATCAATAAACACGTGTATCATACGACGTTTTTCAACACACTTGTGAATAAAATAACAACAAAAACTCATTTTATTTAGTAGATAAAAAAAAGTTATATATGAGTGAAAGTTTTATTTATTAAACACGTAAGAGTTAAAATTATCTATTTAAATAAGAAGTTGCATGAAATGACCAAGCAATAGGAACATTAATTTATTTGTTCTATAGAACACGATCTTTTTTGTTTGAATAAAAACTTTTTTAAGAACAAAGCAATTCAACCAATAAAATTTAAAAAAATATCTATAACTCACTAGTGAGTTATAATGTTTTTTTAGTCACAGTTTGATTATGGGTGTCATTCTGTGCCTAATTGCGGTGACCATAGAGCCACTTTATGAGCAAGTGTGTTGAAAAAGATATTTCTAACAGCGAGAAGGTAAGCCGCTCAGTGCTCAGATACTGTATTGTATTCGCGTGGTTGAGGCGAGCGCATCGATTGGCTTGTTAGTTGTAAATTATCATCTCTTGATAGTTGCCAATTTGCCACTAGTACCATAGAGCACCTAATACTTAGAGGTTTGAATGTGTAACTAATGTAATTTGACTCTTATCTTACAATTATATTGTAATACTAAGGCTCGATTTACACTATAGTGTTGTTCAGAGTACAGTCTCGTTTAGGTCTCGGTCCGATCAAATCTCGCTGTGTGTGCATATTACTACTAGTTTTCTATTAGTTTCTGTTGCTTCAGTCAAATATTATTTTCGACTAATCAATCAAATCTCGCTGTATGTACATTACTGCTATTTTACTGTTAGTTTGTCTTGCTTCAGTCAAATACTATTTTCGTCGAACGAACGGTACCGGCGAGATATCGGATCGTAACTAGAGCGATAAGATAGTGCAAATACTCTGATTCTTTCTTGTTTAAGTATATTTAATCGGAGTGGGAACGGATCGAGACCGGAGCGAGATTGAACCGTGTACGACATCATAGTGTGAATCCAATCTAACCGTCGCCGTCACTACGTACCTAAGAAATTTTGACATAACCTTTGACTTAACTTGATCATCCGAATCCTGTAACATATATAACAGAAATATATATCTAAAGTTAAGATAAAATTGCTGTTTTAATATTTTAGAAACTTTTATTAAAATAATATGTTGACCTTATTCGACATAAACTTTTAAACAGATATAAAAATTCTAAAACTAGTGATTTAGTATTGGGCATTGTATACATTTTCTCTCAAATTTTGATATTTATTTCGAAATCATAGACAAATTATTTATTTATTAAATTATGTAGATTACGTTTCAATATTCAAAACAAACGTTGATTTAATATTGCTGAGATTGCTATTACATATTAATGTAGGCTGATAATTTCGTAGGGATCAGTCTCATGGTCCTCGGGTGATGAGAGACACATTGTAGGGGAGAGAAGAAGTCTAAATGCTTTAAATTCACTTAATTGTCGATGGTAATCTTCCTTGCCGCCATTAAACTTCTTTCCCCGCTTTCCTGCGTCATTTGCTAACCACGTCTTTCTTTTTGTCTGATCCCTCTTTTTTATCTTCTTTATTCTTATTTATTCTCTTTATATTATTTTATGTCCTAAAGGCTGGCAACACGTTTGTTTCGCCCCTGGTGTGGCAAACGTCTATATGGGCTGGCAACCACTTTCCATAAGCTAGGCCGTCTGCCTGTTTACCAGATTTGCAATAATAAAAAAAACCAAGCTCAATCCTTTACTACCTTGAAAATAGAAAATAATCATCTCGTAAAAAACAAATAACTTCTACTTCGAATTGTAAGAAATTACATAACATCGTCATGGTTAATAAACCTTGACGATGTTCTTTCAAGTACTCTCCGTGACAAAAACAGAGACGAGCTACAATCTTCAGGTTTCGTCGAAATTATTCCGCTGTCAATGTGACTTATGTGAGCTGAACGCCAATCTGAAGATAAATGTGCCTCCTATTGCCCCTGAAATCGGTTCCCAAACTTTGACAAAAATTCGGGAGCCATAAAATCAAATTGCTTTCACAACTTTTGTGTGTATATAAATTAATTCATCACAGATCTGACATATATACGACTATTTTTACGAACTAGCTTCTGCCCGCGACTTCGTCCGCGTGGAATAGTTTAAAAAAAAAAGGAAGTTAAAAAAACCCCCGATTTTGAAACATTCTTAATTGGTGCTCCGCTCCTATTAGTTTTAGCGTGATGATATATGTTATTACTGTTTTATTGTTGATGATGATACCGGCAATATCAATAATTAATTAGGTGTATAATAAGCTGTTTAAGTAATTAAAGTTTTTTTAACTATCCCATGGGAACTCTAATTTTTCGGGATGAAAAGTATCCTATATGTTGACCAGGGATATAAGCTACCACCATACAACATTTTATTTAAATCCGTCCAGTCGGTTCAGACATTAACCCGTACAAACAGACAAACAAACAGAGAAACAAAAATTTGAAAAAAAAAATAGTTCTATTTCACTTCTTACATCCCCCTGACTCGGTTTTTAGCATTTTTTTTCACTATACAGAAATTTGACCTCTACAGTTTTATTATATGTATAGATTTGTTTGCAGTTTAAGATTAAATAATATTTATCTATTTATAGCTATATATATATATAGATCTATATATAGATAATTTCTGATTTGATAAGACACTATACAATTAATTAACTAGTATCGCAAAGATTGTAATTATAAACAATATTAGCAAATAACACAAGCATTTTCATGATATTAATATGTAAGAGGTTCATTGAAATGTCATTGTCAAGAGTGATATGGTGTCAATGTCACTCTGGCAAAGCGTTTTGTCTGAGGAAGCGCGGTTGGCCGTATCGAGTTATAAGGAAGAAAATATTATAACCTCTTCAAAAGAACTGGTCGCCAGCGCACCAGGTTTGCGAGGAATTGCTATCCATTGCCTTAATCAAAGTGAATTATAACGCAATCAGTGTTAATGTCAAAAGAGATAATTATTATTTAAGGAAAATAAATATTATGTTGTCGGAATATAAAATAAAGTTATTGAATATTCACAAAAGATGTTAATTTTATAAATATACCCACATATTTATGCCATGCCATGATGAATTCTGATGAATAAAGCCTTCCTGAGCTTATACGCCTCTGACGAGCTTATAAATAAAATAATACTGAGTTATAAGTACATACTAAACAAGTTTATTTTATCTATCAAATATTATTATACAGGTATTATTACGTTTAGTATTTATGTATATTTACCTATGTAAGTAATTCATATATTTTTTTTAGTGTATGTTCTTGTTCAGAAAGAGGAGCTTTGTAATTATTTCTATTCTTGCATTTTTTGTATTTATCTGTTCATTCGGGATTCACTAACGGGTAAAAACTACTGAGCCAATTTTGATGCGGTTTTCGCTGATCGATAGTAAATTCCCAGACTTAAAATCTGCGGTATTCTATATCCTGAGAGTCCTACGGGAATTTTCTTGGGAGTGCTTTTAAGTGGCTAACTCGAAAAAAATTGTATTTGTGTATGCCTTTAGTAACATTACTTATCCCGAGTTTTTAGGGGAATTTCCGGGATTCATAAATTTCCATACTAAAAAATCCATTACCCTGCTAAAATATCTTTTGATAATATTTTCTTAAGTTTTCGCGACGTGTATACATAATAAAACTACGTTTTAACGGTTTTAAGCGCGGTAATTTTATTTGATTTTGGTTTTTCCGACGTTTCGGCCACTTTTCAGTGGCCGTGATCACGGAAGACAAAGATGTCAAGTGTCAACGAGTATTGTTAAAGTTTTATTTAGCCTACCGCCAACTTATTAATTTTAATTATTTAATTTTAATTTTGTTTATGGTTATTATTTAATCTATGGGAGCCTAATCTAATTTACTACCGCTTCGCAACATGTTATGGCTTGAAGAGAAGAAGCGGCGCAAGAAACTCTTCAGCAAACATGCCTAGCTCTAATAATTTTATATAATATTAAAATGAGTGGAAGGAAAAATAAAAGTAATTATCAGTCAAGTTGGTTTGTGTTCCGTTGTACGCAGAAAGAGCTCACAGTGTCTTGAGGTCTGGCAGCTGGTTTTTGCTGGGTTTGGGTCTTAATAGTTTTGATAATTGGATCCCAAACAGGTGGTACTTGCCAACCATCTTCTCTATTGAAATTTGGGTGTTTTTTGATTTCAATAGCCTCACGCATCATTCTAGGTATGAAACGATTCTCTTTCGCGAGGATTTGTGGGTTATCGAATCTGATGTAGTGGTTGGGTTGGGTCTGATGTAGTGAACACACGCTGGATAAACCATTTTAATATTACATAAAAATATCAGCTCTTCAGCAAACATGCCTGTTTGCTGAAGAGTTTCTTGCGCCGCTTCTTCTCTTCAAGCCATAACATGTTGCGAAGCGGTAGTAAATTAGATTAGGCTCCCATAGATTAAATAATAACCATAAACAAAATTAAAATTAAATAATTAAAATTAATAAGTTGGCGGTAGGCTAAATAAAACTTTAACAATACTCGTTGACACTTGACATCTTTGTCTTCCGTGATCACGGCCACTGAAAAGTGGCCGAAACGTCGGAAAAACCAAAATCAAATAAAATTACCGCGCTTAAAACCGTTAAAACGTAGTTTTATTATATATCTTTTGATTTTATATTTAACAAAATAACTATAATCTTTGTTACCTGTCCAACGTGGACAAAGTTGTGGGCAAATGCTAGTTGGTCATATAACTCGATCAATTACGGCGTCTACCTGTGCACTTTTCTTTTGAACATCAGCTTTGGATAGTTGACAATAAACTCCACTGAGATACTTTTTATCATGTTAAAAGATGCCTCCATCCCCTACATTTTGTATGAGCTTAACAACTTATGCCGTCATATCTTTAACTAGTCAATTAGCGTATTTATTATTGTTTAAACAGTAATTAAAATTATGTTTGTCATGATATTCTAAGACGATAAGAAAGATAGTATAAGGTATTTTAACGGCCGTTAAATGAATATTTTTTTAAATTTTATTTTTATAATGTGTTATCAACCCAATTCTGGGTAATATTGAACTTTTCCTTCCTACTCAATACAGTCAAGATGAAACGATCTTGAATTTCCATATTTATATTTATTAGTCCATTGATATGTGCTGGTTTCCATCTTCCAGCAAGATTGTCTGTGTCCAATACGACAAGTAGACTTCATAAAGTATTTATATTATTTAGGTACTAAAAGGCCTTGCAAATTGAATAAGATGGACACATTGGCAAGATCCCAAAAGCGGATATTAATAAATCAATTGGAAGAGAGTAAGAAAGTAACGACGGTTATTGAGGTTACCAGGTACATAAAATGTGGAATTCGATTAAATAGTGAAAACTTTGATACCCACTGACAATTTCAAATCGCACGTCGCTTGAGAACTTTCTTGGTTAGGACTCTGGGCTTTGCATGTGTCAGACCCGTCCGCTTGCTAGAACTTATCTTTTACTTAATGGTGATTTACATTTGGTTGACTTTCGTCCGAAAGTACTTATGTAAGTTTATTTGAATGTATTTGATATTGAAGATGAAATATGTTTAAAAGTTAGTTTAGAATGCCAGGTTGTAGGGTATTTGTCCGTCTGGATGGCTACGACCCCTGGTCTAGAATAAACTTTAGAGAGCGACAGCACATTAGTAGCACCTTTAGTGTTGCAAATGTTTATAAGCGACGGTAACTACTTTCTATCACAGTTGGACCGTCAACCTGCCTGCTGTACTCCAGTAACAAAAAAAAGAATTAAATTTTTTTGACTGATTATTCAAAAAGTAAGAGAAAAATTACCCGTGGCCCAATACTTATGTGTAGGGTTTAGGAGCTTTTTTCCGATAATCTTCTTCCATAGTGTTAGTATAAAAGTATGGACATTGACTAAATACTTTACGGGTCTTTATTATATTTTTTTTACTACTACAGACTAGTCTAAGTCCTTACTTTTAATTATAATATAACTACAGTTTACTTGTTATGAGCTCTTAAATGCTAAATTAGTTATTATATAGGTATCTACCATCTATTGTTACAGGCGTATTTTTTATTGTTAGTAACTATTTTCATTTACTTTACATTTTAGTCTTAAATATATATTAGATTTATTAATAATAATAAATAATAATAAAACTACGTTTTAACGGTTTTAAGCGCGGTAATTTTATTTGATTTTGGTTTTTCCGACGTTTCGGCCACTTTTCAGTGGCCGTGATCACGGAAGACAAAGATGTCAAGTGTCAACGAGTATTGTTAAAGTTTTATTTAGCCTACCGCCAACTTATTAATTTTAATTATTTAATTTTTAATTTTGTTTATGGTTATTATTTAATCTATGGGAGCCTAATCTAATTTACTACCGCTTCGCAACATGTTATGGCTTGAAGAGAAGAAGCGGCGCAAGAAACTCTTCAGCAAACATGCCTAGCTCTAATAATTTTATATAATATTAAAACCAGCTGCCAGACCTCAAGACACTGTGAGCTCTTTCTGCGTACAACGGAACACAAACCAACTTGACTGATAATTACTTTTATTTTTCCTTCCACCCATTTTAATATTATATAAAATTATTAGAGCTAGGCATGTTTGCTGAAGAGTTTCTTGCGCCGCTTCTTCTCTTCAAGCCATAACATGTTGCGAAGCGGTAGTAAATTAGATTAGGCTCCCATAGATTAAATAATAACCATAAACAAAATTAAAAATTAAATAATTAAAATTAATAAGTTGGCGGTAGGCTAAATAAAACTTTAACAATACTCGTTGACACTTGACATCTTTGTCTTCCGTGATCACGGCCACTGAAAAGTGGCCGAAACGTCGGAAAAACCAAAATCAAATAAAATTACCGCGCTTAAAACCGTTAAAACGTAGTTTTATTATGTATACAAGTCGCGAAAACTTAAGAAAATATTAAATAATAATAAAGTTAAGTTATAAATAAATTAATCTCAACTATGTAACAAATAAAGCGTGCCCAGAAGGCTGGTTGCATTGCCACGCCGCATGGCAATGCTGACTCGTTGCGCGAAATACGAACCAGCCTTCTGATCACGGATCAAAGAGTTTCTTATAAAACTCTCTGAAGAAATCCTTTGCCGATGAATCCCGCGGACCTAGTTTTAACTTCAAACGGCACAAATATAATAAATAAGTAACCCCTTCCTAGGGTTTCATATTTGCGCCATTTGAGATCTTCAGCTGTTGAAGCAGCGTTGTCAGCCCCTAACTTAGTCATTGGAAGATGGGACGGTGCCAGAGTGCCAACGTGTCTTACGTCCCACACAAGCGGCCGCCCCTCTTCAAGGAATAAGTGACAATCCGTCCGGCCTCTTGCCATCGTTGCGCACGAAGCCATTTGGCTTTTAGATGGTCGGTACGCCGACGCTGACAACTACTCGGCGAATGATGTCATTAAGGCGAGATCTTCGGCCAACACTATGTAAACAAATGATTTGATTTGATTTATCTATATTAATATTATAAAGAGGAAAGATTTGATTGTTTGTTTATTTGCATTGAATAGGCTCCGAAACTACTGAACCGATTTGAAAAATTCTTTCACTGTTGGCAAGCTACACTATCTCCGAGTGACATAGGCTATATTATATTTTCAAAAAATTAGGGATTCTTACTAAAACTCCAATAATGTAACAAAAGGTGTAAAAAATTACCTAAAATTTTCTTTACATCGCGTGCGCTACGAAAACTATTGATGACAGAATAAAGTAATGTACTACGACTTTGCAGAACACATCATTATTTACTAAAAGTGTCCTGACAGCATAATTATGTCTACCTATTATAGTTATGCCACAGTAAGTGTTCTTTTATTTTTAAAAATTAATTGAAATGCAGCCGCTAGAAAAGGCTGTTTATTTGTACATTGGTTTTCATCCTTACCAAAATAAATTACTTCATATTCAAGACTGCTTCAATAACTTTATATAACTTTTTGAATTATTCAATTCAATTTGCATCCGTGCAGGAACGGAGAAAGAATACACTTTCCTGCGACCGGGCGGCCTTTTGTAAGAGGTGACAAAACAACCCACAGTCAGGTGGTAGGGTATTTGCCCGACTGGATGGCTACCACCCCTGGTCTAAAGTTTGCCGCCATAACAGCCTTGAGTTGTGTTACGGCATTAGTGACCAGGTTCCAGTCTCCCTTAAGAGAGCAGCAGCGCATTTGTAGCACCTTTGGTGTTGCAAATGTCCATAGGCGATGGTAACCACTTTCTATCAAGTGGGCCGTCTGCCCGTCTTCTGAACTCCTGCAATAAAAAAAAATCGGACCATCCATTCGAGATATCACGATTAAAAAAATGTAAGTATTAGAAAAAAGTTGAGTGGTTGCAGCTCACCCCACTCGGCTAGCTAGGCAGAACCTTATGCGATGTAGGCGTCACTGGGGTACGGGCCGTTCGATAGAGGAGTCAATGTCAAGAAATGAAGTACTCGCGCGGTTGGCTCCCTACGCAGCGTTCGCTTACTAGGTAATTAAACTCAACAAAAAAGTTATTTTTAGATACCCGTGCGAAGCCGGGGAGGACCGCTAGTAAATATATACTTTACGTAATGAGTATATAAAATTTATCTCCCTAGAATATCTGCTAGCTCCATCAATTTCCAATCTTACTCAGTTTTCCAACAAATAGAAAACTGTAACAAACGGTATTATACAGTGAAAATAGAAAACGCACAGAATAAAGAAATTGAAAACCTGTTATTTACATAAAGCCTACTACGGCTTTTATTCTTTGTCAGAGATCAAAGGTTAGTAAAAATCTGTTCGAACAAAATTCATTTGAAATAGTACGTCCTGCTATCTAAAACTAAAGGTAAAAAATCCCGAGTGCTATCATTTCGATCAATTTCGGTGTTTCCGCCGAACGAAGAGGCGGGTTCGGGCCATTGTGCAAAAAGAAATGCGCAACGGGCTTGTGAAATCAAAAAATGAAATAAAAATTGCTTTGTTACGTTGGAGTGTTTTTGAAGTGAAACTTCTACATAAACGGGGGTCTTAGGATTTTTCTGTCACAAAAAAGCGTTACGGCCGCGTGGAGGAGAGACATATATTTAGACTAGACGTGTTGAGAGGCGGCATAATTTTAGAGTATAGTATGGATGCGTTTTTTGGTTCCGAATCGAATTCAGTTTTTTTTTTAATAAAATAGAATATGTATAATGCATTCTTTAAATTGTACCTAACCTAACCAAATCATAATTTGCAGTGAACCTGCGAAAAATCGAAATGTGTGTTGGGACACATAGTACAAGTGAAACTTCAACGGACAAGTGCAAAAACGAATGGCAACGCATAAGTGGCAAAACAAATGGAAACAAAGTTTTAACTTGTAGTTTTACGGGCAGGTTTTCAAATTGAACAAGTACATTAACAATCTGCCCATAAAACTTCAAGTTAAAAATTTGTTGCGATTCGTTTTGCTACTTATCCGTTGCCATTCGTTTTTCCACTTGTCCGTTGAAGTTTCACTTCTACTATGTGTCCCAACACACTTTTTTTTTCACCCTATATAAAATACTAGGATTTTCCTCGCGTGAAAATCCCTAGACAGTAGCTCTATGTTACGTACATATAAATTTAATTAGGTGTTTTACCTAAAACTTTAATGTTTCTGGTTACTAAGTTCACTACAATAACAAAGAAACGAAATCCATATATTCTAGACAACTGCCCAACAAAACATAGAGCTGAGTCGAAGCCAACCTGATTTCTTCAAATAATTAAATATTACTTCTAATACAACGAATGACATGCTTGCTTAGAACAGCGTAGGTATTTGTTAGCAAATTAAAAACACGCGATTGCAGCGCCATCTATTCAGATAATCCGTCTATTCTATGGAAACATTATCATTTAACGGAATAAAAAGTATCCTAAGTATTGATTCGGAATATAAGCCAGCTCTGTGTCGCGTTTCATTCATATACGTTTAGTAGTTTTCAAAAAGGATACGATTGCAGCGCCATTTTTTTCGATATTTTCGTCTATCCCGCGGAAACAATGTCATTTATCGGGATAAAAAATATCCTAATTTACGCCCCAGAATAGTAGTTTTTAAGTGATGCTCTAACAGACAGGCAAACAGACAGACAAACATGCTAAAAATTGCATTTTCGGAATCTCCTGGTTCGAATTATCCCTCTCAATTTTTTTCACATCTTTAAACACATTGTACAAACTCGAACCATTTACAGATCTATCATAGTATAGATGGATATAGATGCTCATTTCAATTTACGTCTTAGCGCACGTAGACGACAGAGCCGCCGCACTGCCAGATTACGTGGACTGGACGCCACCACACTTACGCAGTGAAGCATATGTCAACGGTCGGGCGGCGGTATCTCCATACCGCTGAGCTAAGAGCATTCGCTTATTCAAAATTCACAGAAGGACAGCGAGTCGACGGCAGCGCGGAGGCGGTGCCTTCTACACGATCACTCAAGGCCCCTATTGCCGCAAAGGTCGAATCTGAGATGCAAACAAGCAACTTTTCGTTAGTATTTACTCTTCAATAATTCTCCAAAAAAAAAATCAGGATATGAAAATATACCCTGGTTTTTTCGTAATTTTTTCCTATAGTTACTGTAAGTTAAAAAAACTACACCAAATCATCTACAAATTATAGACACAAATCCATTTTACTCCTTCAATTTTTATCAAAAATGTACATCTTTAAAAAATAGAGATAAATAATTTGGTTTTATTAGTTTTTAAATACTACTTTATTTTATTCAATGGAAAATAACTAGCCTTGCCCATTTCGCTGGGCGTTATTAGAAAATACACATGCACAAATGCACCCATATCAAGGTTTAATTATGCTTTGTAACCTTTAATTATTGAATAAGTTTGGATACTTAATGAGTAAAACCTCCACACTAAACTTGCAATAAAATAGAGGACGTTTACCACGTCCTCGTGGAATGTGCTAGGAACCAGGATGAAAGGCTGACCCTATTTAAGACAATCTTTACAAGGTTGGCGCCTGTAATAAGCTCTTATCGGAGCCTTTATCATAGGTCTGCTAGACTGTACAAACTTTTGTGTATATATATAATTAATTTCTATTTTTTATGTATTTCCGGATGAGGGTGATAGGGCTGGACTCTGAGGTAAACCCTGTTTAAAAAATAAAGATTTAAAAAGTATTAATTCATAAACGCATAAGCACTCGCAGTGCCTCGTGCGAGGAAGTGCGCAATTCTTGCGTGGAACCTTATTGCTGTAACATATTGTAAAGGCGTTCCTAGGGCCACTTTGCTGGGCGGAAAACACATATAGTTTTTGTTTATTAATAACAATCAAATATAGCCTATGGCACTTGAAAATAATGTAGCTTTCAACTGGTAAAAGAATTTTCAAAATCAGGTCAGTAGTACCGGAGATTACCCCGAACATCAAAACTCACAAACTTTACCTCTTTATAATATCAGTATAGATTTATAACTAGCATTTGCCCGCGATATCATCCACGTTGGAACAGGTAACAAAGACTACAATTCTTTTTAACCGACAACAAAAAGAAGGAGGTTCTCAATTCCTTTGTATGTTTTCTTTTTGTATGTTAGTAAATTTCTCCGTCAATTGTGAACCGATTTTCAACATTGTTCTTTTAATCGAAAGGTTATACTCCCGAATTAGTCCCATTCGCACTATGTCAGGATGTGATTAGTGGATTCCAAGGAATTAGGAAAACTCATGAAAATTGTTGACCAAATTCTTCGTAACACGATATCTCCGTCAATTGTAAACTAATTTTCAAATTGTTTTCTTTACTCATAAGTGTATATTCCCGAAGTACCATGGTTACCAAGTCAGGATCTGATGAGTGGATCGGACCAGGGCTATCGAACATAAAAAAAGAAAGAAAGTTTTTTTTTTAAACATAACCCTTATTAAAGAACGCCATGAGTCTAAATTCTTGGAAAAACCTTGTATACGCGTGTAGATATTACATTTACTACAGGTGCTTATTTTTTTACATATCCATATTATATGATTTCTCCGTCAATTATGGATCGATTTTGATTTTTTTTTCGTAAGTATATACTCACGAGGCGATTTCATGGTTACCAAGTCAGGATATGATGAGTAGATCCCAGAGAAATCGAGAGTAACCCTTATTAAAAAACACTGAGAGCCTACTTTTGTCCAAAAAAACACTTTTATACGCGTAGCAGTATAATACTTTCAACAGGTGCTTAATTTTTTTGTAGGCATGTTACGCGATTACTCCGTCAATTGTGGACCGATTTTCAAAATTGTTTTTTTTAACTACCAAGATGATCCTATAGTCACTAAGTCAGGATCTGATTTGTGTATCGCCAGGAAATCGAGAGTAACCCTCGTTGAACAGCATATACACCGAAGAGTGAGGTGGCAAATTTATATACGTGTACCAGTTGTACAATTACTACAGGTGCCTAACATATTATTCTTCACATTATAAACCAAAAAAGAAATATTTAACGGACTTCTTTCTTAAAAAATCTTGAAGTCGGTGTCAAATAAAACATAAAAATTACTATATTTTGTATATTTGTTGTTGTTCTTTTATATTTTACTTGGCACCGACTTCAAGATGTAGTAGAAAGAAGTCGATTAAATGTTTATTTATTGGTTTTTAGTATGAAGTCGGTTTTTTTTTTATTAATGTCATTTTTTTACAACTCTACGGATTCTAGTTGCGTACCCTTCTTTTACAATTTAATTACTAGAAAAAGTTTAGAAGTTATACACACTTATTTGTCATGTTTGTTATTGTGTGTGACATTTAATGAATGTATGTTTGTGTTGTGTTGTACCTTAAGAATAACATATTATATTAATTTATTCTAATTTTAATACTAAACTTATACTAATGTAGTGTATCTGTTACATGCTGTTTTTGTGAGGAAGAGCATGTGTAGTCTGTGCCTTAAGTCTACCTATATATATTAACCTAACTAGTGCCATGTGTGTTGTTTTTTCTGTTTCTGTGTCTGGGTTATTAATTTTTAGGCTCTTTGTGTGTTTTGGTTTGTTTTTGAAGTGTGCGTGTAATATACAATGTGGTGGTAGTGCGCGTTGGTGCAAGTATGTGTGTAAGTTTTGTTGTTGGTTGTGTGTTTGTGACTTTGTGTGGTGTTATAATGTTTAATTGTTGTGACAATGTGGCGACGTGTGAGTTTGTTGGGAATTGTTGTAGAAAATTCAATTCAATTCAATTTCATTCTTCTAATAACATATTTCAAATCAAAAAATATTTTCAGCGGGATAATGGATTTTTTAATATAAAAAAACACATGAATCACGGAAACTCCCGTAGAAACTCGGGATAAATAATGTGACTAAAGGTATACACAACTACAATTGTTCTGCTCGGGATATAAAGTAATGTAGGTTTTAATTCCGGGAATTTGCTATCGATCAGCAAAAATAACATAGAAATCGGCCCAGTAGTTTTTAAGTGATTCCCAAACAAATAGACAAACACAAAAAAAAAACAGAAACAAAAGACTATAATTTTACAATTTTATAACATTTTGTTCGTGCCTACCCCGCAAGGGAACTGGCGTGAAGTTATGTATGTATGTATAACATTAAGGTAATGCATCTGCAAAACGATAGCATCTATGGAATCCCCGCTGTCTCCTGAACAATCCTCAAGGACGTTGGCATTGCTACAAGTCTTAAGTGGGTGATACACGTGCGAGAGAGTACACGTATTTATGACTCGACGACTTCCTTCGCTTTTGAAATTTCACTTATGGTGACAAAAGGTTGTCAAGCCGGTAAGTACCCTTATTTACTCGTACGTATATCCCGCCCATTATGAAATTGAAGTCCTCTCACTGGCTATCAGAGAAGCAGTGGCGTTACATTTCTCTTAGTAAGATACCTATAAATACAATTAAAATGTCTATAAATAAAATACATGATTTAAATTACTGTTTTTAGAATTTTTGTATGCCAGTTTGTCTCAAAAATGGTTCGAGGCTACGAAAGGGATGGCAATAGAAATTTTAAAAATTCAAACAACAATTTTATCTAGAATTTTCGATAGAGACATATCAATACAACAGTAAACGCAATTAGTGTATTATACTAAAGGAAATAAAAAAATAAATCAAATTTACTACATCATAATCCCCGGCACATATCTTGAGCGGTCGGCAGAATTTAATTTATTGACATATGGATAACATTACGTTTTTATTTGTTTGAAAAAAAAAACGAAATTTCACTTCTGTGTAGGGCAAGATAACCGCTCATCATTCGTGCCGGGAACTATATAATCAGCTTTGAGCACGCGGGAGCCCCCAACACCGTAGTACTATGTAACTACATCACATCCACTGCAACGTGTAACCGTAAAAAACAAAACTTCTTAAAAACTTTTTAATAATATTTTGTATTTTAGAATTAATAAATAGACTAAACACTTATTTATGGTTAAAGCATATCGTGTCAGATTTAAATCTTTGTAATATGTTTAAAATAAAAATTCGTGTTTGTGGAGATAAGCTAAAGTCAATTTGGAAAAGTTAGGGCTTTTAAACAGGTTTCAAGACACTTTATCCGTGGTTAAAGACATCAATAAATATTTATGGCTCATTAGGCAGGCAGATCGATTGGGGGTTGCGAAGGCTGGAAATCGTGTTACCCTGCCAGGGTTGCCATCAATTAGGATTTGTGTTAGATTGGAGAAGGAATACTTTAAGACTGTTATGTATTTGCCAATACGAACAATGTTTCCATCAATTTTTTTATTATTGAAAACTGAGTCTATTATGATAAAAGCAATAAAAAAGTTATATTAAAAAATTTAAATACTTCTGATGTTACATTCCGTAGATATCTGTTTATATAATACAATTTTAAAGTAATCCGGGTATTTTTGAATTAATTAATGAATTTTGATATTTAGAAATACAGGTAATCATTGTACGTAAGATGGTAACAACATCAAATGGTTTTATTGTATTTAACCTACACATACAAATATTTGTGTACATGTCAATCTAAAAAACGGACAAGTGGAAAAACGAATCGCAACGGACAAGTTGAAAAACGAATGGCAACGGATGAGTGGAAAAACGAATCGTAACGGACAAGTGGAAAAATGAATGACAACGGACAAGTGGAAAAACGAATCGCAACGGACAAGTGGAAAAACGAATGGCAACGGATAAGTGGAAAAATGAATCGCAACGGACAAGTGGAAAAACAAACCGCAACGGACAAGTGGAAATACTTCAACGGACAAGTGACAAAATGAATCGCAACAAAATTTTAATTTGAAGTTTTACGGGCAGGTTTTCAAATTGAACAAGTACATTAACAATCAGCCCGTAAAACTACAAGTTAAAATTGTTGAGGAATTATTAGATTGTTTGTTTGCATTGAAGAGGCTCCGAAACTACTAAACCGATTTGACAAATTCTTTCACTGTTGGTAAGCTACACTATCCTCGAGTGATATAGGCTATCTTGTATTTTCAAAAAATTAGGGATCCTTACTAAAACTCCAATAATATAACAAAAGATGTAAAAAAATTACCTAAAATTTTCTTTACATCGCGTGCGCTACGAAAACTATTGATGACAGAATAAAATAATGTACTACGACTTTGCAGAACACATCATTATTTACAAAAAGTGTCGCGACAGCATATGTCTAACTATTATAGTTATGCCACAATAAGTGTTCTTTTATTAAAAAAAAATAATTAAAATGCCGCCGCTAGAAAAGGCTCTTTATTTGTATCTTGCTATTCATACTTATAATATAAATAACAAATAATACCAGCTCATAAACGTCCCACTGCTGGGCTCGAGCCTCTCACTATAGGGGGATTCATACTTATCAAAATAAAATACTACATATTCAAGACTGCTTTAATACCTTTATATATCTTTTTGAATTATTCAATTCGGCCATTTCATTCGAATGGTATCACGAGTTTAAAAATGTAAGTATTAGAACACGCGGCCGTGATGCTTTTTCGTGACAGAAAAATCGTAAGACCCGGTCTATATAGAAGTTTCACTTCAAAAATATAACAATTCTAAATTTATAAACACAATTCGATTAATTTTGTATTAAATAAAAATTTTACATAAGGTTCATATTTGGACTACGCAAATATGACCATGTCTCTGAATTCCGAAAAAAACTCAAGTGGTTGCCAATTCGATTTCGCCGGAATACTCACATCCTTGCTTTTCTCTATAGTATTTTATTTGTCTCTAGTACACCTGATTACCTTTAACAAAGTTTTGAATTTCTTTCGTGCTCTCATAATTTACGCCTTTCTACTAAACTTAAATTGAACACTCCTGCGCATAACTCAACTTTTTATAACAATTCTTTTACTGTTAAAGCTATACAGCTCTGGAACGCGCTTCCTGTTACAATCAGACAAGCAAAATCGCTAGCGATATTTAAAACTATGATAAAAAAATACTACCTGTCGTTGGAATATGTATGATATTTAAATTCATTTATAAACATTTATATATTTTGTAGATATGTGTATTTGTATGGTATGTATATTAAGTATATAACTATGTAATATATAAAATTTCTGCATATATATATATATATATATATATATATATATATATATATAATTTATGTATTTATTATTAAAATGTAAGTAGTTTGTACTATATGTTACACCACCATCGCCATTATCATCTCAATTCATTTCTGGGATTGTCTGGAAGAGATCGCTTGTTAGCGATAAGACCGCCTTTTGTATATAACTAGATATATTTTTAAGTTCATGTTTATATTGGTGTACAATACAAAGTTATATATCTATCTAAATACAGTAATAATGTCAACAAAATAAATCATATGTCAGAGGCAAATATACTCGTTTAGATATAATCATTTACTTAATAAAATCCTTAATGTCATAAAAGCACTTTTCCACCAGCCATGAATACTAGTCCAGGATCCACCGTCCATTTTTGATTGATTACTACAAAGCTACTTGAGTAGCTTCATTTTGATGAGACGCCCAACTTTTTCTCTCACAAAATTTTTCGATTGTAATAGCTAACAGGAGAGCAGGGATAGAATATGTCGTTTTGATGACTGACAAAAATGTATTACTAACTGGGTATTTTTTTGTTAAATCTCCAGATAATTACCTAAATTATTTGAAAAAATATTTGTCCTAGAAAATGTATGGTTTGATCAAAGAGTCCTCTCCGCCCAACATGTATCGATAACGTGGTCATCAAAAATGATTTTATATAATAGAAAAGAAGTACTTATTATATTTGACAAGTACAAAAAACCCAGTATTAAAAATTTTGAACATGATCTGAGGTAGTGAAAAGGACACACAGTTTGACGGTATACGTAAAAACAATAATGGTCCCGCAGATTTCTGCTAATTATTGAGGAGTAACAACTTTGAAGAAAAATTTGTAGAATTTTTAATTGAAGATTGGACAAAAAACGAATTCCTTACATTGATCACAGGAAAGACTATTAAACTTAATTATGAACAATGTTACACTTATGACGTGTTTCGTGAAAATGAAATAAAAAGAGTCATTGCCTATAAATCGAGAATTCTCTTGTGATCATGAAGAAGCTGATATTCTGATATATCAGTAATAATGTTACCAAATTTTAAGTATTTAAAAGATTAAATTTCAATAACAATTTAACATTCCTTTTGTCACGTTATTTTCATCTCTCTTCAATACAATCCCATACTACCTTTACCGTCTTCCTATCAATTTCTCAGTCAAGTGTTAACATTCAAATACACATTTTACCACTTACCTAATCCATTTTTGTAATAAATTTGAGACATATACAGACAATTTACGAAGTTCATTGATCAATGTAATGTATAATGTAATAAATAAGTAGGTTTTTAATTTCTTCTACCTGGCAGCCCTGCCTCCATAACATCATTATCGTCTTTCCTCAAACTATAGTACCACGAATTGTTTTCATTGCATTACATTACTTTTAGATACGGTTTTAGTGCGAAATGTGTTAGTAGTTAGGTAGGTAGGTAGGTTAGCAATTTGTTACTACTTCAGAGACTTCAACTTTCGTACCTGTACTTAATAAAACGGTTTCTATACACGGCACTCATTAAAATGTTAATAATACTTCTTCTATTCATACTAAAATATAAACAAATAGTGTGGGACGCTGTACCCCACGGATAATATGTTGATTCAATTTGTAATGGACTGTATGAGAGATATGACCTAGATCCTTGCACTAGAAAAGTAGAAGCTCCACCAACCTTGAGATCAGCCCTCTCCTGGCTCGGTTCAGGTTACACACAGGAACAGCACACGGCACTTAGTTCCACCTTAGAGCTAACACTTTTAACAATGTCCAAGTATAGGAAAAGTTCTTAGGTTAATAGTTAATAGGAAAAGATAAGCGCACGGCGCAGTGTGTTCTTTATCAAGCGTTGACTCAAAAACTAACCAAAATGGCTGCTTATACCCGCTGCGTTCGCCGTCGCCTCGCACAGAAAAGAGGCTAGACAGCAAAATTGACGGAGCTAATGATGTTTTACCTACTTTATACCAGGCAAGGACGAAACAAATAGAGGGCAACTGCAATAATTATATCGGTGCAGGAACGGAGAAAGAATACTCATTCTTGAGGCCGGGCCGCTTGTGGTAATAGGCGAGAAAACAACCCATAGCTGGGTGGTAGGGCATTGCAGCATAGGGCAGTAGTAGTAGTAGATCGATTTTAAAAAAAACTTTATTTAAAAGAGTATACTCCCGAGGTGATCCCATTATCATCAAGTCAGGATCTAATGAGTGGATGCCAGGTAAATCGAGAGCAACCCTTATTACAGAATACAGTAGAGCTTTCCATAAGAGCAACTTGAATACGCGTGCCAGTAGTTCAATGTCTACAGGCGCTTAGTTGTAATATTTGAATTAAGATAATATCAAATAAGATTCATACAAAGTACTTACAGAATTTTATATACATATTTTTCATTAAGTTCTACGAATTAAATTAAGATGTTCAATAAATATTCTTCATCGGAATATAATAGGATTAAAAGCTTTCTTTCACTTTGAACTTCTAATTACAGCTAAGGTAATGAACGTAGACAGCCCTGTCGGAATTCCTATCGTGAGATAATTCTCAAAGCCGCAGATAGGAACGTTTAACAATTTCATGGTTTGACCAGTGTTTATTATCACGATCAAATAGAACAAATTCCGAGTAAAAACTAGGCAAAGAGTACTGTAAACTAACATCCACTTATCATCATCTCCATAGTCTCTGTTTATCTGTACAAGAAATGTGATTGAGAGTATACCTCAATATAAAATGACTACAAATCAATATAATATTGTTTATTTTTTGTTTCAATTTCAGCAAAGACGGAATACTTAAATAATCGCTATATCCGTCTTTCTTCTGTTTGCTTATATTGTTATGTCATAGTCATTTTCATCAGAATCTACGGAGTTTATTGAGGTTTTTGGCAAAAAAGTGTATTCTATACGCCGCTTTATAACATTGGTATGGTATGGTATAGTGAAATTGTAAAGGTTGCTAAAAATATCACGTGATAATAGACGATATTATCGTCTTACAATTAGTTATCGTCTTTTAGGGTGCATTTGCAGGGTCTCGTGTGCTTATTAAACATCATTTAACTACTGTTTGCATACCAGTAGGGACTAAGGGATAAAAAATACAATTATAATACATATAGCAAAACGAATTTACATTTTACTTGACACTGACTTCAAAATTAAGTGTCAAGTTGGTGTGGTTTTGAGTTATATTTCAAGTTGATTGTGAAGTTTGTAAAAACGTATTTAATTTATAAGTACAGGATGCGTAGGTACGTTGTAAACTCAAATTCTCCAAATTCAGTTTTCTGTTCTTACCAGTTTTGGTTGGGTGATGACGAGAAAGTTAATCAGGGCATTGCCTTTTATATATAGCCATATAAGTATATTATTAATGTCACATCACAAACACTGTAGGCGTGTTATCGGATTCACGCCGATTAATCTGATATATTACAACGTTTGGAGCTCTCTTATGTGTGCCTACTTGTGCCGACCCACACGATTTCCGGTCGACTTCTTAAGCCTACTGAATCGTATATTTCTACACACATCATTACTAAATGTTGTTATTTTTCCAATAAATGTTTTACAAGTACTCGAGTTATTTATGTAAGAATACATTCTGTCTAAAAACTATAGGGAATGGATAATTTGTTTATGGTTCCAAATTATTTTTTTTATATTTTTTGTTGTTAGTGTTATAGTTATTTAGTAGCATAGTTGTCCTTGTCATGTTTCCGTTTAAATTTAATAGTTAATTTTGTTATGTACCTTCTTATTTCTAAACGATACAATCGACCATTTCCTTAATTCAACTGTAATGCTGTATTTTTATTTATTCTGTGTTTAACGTCTGTTTTATATAGAGTAGTTATCTATAATTTACAATAATTTTGTTACAATATTTATCTTTTGTATAATGTGATAATTGTGTAGATTATAATTCAAAATGTCTTAATTGTATATAGACGGTATTCACTACATTTTGTTTCCATGTTGGCAGACGCGATAGATTTATACTGTGTTCGGCTTATTTTATTGCATATAAAACTTTAAGTATTATAATATTTTATACAATATCTTTTATAAAATATTATCTGAAATATCCAAACAATAATGTATTAAATTCTTGTCATGCATAGCTCTTTAATTAAAATAGTTTATCAGTGACTTCAATCCGCTATCGGTCGTGTCAATATGCTAAGTTTCATATACTGTAAAATTGTTGGAGGGATGGCGAGGTGTTCTAAAAGTGCTCGTCGAGTATTAAAGTTAGTGTCTGTAATGTGTTAAAACCGTGAGGTTCTCTGATTATACAGAATTGTGACCAATTGCTGTTCTTTCACTACCATAAACCCTTCCGAGTTGTTGCAAGTATTACATTAGATTGACACAACTGTTTTTCGTCTTGGCGCGGAGTTTGAGTTGCATCGGTCAGTTATATTAAATACAGTGCTGTTTTTAGTTCGATCATATCTAGTGTGTATTACGAATTTCATAATGGACAAAAACATCGAACAAAGAGTTTGTTTTAAATTTTGCATCGCCAGTGGAATTTCATGTTCGGAGACACTGAAAATGTTACAGAAGGCTTACGGTGGATCGACTTTATCAAAAACACGTGCTTATGTGGTACAAAGCGTTCAAAATCAAAAACAAAAAAAACAAGGAATAAAACGATGACAGATATTTTAAATTACATTAGTGTACACATGTTACCTGTCAATATTTAAAATCATTACAATGTCGCATCTCAAATTGAATATTACACCCATTGGTAAGAACTTAGGGAAGAATAAATGTAATTCGATATACGTTGTAAACTTACTTTATATTAACTCAAAAGTTACACGTAATGAAGTGAATTCAAACGCATTTTAGACGATGTTCACATTATACAAAATATAATAAACGGTTGCAGAAACATTATGGCAATTTTGTTGACCCATGTTTCTGCATCAAAAATATCCGACTCCAACACCTAAAACCATAACCACCCGCGGCGTAGCCGCATGAAAAACCCTAGGTTGTATGCTCTATGTTGCTTACATAAAATCTTTATACTTAATTAGATTTTTGAAGTGAAACTTCTATATAAACGGGGTCTTAGGATTTTTCTGTCACGAAGAAGCGTCACGGCCGGGTGTTCTAATACTTACATTTTTAAATTCGTGATATATTTCGAATGGAATGTCCGAATTAAATAATTCAAAAAGTTTTATAATGGTATTGAAGCAGTCTTGAATATGAAGTAATTAATTTTAATAAGGATGAATACCAAGATACAAATAGAGAGCCTTTTCTAGAGGCAGCATTTTAATTAAATTTTTAAAATAAAAGAACACTTATTGTGGCATAACTATAATAGTTAGACATATGCTGTCGCGACACTTTTTGTAAATAATGATTTGTTCTGCAAAGTCGTAGTACATTATTTTATTCCGTCATCAATAGTTTTCATAGCGCACGCGATGTAAAGAAAATTTTAGGTAACTTTTTTACTATTTATTATTTTTTGAAAATACAAGATAGCCTATATCACTCGGGGATAGTGTAGCTTACTAACAGTGAGAAATCGGTTCAGTAGTTTCGAAGCCTCTTCAATGCAAACAAACAATCTAATCTCTTCTCTTTATAATATTAGTATAGATATTCATATATATTTATTATAAAATTAATTAGATATTTGCATATTATAAAAAGCGCAAGATTTTGCGCTGGAAGTTGTTTAATAAAATTGGGAGCTGCGTTGCCCTAAAAAGCGCTATATCTAGCTCGGAAAGCACTTAATTGGCAGCCCTGGTGAGCCGAGCGCCGGTGAAGTCCTGTAAAAGAGAAAGCGAGCGAGGATATAGCTCGTCCTCCGACGATCTCGTCCCTCTAATACCTAAAATCGCGTTCTGCGCATCGGGAAGTGCGATGTTCCGAGCCGCCAATAATGGAGGCAAACTTAAGTTTACATCGAACTATACCTTTGCTCTCCACGTGGTTGGGCATCACTGCCTCTATTTGTGGTCTGTGTAAAAAAATATTAATATATAATTTTAGGGTAGACTATGGATGTTTTTTTTGGTTCCGGATCAATTTCAGTTTTTTGTTTGATAAAATAAAATATGTTTAAATAAAAAATGCATTCATTAAAATGTACCTAACCTAACCCAATCATAATTTGCAGTAAACCTGCGAAAAATCGAAATGTACGCTGGGACACATAGTAGAAGTGAAACTTCAACGGAAAAGTGGAAAAACGAATCGCAACAGACTAATTGAAAACGAATGGCAACGGATGAGTGGAAAAACGAATCGCAACGAACATGTGGAAAAACTTCAAGTGACAAAACACTTATCAGTTGAAGTTTTTCCACTTGTCCGTTGCGATTCGTTATTCCACTCATCCGTTGCCCTTCATTTTTCAACTTGTCCGTTGCGATTCGTTTTTCCACTTGTCCGTTGAAGTTTCATTTTTTGTATATTAATACCTGCAATGAAAATTTATCTTACTGATGGTGAAAATTGCTTAAAATTCATAGCTACATTATTATACATACATACATTATCTGTCAATATTTAACGTCATCAACAATTAATAACACATAACACATTAAACTCATAGCTACATCTGCGTGAAACAGTCAATAACTATAACATTATCTCAGAAGAAAAAGTGGCAAAGTTTTTTTTTATCGCTGGAGTAGAGCAGACAGGAAGACGGCCCACCTGATGGAAAGTGGTTACCATTGCCTATGGATGTTTGCAGCACCAGAAGTGTCATTAACGCGCTGCCGGCGTCGAAGAAATTTTATGACACCCTTTTTAAAAAACCCCATGTTGTAGCGCTGTGGAAAAACCTCAGCTGGAAGCTCATTCCAAATCCCCACGGTACGCAAAAGAAACGATTTAGAGAACCGTTGCGTACAAGAGCGAAGCGGCTCAAGGAAGTGGGGATGAACGCCCAGACGATGGCGTGCGGTGCGGTGGTAAAAAGAAGACGACGGCACCATTCTGAACAGTTCCTCGGAACTCCGTTGTATAGTCGGTAGAATACGCAGAGAGACGCGAAGTCTCTCCGAAGGCCAAGCATATCTAAACCGTCTGTGAGTATGGGATCGTTGACAATACGAGCGGCTGGACGTTCAATACTGTCCAGGGGATTTAGCTGGTAGGCGGGTACCACGGCCCACAAGTGTAAGCAGTACTTCATATGCGGCCTCACCTGGACTTTGTAAAGCACGAGGCGTTGCCGCGGAGTGAAATACTGCTTGGCCCGGTTTAGCACTCCCAGCTTCTTGGAGGCAAGTTTTGCCTTGCCTTCAAGGTGGCCCCTGAACTGTACTTCGTTTGCAATGTCGACAACAAGGATTTCAATACTCTTAGAGGTGGTAAGGGGTGTTCCTTGGAACTGAAGCGCATGTACGAATGGGGTTTTCTTGGCAGAGAATACGCAGACCTGGGTCTTTGTGGGATTAAATTGGACAAGGTTTTGTCTTCCCCACTCGGAGACTCTCTCTAAGGAGTTCTCTACCTTAGACACAAGTCTAACCCGACTTTTCTCCACAAATGATCGAGGGACGTTTGCACGTCCAGAGTAATATGCGTCGCCAGTGCTGTCATCCGCATAACAATGAATCTCGTCAACGGACAACATATCATAGATATGCAAAATGAACAGCGTCGGCGACAGCACACAACCCTGGGGCACACCAGCATTGATGGGCTTGATGCTAGAGCAGCAACCGTCGACAACGACTTGTATGCTGCGGCCATCAAGTAAGTAAGTAAGTAGTAGTAGTAGTATTTTGTTTTTCATTACTTGAAGAACAGGCAAAGATCGTAGATCATACAGCCTCGTCATTTGTATGAAAAGTGGCTTAGCTAAAAGCTCGTGAACTAAACTGTCATTTTTATGGTTTAAAGAATGTATAATAACAGGTAAATGAAGTAAATACTAATACTATAGATGTTAAACGAAAAAAAATATGAAATATCAATAATGATTTCTGATGGGATATTGTTATCCTAAATAACATGTTTGGTTAAAGAAGGATATATTATGTAATTTTTTAGACTTAAAAGTTTACTAATTCTTGTTAAATTCACTACAATGACAAAGAAACTAAGTCCATATAGTCTACACAACTGTCCGTCAAAACACACAGATGAGTCGAAAACAACCTGATTTGAAGTAATATAATGAACTAGAGTTTACCCCGGGCCAACCTGTAGTGCTGATCTCTTGTATAAAAAGCAGGCGGTACAGGTTACATTGTATTAAATTTGTATTATTTGCCCCCGGAAGATTCACTTCATTTTATATCGCAAACTATACCATTCCCCGTCTATCTGTAAACTACATAAATGACAAAACTTGACAGAATGGACAGCATGGACCAAGTGGACCGAGTGGACGAAATGGTCAAAATCACAAAACCTATCCTAGTTTCCGGGATAACCTTTACCTATATCTATCCCATTATCCAGGAAGAAAAGTATCTCTTGGCCACCCTCGGTATTAAAATTACATATGTACCGAGTTTCAGCTACATCGGTCCAATAATCTTTCCATAAAATGATAGGAGAGAGACAAATATATTTTTATCCTTAAAACTATCCCATTTTTCGGGATAAAAAGTATCCTATGTTCATCCTCGGCCTCTAAAATATATATATATATACCGAATTTCAGCCAAATCGGACCTGTTGTTTTTCCGTGAAAACTGAACAGACAGACAGAGTTACTTTCGCATTTATAATATTAATAAGGATAAAATATGATGTACTGCGTCATAATTAACACAAACATTTGGAAAAGAATTTTCAAATTACATTTTGATTAAATTCCTAACGATCACGCTTTTCCGTTTTTTTTTTAATATTCCAGGGACAATATAATGAGCGCGTTCAAAACTGTTTGTGGAAATTTATGCAATACTTATTATATTTTTCTATATCTTTTGCTTCTTGTTCAATAATTTTTGTTTATTAAATTGCCAGGTGGTAGGGTATTTGTTCAACTGGAAGGCGACCAACCCTGGCCTAGAGTATGCCGCCATAACAACCTTGTGTTGTATTCCGGCATTACTGGCCAGGTTCCAGCCTCCTTTAAAGGAGCAGCAGCGCCTTTGTAGCACCCAGGGCTGGGCAAAATACATAGTTTCCTTTAATTGAAATACAAATTACAAAATACTGTCTCGCATGTATTTAAAATACGAAATACAAAATACTTTTAAGTCGGGTATTTAAAATATAAAATACAAAATACAGCATTTCAACTATATGTATTTAAAATACAAATTACAAAATACAAAATACCGTCAGGTGTTAGGTTATGGAAATAAAATATTCACAAAAATCAAATAATAATTATTATTAGGCCCTTGCCTATGAAATTGCCGTTTTTTCTGAAATAAGTTAACCTAATTTTATTACAATTTTTTATTCTAATCTCCACGGCCTTGAAGATAAGGACATGTCCATCTTGTAGGTACGCGTAGATTTTGGTTGTTCCACCCGGATCTATGCGTGCTTATATCGGTCCCATGGCAGAGAATGCACAAGGACTGAAACAGCTCGCTTTTTTTGAACACTTTCATGAGGTGACCGACAAAGTTTTTGGGCAGTATCCTTTAGCAGAGGTATTCATACTCGAGAATTTTAATGCTCATCACGCTGAGTGGTTGGGTTCCCCGAGAACTGATCTGCCAAGGACTACTGCCTACGATTTTGCTCTCGCCCCTGGATTCACTCAGGTGATTAGGAAGTTTACCCGAATACCGGATAGAGTGGATCATGAGCCTTCTTTGCTGGATCTTCTGCTGACCACACACCCGGAGAATTAACAAATCTCCATCAGTCCTACACTGGGAACCTCTGATCATTGTCTGGTATCTTCGGTGGAGCCCCTTCCTATTTCCGATCGGACTCGTCTCGCTGGACGACGGAAGGTGTGGCGATACAGGTCAGCAGATTGGGATGGACTCCGTGAATTCTATGCATCCTTCCCATGGAGGCAGTTATGTTTCTCGTCGGAAGATTCTGATCCGAGCACAGACTCGATCACCGATGTAGTACTGCAGGGAATAGAATGTTTAATTCCAAACTCAACTGTACCTTTTGGTGGTACGACTAAACCACCATGGTTCGATAAGTCCAGCAGTGAGGCTGTAAAGCTAAAGCAACAGGCTTATCGAGCCTAGACTGCAGTGCGGGCTCGTCAGGATCCAAGTTCCTCTGACCTGAAAAAGAGACACAATACCGCCTCCAGGTCCCTCAAAAAACAGCTCGCGAGAGCAAAATTCGCTCACATCGACAGAATTGGTGAGCGCCTCTCTAGCTACTCTTCTGGGACTAGAGCTTTTTGGGCCCTCGCCAAAGCTGTCGAAGGAAACTTTTGTCGGACGTCTCTTCCACCTCTGCGCACAGTGGACGACCGTCTGGTACACGCCGCCAAAGATAAAGTCAATCTTCTGGGTGAAATCTTTGCGGCCAATTCAACTCTTAAGACACAGGAGAAACTCCACCTACAATCCCTGAGTGTGAGTCTAGAATGTCGGAGGTGCGCTTTACTCAAAAACAGTCTGATGTGTTCTCCTCTCCCTCGACGTCAAAAAGTCTTCTGGCCCTGATGGCATTCCTGCCATTGTGCTGCAGACGTGTTTAGCTGAGCTGTCCCCAACCAGTCCTTGCCCGACATTTCACTCTCTCTTACCACAAGAGTTGTGTCCTCGCTTCATGGAAGATTGCCCATGTGCACCTTGTCCCCAAAAAGGGGTCGTAACAGACACGACGAATAGGCCTATAGCAATAACCTTTTTGCTCTCAATGGTGATGGAGCGTATTATCAACGCGCTGCTTCTGTGTTACCTCGAAGATTCCCAGCTGCTAAACGATCGGCAATCCGCCACGGTCGCTCAGCTCGGGATCTCTTGGTTTACCTAACCCACCAGCGGGCTGAAGCCATTGAGAGCAAAGGGGAAGCACTGGCAGTTAGTCTAGAATTCTAGATATTGTTAAGGCCTTCGACCGGGTCTGGCACAGGGCTCTTCTAGCGGAGCGGCCATCGTATGGGATACCCGAAGGGCCTTGCACCTGGCTATCCAGCTTTTTTGATGAGCTCAGCATTCAAGTCGTTATCGACGGTTGTTGCTCAAGTTTCAAGCCCATCAACGCTGGTATGCCCCAGAGTTATGCGCTATCGCCAACGTTGTTCATCTTACATATCAATGGTATGTTGTCTATTCGCAACATTAATTCCAATGCGGATAACAGCACAGGCGATGCGCAGTTCTCTGGTCGTGCAAATGTCCCTCGATCATTTGTGGAGGAAAGTTGGGTTAGACTTGTATCTGAAGTAGAGTATTCCTTAGAGAGAGTCTCCGAATGGGGAAGACATAACCTTGCCCATTTCAACCCCAAGAAGACATAGGTCTACGTATTCTCGGTCAAAAAAACTCCATTCGAGCAATCGCTTCAGTTCCAAGGAACTCCCCTTACCACCTCCAAGAGTATTGGGATCCTCAGTGTTGACATCGCGATAGATGTTCAGGGGCCATCTTGAAGGCAAGGCAAAAGTTGCCTCTAAGAAGCTAGGAATGTTAAACCGGTCCAAGCACTATTTCACACCGCGGCAATGCTTTGTGCTTTATAAAATCCAGGGGAGCTCGCATATAGAGTACTGCTCACACTTTTGAGCCGGAGCACCTGGCTACCAACTCGATCCTCTAGACTGTATTCAACGTCGAGCCGTTCGCGTTGTTGATGATCCCATACTCACAGACGGTCTAGATACGTTTGGCCTTATGAAAGACTTCGCTTCTCTCTGCGTATTCTACTGACTGTATAACGAGGAGTATTCGGAAGAACTGTATAGAATGGTGTATTTGTCCTCTTCCTACCATCGAACCGCTCGCCATGTGTTGGGATTTCACCCCCACTTCTTTAAGCCGTTTCGCTCATGTACGCAACGGTTCTGTAGAACCTTTTTCTTGCATACCGTGGGGATTTGGAATGAGCTCCCAGCCGAGGTTTTTTCACAGCGCTATGGATATGGAGTTTTTCAAAAAGGGTGTCATAAAATTTCTTCGAGGCCGGAAGCGAGTTGATGAAATCTCTGGTGTTGCAAATGTCCATAAGCGACAGTAACCGCTTTCCATCAGGTGGGCCGTCAGCCTGTCTGCTGTATTCCAGCTATAAAAAAAGGTCGAAATTTCCAGAATGGAAGCGGGAAAACCAATAACAAGTGGTGCGTTCATTGTAATGTTCGCTTATAAAGGTCGTTGATGTTGCTTGTCGCTCCTGCCTCGTTGCTGCCACGACGGTACTCTTATTCCATAATTACTCGAATTTTTAACTATCCATGATGACGAAAAAGATTCAAATGGGATGAAAACATAACGCTTATCAATAAATAAATGACTAATTTTTAAAAAAGAATTTCATGTTTTCAAAGTAAAATTAATTTGAAATTATATATCTTAGCCAAACAGAAATATTTATTTTAAATGGCCAGTACTGCAGAACGTATTTAATATTTAGCGGTCACCATTTTGCTTATGAAAGCTATCAAGCGCTTTTTTTCTGAAGAACACACCCATCAATAAGGTAACTAAATGTATTTTATGAAATGTATTTTGCAACCATAAGTATTTGAAATACTAATTACAAAATACCTCGGCGTCAGGTATTTGAAATACTAATTACAAATTACATTTTTAAGAAGTAATTGAAATACAAATACAAAATACGTATTTGTATTTCAATTACGTATTTCAATTACAAGTATTTCAAATACTGCCGCTTAACCGCTTCCCATCAATAGGGCCGTCTGCCTGTCTGCTGAACTGCTGCAATAAAAAAATTAGAGAGTTTATCTAGTGGTTTCGCTAGCATAAATTTAAATTTCATGTACTGTAGAAAGTATCTTATTTTTTGGAATAAAAGTATAATAATTTATGATCGTTCTTTACTCATGCCATCATTCTGCTTAGCTCGCGTAATCTGCGGATCAGTAGGTTGAAGAAATTATCCAATTTCTAGGAAGATATTATCATTTATTTATACCTGTCATTGAATATAGCAAACATCTAACATATAACAAACTTTAAGATAATCACTTCATACCCAAGGTCGTGAAGAAGGAAGAAATAAAGTTATTTTTATTTACTTATTATAAAAATTATAATACCTACTAGGAAATTATACGTTTAAGGCTGGGCGTAAACGGGCCACCGCTCTCATCAACCGGTGACCATCGACAAGTAGTTCACACGCATTTTCATACACTTCATCCCTAGTACTCGCCGCACACGTGTACGCCACCGCCACTTTTTGGCTGTGGCCCGGTTACAAGCAGCCTAATAATGATGATATAAGACATATCATCCATACTGACTCAGTTTAGTTAAAACATACAAGACTTAAGTGACGCGGCGGTATTCAATGACATTGACTAATTCGAGTTTATGTTTATATGGATCTGTGATGTATTCATCCAAATTGAAAGACATACTTGATCCGTCTAACACTCGGCTATAGGATACACACTTTCCGACATTTGTTTTCACTACTAGCATAAAACATTGTTTTACAACGTAGAAGCATCACATCAGACACTTGTACTAAGGCAGCCTTCAAGTCCTTGACATTGCAGATCAATTGCAAAAGTTTATCTTCTATGATGGTAGAGCTTAAGATATGGATTTTATTGAAACCGGTATTTTATGTAGACAATAAATGTCCAGCCATACCACTTCTGCCAGTTTCCCGTAAAAGGGGTACGTACAAAACCAGCTGACTGGACATCGTAAGGGATAACATGCGTGTCGATGAGCTCACAATAAGGAATCCGACGCGGATATTACCGGGTTTTACCGGGATAATAGTGATGTTTTACATCAGAATGCACTTAACATAATGTATGCAGACAAATAACAAAAATGTTACTAATTAATTACCTTGCATTGTGTAGTTAGAGAAGGAACGTTAGTGAAACTCTATATAAAGCGTACTTGAATTTCTTGAGATTAGATTATAGACATCTTAGAGCCGCATTTGAATAGTCTCTGAGAAACCGTGCTCCATTCTTGCTACAGTATTATATTATGCCAGATTCCGTACAAATACGAACCTTCGCTGAAGTAATTTAAAATATGGGCAAATAGCAAATTAAATGAAAATTCAAACAAAAATTACCCAATAAAGGAAGAAAAGCGGCTACTCCCAATTCCGTACCATTTTATTTGGGATAAAGTGAACGCAATGTGTGGAATCTCGACCGAAATAAACAGGGCGGTTGAAAGGGTCCCGGATGGAGAATTTTGCAATGCGACCGACGACCGTGAGACGCGGAGTGTCCGCTTACGGCCATTCATATTACAGTTAAACGAGATAGGATAACATGTTTATTTTATAGAGAATCGGCTTTATTGTACGTACCATAATATACATTACCTACTTAAAATTTTTATTTTATGATTAAAATTTCTTTGTACTTTAAGTTTGTATTTTATGATTTGAATAAAATATGGTGTTTAGGACTATATATGAAATGGTGACACCTACACATGTTCGTATCAGATTGTCATGCAACTAATTTTGCTTCCTAAATTCAATTTTACTTATTGATTTATTAAACAGTTTCAAAATATGAAACTAATTATTTATACATGGTATAGCCATACTGGTAATGATTTACTTTAATTGCAGCCCTAGGTTTCAGCTCGACCGGCATAATACCACGCCCTTACAAAATATCGGCGTGAAACGATTAGCCTTGAGCTAATCGTGTTTCATGCGATGAATGACAATTCCGATGAACATTTTAATTATAGAATTAAAATGTTCTTGCATGGATGTCCCAATCCATGCAGGAACGGTGAAAAAATAGAATTTCCTGGGTCTGGGCGGCTTGTCGTAAGGGGCGACAGAAACACCCACAGCCACTTAGTAGGGTATTTGCCCATGTGGATAGCTACCACCCCTGGTCTAGAGTATGCTGCCATAACAACCTTGAATTGTATTCTGGTAATAGTAGCCAGATTCTAGTCACCCTTTAGAGAGCGACAGCACATCGGGAGCACTTTTGATGTTGCAAATATCCACAGGCGATGGTAACCGCTTTCCAACAGGCGGGCCCTCAGCCTGTCTGCTGAACACATGAAATGAAACAAAAAACTAAAGGAAACCCATCTCTCGATCCGATTGCTCTGGTCACATACTTCTAACTCATCCGCTGTCTCATCCTAAAGGCTGGTCATGTGTTGACTTCGTCCTGGTTTTGCAAACTTGTTTAGGCGACAGTAACCGCTTTCCATTACATGGGCCGGTTGTCTGCCAGCTTCGCAATAAAAAAGTTAAAATTATGTAACTAATAATAATTAAATCATGGAGCTACTATTAATATAGTTCACATTTTAAATACCTAAAGCGCCCAACAATTACGGGTATGTTAGCTGTATAAAGATAGGAGGACTCTTAACGTCTAAACTCTAAAGGAATAAGAAAATGTCAAAACTTGCTTTCGAAATGTTGCCTAAAGCGACAATGAATCGGTCACGTATATACAGAAACGATGGCAGAGAAATCAGGTGTGTTGTATAGCAGAATCAGTGTCCTGACGTGTACGCACGTACTAACGCCGATTTCCATCTTTCTGTATTGACGGAATGTGGGATGCAAATTAAGAGAACCATATATCCAATAACGTTTCGTTGAGTAACGTCCATCTAACACTGCATTAGCTGATAATTAACGAAATAAACAGTGATTATTGACTCAAACCTTTGTGTCAATAATGACTACACACTGTTGTATTATTTTAAGGAATCTAATTTGTGAATCCTCCCGTGAAACATAAGTAAAAAGATAGTCAGTAATTTCATTATACCAACTACAATATAGAAAATATATGATAGTACAATTCCTGGTCTTGATGTTTAAGGCTGGATATATGATAATTGCTCAAAAATAAAAGATAGCTCTAAGACCCTAAATCTTACATTTCCAAATGGCACCACAAGTCTTTTTGCCCTTGCGTTTTGATATAGAAAAACATCAGTCGACTTTAACACATACATGTTATTATTTAAAATGTATTTTTAGATCGTGACAGTCGAAAATTTAAAGTCTCAATTAGTTGCTTTCATAGGATTATACGTACTGGGTAATTATCAAGTTTTTTGCGATAGACTTTAAGAGACTGGTAGTTTTCGCAATAGTCTATCTGTAATGTCTTAACAATTCATCTGCTTCTTAAAATTTGCTTACGTGTATGTGTTGCTGTATGTAGCTATAGGTAAAAATGATAGAAAAATCTAATGTGCGAAAGAATGATATTTTAATGGCAAATCAAACAACTATTTATTGTTCGCACGGTAGTAGCCAGCATGCGATCAGCCTAAGATGAATATTTTTGAGATGCTACTTAACTTTAAAAATTGCCAACATTTTCTATATTTCATTTCATTTTTAACCTCTCAAAAGATAAAGTGTCACCTTAATTTAACTTACTGGTTAAATGTTGCTGCAGCCTAATGGCGACGACGGTTGAGCCCTAAACAAGGGCGCAACGGGCAACGATCGAGCCGAAGTGACGTTTATGGCCCATTGGTCTGTTCTAATGGTCCAAATACAAAGCCGCTGCTTACACACAAATTATCTTATTTCACTTTTATGTCCTTAGAAAAATTATGTAAAATTGTAAAAGTCAATTCGTTTTATAATATTGTGCAAAAAAAAAATACGCACTCATCGCAAAATGTTGACTATGGACGACAGGACATATTAGCAGAACATACACAATTTAAATGTAATCAATATACCGTAATTGTTACTAACTTAGTTTTTTGTTCGACTTTACTTGTATAAACTACAGACTTGTATCCCGCAGAAACTATCAGATAGATAGAAGACTATTGTTCACCACACACAGAAACAAAGGACGACCTTATCGCTGTAGAGCGATTTTTTTTCGGCCACAGATTGTATGAAAGGAATCGCAAGTGTATAACGGTGGTATGCATATTAAATAGATGTAAATTTATAATCTTATACTTATATAAAAATCAATTGCTGTTCATTAGTCTCGCTAAAACTCGAGAACGGCTGGACTGATTTGGCTAATTTTGGTTTTAAATTATTTGTGGAAGTCCAGGGAAGGTTTAAAAGGTGAGTGAATATGAAAAAAATAATTGGAATATAATAAAAACAACAATTTAGCTTTCCCTTGGAAACTATTCCTACCTGTCAAACATTTGATATTCGTCCCGTCGTTCAGAAATCAAAGTTATTTATTAATTGATTCTGAGGCGGTACGAAGTTTGCCGGGTCAGCTAGTATTATATAATTCTAAACATGCCGTGTCTTTATATTGAAGCTATTAAAAAAAAACAACTGGAATACTGGATACACCATATAAATGATGGAGAACACGAAACAACTTCTTTTAGATTTTTTGTCTGTTTATCTGTATGTCAGTTTGTCTGTTTGTTCGGGTTTCACGTAAAAACTACGAGGCCAATTTCGATGGCGTTTTCGCTGATCGACAGCAAATTCTTAGACTTAAAATCTGCGCTACTTTTTGTCCTGGGAATCCCGCGGGAATTTTTCTAGGAGTGATTTAAATGGCCAGATTAGAAAAAATCGGACTCCAAACTGATTCTTTCACTGATCGATAGCAAAATTTTACGTAAAAGAATGCGTGATATTTTTATCCCGGGGACGGTTTTTCGTTGTTCGGGTGCATAAAATTAACTTATTCCGACATAGTTTTCACTAAAACGATAGCTTACTTTCTTTTTTAAATGTTGTGTCCCAGGAATCCCGCGAGAATTTCAAGCCAACGTGGACGAAGTCGCGGGCATATCCTAGTAGGATATATAAATATTACACAATACATATATCTGAAATAAATTAAAAAAAAAACAAGATATTTAACATATTTCAGTGAAAAATCCATGTCTCATGGAAATTCGTTGACATCTCGATATACTTACATATTTTTGCCATCGAGGAAGAAAAGAAAACTACAAGAAACCTTTGTTCTGAGCATATTATATCATAGTTTAACAAAAAGTCCATACAGACCTATAGAAGCATTTAATCAAAGTCCCATAACACCTATTATATGAAGCTTATAAGAAGACTAACCTAGGTAGGACATATCGGATGCTTTCATTGATGATATTACTCAACCCGACCCGAGTTGGTGGCCCGTCGATTATGATTTATGCCCCCGCGTACCCCGAGGCAGATAAATGACTTGCCGCTATTCAGGGCTGGCTAGAGACCTATTGTTGGGAAAATAAATCCAGTCGCATTTACGGCTCATTTATGTGTTGGACATTAAAGAATTGCGAAATTTTTATCAGCCCTCTAAAATATATAAAACCAATCTTTTTTGTATAAAATTGAGGTTCATTGTTCTATTTATTATTCTATTGTGTTGTTCATTCAATTATGAAACAAAAAAATACACAATTTGAAAAAAGTTTTGTTTAAATTACACTGACACGGACGTGTGTAGATTTTGAATAACTAATTTGAAATGTATTAGCAAAAAGCGCAGCTTCGTGAGGCGCTCAGCTCGCGAGATGTCTTTGCCTGCTATCGAAATTTAAATATGGAAGTGAACCCGTCTTACGACTGCCAAAAAAGTACTGGGAAAAGGTTAAGAATACACAAAATGTTAGCTATTCAATTAAATTTATTTTATCACCTTCAAAGTATGCTCCTTCAGAAACGATATACATACGCCAACGAATAATCCAATCATCAAAACATTTTTAAACGCTTTTTCCGG
This sequence comes from Dendrolimus kikuchii, assembly GCA_019925095.2. Taxonomy (NCBI): domain Eukaryota; kingdom Metazoa; phylum Arthropoda; class Insecta; order Lepidoptera; family Lasiocampidae; genus Dendrolimus; species Dendrolimus kikuchii. The sequence goes on from CM034401.1 coordinate 7,252,547, forward strand.
AATTGAGTTTAGTTCTCGTCGCGACGCGAATTCTTCTTTATATCTTCTACCGAAAACAGGTGCCACGAAGTGGTAATTTGAGTTTAGGTAAAAGAAAGCAATCGGCTGGAACCATATCTGGTGAATAAGGTGGTCGCTCGATGGTATTTGTTAAGTTTTTGGTCAAAAATTCGTTCACAATGATGGCCTTGTGCGAAGGCGCATTATCGTGGTGCAAAATCAAAAAAATTTCTTTCTACAAATCATTTTTCCTTTCGGTTACACTTTTTTTCGTATAACTCCCATCCGCTGAGTAACATGCGATAAGAACTTCGTTCCAAAAAGACATATTTTCAATAAAAATATTGTGAACTTTTATTGAAAAAATCCTGTCGCACTTACGTCACTTATCGGTTAGGCTTTAAATAGTGGCGATATTTTTATCAGACTTCTAAAATATATGAACCTAAACTGTTTATGTGATGAATTGTGAAAAATTCAATCATCATGCCATGAGTCATGAAAGATTTTTTCATCATGGGACAAGAGTACTCAAAATCACCCCAGTAAACGACACTCTGAAAATCTTCTACATTCTACGTGACTAATTGGCACCACATGTCACCTTGCTCACCATTTTTTTATGTTTTATTATTTAAAACAGATTTTCAGGGCAATATAATCACAATTTTCCTTAAATTTGTTATTAATTAAGTTCCTTGTTATATTACGTTTTTGGTTATTTGGTTATGAGGATTTAAACTAACTTTAAAAATCTATATATTAATACGTGAAGCAAAAACTTTGGACCCCTTTCAGTTTTAACTTATATGTATTTTATGTATATTATGATAAATATACGTTATACATATTATTTCTTACCTATCATAATTATTTTATATCTATACATTGTTATATTTATGAGTAGTCGGCAATTATTATTAATTACATTCTATTCTATCTACTTTTATTTCTCTGTAACGCATCTTTAACTATTTTCACACCATATTTAATAAACTCATGACTAATTTCTTTCTTAGCTATTATACTAGACAATAATTCTTTTTCTATTCTTACTCCGATCCTCTGCTCTAACTCAAATCGTGCTTTACCATATCTGGGGCATTCTACCAGGAGATGAACTATTGTTTCATTTATTTCAGGATCACATATACAGCCTGGTGATGTTTTGCGTTTAAACTTATATAAATAATGGGCAAAACCGCCGTGGCCTGTCACCATCTGTACTTGTAGGGGGCATAATTTTAATTCTCTTATCAAACGGTGGCTTTGTATCATATCAGGAAAGAACAGTTTTGTTATTGCTGCAGTTCCACCATCTCTATATCTAGTATTCCACACCTTTGCACTATCCTGACGAATAGTACTTTTCAAATATGCAATTGGATATTTATCATAGTCAAGAGCATCTGTGGTGTGTTTTTCCGCTTGTTTAGCTAAGTCTGCTCGCTCGTTCCTTTGAACGCCAATATGAGATCGTTTCCAAAATATGCGAACTTCACCACCTTTAAGAGCAAATATTTTTAAATTACTTTTTGTGGCGAACGCAAGTGGGTTTGTATGTCCGGGTTTCTTGAGTACCTCTAATGAAGTTCTTGAGTCACTAAATATATTTATTTTTGACACTCCTGAGTTGCATGCATATTTTGTGGCTTGATACAATGCATACATTTCGCTTTGGAATACAGTACAATATGACGCTAGGCAAAACTTTTGGCAGTACACCTCTCTTCCATTTTTCCAGCATGTCATTGCTGCACCCACTTTCTCTTCTGTTTTACTTCCATCAGTAAATATAAATAGACCTTCCATTTTATGGTCTTTTATAGTAGTGTCGCTAAGATCTTCTAGCGTAATAAAATCTACATTAATTTCTTCAGCAGGGTGTGTCATTTCGAGAAAACTAATTCTCTTTTCTACTTCTTTTCCTTGTAGTAACTCATATGCGATTCCTCTTTTGGCCTCAAATATTTGTGCCATCTCTTTCACTCGTAGATCCAAAGGTATAATACCAGCCAGCGCTAATGAAGCGTGTAAAGAAACTGTTCTATATGATTTACAAATCTTTTGAGCAAATGCTCTTTGAATTGTATTAAACTGTCTGCTTACAGATTTCTTTCGTACAGATCGTGCCCACACAGATGCTGCATATAGTATTATAGGCTCGATTACAGATGTGTATATAGTTCTTACGATTTCAGAGCTAAGGCCCCAATAGAGCTTAGCTGAACGAGCTAACGGCTTATAAATGTTTAGAGCCTTCTGACTTACTGCCTTTACATGACTAACAAAAGATAGTTTGTTGTCTATAAGTAAACCTAAGATTTTCATTTCATTTGTCACATGTATCAAAGTACTTCCCATGCGAATGAGTGGAGAGCTTAAATTACGTCGTCTTGTTATAACCATAGCATTAGTTTTTTGGGGAGCAAATTTTAATTTATGATTAATTCCCCATTCAAATATACGCTGAAGCACATGTTCGGCTTTAGCTTCGATATCGGTCATTAATTTCCCAGAAAATACTAAAACGATGTCATCTGCAAAAGCTTGACAATGTACTTCTTGTTGATCTATATCGTCCAAAAGTGAGTCGAGAAGGATATTCCAAAATGTAGGACCGCCTATTGAGCCTTGGATACAGCCTTTTGTTGTAGTTTTCCTATATTCTTTATTAGCATAACGCACACATACAGTACGATCAGAAAAGTAACTATTTACTAACTGCCTTAAATTCCTTGGACATCCTTTTTCCATTAATCTACATTTAATACTAGGCCACCAAGCAGAATCAAAGGCGCCTTCTATATCTAGAGAAATAATTATACTTATTAATTTGTTATCGTTATTCTCACGAATATGTCGCACAAGATCGTATAATGAATCCTCCGTACAGCGTCGGGGGATAAATCCATATTGGCATGGATTGATTTTTGCTAATATGTGCCATCTGATTCTTGCAATAAGAAGTTTTTCCAGTACTTTACCTAGAACTGGTAATAGCCCTATTGGTCTATAAGCCTTAGGTTGGGTATAATCCGGTTTACCCGGTTTCCGAAGAACAATTACAGCAGCTTCTTTCCATTTATTAGGGAAATGATACAACTGCAAAGTCTTATTAAGTAAACCCAGAAAAATTTGTTTACTTGAGTTTATCGCTGTCATACAAATATCAGATGTAAGTCCGTCAGGACCAGGAGCTTTTTTAGGATTAAAACTCAACATCACATTATCCAGCTCATTTTCAGTAAATTCTGGGTCATCTCTAATATCTGTATTATTAAGTTCTACAAATTTATCAGCTCGTTTTCTAATTATTTGATGATAATTATTATCATTTGATAATATGTCATCTGGAAAGAAGGTTTCCGCTAGTATCCTTACCGAATCTTCAGCGTTCAATAAGATATCTTCTTTTTTCAATAATTGATCTTCATATTTGCCACTTGTTCTTCTTAATATTTTATATATTCCATCCCAGAGAGTCTTCTTGTTTTGTATACTGCAGTATTCTTTCCAGCTGTTTATTTGAGCAGTTAAAGCCTCTTGCTCATATCTTTCTTTAGCTCTTAAATAATCTTCAACCACATAACGCCTTCGGTTAGCTGCAGCACATCGTATCCTTCTCTTTTTTGTAATCATTTCTTTCTTTAACTGATCTAAGTCTTTATTCCACTAAGGCAGGTAAGCTCCCTTCTTCTTTTTTATTTTGGGTATAGTTTTTTCACAGGCTCTGTGTATACAATTTATGTAGTCATTAACAACGTTCTCCAGTTTCTCTGTATCATTTATTTCATTTATCTTTTCGTCATTTATTTTAATTTTATCCAATTCGATTCGAATTTCTTTTATAAAATCAATCCAATTGGCCATTTTTGTATTGTAAATTCGGGTAGTATTAGTTAATCTATGTTTTGTAGGTTTATTTAAGTTGACTGAGAAAACAATTGCATTATGATCTGAACTAGTTATACCCTTGTCTACATTCCAATCTTCGATAGCTCCCAACATTTCTTGGCTACAAATCGTTATATCAACTATACTTTTATACTCTGTTCCATTCCTGACTATATAAAAAGTTGGTTCAGTTCCTTCATTTAGAATGTGCATCCTCATATCTTCAATTGAACCCACCAGTGCTTCCCCACGCTTGTTTTCTCTCGTACTACCCCACCATGTGCTCCATCCATTTCCATCTCCACCCATTATTACCCTCCTTATATTAATTTTTCCCTTAATTTCTTGAAGATTTTCTAGATATGGTTCGATTGGCATACTATCTTCAAAGTACAGAGAAACAACTACCAACTCCCATGTATTTGTTTTTAGAATGGCTACTGCTATATTTTCTGTTATGAATGTTGGTTGTTCGATTATTTCAATTTCGTCATCAAACACAAGTATAGCAGCTTTTATTGGTTTCGTCCTATTTTGAGCTTTTTGGATAATTCGACATCCAGTTAGTTGTCCTATTTCTCCCTTAGCTCCTATATAAGGTTCTTGTATTAAGGCAAAGCTTATTTTTCTTTTTGATGCTTCTAATAGAAGTTCGTTCATTGCTAATTTCTTACGTTGCAGATTGGCTTGAAAGACCATATATTTTTGCAATGCAACTCCATTCTCTGTACCTTGATTTTGTTTTACTATGGTGCCTGGAACAACCTTAGCAATAAGCTACGCTAGATCTTGCCAATTTATCCCATTTCATGCGTATGGGACAATTCTTATCAAAAGTATTATGGTCATAATTATCTTTCTTAGCCACCTGACAGTTGTGGCAAGCTGGTGCCGAACCGGCCATCCACATCGGACAGTCTTTGCGTAAATGCGGACCTGAGCAATGACTACACACATCCTGATTTTCCTTGCAAAGTCTACGACCATGTCCGTACGCTAAGCATCGCGAACATTGTATTAATGGAGACTGGTCAATTACTGGAACCCTCTGCAAGTCTATATGAATTTTACTCTCTTCAGTAAGAGTTTTCCACAATTTTGGTGAGACTTGCAAAACGACGTCATTCACGAAGGAGTTTCTACACCTTTTCCTGTATTTAACAGAAATTCTCCAGTCTTCTTCTTGTATTTCTGCTACTAGCCGTGAATTTTGTGTTTTGATTGCTTTAATTATATCTTCATCAGTATTTATGGTTAAAACTTCTTTTAGAATAACCAATGGATCTTTATTCTTCTTTTCCTCAACATTAAGAGTCGTATCTGTTTCTCTTATAGTGTTGACTATTTTATCAATATCTTCTTTATTTTTGCATCCTATAATAACTTTCTGCTCTTTTCCCTTTCTAAGTCTATCTACTCGAATCCCATGGGATTTAGCGTCAATTGCGTTCCTAATTTTTGTAACAACTTCATCTCCTGTATCTCTTTCATTTACTGATGATATTACTACTGTATGAATCGGTTGTCCTATTTTCGGTAATGCTACTTTTTGTGCATACGTCATATTTTCAACAGGAGTATGTCTCATAATGTCATCACTTAATTTTATAACTTCTTCTTTGATCGACTCCATTTGAAGTTTCGTCTCTTGTATATTGTCCGACTGCATCTTTAAATGTTCTAGTATCTTACTAGCTTTTAAGTCATTCTCTATTCCTATTTGTTTCACTAATTCAAGTTTTGTTATGTCCTGTTCTTCACTAGCTGTTAATTTATCCATCAGTTTAAGACGCGAGTCGTTTAAGCGTAATACGATTTTATACATTTGATTTAGGTTTGAGATAACTTTTTCTTTTATAACGCCTTTTATATAACCCGTCTGTTCAAGCTGTTCTTTAGCTTCTAAATATAATTGATTTGCTACCATTGGAAGCACGTCCAGAGCCATATTGTTTGACTCGCAATTTTGAGTCGACTGTTCAGTAGGTTGTTCCGTCGCGGCACTTGTTTTTTGTATGGCGTTTCTAATGTCAGCTGAATGCCTCAATTGTTCATCATTCCTCTCCAAGGTAGGATCTGATACAGGTGCGTTTGTAGTTTTAGTGGTATTTGTCGGCACTACTTTCTTCCCTGTGGGTACTGGTCTTGACGCCATTATTGAAGATGTAATGAAGGCCACAAACTTTCGCGAGACTTGTCAATTACTTAACCTTAATGTTGAATTATTTATTTTTATTTTTTGGAAAAAAAAGGAAAAACTTTTGACTAGGTATTACTCTATATTACTCGACAGGATATATATATTTTAAAAAACAGTCGATGTTTATTAAATGTGTGTTAATACCGAGTATAAACTTAAAATGTACTTCACTGTTTCACTTTGTTATGATAAGATATCACAATCCAGTGCTATGTTTATTTACGCTGATTTTTGTTTCTACCTTCGACTTACGGGTCGAGTTCTATTCAAGTAATTTTGTTACACTTTTGCTTTATTTCTATTTTTAGCCACTATGCATAAACAAACAATAGTTATAAATGAAAACAAGCACTATTAGTTGTGTTTTGACATACACTACCGAGTAATCACAACACATAAACCACTTAAAAGAGTTTTCAACTACAGACAACACACAGTCACTGCGTATGCGATGCCGCGCGAGACGGAACCATCTGAAAGTTTGGTTACTAATTTGGTTTAAAAATATATCTATTATTTATGTAGACTTTAAATAATAGATACTTCTATCTTTTTCTGTCAGAACGTATGATTTATGATAACTTTTAATTTGCCATCCCTACGTACCCTAAGTTCTACGTGTGCATACAAAGTACGGGTCTTGACTTTATACTATCTCATACGTTATATGATTTCTTTACAGGGAATTTATTTATATGTTTTACATATAAAAACTGGGATTTCCTTTATATTGTAATATCTGTTTGTTTTTGAATTTTAACCTAACACTATAGGGAACGTGTACAACAAAGGCACTGACTGCTAACTGGTGGCACAAATCTGAATCTTTTGCGCAAACAATGTTAATGCATTGACACTTCACGAATAAAATAATTTGATTGAAGAAGTCAAAAGTAACACTTAGCTAGGTAAAAATCCATTGTTGCATTTTTGGATGCTCCTGAACACTTCAAAGAAAAATAAGTCAAATGGTGTAAAATTTTATTACTTTCCCACGAATAATACTCACTTGTCTTGTATAAGTGATAAACGACAAAAGTGGATACATGCAGTAAAAAACATATGTAAGTAGGAGTTTCAACAACATTTAAAAATTACTAATAATGTTATTTGTAAAAATACTTTATTTTTGTATGTAGTATTCAACACAAATAAACCTGAAAGTAAACATTATTTTGTTTCAGTACGAAGTATAGACTATTAAATATAATATATTTACGTCAAAAACGTTCAAACAATACTTTACAGTTGGTTTGACATAATAAACGTTAGAAATCTTCATCTGAGTTACAATTTTTCCAGTTATAAATGACCGCATTTTCATGATCCCTAACTGTATCTTCTACTTCTAAGAGATGCCCGGCCTCGAAGAGTTTTTGGGCTTTTGACATATTCTAGCCATGTGGACAATCATTATTAATCGTCCGGAACCCATATTTTATATAATAAAACTACGTTTTAACGGTCCCAAGCGCGGCAATTCCATATTTGCGATTTCCAGACCGTACTGGTTCACATAATATTTTCTTAAGTTTTCGCGACTTGTATACATAATAAAACTACGTTTTATATATATATTATATAATTATATATATATATATATATATATATATATATATATATATATATATATATATATATATATATATATATATACCATATTTTATAATTTTAATCATAATAAAAATGATTTAAATATAATCTAAACATTGAAGGCAACACGATGGCAGATCTAAAACATTTCTTTGTTTAATCAGACTGTGGCTCTCGTGTGGATTATTGCTGCTGCCTATAGTGCGTAAATTTTTCTATACACATTTAGCAATAATGTCCTTCTAAATCAGTGTTCCGCAAAGTATGTACCGCGGCACACTAGTGTACCTTGGTCAATAATTGGTGTGCCTTGGAAAAGTAAGGTTATGCTGCAATTTAAACTTTAGGTTTGTTGATTAATAATAAATATTGTTTCGATGATTAACAAATAAATGTTGATTAATATTACTTAAAAAAATATTTTTATTTGTGGTGTCCCTCCAAAAATTTTCGTTTCCTAGATGTACCTTGAACACAAAAAGTGTGCGGAACACTGTTCTAGATTATCAAACACTAGAGTATAAGGTATGTATTGGTTAGTGATTTGTTCATAAAAAGTGTTTGCCTGCCAATTATTATTATATACAGCGGATTTCACACAACCATAAGTTTAATGTGCAGATTTCCTCACGATAGTTTCTATCACTGTATGTGGTGATTTTTAATAATATCTACTGATGACAAATGTAAAAGTAACTCCATTTGTTTTTACTTGTTTACGACACGATGATGAAATAGCTGAACAGTTTATAACACAAAGTTTCAAAGGGTGAATTGGGAAGGGGGAAGGAGATAGGCTCAAAAATAGCTTTGAAATTGACTTAAAAATTATTAAACGAAATTTTGGTATGTGGATGAATTCGGGAGTAACAACTAGTATACGTATAACACCAGAAATGTCGCTAATAGAATAAGTTTAGAATATGCCCTCATTTATCAATTTACCAATTTGTAGTTCTTCTCTTCTTAATCTTATCAGACGTAGCAAAAAGTTCGAATAAACTCGTTATTGTGAAACATAGAAATGGATAAAAGCAAAAATACGCGCACGCACGATTGAATTCAACGAAGAGGCCTTTTATAGCCTCCCGTGTATAGGCCTAATCGAAATAGGCCGTTACAAAACTGCTTCTGAGATGAACGACCCCGTGAGTGTATTACGATAAATCTATTGGAGAAAAAGTAGTGGAGGTTTTGAGACTAAGGAATGTACGAGTATGTAACTCTTTGACTATGTTCTAAGACATGTATTACTTTAAGGTAACTAAATCATATCTTATATCTAAAATTAAAAAGCCTGTTCATTGAACATGCGGTTGGTTGTGCTAAATAAAAAATATAGTTGAAATTACTAAGCTAACTTTTTTCATGTGGGAGAATCCCATTGAACACTAACCGCCGCAGGAGAAACGCAACGGGAGCGTTTGGAATGTACGAAATTAGGTTAGAACTAGTACCCCCACTTGGAAAAAGTAGTCCCCCGCTAGTGAATGTGGCTTTAGAACCCCCTAACTGCCAGGGTACGCGGAGTTGGTCAAGCTTCCGCTTTCCCGTAGCCCTGGCATGAGGCGCAGGAAGGAACACCAAGGAGCCAGTGCCGGTGGAAAACATAGCCTCCGATGCCGTCCCTCTAGACTTTCTTTTTTTTTTTGATAACGCAGGGGGAATGTCTTTTCTTACGACACTGCCTCGGACCCGGGGGGGGGTTGACCGAGGGGTGTGTGAGACTCCCAGCGGTCGGAATCCCCACGCATGACTACGATGAGCGTAGTAGTCGCGGGATTCCGTCCGCCGGACTACCCACTAAACCTAACCTGCGCCCCTCTCCCTCGCGCTTTTATGGGGCGTCACAGGATACAGCCCGTAGGTACACAACTGTGACGCCCCGACGCATGGCTTAACCACAGGATGGCCCTCGGGGAAGGCCACCCTCTTCACCAGTAGGGGGGGAAGTGCCGCGGGTGCCCCCGGACCCCCTCTAGACTGACCTAACCAAACCTAACCTGTACGATCTTCAAGCCTATTGTGGCGACATTAGTGTCAACATCATAAGCAAACTCGCAAGCGCGAAACCGATATTAATCTATGCATTCAAAATAGCGCGCAGTTATATGACAGCGCGCGCACGCACAACGTTCCCGCCGTATTCTATTGGCGTGAAAACACCAACGATCAAAAACCGAACGACAGTTCGGGACAGTTCGTCGCACGACCTGAACACGGATACCCTAAATTCGTGGTAGACTAAAACTTGGTTCTCGCGCCTGCTGCTTGCCCTCACATTATCCTTCTGATTGATTATTGTAAATAACGTCTAATACATAGTGTGTGTTTAAAAGCATATAAGACTGAAATACCGTTTCATTCCCATCCACGCTGAAGAGGGATACACCGCTCAACGGTGACACAAACAACATACCAACATATCCCTCACTATATTAGGAAGGGTCCACGAAAGACAGGAAGAATTACGGTCAAATCAACTGAGGCATTTTTTACCATCTGACAAACATCGCAGCCCCCTAGACTTTGTACAGCGTATAAAATTATAACGTCATAACTATAAGAAGCCGAATAGCGTAAATTAATTATTATTTAAATACGGATATTTGAAAACCAAGAGTTTAAGTATTAGATTTTAGTGCCCTCTCTTTTGTGTTTAAACAATTTTAGAAAAAATTTATAGACGTTCTATTTCCCCAATTGCGTGTTCTAGTTTTGGAGGCTTAAACGTAAATACATTCCGCTGAGCCATTGGAATGAGAGGATGAATGAAAAACCCTTATGGGTCACCTGTAAAATAAAGTTAGTTTCTGGAAAACTAGACGTAATAGGTTGAACAAAACACGGAGCTTAAGCACTTAAGCAATCTCATCCAAGTAATCCCCTAAACTTATGAAAAAAACAACCCGGAGCAACAACATATATGTATATCCGCAGGTAATATATCGAGCAAATGCAAACTTAAATATTTTATATTCCTCATTATAATATAATTGTTTATGATATACTATACTGGACATAGCTTATAAAGTTAGTGAGTGCATTTTTATTCTAGATATTTTTGTAGATAAAACCGTAACATAATATATTAACATAATCCTCTCTCTCTCTCTAGTTACTATAGTAACTTATATATCAAACCAATATAATAAATGTTGCTCCTGTGTAGTATTATTGTTTAATCTTTAAACATATTAAAGCTTATAATCCTTTTCAAAACGTAAGTGCGAAGATTAGAATTTAGTATTTTCAACCCTAAGCCTCTTAAAATTGAAATAAGATAATAAATAACTATTTAATCTTAATACGTTATATCGTAACATAGCAAGTTATTGAACGCTGGAGCGGAAGCTACAGCTCAATCGCTGCGGGGGACCTAAGCTCTCTCTAAGCTTAAGAGGATATTCAATATGAGTAGATTCTACTGGTCGGATGATTTAATTACTCCATACAGACTTTATAAACGAATACAGTAATATAAAACTTAACTTAGTTATATTGTATTCTGAGCCTGAGCCATAGGTCATCATTTTCTATGGGTAAGGTACCCAAAAGGATGGCTACGTTTCCTCGCTGGGTCGCCATACTAATCTGTTGTCCGAGGTATGCACCAGCCCTCTAATCTACTGAAGAGTCAATAAGTCGTTTTGATATATTTTTGTAGAGGCTCATGGCCTCAGGACCCTCAACGATCCCAGCGTTTCGACAGCAAACGGCGGAAACAAATAACTCTCACTGAGGGTTGCATATTTGCGCTGCTGGAATGATTCAGCCGTATCCGCCGCCGAACCAGCTGATCTAGACGTAGTTTGTAAATGGTATGCGGCCAACGTGTCTAACTAAAGGAACTAGCGTCATTCCGTCAGGACGCCTACCATCATTACGTGCAATACCGTTCGGCTCCAATAAATCCGGCACGTAACCGGTTCATATAATATTAAATTAAATATTAAAGGGAATAATTAATATATTAACATTATAACACGTTGTTCAACATAAAGTAAAGCTAAATACAATGTATTACGAATCCGAACAATGGGCGCCCTTGTCTATTTACAATAACTAATAATCATGTTTGCATGCATAATTATATCTTATATACTTCATGTTATAATAGGTTAATGGAATTATGTGAAATAACCTGCCAAGGATTTAACATATCAGGAAGAGGTGTACGGAAATCTATGTTGTAGCACAGATATAAATTAACATTATATTTCTGTAGTGTATGAGTATTTAGTATTACCATGGTTAAATCCGTTGTTATTACTGTTTTGTACACTCAATACATTTTGATTGCGTAGTTTATTAACTCTCAAAAAACGAAGTGAATGGTATTGTTTAGCTAGCGAAATACAAACTAATGCAAAATATCATCATACTATTTTATCTAGAAGTTTCGATGTCTGCAACTGTCAATTAAAGAAGGGGCTTTCGTAGACGATTTAATATAATTCATAATCGTAGTAAATAAAATCTTTTCAACCAATAAAAATAACAGTCCATAAATATTTCCGAGCAAACGTCAACTGTTAAAAGTTCCTGTAAATAAAGTTTGACACGCGTCTCGCCTTTGGCAATTTATACTGCGATCATTTGCGAGGTGCTTTACCTTTTTTCACAAATAAAATATCGAAAAATAACATTTCTATCAAAACCGTTTCATTTCACATTTGATACGCGGAGCGTCTGCTCGAAGCAAGTTTGCTAGGCATGAGACTAGCGCTACAAAACATAATATTTTTTTATTTAATAGTTTGTTAGGTATTAAAAAATCATATAAAACTTCGTAATTTTAATTCCTACATTTTTTACGTAATAAAATAGAGCGGTTTCAATCTGCCAAGACACTCTTTTTGTTATACTTACAAAGTTACTCGTAACTTAATATGAATAAGGCCGCAAGAAATGTATCAACGATACCTATGGCAGATTAAGTTTATTATCTTGATACGTAATGAAAATTGAAACATAGCTTATATTCTGAGTATATATTTTATACGAATTCCTGATTTTTGTTTCTTTAATAATAGCTGAATGTAATTAGAATAAATATATTTTTAGTATGAGCCGAAAACAATAGACCGTAGTAATTTAATTACTTTTGTATTTAAGTCAAAAGACAGCGAAATATTAGTTCGACACCTTTTAAAAGTTGTCTCGGCATTTTCTCTAACCTTTGAAGTGTACAGTGGAAAATAAAAGTGCCATAGCCTAAAATATATAAAATAATGATTTATAGAATACATTGGATTTCGTAGTCAAATGACAAAAGCTCGTTTGTGAGTTTGTCGCTTCTAAGGAAATTGTGTAGTTTAATCTATTGTAATTATTTTCGTGGACAATGGTGTGTTATCTCCATCCTTCGTGTATTCGAATAAATTCAAATGAATAGTATCGATTTTTAAATATTTGGCCTCTTCCCATCCCTAGGTTGCAACCTGCAGGGCTGTACAGACGATATTGCAATATTTTTATTCATTTTAGTTCCAGCGAACGATGTTCGACTGAGATTAGATAGTACAGCGAGCGGTCGAACTTTGCCCTCGCCAACAGACTGCATGATATTTAGACCTCTATAAAATCTGATATCTTTAATAAGATTTATTTTATCAATAGTAAATATTTCTTGTAAATAAATTGAAGGTGAGTATCTATCCAAGTAAATAAAAATGAAGTATCTATCTGTTTGTGATTTTCAAATTTTATGGCTAAATTGGAATCTGTTACTACTTATACGGTGATTAGTCATATAATTATTTTAAGAGTTTTGGCTGTGTATAGGTCTCAAATAACTCCAAAAAAGGTCAACGGATTTCAATGAAAATTTGGGAAATAAAACAGGAAATATTCATTTTTTTTTAATTGCTGAAGCACACCAGACAGGGTAATGGCCCATCTCATGGAAAGTGGTTACCTATGGAAATGCATACGTTATCTGTCAATATTTAACGTCACTAATAATTAATAACTATATCGCAATACGAATAACGCGTTAAGCTTATCACTACATCTTCATGAAACGATCACTAATTATAACATTATCCCTGATGGAGCAATAACATAAAAGTTAAAACAAAAACATCCAAAGCAATCGATGTTCTTACTTGAAAATACATCCATAAAACATTTTTGTGCAAACATGCATCCTGTGAAATCGAATCGGCGGGAATCCCACCTGATTATACGAGATTATGCGGGATTACACCGGGATCCATTCAAGACTTTGCTATTCCATTAGGGCGGCGTTCCATACGAATCAAACGTATGTATTCGCTAAGTTTGCATTTTCCTCGCCTGGAACTCTGGAACCAAGATTAGGGCAATGCTATTTATAGGTTACGACCTGAGGTTAAGACTTGGTAATTCTATACACATTACAATATATATTTAAAGGCTTAACTATGATTTAATCGCCTTCATAACTAAAAATAACATGTGCTCTCTCTAACTTTCAAACTATAAGGTGAAAAATTCTAAAAAATCAAGGTATAGTTTAAAAAATATTTTCAAAGAAAATTAGTCTAAACAAGTTGTATTAAGTAGTTTTAGATATCACCTATTTCAGATAAAATACTTAATTTATGTTACTCTAGCCAAATAGCAAAAACAGCAGACAGTTGTCACCTCTACCGAGTACTCCGCTGTTAGTGGATTGTCTCGCATTTCTCAGATTTAATTTCTACTTTACCTACTATCCGCAGTTTTTATTTTATTTGAACAAAATGCGGTTAATAAAAGATATTTTTAAAACGCCGCGCGCCGCCTGATACGCGTAAAACACACGCATGTATTTAAAAAACTCACACATACGTTTGTTTTATTATTTTTGTGTATTTACTATTTTGTCATATTACATTTGCATAAATAATAATGACAATGCCTTCTCTTGTACAATGTACAAAAATAATATTTACTACATGGCAATCTTAATATACAATAAGCTGCATCTTATATAATAATTCACATCTTAAAGAAATTAAAAGTATTCTATTATTTAAGAGAAAGCTCTCAGAATCGTTGGTTAACAGATGCTTTTACTCAGTTATAGAATATTTCAGTTCTAAATAGGGTCATATATATTATAATAATAAGACAAGACTCGCACGTCTTATAATATATATTCAGTCTATAATTTAGGCTAATTATGATTTCAAAATACTGTATATGACATATTCATATCGACATTCAATTGTAATTGCTAACATTTTCTTAAGTTTTCGCGACTTGTATACATAATAAAACTACGTTTTTACAAAACGTAGTTTAATTATGTAATTGCTAAATTGTAAAACTGACTAAATTAAATAAAATTATATTATCAGAATATACCTATAGTATAAATTATGTTACAAATTATTAAATTATATATTTAAAAAATAAAAAATAAAATAACATCAATAAAAATAATGTGCTTGTATAAAAATTAATGAAAGTATAGTAATTAATTAATCTATGACATAATTATTAATGGTACTTATGTAAGTAGGTAACAAATGTTATTGTACGCTCTCATCGGGCCAACTGTTGCTTCTTCATTCTATTTATACCACCTTTATGTACATAGTTTAACAAAAGTATTGTACTCTATTCTATAAAAAAATATTATTGCATGAAGCGGGCAAACAGGATTTTAGATACCGGATTGGGGGATGATACAGGAAGTATAGAAGGAAAAAGTGTGCTACCGGAACTCCCACTCACCGTACTAACTACAATTAACTCAAAGCTATCCATTCAACGCCGATATTTTGTAAAAACGTGGTATCACATCGTCAAAATGGCTCATCTCGCTGATCTGTGTTGTCCTAATTAGGAATTCAATTATGAATCGGATCGTAACGTCTAAAACTGGACTATCTACATCAGGGATTCCCAAACTATTTAGGGCAAGATACCCCATTTACAAAATGAACAGATACCTTAGACCCCCATAGCTAAATACTTTAAAAATCCTACTTCTAGGTTTTTTTCGTATTTATGCAAAATTTACTTACCAATTTAAAACAATTTGCGGTTGGTTAAGTGAGTAAACCTGACATAATTGTCATAGCAAAATTTAGTAAAATAAATAGACATAAAATTCAGTAAATATTAGTCATTCTTATAACAAGTTGGTAAACGTAACAAAACTGATACAGTATCTTGAAAGTTTCAAATAAAAACTTGTATTAATGAATAAGGGTCGATTTTTAATTCTCATCCACCCCCAAAATCAGTTTTCGTTTACGTCGACCGATTTCGACACCAGGGGGTCGATATCGACCACTTTGGGAATCCCTGATCAACATAGGAGAATGGAAATAGAATGTTTAATAATCCCTTTCGCGTTGAAAGGGATGAGCTCTTGTGGTGGCGCTGCGGAACTTTGTGAGGCCCTCAAGTTGCTTTTTGTCAAGCGGCCACTCAATTAGATTGAAATGTCGTTAGAGAGTTATTTAAGACTATTCAAAAGTCATTTAGAAGTAAAATCAAAGAGCGCGGGTTCGATCCTGGCCGGAACGCATGCACCACTTAGGCAGTTTTCAGACCTAATGTGCATATTGTTACAATTACCACGTGCTAACAGCAATGAATGAAAACATCATGATGAAACCGAGATAACCGCTGTATTAAACCTGCCAAGCCGCCTTAGACAAGCATGGTGGGTATGCTGTCCGTTCCCCTATGCCCTATAGTTAGAGGCCCGAACCCAGCAGTGGGACGTTTATGGGCTGTTATTATTATAAAAGTCACTTTAACTGTTATTTAAGTCTAAATAAATACTCTTTTGACGCTTTAATATTTAGTATTTTTATAAAATTACTTTTCGTACGGTGTTTTCATTGTACATATCGTCATGCCTGTTTCCCATCAGTATAGGCAGAGACAATGGATCTCCATTTGCTATGATCCTGACAAACACTTTTCGCTTCGTCAACTTTCATTAATCTCTTCATACATACAGGCCTATTTAAAGTGCTTTTTACCTGACCTTTCTTCAAAATATCTTCAATTTGATCATGGTGAGTACGCCGCGGTCTACCGGCATCGCCTACCAGCCCCATTGCTAACACGGGCTATTTTCATTGTATCTGTTGTAAAATTTAAAAGCTTATGATTTTTTGCGATAACTTTGCCATTGTAGCAAAAACAAAACCCTATGTAATCTCCATGTCTGTCTGTATGTCACAATCGTTTTCTACGTTAATTATATTCGAATAAAGTTTAGTAAGAAAATATCTCTTATATGCCGCTACCCAATAATGTAGTAAAATTGTGATAATATTATACATATAATTAATTATTTAAAATGCACTTTTATAGACCATACTCAGACAAAATTTTAAAGTTAACTTATTAGAATTTTAAATTTTTGTTTTTTTTATTGCATGAATTCAGCAGATAGGCAGACGGCCCACTTGATGGCAAGCGGTTACCATCGCCTACGGACATTTGTAACACCAAAGGTGCCACAAATGCGCTGCTGCTCTCTTAAGGGACTGGAACCTGGTCACTAATTCCGGAACACAACTCAAGGTTGTTATGACGACATACTCTAGACCAGGGGTGGTAGCCATCCAGTCGGGTAAATACCCTACCACCTGGCTTTCGGTTGTTTTGTCGCCTCTTAGGACAGGCCGCCCGGCCGCAAGAAATTGTATTCTTTCTCCGTTCTTGCACGGATAACGTCCTGATTGACTTGACCTATGAAAATGTTACGTCATAAAACATCAGAAAGCAAAATTAGTATTAATGCACCGTCTAGTTATGTAGGTTTTAAGAGCTATTCACGGTTACTTTTACTAGGCAGTGATTGACATTCCTAATTGAGTAACATACTTCTGTGTAACATTTATTTAATAAAAAAGAGTTAATAATATTTTTCTTTTCTTTTGTTGTGTCTTTGTCTTACTGAGTATGCACTGTTTCCTACAACTCCATTAATTCTTCGAAAAGTAATTGTGTAACACATTTCTGTATAAAATGTATTAAAATAAAAAGAAAAGTTTGAGTCAATCAATTTTTAGCTATACGTGTTGCTGTGGAGTTTCTTGCCGCTTCTTCTGCTTAACAGCAATAACAAACACGTTGCGACAAGATGTAGTAGAATAGGAAGTAAAATTAAATTTAAACTTACATCGAGCCTTTACCGCCATTTTATCGTAAACGACATTCGGACCTACATATATTTTTTGTTGCAAAAGGTATTTTAAACTATTATTTTGTGTTAACACAAACTACACTTTAGTTTCTCCGGCAGTGAGTTGCATGAAAGAAGTAGTCACGTGGTATATCTATACTAATATTATAAAGAGGAAAGATTTGTATTTTTGTATGTTTGTAATGAATAAGCTCAAAAATGACTAGACCGATTTCAAAAATTCTTTCACCATTAGAATTCTACATTATCCCAAATTAATATAGCCTATATTTATTACTACATAAAATTAAGGGTCCCTACTAAAACTTCAATAATGTAACCCAAGGTGTAAAAAAATAGTGTTTGGCTGGATCCGGGGATGGTTTAGAACTTTAGATTCACAATTAGACCCGGTAGGTGGCGCTGGAATCGGGTTCTAGATTTTTATTTTTTCAGGGCAGGGCAACGTCTGCCGTAACCACTAGTAGATTAATATTTTGCAAAAATACAAAACCGCTTTTCGGTGGCAAAGCTAATGGCTGATGTTGGGTCGTTGGATTAGCAATTAAGATAACAAAGGCCGAAATGAAAACCAAACAATAGGAACGGTACGTAGATAAAAAGCGAGATGAATTGCTCTCAGCGAGGGGTTTAAAGGGATAAAGAATACCTAAATGCACACCAGGGCACAAAATATACAGAAGCACTATTCCCAGTTAGCACCTTGAAAATATGGTAGTCCTCTCGGAGCACTAGGATTGGAATGTCAGCAGTTACAATCATCTTATGTATATAAATTAATTGCTGTTTGTTAATCCGGCTAAAACTCAAATATGACTTAACCGATTTTGATGAAGTATTGTGTGTGTGTTTGAATAGGTCCTGGGATGGCTTAAGTCCACAATTGGAACCGGTAGGTGGCGCTGAAATCGATTTCCAAGAATTTGTGTGTGTGTTTGACTGGGTGTGGAACTTGTTGGAATATATGGCGTTGCAATCGAGATCTAGATTTTGATTTTTTCAGGGCAGGAGAACCTCTACCGGGTCACTAGTATTCTAATCAGAAATATTATTATTACTGATGTAAACTACTCCTTTGTGTGCAATAAAGAACATTCTTTTCTCTTCTATATAAAACATATAATTTAGAATATCAATTAAGAAACATACAAATAGCACGTAATAATAAATAAATAATATTTTCAACACATTTACTCAAAAAATGCATTTACAAACCCTGTATACGTTATTCACAATTTATAAATTACACGCCATACAACAGAACGTGCGTTAAAATAGGTACTCTCACCTAAGCACCTATTTTACCCCACGCCGCAACGTATGGTAACATAATGAAAAAATATATTTAAGAATTCCTCAAAGGAGTTTCACATTACGAGAATAAATAAGCTGAATAATCGAGTCTCCTTAGAAGCGCTTTTCGTCTATACATTTGTCTCCCTTTAATACTATAGAGAAAATGAGACGAAAGATGTAGTTCTAGTTTTCACCACCGCACATGTGATCCTATTTGCAAATACGCGCCATTTTTATATTAGAAACGTCAAACTTTCCGACTGATTTTTAATTTTAATTCATTACCTATAGTACTGTTTTCTCGCAAATGTGTTGAAAAACGTTGAATGACACACGTGATGTTGTTGGTTTTTACAAACTCCTGAATATGCTAAACCAACTTATCGCACTAGTATCATAAACAACCATTTTATATTCCTGTTATGATTATGCCATGTATTAAAAAGTTTTGCTACAACGAAACTAACTATATATAAACGGACCCATGGTATTTCGACTCCGAGCCCCAGGCTTATCCGCCGACTACTGTAATCCGACATGTCTATTTTGTACATACATATTGCGATAAAACTTCTTAAATGCATGGTTGAAAAGTACTATATGTATGACACTATTTATAACACTAACATTAATTATAACAAGATTTATATTTCAAGTTTTAAATTAATCTTGCGTTAAGCCACTTTTTAACCGATTTAGAATGAAAGAGCTCTCAAAGTTATATAGTTTTTTGGTAACACATGAATGTGATGGCGATACTCTTTAGGTAGTATTGATATGAAAAACTTAAAAATAGCTAATTATGTGTATTACTACGTAGAACTGAGATTCTGTGAAGACGGGGGTTCCCGATAAAGGTCGCAGCTGTCAATTATTTAAAACTGCGCGTTCCGTTTCGTTCAGTAATTTTGCGGTGTACTTAATTAACGTCGCGAACACACTATTTACAGAATGATTTGGACTGATCCCAATAGGATCATATATGATAAGTATCAATTATTATGTGATTGGCTTTTATAGTTACTGATCTAAGTGTTGCATCTCCTATTTCATAAGACCACAGAAGTCCCGGATTCAATTCACGGCAGGGTATATTCTATAGACAAATTTTGTTTCGTTATTTACTCTAATCTAGGTGCTAGATAGATTGTGATGGAAGAGCTGATTAGGTAGATATCCGTCATGTAATGTAACAGAATCCTAAGTTGCTTAGATTGGGATTTATTAGGATGATTGTACAATTTTTGTGTTTATCTGGCGATTTATTCATTTACATTTTAATTGGTTTTAAGCGCGGTAATTTATTTTATTTAAACAGATTTATTAATTTATATAAAAAGTTTGATGTGTAACTATTTGTGTAAAATATTATAAGTATGCATAATTAAAGTTTATGTCAATGAAGCTGCGTGAAAAGGCTTAGTAATTGTATAATCGCAAAATTTAAGGTTGTAACATTCCATACATTATAAAGGTTATCTTTTTAAGTGGGTACAATCGCGACTGGTATTCAACCCAAGATAGACCAAGATTTTCGTGCGTAGTTGTACACGTGCCCGTTTTAACAAATCGTTTTAAATGAAACTTCTATTTATTTTATGAGTGAACTAATTGGGGACAACTGAGATGTAGGATTAACTTAGAAAACTTGCCCTAAACCCTATTAGGGCAAGTATAAACCCTGTTCACAAAATGCCTAAGTTCAAGAAACTAATTTAATCAAGTGTCACAATCAGAAAGAAGTTGGAATAAGTCGGCAGCATTTAAACTTACTTAATTAAATTTTATCTATCATACTGAAATTACATTTTCGAAATCTATTAATCCGAAATTGCGCCCCCTTATTTTTTAAATCCTTATACAAACTCAATAGATTTTATTTATACTAATCTTCTTCTTTATATATAAAGATGAATGTTTGTCTGTATGTCCTTTATAGAATCGTAAACTATACATTTGATCTTTAGCAAATGTGATGATCTTTAGCAAAGTTGTTGTGCATGAGACAAAGGTTTCTGAGTTGGTTCACAATTGGACCCGGTAGGTGACGCTGCTGTCGGCATATCGATTGAAGCTTTTCCGGGCAGGACGACGTTTGCCGGGACAGCTAGTATACTATAAATACTAAACTTTGGATGGTTGTTTGTTACCCAATGAAGCCAGAATGGCTGAATAGATCTAGACAAAATTATTATTTGACACAGAAATAGATTATAGTCTAGCATATCACACAGCTTACTTTTTATTCTGTTAAAAATGTACGATCCCTATGTAATAAAACTAATGCAAGCAGAGCCGCGGGCGAAAGCTATATATAAAGTTATAAATACAGTGTTTTCTTCTAGATCAAAAGAGAGGAGAGACCTATGTTGCAGTCTTTTATTTTTATTACAGGAGTTCAGCAGACAGGCAGACGGGCCACTTGATGGAAAACGGTTACCATAGCCTATAGACATTTGCAACACCAAAGGTGCTACAAATGCTGCTCTCTTAAGGGAGACTGGAACCTGGTCACTAATGCTGGAACCCAACTCCAGGTTGTTATGGCGACATACTTTAGACCAGAGGTGGTAGCCATCCAGTCGGGCAAATGCCCTACCACCTGGCTGTGGGTTGTTTTGTCGCCTCTTACGACAGGCCGCCCGGCCGCAGGAAATTGTATTCTTTCTCCGTTCCTGCACAGATAGAAATATTCTCTTCCATGGTGTTACAAATTAAAGGAGGGGAATTACTTATAGGGAAGATTAGCACATAAATAGATTGTTGTGTGACTGGAGGGTTAAACGCCTGTTACGGCTGCCGACGCGTAACGTTTTAAGCTTATTAACTGGTCTCGGTGCCGTGTCCGCTTCCTCTAAAGTTGTGTGTAATGACCCTAAAAGTGGGGCCTTAACATCTGAGTTAAATTACTTTTTCCGATTGCGTTTAACTATCTCTCGCGATAGGTCCGTCTGGTATATTTTATTGCACTTTGGAAGTTAAAATGTTTCTGAGATTATCTATATATTAATATGTGAAGCAAAAACTTTGTACCCCTTTTTAAGAAAATTGCGCGGATGGAGGATTATGAAATTTCATACACTTATAGTTTATATAGAGAAGAAGCGACGAATGCTATTTTTTTTTTATATTATGCTTAAAAAATAGATTAAATCAATAAAAAAATACATTACACACACTACCATGTATTTGACACACACACGCATATATACTCTTTTGTTTATTGTACTGGTGATCAGTCAACACAGGATTTTTCCTTCTACTGACACCAGACTCTCGCCAATTTTTAGTCATTTTAAACCTTTTTTATTAATTACTTATGTTATGTTTTATTGTGAGAGCAAATAAATAAATATTATTATTGTTGAAGTCAAACTAAAAGTGTAGCCTTGGCGAAATCTGTGATTATAGAAGTATAGTCTTTGACATTAATGATTATGGTCGAATTTCGACCACGGGCGACCACTCTATCTGTGCAGGAACGGAGAAAGAATACAATTTCCTGCGGCCGGCCTGTCGTAAGAGGCGACAAAACAACCCACAGCCAGGTGGTAAGGCATTTGCCCGACTGAATGGCTACCACCCCTGGTCTAAAGTATGTCGCCATAACAATATTGAGTTGTGTTCCTGCATTAGTGACCAGGTTCCTGTCTCCCCTTAAGAGAGCAGCAGCGCATTTGTAGCAACTTTGGTGTTGCAAATGTCTATAGGCGATGGTAACCGCTTTCCATCAAGTGGGCCGTTTGCCTGTCTGCTGAACTCCTGCTATAAAAAAAAAAAAAAAAAAAAAAAAACACTAGTAATTATTATTAAAAGTTTTCCCTGAATTTATGAAATTGACACATCGACGAATCTGATCAATCTAGTACATACATACATACATAACTTCACGCCAGTTCCCTTGCGGGGTAGGCATGAACAACAGAGTGCCATTTAGGCTTATTCTTACACACCTCACTTGCCTCTTTGACATTCATAACTCTTGTCATGCAAGCTCGTCTGTTCTTAAGGCCCCTGACAATCTAGTAATTGCTATAATTAGTAGTCTAAAATGTATTTAACGTATGTATATGCATTTTGCCAAATTTCGAATATAGGTTATTGAAATAAGACTCTTTTGGTTATAGGGACAGTTATTTGAAATAAGCTACGAAGACTTGGGCTGCTAAGAATGAGTGAACGATCATTGATTTCTTAATTTTATTAATTCTGCCGGGTGTAGTAGTCAGCCCCGGATCTTGAATCTTTTCAAGGGGGGCAAATAATTAAAAATGCCGCCCCCGCTCGCCTATATTTTTACCTTAATCATCATCATCATCATCATTACAGACAGCAGTTGCGTAAATGGTGAGTTGTGTATTTGTCTGCGAAGTTTGAATTAGCCACCCTCTGAATTGGCCGCTTCAAAAATTCTTTCACTATTCGAATGCCACAAAATCCCTGATTAATATAGGCTATATAAAAATTGGTTGGTACCTACGCTCACGTATGGAAGCGAGAGTTGGGTATGGAAGAGAGAGCATGAAAGTAGAGTAAACGCGGTCGAGATGCGAGCACTGCGGAAAATCTGCGGAGTGACGCTCGCGGACCGCGTTCGTAATACCGAAGTAAGAAAGAAAGTTGGTCTGAAAGAGAGTGTCGGGGTGAAGGTAAGAAAAGAAATGCTCCGGTGGTTCAGGCATGTGGAAAGAATGCATGAGAAAAAGAATGACTAAACAGATATACAATGCAAAAGTGGATGGATGCAGAAGTCGTAGAAGGCCACGACACACCTTCCATGATCAAATTGATCGTGTACTAGCAGAAGGTGATGTCAGGAGCCTTAAGAACAGACGAGCGTGCATGACAAGAGTTATGAATGTCAAAGAAGCAAGTGAGGTATCCAAGAATAAGCCTGAATGGCGCTCTGTTGTTCGTGGCTACCCCGCAAGGGAACTGGCGTGAAGTTATGTATGTATATAAAAATTAAAGACCCCTACTAAAACTTCAATAATGTGACCCATCAATCTAAACAAAATATTTGGTGCTGTAATTGGGTTCTACGATTTTGATAAAACTTTGTGTGTTCGAGTGGGTCCCGGGGTGGTTTAGATTTACAATTAAAACTTGTAGGTGGCGCTGGAATTGGGTTCTAAATTTTTATTTCTTCTGGGCAGAACAACGTCTCCACTAGACCGCTAGTATATAAGTGCTTTCAAGTTTTATATAGAACAATGGTAAGTGGAAAATCCGCTAGTTACGCAGCCCATTGCAATATGGCGGTTCGTTCCACATTCGTTAGTGTAATTACACTATTATCATGTACACCAACATTACATAGCTTTTTTAAATAATCTTTTGATATATACACTACGTACACAAAAACTTACATACTAAAAGGTAGTACAATGGGCGGCCTTATTGCTAAAAGCAATCTCTTCCTTATTGCTAAAAGCAATCCTTTTGGATGGACAAGAACTAATTACATAGATAGCGTTGGCGTGCAGTTGAAATAGATAATAATAAAATAATTATAATACATATATTATAGTTATAAAAATATATACGTACATAGAAATACAAAACAATCAATAAACACGTTATACAGTTAAATAGTGCTCCTTCACAAGTCTGTTAAAAGAATGGATAGATTTAGCAGACCGGACATCTGCCGGGAGAGCATTCCAGAGATGCACAGCCCGGACAGAGAACGATCTTGCGTAAATCTCCGTAGTATGCGCTGGTGTCCTAAGTCGCAACCTCTCTGACGTTCTCAAAGACCTCGAATCACTGTGAAAGAACTGAAAACGTTCTTTAAGATAAGACGGGGTCCTAGGATCAAACAATACGTTATAAAGAAGAGAGAGAACATGAGCATTACGGCGAAGTCGAATTGGCAACCATTTGAGCTTTGTGCGAAATTTAGATATGTGATCATATTTGCGCAAGCCAAATATGAATCGTATACAGAAGTTTTGAAGTCGCTCAAGTTTATCTAATTGGTTCTGGTTAAGATCTAGATAGCTGACGTCACCATAATCAAGTATAGGAAGAAGGAGAGATTGCGCTAGTGCTATTTTAGTGGTGAATGGTAGAAAATATTGCAGACGGCGTAGAGAAGCAGCTGACGCAAATATTTTCTGGCTGATTTTCTGAAGCTGAAGGCCCCACGATAACGATTTATCTATGTGAATTCCTAGGTTCTTCACTGTATCACTTATAGGAACAACAGTCCCATCAAACATGATTGGTGGTAATGAGGACCAGTCAATCCTAGAAATCATTTTATTACTTCCAGTGATAATAGCTTGGGTTTTACTAGGATTAACACTTAGCCCATATTTCCTACTCCAATCAGATATACATTTTAAGTCGGCATTAATAATGACGATAGCATCAGACAAGGTAGCAATAGGTGCGCTGGTGTAAATTTCCAAATCATCTGCATATAGGTGGTAGGAACTTTGAAATTGTTCAGAGATGGAATTTATGAAAATTGCGAAAAGTAGAGGAGATAAGACGCCACCCTGAGGTACGCCGGCAGTAGTATTACACCAAGAAGAAAATGAATCTTCAATTCGTATACGCTGTCGACGTCCAAACAGGTAAGTACGTACAGGTAAGTACAGGTAATTACGTTACACGAATATCATGATTTTTTGATCCCTCCCCCGTCCTTATCTTAGCTGGTCATATTCGTGTGACTCTTTCCTCCCTAGGGTGACATCACATATGTTGTAATTTTACATCAAAAAATTATGTTATTTATGCTATATTATGTATTATTCCGCCGCCAACCATTGGGAACGTTCCCGATAAAAGACAGTGCTTTGGGACCAATAAGTTATCTGTAGGCATTTTTCCCTTTTTATTTAGTTTTAGTTTTTATATAGTTTATAGTATAATATTAGTAGTTTAGTTTTAAGCTTATATAGGTAGATACTTATAAGTAAATTTATTTTTAGTATATATTTATGATAACAACTTATATATTTTGAAATATATTATTGTATATGTGTTGTATTTAAAAATTATTAAATTAAAAGAGCAGTTCCTAATTTAGTTTTATATCCATTTAAATGATTTTAAACACAATGCAATTTTATCTTTCATAGCTGTAATATACACAATTCGTCAACATCCCCCACCACCCGTTTCCGTTTATAAAATATAGAAACGTAAAAAAAGAAAATTGCAATGTTGACAATGACAGACGATGAGATTAACAATAACAAACAAAGAGGATACAATTATTACGCTTAACATAGATATTAAAACCAATGAAATGGTTTTACATCTCCAAACACCCTTCTTCGACAAGATAGAAAATCAAACAACTTTAATCTAAGTAATTTTAAACTTTATTGTGAAATAGTTTTCTGACATAATTTTCTGTGGACTAGTCTGTTCTGTGACTTAGTTTCAAAAGGTAACATGTACTTGCAGAACGTTAAATAAATCAATTTGAAAAGTGGCGAATATTTTCATACTTATTACATACTTTATTTTAATTTACTTATATACATATTTTAGTAATAAAAAACACCGTATATTATACAAATGATAGGACTGCCTGGTTTAGACGCAACTTTGATCTTTAACTTGTCTAGACCAACTTGATTTGGAACTTTTCAATACCACACAGAAATTCTTCTAAGTGGTTCCCTCACTGCTGAGGGTCGCGACTTTGATGGCAGTGAACCATTGCTCTCTTCCACCGAGATCGGTCCCGAGCACGGAGGAAGTGGAAGTCAATGTACGTTGTCAGCATAGTGCTGGCGGCCTCTGGTGATGTTCAATCTCGAGCTCTTTCAGTATGCAGGCATCTGTTCGGCGAGCTGTCCATGGAATGCTGAAAATCAGACATCCGACAAACATAAACTTCTTGTATATTTAATCTGACTGAACTTTTGGAACTTTTTATTATTTATGGACAGCTATATACTATACATAGTATTTGCTTAAGTTTTTGTGACAAGTACACATAATTAAAACTACGATTTAACGATTTTATTTCATTATTACCTACTTCAACATTTTTCAGTAGCCGTGATAACAAAAGAAAAAGATATCAAGTGTCAGTGAGTAATATTAAAGTTATTAAAATTAAATAATTAAAATACGCGCTTAATACCGTTAAAACATAGTTTTAATTATATATGATACTAGGATATACCCACGACTTTGTCCACGATTGACTAGAAATTCCCGCGGGATTTCCGGGACACAAAACATTAAAATTAAAAAATTCACACATATTATTATAAAAAAATTTGCTATCTATCTGTGAAAAATCACATTGGAATTCGATTTCATTTTTTAATCTGGCCATTTTGAATAATTTCCACAACAATTCCTGCAGGATTCCCAGGACAAGGGTAGCACAGATTTTAAATCTAAGAATTTGCTGAATCTAAGAATGAAAACCTCATTAAAATGGGCCCAATAGTTTTTACGTGTATACCGAACAAACAGACAAACCGACAAATAAATAAACAGAGAAGAAATCTTAAAAAAAAACGCATCGTTTTCTCCATCGATAATGTAGCCTATTGTGTTTTTAAACATATATATTATATTATTATTATAATATATTATATCATATAGATATACAAAATGCGACTCATGTCTGGGACTGGATTCATAGTTCCATCTGAATAGTTGTAGATTATTGACACTAGAACTGTTTTGTTTACCGTCAGTCGAAGACTAGTTTGACGATTATTTTAAAAAGCGGTTATCCAGAAATATTTGATACTAACTAAAGACACAAATCGTGCATTAAAAAGAAGAAAAATATTGTGAGGCAAGAGCCGATCTCATCTAATTTTATTTTACTAGGAATTTCTCAAGGGCCATGCGATTTTATTTCAGTTCCTCCTTGAAGTTGCGAAAGCACTTACTTAATATTTTTATGAGATTAAGATATTACATCGGAAAAAGCCTTGTAATCTTTCGTAGACGAAAAATGTAGCTATTTCTTAGTTTTAAGTACCAAATCATAAACAATGTTATATAACGATTTATTCATATTTTTAGCAACTTTCTTGATATGCTAAAATTTGATATATATTTTTTTAATCAGTCAGATGAAAAAATTCAAATAAAATCAAATACCTATAAATAAATAAAAAATAATTTCGATCTTTTTCTTGTTTTCAACGAAACCTGCTAAGCGAGGCGTAAGATTGGTTTTTGTACTGAATAAAATTGTTTTTCCTTCTTATAAAGGGATTGAAGGCTTGGTCTTTGTTAAAATGAATTGTATAGACTTTTGAATCGTAAAACAAATATATTTTTTTGATACAAATAACAATACACACAGTTCATGATAGTGACAGCTATAGATCAAAAATGTATATGGTTGACATTAGTGTTGCCAACTCTCATTCAACGTTTCTAATACTATATTTTAATTGCACTTGAACTAGTTCGACTTTAAGATATTTAAGAGCGACTATTACTCTCCTCCAGATAAAACATTTTAGTAGTTCTTATACCAAAAACGCCATGTCCATACTTAGACAAAATGCGATGCGCAATGACGAGATCACGAGATGTTAAATTGGATTGTTCAAACATGTCGATTATTCTGGATTGTTTTCGATCGTAGTCAGTAGTTTCAAGCCCGACTTGCGCATCTCATTCAACAGACACGCCGATAACTCGTCGTTAAATTACATATACGAATCACGACTGGCACCGTTCGCCGGCCGGCCCTCGGAGCCGAAAGATGACTGATTGCTATATATTACCGACCCTTACCATACTATTGGTTAAAACTTGACATTGGGCTTAAGTTGTTTCCCGGCAATAGTGACCAGGTACCAGTCTTCCTTAAGAGAGCAGCAGCGCATTTGTAGCACCTTTGGTGTTGCAAATGTCCATAGGCAATGGTAACCGATTTCCATCGGGTGGGCCGTTTGCCTGTCTGCTGAACTCATGCAATAAAAATAAAATAAGTAAATTGGACATTATTTAATGTCAAAATTCAACCGATGGTAGGGCAAGTGAATGAATAGTAAGATACAGGAATCGGACATAAGTCAACTCAAAACAATCGAATAACATCTTGATTGACGAGTTGATCATAACTCGATTGTGAATTTAATTGTAATTCTGAATCGATAGTGATTCTAACGATTATTTAAACATCACACGTTATATAAACAAAGTCTAAACGAATTGTGTTTCGTACGATGAGAGAACCGGATACCCCTATGCCCTTCTTCGTCTCCTTTGTACGACCTTTGAAGATTTACCTTGTTCGTCGCTTACGTAAAACAAAGGCGCTGTGATTTGTGGTACTGAGGAAATCGAATAGAAAATGAGTTCGTTATGAATGCGACGCAATTTTAAAAATACCGAATTCCCAGTCCGTCTGCTGCGGTGTAAACTTGTAAATAAAGACGTATGCAAACATTTATTTCTTAATCAGCCAAATTTCATGCCCAATGGGTTAACCTGTATGTTTACAGTCTCGGTATGAAAATGTTCGTCATCATAAAGTCGAATTTTGCTTGCACAATTACAGGAAACAATACTGTTAACATTTTAAAATATAGAAACGTGTAAAAAGAAAATTGCAATGTTGTCAATGACAGACACTGAGATTAGCAATAAGAAACAAGAGGATATAATCACTACGCTTATCTAAACATATAATAAAACTGTAGACGTCTAATTTCTGTACAATGAAAAAAAAATGATAAAAACCGAGTCAGGAGATGTAAGAAGTGAAATAGAACTAATTTAGATTTTTTTCAAACTGTTTGTTTCTCTGTTTTGTCTGTCTATTTGTACCGGCTAATCTCCGAAACGACTGGACCGATTTAAATGAAATTTTGTATGGTGGTAGCTTATGTGTCTGGGCAACATATAGGATACTTTAATCCCGAAAAATTATACCTGGTCAAGATATAGGATACTTTTAATCCCGAAAAATTAAGTCGCGGGCATCAGCTAGTCATAAATATTAAAACCAATAAAAAGATTTTACATCTCTAAACAATTTTCTTAGACAAGATAGAAAATCAAACAAATTTGATCTTAGTAATTTTAAACTTTATATTGCCAAACAGTTACCAAGTTAGTTAGTTGCCAACAGACGGCCTCTGTGGTTGAGCGGGCTAAGCCTTTGCCGGCCTACCTCACTGCAACGCAGAGGCTCCGGGTTCGATTCCTGGTATAGTAAATTTCGGAAACGTATTTTCTCCGTTATTTACTATGGTCTGGGTGTCTGGGATCGGCCCCAGAGTAGTCCGTTGTATATTACCCATAACACAAGCGTAACTTGCTTAATTTGGGGATATACAATGTGTGTGTTTGTCTGCCGATTATTATTATAAATAAAATAAAAAAGTTAAACATTATTTTCTGTGAGACAGTCTGTTCTGTGACTTACTTTAAAAAGGTATCATATACTCGCGAAACATTAAAGAAATTTGAAAACTGGCAAACTTTTGCATTCCGTCACTGTACTACAGGTTTTTTTTTAAACTAATTCAGGCACCAGCCTTTTACTCAATGGTGTTACTAGTGTTAAGTTACACTGTATATTTAAAGAGGAAATAAGGAATTTTAATATCATGTTCTTATCTGACTGCCAAGGAAGGGTTATGTTTTTCTCGTGTATGTTTGTAAATTTCTTTATTATCTCGTATCTTCCAAACGGCTTGGTGGATTTCGACACTTTAAGACATCGTTACATTCGTCTTCAAACCCTAAGTGTCTTTAGATAGGTATTTGAAAAAATGACGGATTTTTGGCGAGAAATAGTAATACGTTAATAAAAAAAATAACCAAACCTATCAAGTAGGGATGTCAAATTAAAAGAATTTAAAAGAGGATTACCAATAAATATATATAAGTCACATACTTAAATTTAATTAGGAACAATAAATTGGGTAAAAAAGTTTTTGTCCACAAGAGTGTGCTGACGGGACCCAATTGCAAATTATAAACCGAAAGAAAACTTGCTACTAAACTTAATGTCGTATTTAACTTAAGCTTTCAGCTAATAATATATGAAGTCCATTAAAGTGAAGTAGAGTTTACTTTGTTCATAGTTTATTTTCTTTTTGTTTTCTTTTCTCAATCTCATTTCGGCCTTTTAAGTGCATTACTTTTAAATTGTCTTTTTTGCAGTCGGGTTCATGATTTTTCAATTATTTATGTTTTATATATTAAATTTATATATAAAACTCTAATATTGGTGTGTATGTCACTGAACTCCTCGAAAACCCCTGGACCGATATTGATAAAGCATTTTATGCGGGTTCGAGTGGGTCCCGGGTAGGTAGCCCTACTTAGCTAAGCTTTAGAAAAAAAAACGAAACACGTGACTGCCTATAATATTCGCTGCTTGCTCTCGATTCCCCTTGGGTCCAGTGATAAGATTCTGACTTGGTGACAATGGAACCGAGGAGCATACTCTTTCGAATAAATAAAATTGAAAATCAGTCCACAATTGGAGAAATCACGTAACAAACATACAAAAAATATAGTTGTATTTAAAACCTCCTCCTTTTTGACGTAAGTTAAAAAATCAATTGAAGTCTGTGATTCAACTATACGATGAACGTGTGAGCCATATATTTTAAATAAAAATAACGACCACTAACATTTTGTGAGCGTATTCAAATCGTTGACGCGACAAACCCATAAAAATAACGTTCGATAACATACCTAAATGTGAGCTTATGATTTTTATGTTCTTGACGTCAACTTCATATTTATTGATGATTCCAAATCGTATCTACGTCAAGTATGTCTGTTTAAGTTCTACCTAATAATCTGCACCACCTACACCACTAGATTAGGTTAAATTATTCCTTATGCTAGATTGCCTGGAAGAGATTGCTTTAAGCGATAAGGCCGCCTATTGTTTCTACCATGACAATATTGTAATCGTGCATGTTGTAATTGTATGTTTGGTGAGCAATAAAGTGTTATCTATTTATCTATCTGCATCAACGCTATAATATCCTACTTTTTGTCAATCAATCAATAATTTATTTATTTGCTTAAAAACATGGTACACATTAATTTTCACATGTTATTTACCTATTAGGCTTACAAATACAGAGAAAATAAAACTAATATTATACTACAGATCATTAGAAAAAACGAGTATCTAATAAATTATAATTTTTATGTCACTTTTCTTTAATTTTATTATTCTCACCAAGAAAATTATTCATTATATAATATAACACTAGAGTTTACCCCGCGGCTGCGCCGCGGGTTATCCTCTAGTTCCTGCTTCTTATTTAAAGAGCAGGCGTCAATACAGGTTACATTGTACATCATTTTTATGTTAGTGCCATTTGCACCCGAAAAATTCACTTAATTTTATATCGCAAACTATCCGATCTCCTGGCATGAGTATATATGTCCATTTTCGGCATTAAAACTACATTTAAACAAAATTACAATAAAAACGATCCAGTATTCCCAGTGTTTTCCAAAAACTTAAAAGAAAGACATATCGAGTTACTATCGCATTTTTATAGACGATGAATTTTTATATCTATGAACTTGAGAAATGATTGGCTCATCCAAACTTTCATCCTCTATTACAAACCGTTCTAGTTTTATTTATCTATCCCCCCCCCCCGTCAATGAAAACTACAAAAATGACAAAAAGGAGAAAACATCAAAAAGGACAAAAAGAGAGCAAAAGAGCAAAAGAGCAAAGGAGAAAAAGAGCAAAAAGGACAAAATAACCAAAATGATGAAAATGGCAAATCACAAAACCAGCCGAAGCCTGTCCCACTTTTGGGATAATCTTTACATAAAGCTATCCCAAAATCCATCCCATTATCCGGGATGAAAAATATCCCTTGTCCACCCTCAGTATGAAAATTACATATATACCGATTTTCAGCCAAATCGGTCCAGTAGTTTTTCCGTAAAAGCATAACAAACAAACAGACAAATATATTTTTATCCCGGAAACTATCCCATTTTTCGGGATAAAAAGTATCCTATGTTCATCCTCGGCATCGAAAATATATATATATATATATATATATATATATATATATATATATATATATATATATATATACTGAGTTTCAGCCAAATCGGTCCAGTAGTTTTTCCGTGAAAACGGAACAGACAGACAGACAGACAGAGTTACTTTCGCATTTATAATATTAATAGGGATTTGTCTGTTAACCAATTGTGTAATTTTGTTTTAAATAAATTTATTCATAAATCTTTTAATGTCATAGAAAGGTTTTATATATTAATGGCGCCATAAAAGGAGTTTTTTTTTGTAGAGATAGATTGTAAAGTAGTAATACTACTTTAATGTTTGTTCGACCACTCAGATTTTCATAATTCTAGGAGGAGGCCTGAAAGAAATGACTTTAAACGATGTGGCCCTTTGTTCAACCTATATTGTATGTAGGTTGTTTTTAAGTATTAATTTATAATGAACAATAGTTTTCCTTTATTCGTCACTCAACGTGCCTCGAAGCCATTGTTTAATTAATTTATTGGGGAAACATACAATAATTATATTCTAGTCCCGGAATCCCGCGGGAATTTTAAGTCAAGTGTGGACGAAGTCGCAAGCGTATCCTAGTAAATTATACAATTATAAGATAATTACAGAAAATGTTATAAAATTACAGTCCTATTATGTTAAAACATATTATTAAAAAGTAACTGCCACAATATAATTAAACACAGACAAAAGAGAGACAAAAAGTATAATTCAATGCATTATTCTAAGTTACAACATTTTCTAATTTGAATTTTAAATTGATATCATTTATCTATACAAGGATCATTATTTTTTCATCGCAGTATAGATTCGAGTTTGACAGTTCCGCAGTATCTATCTTGCCTAATGATCATGATGCGATCTGTAATGAGGTTAGATTGCTTAGGATATATCTATTTACTCCTGTCTTGAAGACTGCCATATTGCATGAGCCTGTGACATACTCTGGCAAGGTGTGCCATTCGACGACAGAAAACAAGAGTGGACCACCTTGGTAGTCTACTGCTGGACATAGGTCTCCTTAGGGGTTAGTTAAACTAGCAGGCTTGCGCTCCATGTCCCGGTCTTCTGTTTTCTCTTCCAGCTTTTATAAGGTACATTGCACTAGTCATTAATCTATTGGACTGGGGGCGTCTCATATCTCTATTCCAGGGCTCGTCGGATCCCCCGACCATCGACCCTGAGAGACGAGATCGTCCTGGTTCTGTCTTAACAAGTGGCTTATGCACCACAGAGGTAACGGAGCTGTAAATAGGTCCGAGTAGATATAAATTATGGACACTCTATCCTTTCCCCTTGAGACTATTAATACAAGCCTAACTTTCTATTTATAAATGAAAAGTTGATATAAGAAAAGTTAAATTAAGCCAATCTATTCACTCCTTTAAGTATCCCATTAAAATTATGAAACAACTCTTTCATTATAACGTAGACGAACTTATTTCAGCCCCTTTCGCACCCTATTTACTCGACTTCGATAATGTTTATACGAAATTTGAGTAACAACCGACCCTTCAGGCTTGGGGGAGGTTAAGAGCTTTATTGAGAACAATTCACTTAAAAGGCGACAGTCTATAGGTAGTGGCAGGATCAAATAGTTGTTAACAAACTTAACCCATCCATTATTCTTCATATTTACGCTCTCACCTATGTTTTTCTTTAATTAATGCTGAACGATTTTTTGCTCGTACAGAGGTGACGATACAACTACTACGTACACAAGAATGAATATCATCCGAGGATAGTATTATTTATGTAGTATAAGTACTAAGTATATGTCAAGCGACGTAAACATAAGTAGTAAGAAAATATTATACAGCAGAAAAAACATAGAAATACAAAAATAATATTAGTTGTAAAATTTAGCTTATTAGGAATTACTTAATTTAATTATTATAAAAATAAAGAATGGAAAGAAGTATACAAAACAAAAGTATTACTATAATCAATATAACTTACAGATTCGCCTGTTTTTTATATAATAGGTGCTGAGAAATTTGGTTGCGATTAAAATTTTGGGGTATGGAATACATGACTTCCCAGAAACGTTAGGATAAAAAGTGTTTTCGTAATGCTTTCATTGGAATATTTCTATGAAAATTAATATCATGAAAACATTATTCTAATACAAGATTTTTTGCTAGTATTTGCGTCTCTACTCGACTCGAATTAAAAATGCCGTTGGAATTACTATAGAATTTATTAGAACTATACAAACACGTATAACACGGGTACAAATATAACTGAACACAATCAGTTCAAACGTAATGCACGATTCAATAACACGCGCAAAGTCCGTCACTAAATAGATTACCTAATATAGTACACACGTCTTGCTCGTATCGTAATCGTCGCGTGACTAACGGTGACCGTTCGGGCATTGTTTTATACTAAACTATACAATACAATAATCGACCGCGTGGACTGAATTTTCCAAGAACCACACCTGGCTAACGACCATCATAAAGGATTACTATACACAATAGACTGCTTTTCTAATTACAAATTTTAAACACAAAGTAAACAAAAGAAGTCCAAATGCGGGTTGTTAATAAACCGTGCTTTATGGCAGGCAGGTTTGCATTCACTTTCTTAGTATATAAGATTACTATCGTATCGGAGTGGTCAGTCATAGGAGTCAGAAAGGCACCGCAATGATGGCTTTATGACGCCCTGGTCGGGAAGCGTGCACTTATGGGATGTTTTCTGACCTATTTTACTTATATTATCTTGCCAAGCTTGTAAGGAATTTATGGAGATATGTTGCATAGCAGCATAAAATTTTAGTACGTCATGTCATTATGATAACTATGATAATATTTTTCTTTCCTTTTATTGTGTGTTTGTCTTATTGAGTATGCAATGTTTGCTTCAACTCCATTCATTCTTCAAGAGTAATTCTGTAACATACTTCCGTATAAAACTAATAAAAAAGTACTTGAAATATAAATAGAATAAGAAATATAAAGAAAATCAATTTTTAACTAGACATGTTGCTGGGGAGTTTCTTGCCGCTTCTTCTCCTTAACAGCAATAACACGTTGCGGAGCGGTGTACATAGAATAGGAAGTAAATTAAATTTCAAATTATATGTATGACCTTCAAAAAGTGTTCTCCAGTGGAACTTATTTTGAATAAAAGCTTTTGAAGTGAAGTACAAATTCTAAAAACATGCTCTGTGTATAATAATGCATTAGGAATGTAATTACGCCGCTATTTCTTCAAATAATGATTTTCTTTCTTTACTTTCCTTCTTTCTTATTAATTACAACTGCTCATAGTGAAGAAAAACACCGTGATGAGACCTGAATATCGATGTATGAAACCCGTGAATCTGCTTCAAACAAGCGTGGTGAGTAAACTGTCCGTTCCCTCCTAATAAAAGGGCACAAGCCCAGTAGTGACACATTTGTGGGCTAAAATTATCTGAGGGCCTAAAGAGACATGACAAGTATCAAATAACATGGTGGTAAATAACTTTATGCTATGTCATACACCTACTAGTATGTACCAGTGACTTGTCTAGATAGACATGTGTGAATTTCACTAAGGATTCTCCAAAGGCCACGGCTTCGGCCTCTCTGATAGGTGCATACGAGTATATGGCATCGAGTCGAGTTCGATTTTACAAGTGTCCCGTTTTTGTAACAATGATAAAAGAACTCTAAAAAGTGTAGCACAGGTGTACACTTTCCTTTTCGCACATGTCAAAATAGATAAGGATTCTAAGCAATTATATATTTCGTTTGTAGTTTGTGTTGCCATATAGATACGCCGAGTGACGGCAAAACAACTTAGTGAACAAGTTTAAGTAACGCGAGAAGTACGCCGGATCGCACGAGAGTTGAATTCGTAAAATAGTACGAGTTGCCCACTACAATAGGTGTCCATGATCGGTTTTGATTAAATATGCTAAAATACCTTCGAAAAGAATCTATTGCCATAAGAAATCGGAATGAATGATGAAATGATACATGTTATAATAACACAAAAAATATTATTTTTTAAATTATCATATAAATAGATTTAATATCTGTTTAAACAATAATTAAAACACTGTTTGAATCGTTTGAGTTGTTACGTTATAACTTACTACTGACGTACAATATCTCGCTATCATGTATTGTAACACGATAAAAAGTGTTAATTGACTTGAATATCAACTGCTCTATTTAATTAATAGAAACTAATCTTATTTCTAATTGGAAATCGAAATCAAACTTAAGTCAAAATACTAAACAATTTTCATTCCTAGTATTCTTCTTCCATATTTAAAGATACCCAATATGTAGTACACCAAATATCTTTTTTTAAGCCTCAGTTTTGTAAATGAAACGCCCTAACCACTAATTATTTTTGTGATTTCACTACGCCTTCCTACTAAATGACTTCACCATGGAGTACGAATACTCTTATAGTAATTGGGCTTTCACATACAAAAAGACAGAAAATTAGAAATGTTTTGCCATTTGACTACGAAGCCTTAAAACAACGTTGACTATTGTAATATAATCAAGGTATCGACGTCTAAAGTATACATAACCGAGAACTCTTAGCGTTGCGGGCACGTATTATTTGCGAGTTTGTTGCTAGAACTCGGCTGTCGCGGCAACAAACATACCCGTTTACGTGCTGAGTACTTCTCATACTTCTCAAGGTGTCGCCGTGCTGAGAAACTTCTTATCTCCAGAATTAATATATATAGATTTTACATAATCAGTATGCATTAGCATCCAGCTGATTGATGGTGTTTAGTAGTCCGCACACAAACAAGGGTTCCGTAGAGATGAAAAAGGTGTACGGTTTTTGTTATTTGGCTATGAAACCATAAAAATATTTGACCTAAAGTATCTGAAAAACTACTTAACGGATTCATGTTCAAACTAATTTTCATTAAAATATTTTGGAGTTCTACCGCCTTCAATGTTATTTCCCACTGCTATTTAATTTTCGACTACATAGTAGAAAATATACTTCATAGACGATGTCACAACTTTTACAACTTTGAAGGCAATTTAAAAAGAAAGGCATTATCAAACTTTGTTATGATTTTTCCAAATTCGACTAATGTTACCCCATATGACTATGTATACGGAAGACATTTTTTTAACTTTCATTTACAACTTTTATGTCAAGTACTCCCATTTTTATGTTCTCTCTAATTTCACTACGACATTATGTAGCAGCATATAGACTACCTTTAACAATTCATTATTCATCTATTTATGGATAGTTATAATAAATAAACAAATGAAGAAACGTAGAGGTAGACGAACATGTCAATAGGGATACGAACCCTTTTTAACTTTCATTTACATCTTTTATGTCAAATACTCCCATTTTTATGTTCTCTGTAATTTCACTACGACATTATGTAGCAGCATATAGACTACCTTTAACAATTCATTATTCATCTATTTATGGATAGTTATAATAAATAAACAAATGAAGAAACGTAGAGGTAGACGAACATGTCAATAGGGATGCGAACACATATTACAAAAAATTCAAATCTTTCTTTTACATACACAAGAACAGGCGGTAAAATATATTATTTATCATCTAACTTTTAAAATATCGTGACATGAATAATTTTAATTACTTTTCAAACTATAATGAATGCGCTGTTTGACTGTTTTTATGCATGACGTCATATGTATTTACGCTCGTACAAAATCTATGATGCTGCGAACGATCTTTAAGTTCATAAAATATATCAGTTGATCTCTTAT
Source organism: Dendrolimus kikuchii (assembly GCA_019925095.2). Lineage (NCBI taxonomy): Eukaryota > Metazoa > Arthropoda > Insecta > Lepidoptera > Lasiocampidae > Dendrolimus > Dendrolimus kikuchii. The sequence continues at coordinate 7,291,405 of CM034401.1, forward strand.
AAATGAAATTAGTTTAACAAAATTTGGTTGTTTTGGTCTCACGCCAAAAGGTAGGTTTGCACTGAAAATCAGCGCTGTGTCGGTTCTAATTCCGCCACAGTAATATACTGAGTGCAAACCTTATTTGCTGAAAATGCGGAGTAAACATTTTCAAAATATGCTGTATTTACATGTAAGTAATGTAATTACGTCGTTATTTCTTTAAAGTATTGTTCTTTCTTTTTCATTTGACTGTCCACTCTCTTATTCTATAAGAGTTCCGTTTGGGTCAAAATGGGTTTAGTACCCTAAAACAGTATCTATCCTTAAGACGTCAACAGCCCATACGTATTCGCATGAGCAGCGTACCATTCTAGGACTGCCTTGGCGGTCGCGTGTTGCCTGAATAAGTTGCCTGCTTTCGAGTATACATTAAATTATAGAAATAAGATTCGCTTTTACCCGCGCATGTACTACAAACGCATATTAGTCAATCATTATTTTTATGGTTTTCAATCATTATTTTCGCGGTTGAGATGCGAGCACTGCGCAAAATCTGCGGAGTGACGCTCGCGGACCGCGTTCGTAATACCGAAGTAAGAAAGAGAGTTGGTCTGAAAGAGAGTGTCGGGGTGAAGTTAAGGAAAGGAATGCTCCGGTGGTTCGGGCATGTGGAAAGAATGCATGATGAAAGAATGACTAAACAGATATACAATGCAAAAGTGGATGGATGCAGAAGTCGTGGAAGGCCACGACACACCTTCCATGATCAAATTGATCGTGTACTAGCGGAGGGTAATGTCAGGAGCCTTAAGAACAGACGAGTGTGCATGACAAGAGTTATGAATGTCAAAGAAGCAAGTGAGGTGTGTAAGAATGGGCCTAAATGGCGCTCTGTTGTTCGTGCCTACCCCGCAAGGGAACTGGCGTGAAGTTATGTATGTATGTATGTATTATTTTTATAAATGTAATTCCTCATAGCACTAATAGAACTCTTTGAAAATCGCAATGCCTTCCGTGCGTTCTGGCTATTTTATGTAAAATACTTTTTTTTGCTTTCATAGCCAAATACAAACACAATAGACATACTTCACATCCACAAACGTTTATGACCTAACATTATACTAATATAAATTACATTAATTTATATTTATTCAACGTGCCCGCCCTCGTTTCGAAACAAAAAGTACTTTTTCACTAAATTGAAAATAATATACCGAAAATATGAGTATAATAAAATAGTCTACCACGCGTTACGCTGGCTCGCTTCTTTAATAAGGGTCAAATAGGTATAACTTGGTAAGACTCACACCTAACAGAACTTTTCAAATATTTTCAAACTTTCATGTCGTTTGTCTTCATCTAACTTTCAAGAACAATACACACATGTAATAATATCTTGGAGTTCTTTATAACAAACACTTCGCAGTCACTTTGGTAAAAGTTGAATCCTTGTAGGTATTCTCGTCATATCCCTCCAATTGTCGATTGCCTTATGTAGGTACTAGCGGCCCGTCCGGTCTTCGCACGGGTGGACATTTATTTTTAAAAAATTTTGGATAAACATATAAATATACCCAAAGGGAGAATGTAGCATTCTAATGGTAAAATAATTTTTTAAATCGGTCCAGTAGTTTTTGAGTTTCTTATTAGTTAAATTGTCAAAACAGGGATGCAACTACATAAATATGAAGGTGAAGAATGCAAAATGTGAGTGTACAATTGTAGATTAGATAGGCGTATGGGGTATGCCGTATGTCCTGTCGTTGGATTACTATTTTTACCATATTAATCGAAGCACTAATGAAGCATGAGAGAATATACTTACTTACAAATAATAATACATAATAAAATAAAACCTAGACAGTTTCCCTAGACTATACTTTCTCTTTCTGTAAGGCGAAGGCCAGGTTAGTTTTTAACGTGGTTCATCAGTATTCACCAAATATCGTGGTGTCTATATTGATTCTCATATTATATTAATGAAGTCTGTGATATTGATGGATGTCAATATTTACTATGTGTTCCTAGATTTTTGAATACCCGAATATAAGTTTTATCTACGACCGGAATGACAGTTTATGTAAGTACTGACATCTGTCACTGCACTAGATTAGACGATCAGTAAATACCACGGCACCGTGTCCACAGATTACTTTAATATAATATTTTTTTTATTCAAATATATGGCTTGGCAGCTAGGCCTTTAAGTCAGATCTTAGTTTACAATATAGTTTCTTCATTTTCTTAAGCCTATGTGTAGCCCAGCTGAACTGTAGGTAATCAGCTAGTGCCAATGTAATTTTAATAACACTTTATATAAAAATCGTATTAGTATGCATCTCGACAGCAATAGAATAGGACTTGTTTTCTGAGATTTTTCTCTTCGTTGTAGCCAATATTTTGTCCATTGCTTTCTCTTTATTCTTCTTTTTAAACCAAGCGCTAAGATAATAACTACACGAGCTTTAGTTTTTGCCGTATCCATTTCACATCTGAACTGTACGAAATACGTTACAATACTGATCTGATAAATACTGAACGTCTAGCCTTCGCTTAAGTGTTTCGTTTCTGGTACGATAATTATACTATCTAAGTAATGTTTATCCCAGTTATCATAAACATATACATATCAATTTTCATAACAATCACACACAAGAAGGAACTAACAAACTTATCTTATATAACTAATCCATTAATTTAAGCAAGATAAATTAAATCCAACAATGTGTTCATGTCAACCTGCATTAAGTTACTGCTAAGTTAGTATTTGCAAATACGATGTATTAACTTACTTAGCTAGTGCAGTAAGCGATACGAAAACGGGGTAAGTTAACGCGGTTTGGCTCATCTGTTCGTTGGATTTATGCCGACTTGGGCTTAAGTTTGTGCTAATTTCTGTTATTGCTCTAATTTTGCTGTAAACCGAGCTCCTCTATCTTGATTTACTCATGTTTCATAGTCAGATCTATTATCGGGTTGGCTTTTGTTGTAGGTAATGTTACATATCGTTATATTATAATTGTTAGGATAATGTATTACTCTATTCTTACAATTTTCAATTTACAAATGTAAACAATCCAGCATTCAAGGTTGCGCAGGCATTTTATCAGAAATATAACAGTCTTTGTGTATGTCACAGGAATTTTACTCAAAAAGCTTACATAAAGGTGCATTTTATATACCGCTATATATTTGTAGTGAAATTGTGCAAAAATAAAGATCAGACGTAACTTAGTAAATCTCTCTTTCTTTTCTTTCACCATATCCCAATTACTTGGGGTCGGCACAATATGTCTTTTCCTTCCACACTCTTCTATTCTATTTGAATTGGTGCCTACGTCGCCATTTTATCATTGCACCAATCGCCGGCGATTGGGAGTTCATCGACACTTCCTAGACACTTGGAAATCATCCACTGTACGTGGCGCACGCTCCTTCATGCCATACATTGCCATACAATGCATTCTGCAGTGGGGCAAGTCTTTTGGGCTTCATGTGAACCCTGAAAAAACTCAGTCATCCATCGACACCATACCTAGTGTGATGTTTGACGGAACAATCATTCCTTTTACTGATAAGGTAAAAAACCTTGGCGTTATATTTGACAGCGAGCTGTCTTGGCGACCTCATATCACCGAATTAAGCCGGCGGCTTTATGTCTCATCCAAATCCCTTAGAAGGTTGAGGAATTTCTTACCCACTTCCACCAAAATTAAGCTAGCAGAATCCTTATTACTTCCTCTCCTTGATTATGCTGACGCCAGCTATCTAAATTTAACCCAAGAACAACTTAATAAACTTGAGCGCCTCCAAAATTTTTGTATAAGGTTCATATTTGGACTACGCAAATATGACCATGTCTCTGAATTCCGAAAAAAACTCAAGTGGTTGCCAATTCGATTTCGCCGGAATACTCACATCCTTGCTTTACTCTATAGTATTTTATTTGTCCCTAATACTCCTGATTACCTTAAACAAAGTTTTGAATTTCTTTCGTGCTCTCATAATTTACGCCCTTCTACTAAACTTAAATTGAACACTCCTGCGCATAACTCAACTTTTTATAACAATTATTTTACTGTTAAGGCTATACAGCTCTGGAACGCGCTTCCTGTTACAATCAGACAAGCAAAATCGCTAGCGATATTTAAAACTATGATAAAAAAATACCACCTGTCGTTGGAATATAATATTTAAATTCACTTATAAACATTTATATATTTTGTAGATATGTATTTGTATGGTATGTATATTAAGTATATATCTATGTAATATATATTTCTGCATATATATATATATATATATATATATATATATATATATATATATGTATATATATATATATATATATATATATAATGTATGTATTTATTATTAAAATGTAAGTATTTTGTACTATATGTTACGTATACCACCATCGTCATTATCATCTCAATTCATTTCTGGGGTTGTCTGGAAGAGATCGCTTTTTAGCGATAAGACCGCCCTTTGTACATAACTAGATATAATTTTAGTCTTTAAGTTCATATTTGTATTGGTGTACAATAAAGAGTTATCTATCTATCTATCTATCTACATGTACAAGCTGTGGAATGAACTTACCGCGATTTTCCGAGAGCTCTACAATATGGCGCTCTTCAAATAGGCCGTAAACAGATATTTAAAGTCTCAAAAAACCACTTATCACCAAGTAGACCGTTTAGCAGTTTGCCTACAAGCAAACATAAAAAAAGTCAATAGCTGAAAAGATATTCGCTTCGAAACTCGTAAAAATAGTGTCCACTCACCTCTGACTTTTGAACTGAAATATAAATAATTAACACAAAATTTTATCATACTTAAAAAAATCTATTTTGTTTAGATAAGTAATTGTTTACCAATATAAAATGAACAATTTAAAACTACATTTAATTGTACACTAATGACAGTATTATCGTCTAATAGCGATCACATACGGGCTACCCTAAGAATAAATTTCATTGACACCGTCGTTTGGTAAGATAAAATATACACATAATGTACGTATAGTAAAACTACTTACATACATAAGTAAATATATGTACATACACGTTTATGAAAAAATCACGTTATAATGTAATTAATTTAATTTAAAAATATAAAAAGAATTACATTTCGGTGTGTACGGCGGCGCTACTGCTGGCCGCAGTCACGTAAGGGATTGTGGTCGCTACACCTTTGTTATAAAGAATGTTATCACCTTTAACACGTGACTCAACACTTAATCATCATCTTACTTCATCTCAGTTTCACTTGGGTGGCGTTATTTATTTTACTTCTGTCACATTTAAGATTCGCTAGAAAACTTACGTGACATACAATACCATAATGGAGTTAAAATTGCTACTTAATGTTATAAAAATCAAACTAAAGTAACTGCTATCCGCTGCTATATACATTTTTATAACTTTCTGAATGGTGTAAGAACGCACTTGTAAAACTGAAAAACCATTTCTTAGCAAAAAACTAAATATGACTTTTTATACCCCAGTTCGGTTGTGGATTATCCATGTCAATTTTCGTCCCCCATTTCATCCCTTTCAAGATTGTTTTTATGACAAGAGGTAGCCTGTATTATAAAGTTCAAATTCAAACGTTTTTGTTTGAAATAAGTTCCACTGAAGAACATTTTTTGAAGATCATACCTTTAAATTTACTTTAACGTGTTACTGCTGGTTGAGGAGAAGAAACGGCAAGAAACTCCCTAGCAACACGTCTAGGTAAAAATTATTTTTGTTCACATTTATCTATTTTTTTGATTGCATAACTTTAGCTGACAGGCAGGCGGCCCACCTGATAGAAATCTGTTATGGTCGTCTATGGATATTTGTGACATCAAAGGCGCTACCAATGTGCTGCAGACTGGAACATGGCCACTAATGCCGAATCACAACTCAAGGTTGTTATGGCGACATACTCTAGACCAGGGTGGTAGCCACCCAGACGGGCAACTATCCTACCACCTAGCTGAGGGGTATTTTTGTCACCACTTACGACAGGCCGCTCGGCCGTAGGAAATTGTATTCTTTATCCGTTTCTGCACGGATTTCAAGCTTATTTTATAAATAAAATGTAATATAGGCCCTACATATTATATGGAATATAAGAGATCTAAATACAATATATTTTCTTGCCGAATTTCATCAAAATTTGATGAGCCGTTTATTTACAAATTTAGTAAACAGAGTTACTACCTTATTTATATACTGTCTTGAAGAACGCCGTCAATGATGTGATGGAAGTATGTCTTATAGGTAACAATTTATTATGAACACCAAATACATTAGCATCCTTGATACCAGAACGACTAATATTCTGCCAAATAGGTTAGTAGGTGGGTTAATTCCAAATTAACACGGGCACTTGACCTAACTGACGGCTGCATAAACTGACACAAAGGCGTTTGGCTGACGCTAACTACTTTGTTCAGTATGCAACATTATTTGGTCAAGGCAGCCAAGCAGCAATTAAATCTTTATTACACGCCACTTTATATAGGACCCGGCATTGCAGAGGGTGAGTTTAACCTAGCTTATAGATTTCTGCTTTAGACATAATTTGGGAAAAAATCTGAGTTAAGGCGGGTTTTTACAAAAATAATATATGATATAGTAAAATATTATTTTCATCGAAAAATGTAGATGAATATTGTATTATTATCGTTGTTCAAGCATAAAGAAAAATAACATTTGAAAATGAATAAAGTTTCTATTTCCAATCTGTAAACGGGAGTTTTGTGAAATGATAAAAAGGATCTCAGATGCTTTGTGTGTCCCCTATTTCATTTTTTTTTATAATTCGTTGATTTTATTGAAATTATTTACATTACTCCCAGTCACACCGGTCTCTACATGTTTTCTTGCAGCTAATTTACTATCTTTCTTTTATCTACTACTAGTAGAAATTTTAAATTTCTATTATTTTACAGACACTTTCTGCCAACATTAATTAAAATTATGCATCAATATCTTAGAGAAACCAGCTGTCAATGTATAACATAAAATTGCTCATCACACTAGAATATGACATGAGTGTCATAAGACAAACAATGCAGCTATTGTCACCATATAATGCAATGAAGACTACTGTTATAATGCACCCGACGGCGAAATGCTCTCGCATGTCCAACTTTTGCTAATTAAAATTCAGTTTGGTTCAGTTTTGGGTTTATTTCTAACAGCCACAAAATTTGCTAACAACTCAGAGTTACTAAAACTAGTTTTCATGTTTCATTTCAAATAGGTAATGAATGAAAATGAGGTTTTAATTCAATACAAGAGCAATGATAAACCAGCTTCCTATATATCCGTACTTTTGATTGGCACAATCAATTTTCCTGTGAAACATCTCCTTTCCAACGACACCCTTTTTAAAAAAAGACTATGGCAAAACTTCAGCTGTTTAGCAATCAATCATTTTCATTTAATCCGACGTCGCCCTTTAAAAAAAAACCTATGGGAAAACCTCAGCTGTTCAGCTCACATTCCAAATCCCCACGGGAATCACGGTGGGCAAGGGAAACATTCTTGAGAAATGCTGCGTACATGAGCAGAGCGGCGCAAAGAAGTGAGGTCAAGTATCCATTTCTTGTCGATAAAATTGCTTTTCCGCAAACTTTTATTTAGGCTTGAACCACCCTGGTACACTTTCATTGGTCGATGTGGTTCGCTTACTGGGTACTGGAAATCCTGAACCACCTTTACAAACTGTTTCAACGAAGTGGCACTAAAGCAGACCTCTCGAACCCTCGCACCTTTAATATATACCGATGAATTTGCTTAATAGGTCGTTATACCGCTTCCCAGGACTATTAGGAGATGGAGTAACTTCCACCTGTGTTATTGCGCCTCGAATGCAATATATCAAAATAATTCAAAAGAAATTTTACAAGAAAGATGATAATTACGTAATTAAACGCATGAGCTTTGTTACGTACCTTGTTTTATAATTTATTGTAAGCCAGAGTTTGTGTATAAAGGAAAGTCTCAGCCTACCTGATTTGAAGTACCTAATACGTAACGAATGACATGTGGGCAACCTGACAACGTATTTGTTATTGAATTACAGCGATGGTTATCCACATTGCAATTGCAACGCCATCTATTTTGCTAATCGTTCTATTCCAAGTAAACAACGACATTTATCGGGATAAAAGCATCCTAAGTTACGCCCCGTGATATAAGTTAGCTCCGTTTCGAATTTCATTGAAATCCGTTCAGTAGTTTTTACGAGATGCTCTAACAGACAGACAACATTCTAAAAATATTATTTCTAAACGTAATGCACAAACTCGAACCATTTACATATTTAGTATAATACTAGAGTTTGCCCCATGACTGTGCCGTATGTCAAACACTGGTCAGTAGCTTTATTTTACTTACACAAAAACTTAACTCAGATTTTTACATACAATAATAACAAACAAAACTTAGTCCATATATTATAGTCTACACAACTGCCCAGCAAAACATAGAGGCGAGTCGAAGCCAACCTGATGTGAAGTAATACAATGAAATACATGTTGTTTATGACAAGGTAGGTATTTATTAGAAAATTGAAAAACCGCGATTGCAGCGTCATCCATTTAGCTAATCCATCTTTTCTTTTAAAAGGATATAATTTATCGATATAAAAAGAATCCTAAGTGTTGATTCGGGACACAAGCTAGCTCTGTGTCATTCATATACGTTCAGTAATTTTCAAAAACGATAAATATTCCGCGGAAACGACACCATTAATTGGGATAAAAGTATCCTAACTTTCGCCCCGGGATATGAGTTAGCTCTGTGTTTACTTTTATTTAAATCCGTACAGTAATTTTCACGTGATGCTTTAACAGACAGACACATTAAAAGGCAGACAAAAGACACAGACAGACAGAAATGCGATGTACAAACTTGAACCATATACAAATTTATTATAGTATAGATAGAGGTGTCCAATATCCAAATATTTTTACTAAAAGACGTAGCCCATGACAAAATGTAAATCATAAGTCACAAGCAGAGGATCTTCTGCGATCAAATCGATGCCAACCTAATAATCAATTCAAAAATAATGAAATTGAGAGTAGACATTATCCGTTTCATTGAAGCGTCAATAAAACAGATTTTTTTATTGCAGGAGTTCAGCAGACAGGCAGATGGCCTACTTGATGGAAAATGGTTACCATCGCGTACGACATTTGCAACACCAAAGGTGCTACAAATACGTTGCTGCTCTCTTAAGGGATAGTGTGTATTCTCAATTTCATTATTTTTAAATGTGTTATTAGGTTGGCATCCTTTAAGTAACGTTCTACCACGCTTAATACATCCTAATTAATCAAAAAGGCACTCTTTTTAATTATTGATTCAACACCATCAGATACTTCTTCATCATACTTGTATTTTCTTTAATTAAAAAGTTAGTTTGAACGTTGATAAACGTAGGGAACGCGAGACAACTTTTCAGAGCTTTAATATGAGGCAGGCGAGAGAACAACGAAACTTTTAATTTTGAATTTGAATTTGTTCTCAAGTCTAGCGACGCTATTCCTTGACTTTTTAATTTTGTTTTTAATTGCTTTGTACGGTAACTATTTGCCAGGTCCGTAGCTTCTAGCTAGCAAAATTAAATTCGCAAATTCATCACAGAGTTTATTCGAATGACTTGCATTCCCATTGCTGTCCTGTTATATTTTTATCCTACATAGTTCATCATGAGCAGCTTTGTAATAGCTCAGTGAATAACGTACCCGTATTCTTTTTCAAATAACGCAGGTTTAATTTCTGATCAGGGGCATGCACCACATAGGCAGTTTTTAGTCCTGGTGGTAGTCTCGAATATTTTAACAAAATAACCTTTAAAATTTGGTGTAATTATGTAGGTAATTTCGAAAGTTTATACCTATTACCTTCTTAATAGATAGACAATCAACTAACAGTCTATTAATAGGACATATTTCATTATGTTTTCAAATATCTAAATTTCACATTCCAAACTCTGTTAAGCTGCAAACAATTCCCCACTTTGCACTAGGTTTATTGGCCACAACAAGATCTAAGAGGATTATCAAACGCCGTAGCTTATCTGGCGTTTGGCCAATCGGCTGGTACGAACACGGCCCACATGTGATGAAGCATCACACAGATTAATCTTCAGCCTTCTGCATCATAGATGAATGAATTCGGAAGGACCGCCTGAGCAACTAATTATTGATCATACACTTTGTGTTACCATAGTGTATGTAAGCTATGATCGCTCGATGTGTAAACCGTCCGCAATTTATATGTAAGTATTATTTTGAAAACTAAGTAACCAGATGGATTCCATAACCTAGAGTTTTAACAAGAACCGCTTTAAGATTGCTCGTATTCGCGGCAGTCTTCATAACAGTGAAATAGCAGACATACTACAAGTTAGTAAACGGATTTTGTTATGAAAACATTAACTTATGTTGTAAGTATCTATGTATCTATGCAGCCTCTGCTGAAGCCCGCCAGGTGTTGTGTTCAGGAAATGCCAGCTTATAGTCGCCAAGGATGATATCTATGTCAATGATTAAAGTAAAATAAATGCTGAAGAGTGAAGAAAATGAAGAAGCAAAAGTAACAAAGTGGCCTCCGAGCTCCAAATTGAACGTCCGAACACAATTGGGATTTTGTTTGCTGAAGCTGAAGAGTTTGTTTGTTTGATTGAACGCGCTAATCTCAGGAACTACTGGTCTGATTCGAAAAATTCTTTCAGTGTTAGATAGCCCATTTATCGAGGAAGGCTATAGGCTATATATCATAACGCTAAGATTAATAGGAGCAAATCACCAATGAAGAATGATGCAAAAACGGGGGTTTTGAAAACAAATTCCACGCGGACGACGTCGCGGGCACAGCTAGTTATCCATATATTTTAGAATTGACTATTGATTTGGTTTGCTCCTAATGTTTTTAAAAAGCTAGTTGTAGAACTTAAAATATTTTAAATGCTTACAATTGAAAACATACATTCTCTCAACAATCACATTACCTCTGTCTGGGTATAAATCTATTTTTGTTATGCTGAAAGAGAGTCGTGTTTTGTGTTCGTATTTATACTACATTAACTCAGCAATAAGAAATTATTTTCCATAATAATATTTTGGGGTAACGCCCTGGAGACCTAATTTCCAAATAATCAATTAATACTTAGGGCAATGTGTTTTGTCGACAGACGCTTATATAATTATAACTAGCCGTTCTCAATGCTTCGTTCGTTCGAGATTTGAACTTTATATTCATTGTAGCGTTTTCCCTGCGGGTAGTCCGCGAGAAAAACCCTAGGTGGAAGCTCTATGTTACGTATATAAAAAAATCATTAGATGTTTTACATATATAAGTATAAACATTCAATACTTTTAAGTTCTTGTTGGATTCACTACAATTACAAAGAAACTAAGTCAATATAGTGTAGAAAACTGCACAGAAAAACTTACTTTGTGTCCCGGCAATCCCGCAGCAATATCAAGTCAAGCGTGGACGAAGTCGCGGGCGTATCCAAGTATTTAAATAAAAATTTAAAAATATTTTTTTCATATTTACCAATAGAAATATCTGGAAGGGTGTTGAATATTGAAATAAAAGAGTGCTTTCATAAAAGTCGTTACGTTTTATCCCTATACATAAAGATGAAGTATAAATCGATTGGCACGCCCTCTGAGTTTCACTATTATGATTATTATGAACCTAAAAACGCCTTATTGTGGAGTCTTCTCATATTCGACACAGTATCATACGAAATTTTATTTAACTTGTGAAAGATTTGCAAAGTTGTCTAAATATTCTCTTTTTTTTACATGATTGCTGATTTTTTCTATCTCATCAGTGGCAAGTATTCATGAATAGCGCCATAATGATGTTCAAGCAAAAGCTTCAATCATATCGTAGCTTCTTAACTGATATCAAACGAGAGAGATCTTGTGGCAGCTCGAAATTACGCTAAATAATTGATTTTTTATTAAAAACAATCAGTATCTGTTATTTTGATGAGCAATAAAGTGTCATCAATCTATGCTCCCTTATTGTTCATCGTATCTAGTACTAGATAAATGCTGTGGACACGTTTGCATTAGAACAGTAGGCGGCCTTCTCGCTTATACCGATCTCTTCCAGTATTGTCTTCTTAAACTAATATATTCTTCTCCGTCGTCACACTCTTGGCAGAGTGGTCGTGGTCCTCATGACAGGGGTGGTGGCAAGCTTTACAATTCGTCGCCATTCCTCTCGCACTGTAGCTTTCCTCGTGCATTCGTGAAGTGGGCCATTTAGTGCGGATTTGATTTGGTCGGTCCAGCGCATTGGTGATCTACCGCGCGCCCTCGTGCCCTCCACTTTGCCCTGGACCACGAGTCGCTCCACTGACGTGTCCTCTCGTCGTGTAATATGTCCAAAGAAAGTGAGAATACGACCTTGAACGATGGAAGAGAGACGTTGTTTTATGTCGAGTTCTTCAAGGATTGAGACGTTGGTTCGGAACTGTGTCCAGGCTAAGCGAAGCATTCGTCTCCAACACCACATTTCTAAAGCGTCTATCTTCTTTAAACTAATATATACAGCTGAAGAATTTGTTTGTTTAATTGAACGCGCTAATCTCAGGAACTGCGAGTCCGATTTGAAAAATTCTTTCAGCGTTAGATAGCCCATTTATCGAGCAAGGCTATAGGCTATATATCATCACGCTAAGACCAATAGGAGCGGAGCAACAATGAAGAAAAAAAAAGAAAAAAAAGTTTCAAAATCGGGCAGTTTAAAAACAAATTCCACGCGGATGACGTCGCGGGCACAGCTAGTAATATTATAATTCTGTGTTCCAATATTATATACTTTTAGAAAATGAAACTGCATAGCAAAACATAACCCTTCAAGTTTCCGCTAAGAACTAATAACCTAGCCATAACGTCTAGAAAATCTAGAACATGAAATATTTTTTTGCCTCCTGGCAATCTTCTATCTTATCTAGTCCTATGGACAATAGCATTAGCGTTAAAGGAATAAAAATGTATGGGCATGACAGAATACTTAGTTTTCTATTCTATTTGTTTAGCGCTAATGTTACCTGCCTACAGGGGTGGAGTCAATGTCAGTGAATTATAAACAAAGCTAATTTAGTCATGTTATTTTAATTTTAATGTTGATTCAAGTCTAAAATCCACTAAAAATAACTAATTACGCATAACAACGTTTGACACGAGCAATGTTCTTAAAGTTTACTAAGAATGTATATAAGTAAATTAGCTGATGCGCGACTTCGTCTGCGTAGTATTTATTATTCCTTCAATTAAAAATTTATAGATCGCAATAAATGCTTCTTTATAGACGACATTCAACGTAAACTGATTCGGGATATGGAGAAATAGGCTAGGTTAGCTGACTTACACGGGAGAAAGCTACATTGAGCTGGCTGGCTACGCTATACTAGACACTGTTTTTGTAAGGTTTTACTTTTTCGCGGAATCTCGTATTTTTAATGTATAAATTGTTTTTTGTATGATGATACCGACAATATCAATACTTAATTAGGTGCAGAAGTTGTATAATAAGCTGTTTAACTAATTAAAGTTTTTAACTATCCCACGAGAACTCTTTAATTTTCCGGGATCAAAAGTATTCTATATGTTGATAAAGAGAGAGAGAGAGAGAAGAAAATATATTTACTATCAATAGTCAATGATGAAAATCAAATAAATAATAATTATTTACATTGCTAATCGTTGTGAAGTCTGACTATTTGGTTTTAGTTTGACAATTAATTCATTTTATTTGTGGTTCATTCTTGATATTTATTGTTCAGTTGTTATTATTTGTTGCTAACTGTTGTAACTTGATATTAAATTTGTTAATTAAAAATGGTTCCGATGTTGAAACGTGGTCGAGATAAGCTTTTGACTTCGCAAACTAAAGAAATTTCGTATAATTTGCACAAATATTTCGAAGATGAATGCAATAGCAATCCGAGCAGTATTATGACTCCCGATCAATCAGTTGCTAAATCAACCGGAACATCATTGATTTCCATCGGAAAGATGCCATCAGAAAGCAAATGTCATTCTTGAGAACGGGGACCAACAATATAGCATTAAAATTATGTTTAATAGTAATTATTTTAATATCGTTTAATATTATTAGTTTCATATTAAGCACCTGCCTATAAAAATATATAAAAAGTATTAGTTTCTTTTATATTTATGCTGACCTTACACTACTACAAACGCAAAAACGTCTCGAAGCTAATTTACTTTTAGCAGGATTTAGAATAAAAATGTTTTCGACATAATTTAACGATATTTACCAAAGAATTGCCAACCTAACAGGTTTGTAATGGTTCGTTTACTTCTTTTAGGGCCGACTTTTCAGTCAATAAATACAAGTTATTCATAGAATAAAACGTAACATGGGAAAATTGAAAATGACAGTTGCATGCATAAAACAGTTGAATTGTTTCACTTTTGATTTTAGTCAGGTTATAATTTATTCAACTGATAACCTTTATCTGATTATTGAATAATTGGCCATCGATCAAATAGTAGTTCTGTTAATTATCCCGAGGTGTTAAAGCTCTTGCTTATAAAATTATAGTCATTATTATAATCAAATTTGTATGACTTTCAAGACCACGGGCCATAAAAATGGCCCAGACATTTGGAGGGCTTGCGTGGGGCCATGGAAAGGCCAACACGTAGAGGTCCTTTGACAATTTTAATGTAAATGTGGCGTGACACTGACCGGCGATTATCCCTGTCTACACCATATAACAATGCATCCAAGGACAAGCCCCGGCCTGTGTAGAACTATTGTGGGAAATGAGGACAAAAACTACCGGGCTGTTGGGGTGAACTGCTAGTGGTACTAGGGGTCTGGGAATATGGGGACTATGGCGTCTGCCCGTCGCAATGTTCAGGGAACATGGAAAAATGGGCAGACAGTGACTCGCCACTCCCTGCATGGGTCCCAAAAAATGCCATAAAGACAGGGGCAACATGAGTGTGAGTGGCTAATGGGTGTAGAGAGGTGGGCTGCAGGTTCACCGTAGCTACTTCTGACGTGATGCCATTTATCACTTCCACCCCTGGAGCTTGAGTCTTAGCTCTAGCGATCTCCACTCCGTGCCGGCTGGTTAAGGCAAACACGGAGTCAGGTACGAGATGTCGCTACTCACCTAAGGCTTTGCCACAAAGCCCCCCTGCGGGTTTATTATAATTATTATTAAAATACCGTAAGATGCATTATTAAAGTAAAAATAAGGCTATGTTGACTAAATTTGGATGTCGTAGATAAAGCAACTTGATACTTACACGATGTTTTATGTAATACTAAAAATTAGTAATAAGTATCAATATTACTCATGAAGTAATATTGCAGTTGCTAGAGTTTAGACAAATTTGCCAAAGTGGCGCCCCTATATTTTTTTCTACATTATAAGACCATGCTCTACAGTACACTACCCTAGTCATACAAGAAAGATTTTCTGCATCACTCTCTGCGAGTATGCCCTATACGGGTACGTATGATAAACAGCTAATCTAAGCCTGTCGACAAACCGCGCTCGGACAATTTGCAAATGGCGCCGACTCCGATCCCCGCCCGGGCACCCGCCGTCGATTTATTATCCTCTGACCTTTCCTATCCTTTCTCATTCCAGTACTTGCCCGAGTTATAGGGCTGAACTAATTTCAAGTGTCATTAGTCGTTGCAAAGTTAGTATTTAGTAATAACATTCAATGACAATCGTTCAGTTAACGATGTCTCTCTAAAAATCACCATACCTACCCCCACATGACTTGATTTAATCTGCATTCTTCTCCACAGGTCATTCTTTTCTCGCTTTTTGACGTTTTATTATACGCTTATTTCATCCAAAAAACTAAACTTTATAGGAGAGCCAAAGACTATTTTTAAGCATGAATATATATTTATTATTATTATTTTATGTGCATGTAAGTTTTTGTCTTCAGGGACTGATATTTATCTAAAAATCCTTAAAATAAATTTAAAAAAACAAAAATAAACCATAAATATCAGTATTATTACATGCATTATTGTAATCCCTTCCTAGTGGATATTTCTGTTACGGTTAAAGCAGGATTAGCGCTGCAAATGGCATTAAAAGGTCGATTTGGAATTTTTTTGATATTGTTCCAGTATTGGATTAAGCGTGCGATTTGTTAAACAAAAAATGGTTCCAGCATTTTTACTGTAACGCTAGGCTAACATAATTATATCCATTTGGTTAAAGGTGTATACATCAACTTAGCCCATCTGCTGTAGCAAATATCGACTATCTGATATATAGTGATCTTTAGCCCTCAATTTTCAATATTCATTCGATTTATAGTTGTAGTATGTGTGGCTATTTCCTAAAATGGTACCTCTGTGAAGTCTGTATTTGTATGTCATACTTATTTTTATCTCAGAAACTACTAATATTGTGTGGAAAAAAAATTACAGAAAGTGTACCTAGTCAATATGCCGCTAGATAATGCTATGGTGAAATCTGGAAATTAAAAGAAATGAGGTCAATTACATGTAGTAATTGAAGGTTGAAATTTTAAGTATGCGTAATATTTTTTTTTTTAGTGCAGGAGTTCAGCAGACAGCCAGACGGCCCACTTGATGGAAAGCGGTTACCATCTCCCATGGACATTTGCAACACCTAAGGTGCTACAAATGCGATGTAATAATTTGATATGTCTTTAGTCAGTACTTGAAAAGTATAACGATGTCCCGTTGCTAGATGATTGCAACAATGGACGTTTGTCAAGTCTACGGAAGGCTTCATAGTTCATAGTTTGACACGCTTTTGCCAAGCCGCCTTGGATAAGCGTGGCGGGTACACGGACCGGTCTTCTAAAAATTGGGAAGACCGAACCAAACGTGTCATATTTATGGGCTCTTACTATCATTAGACCTGTCCTTTTATATGGCAGCGAAGCGAACTTGAGCGACACGATCGCGTCAAGAACTCCCGCATTCGTGAAGAGAAATGTCGTGGAGAAGACAAAGTAGGACAGTAAACCCTGGGCGTCGAAGCGAACGCTTTGAACACGACCGGGATATAACGCTCGGATGATGATGACTATTATTAAGGATACTTAGAAAATGTATACAAATTGAATGGGTCACTCATGGTATTCTTCAAGGCCATGGTTTATTGCCAACCCTGCAAAATGGGTATCCAAAGCTAATTTAGCTCCACTCAAACGGGAGCTCGCATCACAAAGGTGATTTTTACGCATTTTCAATTCAACTTTTTTCTGGTGACAAAGCGGTACCCAAAGGAAACTTTCCTCGACGAATTATTCCTTTAGTGACGACATTCTATTTAATTTATTTCGAAGCTCGAATATAACATTTTCGTCTGCAAGAACTCAAAGTCTTTGATAATAAGATAAAATAAGGATAAATTAAAAATATTTTCCCTGTTGCCTTAATTGCTTATCAAAAATGTTATGTAGCCCATGGGGTTACATAATTTATGATTACTTAACTTAGGTACTACTTAAATATAATTATAAACATAAATCGATGAAGGAGGTGTTATGTATAAATCCTTCATCCATTTATATTTCCATGTTAAAAAAATGCTACAGCAATTTACAGAATTTGTATTTTTTACTTAAAATAAAGGTAATGCAGATACAAAACATACTAATTAAGCTTAGTTATAGAGTGTGTGTGTTTGTGAAGGAGTATTTGTATGAGTGTCGTATGTCTATTTATAATAGTAATTATTCTGATGTGATTGTATGCATTCTGACTATGAGCATTGTTTCCTTAAATCTCTATTATCATACATATTACAAAATAATGTCCACTTCCTCCGTCTGTCTATCTGTCTGTCTGAATATTCGCTAACTCCCCCTAAACCACGCAACGTATTTTAAGCGGATTTCACCATCAGTTAGATAATTTTTCAAGGAAGGTATATATATATATATATATATATATATATATATATATATATATATATATATAATACACACACACACATGTGCGTGTGTATGTAAACTAGCGTTTGCCCGCGGCTTCGCTTGCGATATTTAAAGTCCTAACTATGTTTTTATGTAAGTAAATTAGAGTTACCTACTAGGTTTGACCTGTGGGGTAGCCGCATGGAAACTATAGTATATAGTTTATAGATATAAAAAATTATCATCTATCAAATAATGCACTACTAACCCAATCGGTCTGTCTGTTAAGCTTTCACGGAAAAAGAACTGGAGTACTGGATCAGTCTTGTTGTAATTTTGTACATTATGTAGTTTCAACATCTAAAATAAACATACATACTTTTCATTCCAGGAGAATAATAATTTGCAATATGAAATGAAGTGAATCTTCCGGGACAAATAACACTAACATAAAAATTGAATATAATGAAACTTTTATTAACGCCTGCTCTTTAAACAAGAGGCACGCACTAGGGTTTGACCTGCGGCGCAGCCGTAGGGGAGGCTCTAGCTCATAATAAATATTAATAAGTCCCTATAGCCAGAATCGTAGAATCTTAACATTAGCCATTCAATTTCTTGTTTCGCGGAAGTTATGTGAGTACTGCTTGTGTAATCAACTTTTCTGAAAAGACTTTCCAAATCAGAGCGATTTCTTAGAACTTGGCTTCTAATTTACAAAATTGGCGTTACACAAAAGACCGAATGTTATTAAATTTGAGAAATATACCTCATTTCAATTTCGCAACCCGAAATTGGCACAGCAATATTCAATAAAGCTATATAACATCTTAAAACCCATTTATTAACACTCCATCGGGCCGAAATGATAAATGCGAAGTCAAAACACATCCCCACTCCAATAAACTAAGTGTGGGAGTAAGCATTAATTATAATTCCTACGGGAATTGGCTCCGATACTCCATACGACAGATCCTGATAAATATTTATAAATAGTTTAAGTACATATGTAGTTTGCTTTACCGGAAATTTAACTTAAAATTTCCGACTCCTTGTAAAGCAATTGTCCACTGCTGGACGTAGGCCTCCCTAAAGCTGGACCGTATAACCCGGTCCCCACCTTCCTCATACAGCCCCTGCGGGCGACTGTACGCAGGTCATTGGGCAAGCTGGCTGAAGGCCGTCTTACTTACTTACTTTGCTTCACCGGCAGTCAGTCCTGCGACGGACGAAACTGGCCCACTGTCACTTCACTCCACGGCAACGCTTTGTGCTATAAAAAGCCCAGGTAAGGTCACTATGGAATATTGCTCACACCTGTGGGCTGCAACACTTGCCTACCAGCTTAATTCCCTGGGCAATATTAAACGTCGGGCCGCTCGCGTTGTCGATGATCCCATACTAATAGGGGGTCTACTTACGCTTGGCCATCGAAGAAATTTTGCGTCTCTCTGCGTATTGTACCGACTGTATAACGAGGAGTACTCCGAGGAACTGTTCAGAATGATGCCTTCATCTTTCTGCCACCGTAGCTCTTGCCATGGGCTGATATTCATCCCCACTTCCTTGAGTCACTTCTCTCATATACGCAAAGATTCTCTGGAACGTTTCTCTTGAGTACCGATTTGAATAGAGCTCCCAGGTTTCCGGACGGTGATACGATATGGAGTTTTTCAAAAAGGGTTTCATACAATTTCTTCGAAGCCAACAGAGCGTTGGTGATATCTCTGATGTCACAAACGTCCATAGGCGACGGTAGTCACTTTCCATCGAGTGGCCGTCATCTTGTTTGCTGTACTCCAGCTATAAAAAAAAACTTCAATTTGCTAACTTTGCGAGCTACCTCGTCGATAGATTTATTTCTGTTTCTATCCATAACAGTCAATTGTTTAGAAATATATCAAAATGGGGGTATTGGCATCTGGCATTAGGTCAATCGGAACGCTGCGTCGCGCGCACTCAGCAAATTAATTAACACAATTTTATTGCCATACGGACCGACGGAGCGCAATCAATCGCGAATTTATTTTTTTGTTTAGTCACAAAATATATCCGATGGATTTCTTTGTCATTTTACTTTGTACTAGCTTAACCATTTCGTATCTGTAACTTTGAATAAGAACATTAGAAATTATAATCACCCAGTTAAATGTAACAGAAATTGCTTCACGCTTTTAGATTTTTTCGTTTCATAGGTCGAAAGTAACTGTGGGGACGCAATATTATAACTTTAGAAGCTTACTAGAATATGCCCGCGACTTCGTCCACGCATGACTTGAAATTCTCGCAGGATTCCCGAGACAAAGTACCGCAGCTATCGTTGTAGTGAAAACTGTGTCGGAATAAGCTAATTTTTATGCACCCGGACCACTACAAACTGCTCCAGGGAAAATTTCTGTGGGATTCCCGGGATAAAAAATCACACACTTTATTACATTAAATTTGCTATCGATCAGTAGTATAAAAATCGCATTAGAATTCGATTTTTAAACTCTATCCATTTTAAATCATTACCAGAATATTTCCCAAATGTCCAAGAATTAGCTGTCAATCAGCGAAAACCGTATAAAAATCGGCCGAGTAGTTTTTAAGTGAATCCCGAACAAAAAGATAGAAATTTAAAAAAATTGCATCGTGTTCTTCATCGTTTATATAGTCTATTCCGGTTGGTTTTTTTAATAGCTTCAATATACAGATACGACATGTTTAGAATTTTATAATATTATAGATAATATATACACATATATAAAGAAAAAGAAATCATTATATTTTGATTGATCTCACTAACGGTACCCTTCACGACAAGTGTCATAGAAATAAAATCAACCTATGCCTAACAAAGACAGCCGAACGAATGGACGGACGGACTTGACAGTCAATTCTAACAGGGATTCTATTGTATCTTGCCAAAATATTTACGGAATAGGTATTTCATTTACGTCCATTAACGTCCCACTGCTGGGCTCGGACCTCTCAATTTTTAGGGAAACCAATTATGCTTATTTCCGCCACGCTTGTTCAAGGCGGCTTGCGGATTTGACTCATTATTTGTGTGTGTGTTGTGCAGGTTTCCTCTAGATGTTGTCCTTCACCCTCAGCATGTGGCAATTGTAACAATATGCACTAGGTCATAAAAACTACCTAATAGGTGCATGCTTAAATTTGTGTAGGAACGGAGAAAGAATACAATTTCCTGTGGCCGGGGAGCCTGTCGTAAGAGGCGACAAAACAACCCACAGCTAGGTGATAGGGTATTTGCCCATCTGGATGGCTACTACCCCTGGCCTAGAGTATGCCGCCATAACAACCTTGAGTTGTGTTCCGGCATTAGTGTCCAGGTTCCAGTCTCCCTTCAGACAGTGGCTGCACATCGGTAGCACCTTTTGTGTTACAAATGTCCATAGGCGATGATAACGGCTTTCTATTAGATGGGCTGTCTGCCTGTCTGCCAAACTCACGCAATTAAAAAAAATGCTTTTTTGTGATCAGAATCGTGTGGAATTTTAGTTTGGGACGCGAATATTTACGATAATTTTTACGTCGAGTAGGCTTTTAAGTATTCCGAATTTTAATAATTAAATATTTAGGTATTAATCATAAAAAAATTACGCAAAGGATGCACGTTGTTAATCCGTCCGAAAATATGGTTCCTAAATTTCCAGAAGGCTCTCTTAGTTTAAAGTCATTAATAAACTTCTAAGCTCAACACCTTTAAATTAGTTTTAACAAAATGTTGCGAGATTACTAGATAAGAATCCTTAAAATAAATATTTCGTATGAAGAACTGAAAATGTAAATTCCTGATTGATCAAAGGGAGGATTATAAGGGATGGAAACCTTTGTGAATTTCTTTTTCTAAAGACTCGCCCTGAGTGTTGTGCATTTAAGTATAAAAGAAGAGTCGACATGATACAAGGCTCTTGTGCAGTTGTAATTATTCTCGCACTAGTTTAATGCTTTCACACTAATAAATGAATACGAAAGAGTATTTATTTATTTCGCTTTTTATGGTTTTGTAACGAAAAGGCAAATACGGCATCCTTATCCATACTAATATTATAAATACGAAACTAACTGTTTGTCCGTTACGCTTTCAGAGAAAAACTACAAGACCGTTTTGGATGAAATTTCGTGTAAGTGTAATCTCAATATTGAGAAAGGATATAGGCTACTTACTATTTGTCGCGACAATAAAACTTGCATGAGATAATATACACCAAGTTTATATAGTACCAATACCGAAAGTGGACATAGCATACTTTTTATCCTGGAAAATAGGATAGTATAATATGTATTACGATAGTCGTAATTTTCTGGGAGCGAATAGCGCTTAGATAAGTTAAATCAATTTAACCTGAGTGTATGCTTATTCTCTAAATAAACTAGGCTTACTCATCAGAGTCTGATGCGTGGCGAAAACATGTAATGTAAGTATAACAATGACGTGAAGTTATGTATGTATGTATGTAACAATGACTTTTCTCAAAATCTCTTCATTAACATCCTCACCTTAAAATCTAATTACGTTTAGTGTTCGGTTTCCCATTTTTTATTAGAAGCTTCTATTTAACTTACAATGGATGTACCTATGTATATATATATATGTATGTAAGTTCGGGTGGAATCTTGCAAGTTTTTTTTATTCAGGAGTTCAGCAGACAGGCAGACGGCCCACTTAATGGAAAGCGGTTACGATCGCCTATCGACATTTGCAACACCAAAGGTGCTACAAATGCGCTGCTGCTCTCTTAAGGGAAACTGGAACCTGGTCACTAATACCGGAACACAACTCAAGGTTGTTATGGCGACATACTTTAGACCAGGGGTGGTAGCCATCCAGTCGGGCAAATGCCCTACCACCTGGCAAATTTTTAAAAAATCAAAAGTTAAATTTGACCAACTTCCTGGTTTCCGATTGAGCTGAAATTTTGCATGCATATGTATATCGCGTGACAATGCAATAATATGGTACCATGGAGCTGATCTGATGATGGAATCGGAAGGTGGCCATAGGAACTCCTGTACTAAACAAGATAGACACGTCGTGTTTCGGCTCGTTTTACTTGTCTTGGTTAGCACTCTGCTGCTACATGATATCCAGTATCTCAAAAGCTTGTGTTTAAAAACCTTCTTAAAAAAGCTTTTTCTTGTCTATTTGACAAGATCTTCTGTCTCTCTTACTTACTCTTTAACCATTATGACATGTCTTATGACCTCACGAGGTCAAACCAGCGTTTCTTAGAACTTTCGAAACCCTTTTATTGAAATTTGACGTAGGCGACGTGTTTAGACTTTATTCCCGATATATTAAAGCTTGTCGACTTCCGTATAACGTGTAATTCAAGGAATATTATATCTTACTTATCCATTTATATCTACGCAAAGACTCAGTATCATCGACACAAAAAGACAGCTTGAATAAACCAATATAGCTTTGAATAATATAAGTTGAACATTATTGTTGTGAAACTTAATTTTCTACTGTTGAATTTACGCTCTGAACAAACATTAGAAAGCAATACGTATACCTTATTCGATTTGAAAGCTTAAACAGATTTAAATGTTAGAATTAAAACATTACGTTTATGTATACGCTCTAGTTGAAATAGTTATAGCTTTATATCCACACATATTTAAGTAGATGGATGAAAAGGATTTTCCATACTTTCCGCGAACGCACGTGACCCAAGTACCGAATCGTGCGATATAGCTACATTTACAAAAAATACAGAATGAATTTCGTAACTTGAACGCCGCTTTTGAATCTGAATTACTTTTTCAAATCTACAAACAATTCCAAAATTTCAGACTTATATTCAATTCATACAAAATCCTGATGAAAAATATTCTTAGAAAATCATGCATAGATTAAAAATTAATATTTACTTCCTCTTCTATGTACGTCACTTCGCAATGTGTTCATGCTTTATGCTTTTTTGAGACCAACATATGACGGACAGCTCTGGTTCCAATCCCAGAAACACCCAGATCAGAGGATTTAAAACAGCCGTTTCCGCAGATTCGTATTACGAATAAGGCACGTATCAAAATAAAGTGGACCTTTATGCTATATCTTATACATACCAGTATATGTAGAGACGTCAATTTCACCTTCTCCAAAAGCGACCGCTTTAGGTCCTCTGAATTGGTACTGATAAGGTGAGCCCTGAGGATTTTAATTTGATGGTTTATCTGAAATGCCATGTTATTACTACTATGCTTTGTTTTGATGGTTTTAGTTAACACAATTAACCACCAGAAAAATTACCCCTTTGTAATAGGAATTAAATTCTGCTGTTAGAACTACGCCTTATTTAATCATCGAAATTGACCTAATTATAGTACCGGCCATCCCAAAATCTACTGCGACAAAAAGTGAATTCCGCTCCCGTATGTTTTTAAAGAACCACTCATAGCATTTTTTGTTCTTGGCACTCTTTAGAGTGGGCAAGCAATCGCCCATTCATTCACAAGCTTAGTAATCGCCTTATTGAAACAACTCAAAAATGGACGACCTTTAAAGGAAGACTTTTTAAGGAAGTATCAAAATTTTGGTTGGAGAGTAGGATTTTTTTATTGTATGAGTTCAGCGGACAGGACAGCGGGGGACCGTCTGCCCCCTGATGGAAAGCGGTTACTATCGCCTATGGGCATTTGTAACACCAAAGGTGCTACCAATGTGTTGTCGTTCTCTAAATGGAGACTGCAACCTGACCACTAATGCCGGAATACTACTCAAGATTGTTATGGCGGCATATAGGGGTGGTAACCATCCAGACGCGCAAATACGCTACCACCTGGCTTTGGGTTGTTTTGTCACTTCTTACGCCAAGCCACCCGGCCGCAGGAAATTGTATTCTTTCTCCGTTCCTACACACTGACCTAGTGCATGTTGTTACAATTGCCACGTGCTGATGGTGAAGGAAAACATCGAGAGGAAACCTGCAGATCGAGATAAATAATATGTCAAATTAGCTAGCCGCCTTAAAAAATTAATTAATCTCTAGAAATGTAATACCTACACGCGTATACAAGATTTTCTCCAAGAATTTAGGCGCATGGCGTTCTTTTATAAGGGTTACTCTCGATATTCCTAGGATCCAATCCACTCATCAGATCCTGACTTAGTGATCATGGGACTACATTTGAAAATCGTTTTACAATTGACGGAGATATCGTGGTACGAAAAAGTTGGTTAACAATTTTCGTGAGTTTCTCTAATTCCTTGGAATCCACTCATCAGATCCTGACATGGTGACAATGGGACCAATTCGGGAGTATAACTTATCGATCAAAGAAATTTTTTGAAAATTGTTTCACAATTGACAGGAAAGTCGAGTAACCGACATACAAAATACAGACGATTGAGAACCTCCTCCTATTTAAAGTCAGTTAAAAAAGAAGCTGTAATAACGAACGGCTAGTACCGAGACCGGCTGTAATCGTTATAATAATCTATATATATATATATAAAAGTCAATTGTTGTTCGTTAGTCTCGCTAAAACTCGAAAACGGCTAGACTGATTTGGTTAATTTTGGTTTTGAATTATTTGTGGACGTCCAGAGAAGGTTTAAAAGGTGAGTAATTATGAAAAAAATGTTTGGAAAATAGTAAAAACAACAATTTCGCTTTGCCTTAGAAATTATTCCTACCTGTCAAACATTTGATCTTCGTCCCGTCGTTTAGAAATCAATTAAATTTAAAAGTTGCTCCGAAATCGAATTCAATTTAAAAGTTATGTTTGTTTTTCAATTTTTTGGTTTTGAATGTCAAACGTTTGACGTTCGTCCCGTCGTTCTGAAATCAACGTTTTTTATTTATTGATTCTGAGGCAGCACGAAGTTTGCCGGGTCAACTAGTTTATTTTTTTGAAAATCATTTATTTATAAATTTGAACTAAATAAGACTTTTAATAGCTGTATTGTATTTAATAAAACTGAACCTTTCATTAAAGCGACGAACTCGCGTGTGCAAGTTGCTGTGTAGCCACTTTTTACCATTCAAATATACCTTTCTCCAATATCTAAAGTTCTTTTATACTCTCAATATACCAAGGCCATAATAAATAGCGAACAAAACAAATATCCAACCATCAACCAATCTCAGTTTCACATTTACTTACATAAATTTTGTATGAGTATGTGCTCGAACTCTCATAATATGTAAGCAATTATTCTCATCTAACTGTAAAAGTTTACAAGGAAATTCGAAGAAAAGGGCGTATTTAGATCAAAAGTTATTCGGGAGTTTTGCTTCGAATATTTTTTACTTAGATATGCTAATGGATTCAGAGTTTTGTTATTGTTATCGTTTAGATACGTGTAAAAGATATGTAGTTGATGAAACGTGCTTCTAAATATTATTTTATTTTCAATTTACTGAAAGAAATGCACTAGGAGAAGGTTAAGTATTTTATGTGGTAAGTATATGACATGTTGCGGCAACCCCATTGTTCTTAATTTAAATGAAAGTAATATGGTCTACAAAGGTTTTAACCGCGACTACGCCGCGGGTAAACCCTGGGGAGTAACTCTATTTTACTTGCATAAAAACTTTTTATAGTTTATTAGGTTTTTTTATATAAAATATTGTTACGACCGACAAAAGTGGATTCACACCTGCATATCGTAAAAGCACACTTTATTACCATTCCGCATTTGAACTTCTTTTGTTTACTTTGTTGTTTAAAATTTGTGATTAGAGAACAGTCCATTGTGTATTGTAATCTTTTCTGGCAGTCATTAGCCAGGTGTGTTGAACTGATTCTAAGAAATTCGGTCACGCGGTCGGGCAGACATATTGTATCGATGCAATATAAAGCAATGGCCCAATGGAAAGATCGGCAGTCGAGCGATAACCAGCCGCGAGGAAAGACTTGTGTACATTCGATAAACTATTTAGTGACGGACTTTGCGCGTGTTATTGAATCGTACTTTACGTTTAGACTGGTTGTGTTCAGTTATATTTGTACCTGTGTTATACGTGTTATATAGTTCTAACAAATTCTATAGTAATTCCAACAGCATTTTAATTCGAGTCCTGCAACTCGTTACAATATCTTAAATTTGATCAAACAATCGACATCTAAAATAAATAGACAAAACAATCAATATCTAAAATAAATATACAAAACAATCAGTATCTAAAATAGACAAAATAACGCTGGCCCACAAAAATATTGGTCTGTACTTTTGACCAGACCCATCTATTCTTATGTATTTCGATACGCTGAATCTGAATCTGTTTTTTCGATTTTGTAGATTCGGCCTTTTGGTCCAAATACCCTCAAAGTTTTCAGAGTGGATTATGGACCAAACTGACCTGGAATCAATGCATTAAAATAGATGGGGTCAAAAGTACAAACCACTTTTTCATCAATATTTAAAAGAAATAGACAAATTAATCAATATCTAAAAAATATACAAAACAATAAATATCTAAAATTACAGTAATAATAATCTATTTTTATAAGAAATGTAATAACACTACCTTTAAAATGTAAAATGTAAAAAACACATGCAACATACTCTTACTGAAAACCCGATACCGAGCAACTTAAAACAAAGTACTTTCCTATACCGTTCCATTACAAGAAAAATATTTGTGTTTCATTCTTGAAGCGTGGGTTTGAATTCAGAAGAAAAACAAAACTTTCTGTAACATTCATGTAAAATATATTACGGTTTTTAGGATTCTGTAGACAAATGGCAAAACGGATCTCTCATAATTTCGTCTTTTTTTCTTTCTGTCTTTATTTGTGAAAATAATAAAAACTAGGGGTGGGTACCATACAAAAAAAGCGAAGAATGAGAAAATAATAGGCGTGTGTTTTTGTTTGATTTTTTTATTCAAGTACCGGCATGGGGTATCGTTAGATCTTGAAAAATGGCGACGGTGTTCCTAATGACTTTTTTATTTAAGTCAATGGATGTGGATATATTTGTTTCCTTTCTAAGAATTATAATAAATTTCTAAGGATTGTGTCTATAATTTTTGAAGCATAAATTGTGAAGAATTTTGAGGTTATGAAGCTCCAAAATTACTGTGAACGGATATATTTTAAACAATATTTAAATTATATGGTTTTTTAAATATAAGGTATTTTCATTTCAATGCTTTTTTATGATTCCATTTTCAGATAACAAAAAGACAAGAGATTTTAAATCTTTAGAAAACCTTTCCTAGTTCGTGGACCATTTACTTGCCCCATTTTATTTAAACTCTAGAGTCTGTCCCGCGGCTGAGCCGCGTGTCAAACTCTGGGCAGCAGCTTTATTTTAGTTACCGAAAAACTTAATTCGGTTTTTTCATATAATAAATAGTAACTAAGAAACTAAGTCCATATATTATAGTCTACACAACTGCCCAGCACATCATAGACGCGAGTCGAAGACAACCTGATTTGAAATAATACAATGAATGACATGTTGTTTATGACAATGTAGGTAAATTGAAAAACGCGATTGCAGCGCCATCTATTTTGCTAATCCGGTTATTCTTAGGAAATGACTTCATTTTATCGGAATAAAATGTCTCCTAAATATTAACTCGGGTTATAAACCAGCACTATATTGAGTTCCATTTATACACGTTCAGTAGTTTCCAAAAATTATGATATCGCAGCGCCATCTTTTTCGCTTCATTCGTCTATCCCACGAAAACGACGTTTTTATCAGGATAAAAAGTATCCTATGTCACGTCCGGGGGCTCTATGTCGAGTTTTATTAAATCCATTTAGTAGTTTTCATGTCATGCTCTAACAGATAAACACACAGACAAAATGACAAACAGGCAAAAATTCTACAAATTGCATTTTCGAAATCCCCGATGCGAATTATTCTCCTGATTTTTCACATTTTTAAACGCATTATACAAACTCAAACCATTTACATATTTATTATGGTATTGAAGATAAAGTGCTTAGTCCTAACCATCCCTAAACGCGTCATTCTTTTTCAAGTTACAGAAGAAAATAGAACCAAATACATATAATAAAAGGTTTTTAATTAAACTTTCCGTATCGTTATACAGGGACTAAGTCCGTCATTATGGTAGACTGTAAGAAAATTTAATCGCTGTTTAACATGCAAATTCCCGCAATATTCGCCAGGGAGGTCTTTAAAGAAAACATAAATGGTCTTATTAAGGTTTCCTAAAGTGTTTAGGCGGCCATTGTTTTCTACATTTAGTAATCAAGTCTCGTTTCAATTCAATTGCTGTTTTTACAAGGTTACACTCCTAAAGATTGTCTTATGTCATGTCTTATCGAGCCTTTACCTTCATTTTATCGTAAGCGACAATTTGACAATTTTGAAGTATATTTTTTGTTGCAAAAGGTTTTTTAAACTTTGCTTTAAGACTTTTAGTTGTTTTCATTTATTAATTTACCAAGTATCTATATTTTTTTTAGGAAAACCCACAAATCACATTAAAGTTTATACTGGTAGATTTTTTTAACAAAAACAAAACCAACTTCACACTATAAACCAAAATATAAACATTTAACTGACTTCTTTTGACAACATCTTGAAGTCGGTGTCAAGTAAACATAAAAGAAAAACAACAAATTTACAAACTATAGTATTTTTTATGTTTTACTTGACATCGACTTGAAGTTGTAGAAAGAAGTCGGTTAAATATTTATTTATTGGTTTTTAGTGTGAAGTTTTTGTAAAAAAAAATATTTAGTTGCGCAAATACTTCAATACGTTTAGAATTAATATATTAAGCATCTGCAGAAATTGTACAACTGGCAGGCGTATACAAATTTGCCATACCACTCTTCGATGTATGTGCTCTTCAAAATGGATTGCTTTCGATTTCCTTGCAATCCACAAATCAGATCCTGACTTGGTGACTATGGGACCATCTCGCGTGTTAAAAAAGAAATTCGAAAAGCGATCCACAATTGACGGAGAAATCGCGTAACATGACTACAAAAAAAAGCGCCCGTAGAAAAAAAAAATAGCACGTTTTTTAAAAAGGATTACTCTCGCATTCTCTGGGATCCACTCATCAGATCCTGACTTGCTGACCATGGAAGCGCCTCGGGAGTATACATACTTGCGAATAAGAGATAAAAATCAAAATTGGTCCACAATCGGAGTGCGTGACATCGCGTTACATGCATATAAAAAATTTAGCCCATGTCGAAAAGGTAATACGGGTATACAATTTTTTTTCCAAGAATTTAGGCGCATGGCGTTCTTTAATAAGGGTATGCACGATATCCCTGGTATTCGATCTACTTATCAAATTGACAGACTTGGTGACCATGAGACTACCTCGAGAGTAACACTTACGAGTAAAGAAAACAATTTGAAAATCGGTTTACAATTGACGGACAAATCCTGTTACGAAGAAATCGGTTAATAATTTTCGTGAGTTTCTCTAATTCCTTGAAATTCACTAATCAGATTCTGACATTGTGACAATGGGACGAACTCGGGAGTATAAACTTTCCATTAGAAAAAAAATATTTAAAATCGGTCCACAATTGACGGAGAAATCGAGTAACGAACATACAAAAAGAAACATAGAGATGAAACCTCCTCCTTTTTAAAGTCGGTTAAAAACCAATTTCATTCCAGAA
Source organism: Dendrolimus kikuchii (assembly GCA_019925095.2). Classification (NCBI taxonomy): domain Eukaryota; kingdom Metazoa; phylum Arthropoda; class Insecta; order Lepidoptera; family Lasiocampidae; genus Dendrolimus; species Dendrolimus kikuchii. The sequence continues at coordinate 7,321,919 of CM034401.1, forward strand.
GTATATATTTTTATAAAAATATCATTGATTTGTATATTTTTAGAGTATTTTGAAATTTTTTAACTTCTTATAAATATTAGACCAAAAAAATGCAGTAGTGAGCGCTATGCAGATGAGAACCAAGCAGCTGTGTCATATCAACAGCTGGCAAATATTACTTTAGGGTTAGGGTTATATTATTGATAATTACTTTGTACACAAAAAGCCTTATTAATTTTTACAGTGATTATAGGTACTTTTTGTAAATATATTAACAATTAAACTACTGTTACGAATTTGTAGGGGATTTGTAGGATGTAAATTCGAAAATGCCGATGGAATTATCACAACGTTTATTAGAAATACATACGCATAATTCACAGTTTTTACAAGTATAGCCGAATACAACAAAACCAAACCGTAGGGTAGAAAATAGTTATCACATGAATCGCGCAAAGTTTGTCGTTATAAGATACTCGCTCCGAAAGTGCACTAGGTAACGGTTCTTTCGCAGTCAGAACACGACTGGCGCCTTTGCCGACTCACCGACTCTCCTCCATTTGTAAATTAGACATGGCCTTCTCGCATTATGCCGCCCACTGGTTCTTGAAATCTTTAAATAGTAGGCTTAATGACTTCTACGAATTTGCATGAAATACCAACAGAGGAAAGAAAGTTTTGTGAAATCTTACGGCGACGTCAATAAAGAGATTAGCGCGAATAATAGATCACTCACATTCAAAGGGGTAATAAGACACCTGCAAAGGAATAGTATCGGCTTGCAACACTACAATATAAAATTAAAAAAAAATTTAAACTACTACAAACATTTTTACGCGGAGGCGTTCGTTCCCAAAACTGCTAGTCGCATTTTAATTGTATTAAATAGGAATTCATATCCGATAGAATTTATTGAAGGACCCTCCCCGCGCAATCCGACTCGCACATGCCCACTTATTTATAACGAGCTCCGCTTTAATTCGTTTCTTTGAAATAATTTGTGGGTTGATTGAGACCGTTGTAAAATATTACCGCCTGAAATTGTGACACTCTTTTGCTTCTAAAATGAGTTTCTGAACTTTAAAGTGAGGCAGTTATCAAACTCAGAAGCCTCGGCCAATTGTTAGTAATAATTTAAAAAGTTTTGAGCAAAGCGATGGCCTGGCAAGTGTAGGCAATGGTCTAGAATATCGTTACTGTCTACAAGATAATGGACGTTAAAATAGTACTCAAGCTAATTGTAATTAACAATTATAGCGTACAGCAATGCTACCGCGCGTATAACATTGATAACCTATGGAAATGCGACGGGGTCTTTATTCTAGGACAATATTATCTACGGCTAAATTTGATCACATTGTACCCGAAGGCCCAGATATTATAATCATTGTGAAAATTAAATCAAATAAATAATAAAATAAAATAAATTGAAGTAAAGAGAGTTTAAAAGGTACATCTCCAAACAGCAGAGAGGCAAATGGCTCATGGAAACTGATTACCATCGCCTATGGAAAAATTGTAATTTGGGGTTGTACTTAGTGACTCGATTGAATTGGAGGAGCGAGATGAAATGTTCCTCTACCTTAAAGCAATGATTTTCCAGCCGAAGTTAGTGTATTGCCTGGCAGACCTGGGCCTAAAATTCATTGTTGGGAATTTATATATATTCTCTGTATGTTTATTTTACACAACAACATCTATTGGTTTTTTAAGTGCAAGTGCAGTCCATTACAGCAAAACCAAGGTGCTATCAATGTGCTGCTGGCTTTGAAAGGGGGGAAAATGGAACCTGGCCAGAAACATCTAGAAACAGAATTCATAGTTGTTATAGCGGCATACTCTAAATCAAGGATAGTAGCCATCGAGACCGGCAAATGCCCTACCAACTGCTCACTGTGGGTTATTTTGTCGCATCTCACGACAGGCTGTCCAACCGCAAGAATTAATATTCTTCCTCCGTTCCTGTACAGGGAAACTTTCACTAAGGTTATGTTCCTCAGCAGTGAGGGACCTAGTCATAACAACAAGAAAGCTTTCGCTCAACAAATGAATTTAAACGGAGCGCTGTCTTGTCTTAGAATTTCTCCATTTCGGCACAGATAAACTTTCAATAAATCACTTTCATTTTATCCGTGCAGGAACGGAGAAAGAATACAATTTCCTGCGGCCGGGCGGCCTGTCGTAAGAGGCAACTTAACAACCCACAGCCAGGTGGTAGGGCATTTGCCCGACTGGATGGCTACCACCCCTGGTCTAAAGTTTGTCGCCTTAACAACCTTGAGTTGTGTTCCGACATTAGTGACCAGGTTCCAGTCTCCCTTAAGAGAGCAGCAACGCATTTGTAGCAACTTTGGTGTTGCAAATGTCCATAGGCGATGGTAACCGCTTTCCATCAAGTGGGCCGACTGCCTGTCTGCTGATCTCCTGCAATAAAAAAAAAATGATCAGCACTGAAGGACCTACTCAGAAAAATAAGGCACTCACGCACCAAATTAAACGGACAAAGACAGAAATACTAATGGAACTAAAACACATATTCTCAGGCTATGATACCTGCTTAAAATTCACCGCAGTTCTGGATTTTGACCGAGTAGCTACTGTTCCACGCGTTGAGGCCCTGGGGGGAACGATTGGGTTTACCAGTGTGATTGATTTATGACGGATTCTGTATGAAACACGAATATTAAACTGGGCCGAAAGGGGGTCAAACTGGAATACTGTAAATACATAGATAACACTTTATAGTACACCATTACAGAAAACTTAGAGGCAAGGGCGGCCTTATCTCCAAAGAAACAACCCGTGGTACTAAAAAAACAGATTACAGACTGGTTAGTCAAAATAGAGACTGAAAAAGCGCTGTCTCCTATTATATCAACTCTTTACTCTGTAAAACGCGGTAAATTTAATTTAATATACGGGTATGGCAACTCTAAATTACCACAGAGTATTTATACAATTTATACAAACAATAAGAGTAAACAATCTTATTTTTTACTAATTCAGCAACTTTCTTGTACTGCCTTTTCTTCAATTTGGGAGTCATGTAAGACAATACCTGCCGCACTTCACTTTTAATTGTTTTATTCATGTTTTAAGCTCGTAAATACTAAAACAAAATTTCACCATTCACAAAATGACAGTAATAACAACAGTATTTTGATAATATGACATTAATTAACATTTTTATTAGAATTCCCATGTAAAAACAGTGAATAGTTTGAATTTCGTTAACCAAACTCAAAAATAGTAATTTTTAATATAATATACTCGGGCAAATTCGTATTAGTCCACGACTTTGTGACGTACAAAGACAAAGTTTATACACGTATTGTTAATTTTCTAGCAGTAGTAAAAAAAAACAATTGTTTGATAAGATATAAGAACCAATAATAGCACGTTCCTATACGAAATATAAAACTCCTCGCTTTCCGATATGGTTTACCTCCCTCACTTGTTCGTCTTTATAAACAAAACAAAACAAAAGCTTAGAAAAAATTGAAAACTTATAACAATAGCATCGAATACGAAAGGTTCTCAACTTTAAGAAAGACATTCAAAAAGTAAAGTAATATCTGCTATAAGAACTATAAAGATACGGCCCAAAACAGTATCTGCTCAAACATTAAATTCTTCTGGAAGTTCGTTTCAAATTTAAAATAAAAAAAAAACCTTACCGCGCTCTATGCATTATCTTTCACAGTCAGCTTCATCTGTACTTTATTTTCGAACTTTTTTAATACTGTATACGAACCTACACACTTTGACATGGCAGCCACCTAACAACTATGCTGATAACAGTCCGTTAATCAATTATGTACATCTGTCTCTCTCTAAAATAAGAACGGCATTAAAAACACTTGACACACCAAAAGGCCCGGGCCCAGATACTTACTATACATCCAATTTTCCTAATTAAGACAGCTGACTCCATCTGTATACCTCTACACATAATATTTAATAAATGCCTTTGCGAAGGAATATTTTCATCTATTTGGAAAGAAGCTTATATTATACCCATTTTTAAATCGGGGTCTACTAAATAAGACATTTGTAACTACCCGCCCATCTCTATCTTGTCCGCCTTGTCGAAACTTTTTGAAAGACTTGTACATAATAATATCTGTCCTCTATTGCACGACTCTATCATTGGAAAACAACATGGCTTTGTAAAAAAAACGTTCTACATGTACAAATCTCATGTTATTTACAAACTACTTATTTGAGAGCATGGATGAAGGCGTGCAAGTGGACGCGATATACACAGATTTCAAAAAGGCTTTCGACAAGGTGGACCACCAGATACTATTACAAAAACTGGCCTACAATGGCATACGTGGCAATTTATTAAGATAGTTTGTTTCATACATCACAAATTCCACTCAAAAGTTCACCCTTCTTGGTCATTTTTCGGAAGTCACCTACACCGCCTCAGGAGTTCCCCAAGGATCAATTTTAGGCCCTGTATTATTTATTATTTTTATTAATGACATTAGTTCCCGCTTCCGTAATACTAAGTTCCTACTTTATGCCGATGACTTGAAGGTATTCCGTCGATCATACACATATAATGATTGTGTTCATATACAAGATGATTTAGATCGCCTCACTACATATTGTCTGAACAATCATATATATTTAAGCATCAATATGCAACTCGATAATTTTCACAAAAAAAGTTTAAAAATTAATTATACTTACAAGCTTATGAACATGTCCCTTTCCCAAACTGAAGACGTTAGGGACCTTGGGGTGGTCTTGGATAGTAAACTACATTTAGATCTTTACACACAACAGATTATTCGTAAGGCTAACAAAATGATAGGCTTTGTTAGGACAACAAGCAAATTCTTTAATAGGCCACAAACATATTTTTATCTGTATAACACGATTATCAGACCTCAAGTCGAATATACCACCCAAGTATGGAATCCTTATTATAACAAATACACAGATGCTATTGAACGAGTTAAAAAAATATTTCTACGTATAATGTACTATAGGTGTAGTAGCGGCCATCTCCCATACTTTCAATTGTTACTTAAATATAACCTACTGTTACTCTCTAATAGACGTCTTTTACTGGGTGCAATGTTAACTTATAAACTTTGTCACAATTATATAGACTTCTTGCCTCTTACTAATATTATAATTATGTTACTGCGTCCCAAGGACAGTGCTTAGACGTGCGGTAAAATTTGGGCGGCTTTTTTCTACGCCTTCCTGTCGTACTAACGCAGGACTTCGTGCCCCAATGTACCAACTCGTCAACAACTACAATATATATTTTGAAAACATCGACATCTTTGCACTTTCCTAGGGTTCTTTTTAAAAACATGTTATTAACGCCATTAAGGATCAGGCACTGTAATTTTCTGTCATTTTTATTTTTATTTTTCTGTCTCTGTTATCTTTATCCCTCACATATATGATATGTATATTAAGCGTGTTGATGTGTGTGTCTGGTTGCGCGTTCGCATGCCTGTGTGTGTGTGTGTGTGTGTGTGTGTGTGTGTGTGTGTGTGTGTGTGTGTGTGTGTGTGTGTGTGTGTGTGTGTGTGTGTGTGTGTGTGTGTGTGTGTGTGTGTGTGTGTGTGTGAGTGGGTGCGCCTGAGTTTTTGTATTAAAGTATTGTACACTATCATATTTTAGTTCGTGGATAATGTAGTTGGATAAGCACTGATTTTATACTATATACTTTTTATTATGTAAATTTAGTGTATATCCGTTTATTATCCTAAATAAATAAAATAAAATTATCAACCGTTCATTTGTTTTACTATCCTTTAAAGTTAGTCATAAGCTTATAATACTAAGATATAGGAACGAGTGATGAGCCAATAGAGCCTTAAACCACACATGGCTGCGCTAACATAATAGCAGACACATACACATCTTTAAATTAGAATTAAGCCCCAAAAATAAATTTATTAAACCTATGAGGGAGATGTGAGGGATGTTATTCAACGAAACTTTTGCACAAGCACTTATTATGTAGGTAAACAAAACCATCAAAGTCATTAGTACTTCAACAACAACTTTGTTAACCGTAATTTGAAATGGACTATGTTGACTTGTGTTACCAGCTGTTTTATTTTTTACTGAAATGTATATATTTCTGAACTTTGTTATTATTTTATGACTGATGTAAACGTTGTAAACCGGCGGCGGGCACGTTTGCACGTTTTGCAAGTCCCTGTAAAATGTATGAAAAAGCGTATGGACTTCTTATCGTTGGCCACTGCTGCACCAGTGGCTGTGGCCAGTGGTCCCTTTGCGCCCAACCTAAACGCAGTTCATTTTACAATAAGACTGCATCTCTCTGCGATTTCTACCCGTATGTATATTGGACAGTGTTCCGAGAAAGTGTTTAATCTAGTACCAACGCCACACTTTCACCACCATACTGCTCGCCATCTGCGGGATGTTCGCGCTCATTTCCTTGAGCTACGATGCTCAACTACGCAATAGTTCTCTAGACCGTTTATTACACGTACAATGTCGACTTGGAGGGAAATTACTGCTGCGGTTTTCCCTCTGCGTTACGACATAGGGGTCATTTAAGAAGGGCGTTATGAAATATCTTCGAGGCCGGCAACGCGTTGGCAACCATCAGGTGGGCCGTTTGCTTGTTTACCACCCTACGGCAATAGAAAAGATATAAAAGGAAAACTATGTTATAGAACAAAAGTAACAAAAATTAAGATTCAAAATTGATTACGCAAGTATATCCGCACAAAAAGTCCTTGTACATATAGTAATTATATTTTGTGATCTTACATACAAATCTTATACTCAATAGCCCCGTATCCCGCATTTGGTAACAATAATCCTTAATAATATAACAGTTTTTATATCAGAAATTGTTCTTTTAAGATTTCTGGTTCGACAGGTATATTTAAACTAGAAAACGGAAACAAGAAAAGTCAGTTAATAGGCATACATATTAATAATGATTATTTATTTTGTAAACTACTGGCAACCCTAAAAATGTCATGGTAGTCGTGTAACCCTACCGCCACCCTCGGCCCAATTAATGGACGGCTGTAATTTTTAACTGGCAACACCCGATGCGAACGGAAGAGTTCATTTTAATTTATCAGCCGTCATTTAACGCTTTTTTCCCTTTTTCATGTTGATTTAAATATATATTGCATAATATAGAGAGAATCCCATTTGTCCGTTAGATTAAAGGAAGTTGCACTCAAAATGTGATAAGTTTCGATAACGAGGATAAACTAACTTACTAACTAACTGCTGCGGCTCAACGACCCAAAATGAGCCTGGCCTCCAAAATTAGAATACTCCACTCCTTTCTGTTCAGCGTAGTCTCCTGCCAGTCATAGGCTGAAGCTCGCGCAGATCAGCCTCCACTCTACGTCACTCCAGCGCTTTCTAGGCCGACCAACTAGTCGCCGTCCGTTGTTCTACCCAGATAGGCTCTTTTCGCCGCACGATCCTCCCCCATTCTATGTAGGTGGCCAATCCAGCGCAAGCGACGTACCTTGCTCTCGCCTATTATACTGGGCTGATCCACCAGCTCTCCGATTTCGGCATTTTTTCGGATCCGCCTGTTGCCATCGCTTCCCCGTGTCGGATCGAGGATCTTTCTTTCAGCCACCAACAGCTCGATCTCCTCCTTAAGCGTTATGGTCCAAGCCTCATATCCGTATATCAATATTGGGCGTATAACAGTTTTATATATACGTATCTGGGTCCTATGGCTAAGAAGCTTGAATACCAGCACCTTATGAAGCGCAGCGGTACATCGTAGGGTATTTTGAATCTATGTCTTCCTCTCAGATGTCAGTGTCTACTAGAGTACAGCCCAGGTATTTAAATTTGGACACTTGTTTGTAGCTGGTATTTCCAACATGCAATTTCTCTCTGTTCACACGAGTGTTCTTATAGCGTCTCATGTGGAAATACTCGGTCTTGTCGTGATGATTAATCACGATCAATCAATCATGCCGAGGATAAGCATAAAATAAATTGGGTACATGCCTAGCAATCCGCACACAATGACCATTCTGAAGAGGTAGCGATGGTATACCTACTATTCTTGTCATTTGATTACGAAACTATAAAAAGCATTTAATCAAAAATAGCCCATAATATCTCAAAAACTACTCGACGGATGATGAACAAAACCAATTTACATTGAAAATATATGTGGTGCCCTATAGATTTGATTTTTGTTATAGAATTTCAGACCTTATGGTTCAAAAGTTAAAGAAAGGGGCAAGATTTTTACGACTTTGGGAACTAATATCTCATCAGCTTTAAACATACTTAATTTAACAAGTCATTAAGGACATGTTATATAAGGACAACACGTGTCCTTATGTTTTTCAAAATCTAATTAGTGATGCCTCACACCAGTATGTACACTAGAAAATATTTTAAATTTCTCATACTCGGAAAGTACGCTTGAAGTTACTAGAACAAAAGACGAAAAAAGTACTATTCATCCATGGGAAATGATTTTGCCTGCTGTCAAAAAATTAAAAGCTATGCGAGCCATGTCCAAACTTTTTATATAGCTACTGTTAATCACGGCATAAAATTGTAATTCAAAAATATCAACAATTTTTTAACATGATTTTATATTTATAAATTACTTGTCTCGAAATTATAATATTTTTAGCTAAATATTCACTATCATCAGTGATGAAAAAATATCGGTAAAATACCACAGAAAAAGCAATTTACTTCACGACGTATCATAATGTAACGTGTAAAATAAGTTCGTCATATTTAGATATGGATTTTACGCCTGATTCCACTAGAGAAGTAGTTGTATGTTTAAAGTTTTTATTTACTTTCCTCATACTTGATATGAAAATCAGAATGTTGACCTCGGATGAAAGACCTATTTAGGCACTCGAACTATTAACATCCTCGCTACGTACGTAAATAGGGCACTTTCATCCCTCGTGTAAAAACTTACTATTAATCCTATATACATATTTTTTCCTGTAAAATTTAATCCATATATGTAGATCCCAAGAAAAACGATTATGATATATACTGACAAAGGGACGAACATGACCAATTCCTAAGGAAATACTTTCTACTTTTTAATTGCTGAAATATTTCAAGCGCCTGTACAAATTACACTACTGCCTTGCGTATACAAGTTTTATCTTTAAAAGAGTGTGGGCAATAAGAGTTTCTCTCGATTTCCCTGGGATCTATTCATCAGATCCTAACTTAATGACTATGGGACTGGGACAACCTCAGAAGTATTCGAGTAAATAAAATTTTAAAAAATCCGTCCACAATTGAAGGAGAATTCGCGTAACATACAAAAAAACATGCAATGGAATTGAAAACCTCCTCGTTTTGGAAGTGGGTTAAAAATCATTACGAAACCCAAAAAGTAATAAAAACATTAACAATAATAAATATTCCCTTAAAATATAACATGTTACGCGTCCATCGCTCGATGCGACACGAGGGAAATACAGTATATTTTCCTTGGCCAAGACCATTTTTAATTTTAAATTGGAGTCCAAGCAGCCCCCAGTGTGCTGCCAACCGAGAGCATGGATGGGATAGTGCCTTTGGGCTATAGCAAGCTTCGAGAATCCCATTGGGAGATATAAAAGGGGAACCACACACGTATTCGCAAAACATTTGTAGATGAAATCTTAAAAAAGTATTTTTACTGTTAAAATTTTTAATAGTACTATAACACCGTGGCAAATAGAATTTGGGACCATAATTTGACAAGCTGGGTATAGTCTTTCTACTCCTTTATTACTATCTATATAATTTATTATTTTACACCATATCACTGCAAGATAAGAATACATTTAGGCACTGCTGTCTTTACGTAAATTAGTTTGAATCTACTTTGCCTGGATAGTTTTAGAGTCAATCTATTCATCTAATCAAGATATTGCGACCGCATACGTACATATATTACACGTTTTTATGTAGGTACTCGTAAGTCATTTATCTGGCTAAAAAGTGAAAATCAATTTCATTTTTAACTAAATAACGGTGTCTCTGTAATACCAATAAACGTAAACAATGTGTGTATATGTGATTTTAAAACTTGGAATGTTGGCGATATAGTGTCGAGAACTTTTTGGCTACCCTCATCTTGAGTGCTCACTGTAGGACGGTGGTAAATCTCCGAATTTTGCCACTGGTTACGATTCCTATGAAATATAATGAAGAATTCAACTGTTTTTCTTTTTATTTATACCAATTCATAAATTACCGTTTTTAGAATGTTTGTCTTCCAATATGGAATTATGCCTCGAATAGATTCGAAAACGAGATGACTGATTTCAAGAATTTAATTAATAGAAATTAAAACAAGAATTTAAATTTTCTTGTATTTTAATTTTAATATCTTGCAATGATTAGAAAATATAATAATGAACATAAATGTTCGTAACGATTACTGTCATCTAATGGTTATACATATAACCTGTAAGGGTCAGCGCAGACAGAACGGAGCGCAGCGGAGAAGATTTTATTAATGTACTTGAAAATAAACTTTAAAATTATAGCAATAAAGTGCATAAATGCTTGAACCTGACAAACACGTCCTCGAACATACGCGGGAATCCTCGCGTGGCGTCGGCTCGGCGCCCGCGTCGTACACGTATTTTCAGTGTTGTCACTGAGTTTAAAGAGGGATGATGTCATTTTTTTTTATTTTAAATTCGAAGTACCTACATAACGAATAATAAATATAACCATCATTATACATTTATGAAGTTGCGTTGTTTGTTAAAAATAATCTACATTTATACACTAAATGCAACAGTAAACGACATAACAGCTACCTGCTTTCACTTCCTTCAAAAACCACTTTGTTTCAAAACAGTCTATTCTACGACTGTTTTGCGACTAAAATTTACAAGAAATTACCACTGAAAATTAAGGAACTCAACATCAAAAGCTTTAAATTAAAATTAAGACAATTATTAATAAATAAAGCATATTACACAATACATGAGTATCTTTCTGACCGAAATACTAATACACAAGTCTGATTTTGTGACATGAGGAATCATAATTATTATTAAGCATTATTACTATAAATTCTATATTAATCCAGACATTAATGGGATAATAATATCCCAGTCCACCATCGTTGACGAACTTTCGCGACAAACTGGCATTATTACTGTAGAGTGGTAACCCAGAACGGTTTACTCGTGCAGTCTCGCGAGGTCGCGCACAAGCTCGAGCATACGCGATCCGTAAAGAAAATGCTCGAGACCGCGCGGAGATTATTCCTCTCTATCTGCGCTGACCCTTACTGCTATTTAGTGGGTATCACGATCATCATGACACCCTATCATATCCGGGAGTCCAAATTTCCTATGAAAGAAGTCGCTGGGAGAGCTATTTACAAATCCGATCTTTTTTCACGATACATCATCCAATGCTATGTAGACCACCAACACAAAACACAACTACAAAATATGTCACTATAAATATACGTATGTGTATATAAAACGATTAAACAATATTCTCTCTATGTGTAATATTTCATAGCGATTGATTTTATGTGGAATGTGTCATACATACCATCGCGGCGAAGCGATACGACAAATCATATTTACCATATTCATTCGTCACACATCAGTGCCGGTATTGAGCACATTGAACCATTAAATTTAATTACAATGAACAATACGGATGCTGGAAAAGAATGATTAACAATTTTAATGGATATGGAGTTATATAATACTGGCAGGCCGTAACTTCGTCTGCATTTGTTTTGAAAATCCACAATACGAACAAAACCATCAAAGACATCCTGCTCATACGCTTCTGCTTATTTTTGGATCGCCTACCGAGCACTATGACGCGGATTTCTCGCTTTTTTTGCGGGCCGGCCATACTGCACGTCGTCGGACGCCATAAGATGGCTCATAGCGGCCGCGTTTCTATCTATAGCTATCTATCCCTCGAGAACTGTATTAAACGTATGCCCTTTTCTATACTCCTATCAACGTATATGCAAAATGTTATGATGTTCAGTTAAGCAATTCAGAGGAAAAAGCGTAACAAATAAACTAACGTTCGCATAATATTAGTCAGAATTATGCCGAAGCTTTCAAACATTTCTAATAAGGTAGATACAAGTTAGCAAAGCAATACATTATATGAAATAACTATGATTCGAGAATGAATGACCTCTAGCGTATAAGTTGCAGTAACTGTGAGTGCACACCTGCTTACTAATCTATAATATTATAAAATTTTAAACATGCCGTGTCGGTACATTGAAGCTATTAAAAACAACTGGAATAGCTATATAAACAATACAGAACACGATGCATTTTTTAGATTTCTTGTCTGTTTTTTGTGTTTGTCGGTTTGTCTGCTTTTCGGGATTCACGTAAAAACTATTGAGCCGATTTCAATGCGGATTTCACTGACCGACAGCAAATTCTTAGACTCAAAATCTGCGCTACTTTTTATCCTAAGAATCCCGCGTGAATTTTCTAGGAATTATATAAAATGGCCAGATTGAAAAAAAATCTAATTCCAAAATTTTTTCACTAATCGATAGCAAATTTTGTGTAATAAAATGTGTGATTTTGTATCCCGGAAATCGCACGGGAATTTTCGCTGAAGCGGTTTGAAGTTGTACGGGTACATAAAATTTAGTTTCTTCCTACACAGTTTTCACTAAAACGATAGCTTACATTTTTTTTAATGCTACGATACTTTGTGTTCCGGGACTCCTGCGGGAATTTTCCCGAATGTGGTACAAATTAGTTTAGATTGCATAAATGTTAGCTGATTTCGATACGATGTCACTTAAACGATAGCTTAAGTGCTTTTTTAAGTGTTGCGAAACTTTATACTTCGGTAATCTCGCAGGAATTTTCCCGTGAGTGTTATTCATTATATTACTTCAAATCAGGTTAGCTTCGACTCCTCTGTTTTGCTAGGTAGTTGTCTAGATTACATGAAATTGGTTTCTTTGTTATATTATATGTAAAAAACCGAATTGAATTTTTATGTTAGTACAATAAAGCTACTGCTTAGGGTTTGACACGTGGCGTAGGCACGGGGCAAACTCCAGTACATAAATATTATTGTTAATAGTTAACCAAAATATTGCTATGAGTTACAGGACTCGAATTAAAAATGCCGTTGGAATTACTATAGAACTTATTAAAACTATACAAACACGTATAACACAGGTACAAACATAACCGGACGCAATAAATCCAAAGGTAATGCACAATTCAATAACACGCGCAAAGTCCGTCACTAAATGTACACACGTCTTGCCTCGCTTGTGTTATCGCTTTAACTGCCGGTCTCTCCATCGGCCCATTGCTTTATACTGCACCGATACAATACGGCTGCCAACCGGTGTAAATCGGATTTTTTAGAATCAATTCGACACACCTGTCTAATGACTGTCATAAAACATTACAATATACAATAGCCTGTTTTCCTAATTACAAATTTTAAACACAAAGCAAACAAAAGAAGTCCAAGTGCCGAAAAAGATAATAAAATGTGTTTCTACGGACGCAGGTGTGATTTTGTCTTTTGTCGGCATTCGGTCGTCACAATATACATAAGAGAAGGATTAGCCCCTATAGATAAATAGCATTAGCGTTAAACTAATAAAATAGAAAATGTATGGGAATGACTTATCGTTACACTAAGTATTATGTCCTTCCCATACATCTTCATTCTGCGCTAATTCCACTTGTCCGGGCATCTGGTAGTAGATCGATACACGACGTGTAAAGTTGTTTAGGTAATGTAAGTACAAAGCTAGATTTGAGTTTTTAACTCGTTGAAAGTAATTTTTAGCCTTAACCATTTTTTTCTACTTTAAAGTAGAAAAATTAGACTGATGACATTTATAAGAATTACATATTGCATTCATTTATTCGAAAGGTTTTTTATACTGCGGTGTAGTGTAGTGGATCCTAAATAGTGCACTACAAATACAAATGTGGTGCCATTATTTAGAGCGTAATCTTCAGACTCAAACGGCGCAAGGCGTGTGACATAAACATATCGCTTAACTACACTGTTTTTAAAGTTGAACGAATTGATAGTGTGCTGCCATAGATAGCAGTTCTAGTTGCAAAGATATGCATAAACATTTATTACATTAAAAAAAGTTTTTCAGTATGAAAGCTTGAATCAACTTCAAACGATCGGTAATAATGCAAAATGAGCCCTGTCATTCGTACATTCTTACCTCACATATTTTGACTTAAATTATAATATCACTATGAGATACCCACGACTTCGGCCACGCTTCACTTGAAATTCCCCCGGGATTTCCGGGACACAAAATACCGCAGCATTTAAAAAATAGTATAATATATCGTTTTAGTGAAAACTGTGTCGGAATAAGCTAATTTTTACGCACCCGAACAATTACAAACCGCTCCTGGTAAAATTCACGCGGTATTCCCGAAACATAATATATCACACATTTTATTACATAAAATGTGCTATCAAACAATCAGAAAATCACATTGGAATCCGAATTTTTTTAAACGTGCCTATTTAAATCAGTCCCAGAAAAAAACCAGCTCTCTAGACTAGTTCGCTATGAGCTATAAGGGACTCTAGACTAGTTCGCTATGAGCTATAAGGCCGCCCATTGTTCTAGTAGAGATGTATTTATATTAATTGATCAGGTTTAAGTTTATAGTGAACAATAAAGAGTTTTCATTCATTCATATTTTTTCTTTGAATATTCTATAGGTGACTAAGGTCCGTTCATCTCAGTCGCGTAATTTATTAATATCTCAGTGTGAGAATCACTGACAAAATATACCTACATATATAGTATGTATACTTAGCAATATGGACCTTGCAAGTGTTAATTGTCAATAAATCAATATTTGCTTCATGAGCAAGAGGTATGGCAATCAACTTGAACAAACAATAAACTGAACTAAATAACTTCTAATAAAAGTTATCAGAGAATGAAAAATCGCTGTTATTATAGCATAACTTTCAAAGGTATAAACACAATATATCAAAATAAAAGTGCTATAAAACAGATCATAAAATATTATTGACTACTACTACTTGCCGCAAAGTACTTCAAAGAGCTTTTCCAATAATAAAACTGCGACATAGGACGACTTTGGACCGCTTTGAAGACATACAACAGACTATAATAATCCCGTTTTTGTGTTCCTTTAATTAATTACTACACTTCGAAGCAATGGATTAGGGTCACTAATATTACCTTATTATATACCCACAAGTCGATGTCTCAGTGCTGAGTACTGTGCATAAGTTTTTTTTTTATAATGCAGGAGGCTGGTTTTTTCTTGCAACACACACTTGGGCCATGTATTAATATGCGGAGGGAGGCGAATGCAGCGCCTAATGCCGCCTGCACGAGTGCGTGTACGACTCTCGTAGGATATCAGTACCTCTATACGAAGGAAGAGCCGACAAGCTACCCGCTAAACCTATCTTGCACACCGACGAACACACCTTGCAAGAGCTTCATGGGATCCTGAACAGAGTTACTGCACCGTGACGTCCTAGCGTGCGCATGCGTCACGCGGGTACTGACGTCAGTCGGGGTCCCGGAGGCGCAGATATGCGCAAGATCTCCTCTCGTAATACCGCTGCGGCCCTGTAGCATCTAGGGAGCAGAGGAGTCTTCATCCCTGTTGACGAAGTGAGTTTGCCTTTCCCGGGGCATTCTCAAGCACTGATGCGCTAGGATCAGCGTGGGCGTAACTACGTTCTAAGTCTCACGCTCTTCCTGCCATAAGCGCGGGGCACATGGGAGGAGGGTGGTTTTAGTGGAGTATTGAGTCTTCGAGTCTCCACACAAGCCGGCGATTTGACTCTGGTGCGCCCATTCGTGGGTGACACCTCTCGTCGATTTGGCCTAGTCCCTAGTAAAGGACCCGGTAGTGTGCGAAACGCATTTCCCCCGCCTCAAAAAAAAACACCGTGACGTCCTAGTGTGCAAGCTTGTACCCCGGGGAGCAGGGCGTACCACTACATCAGCAGAGTTAAAGGTCCACTGTTACCCCCGTATACAGTGGTCCTCTGCGAACTGTACTCAACTTACGAATTATTACGCATAATATAAACATTTATCTACAAAAAAATTTACTGGTTAGAATTTACCTTTAGGTAACGAAATCGAAGCCCAGAACTTATCTGTAAACAAGAAACAGGTATAATGTATTTATTTAGCATAATGAGTATTAGGTACCAGTATACAGAATGTACATACATAGTCTTTTGTGTTTTCTTACACATAAATTTGGTACATTTTATACTGTATGTAAAATGCATATTGTTTTATTTTTAAGTATCTGTTACGTAATAGTCAGATTTAAATGTTTAATTTTTTTTATCTGCTTTGAGTTTTTTTCTAGATTTGATTTTTAAACAAGATTATGATAAAAATTAAAACATCGTGAAACATAAAATAATCAGTACGTATTGATACGCGTCACATACATTCGAAAACGCTTTTTATTTCAATCAAACAGTTCTATTCTAGAATACGAGCCTCAGTATACAAGCTCATGGAAAATAAAACAACACATATTGCAACTAAAAAGTAGCCTTGATATTGATATTCGACATTGGATTGAAGATTAATTTTAATGACCCAATTTCCTTGCTCCCAAACGTACTTATCATGATGTGATTCGTTGAACCACAGTAATTGGTTCGATTAATTAGAAAATACATAAGACAAAAGGAACTACGATATTGTTTATTGGTCTCTTTATATTCTAGCCTTTATTATTTTAAATACTTTTTTGATAATATTTTCTTAAGTTTTCGCGACTTGTATACATAATAAAACTACGTTTTAACGGTTTTAAGTTGTAGGTAAGGTGGTACCACCTGTTTGGGATCCAATTATCAAAACTATTAAGATCCAAACCCAGCAAAAACCAGCTGCCAGACCTCGAGACACTGTGAGCTCTTTCTGCGTACAACGGAATACAAACCAACTTGACTGATAATTACTTTTATTTTTCCTTCCACTCATTTTAATATTATATAAAATTATTAGAGCTAGGCATGTTAGCTGAAGAGTTTCTTGCGCCGCTTCTTCTCTTCAAGCCATAACATGTTGCGAAGCGGTAGTAAATTAGATTAAGCTCCCATAGATTAAATAATAACCATAAACAAAATTAAAATTAAATAATTAAAATTAACAAGTTGGCGGTAAGCTAAATAAAACTTTAACAATACTCGTTGACACTTGACATCTTTGTCTTCCGTGATCACGGCCACTGAAAAGTGGCCAAAACGTCGGAAAAACCAAAATCAAATAAAATTACCGCGCTTAAAACCGTTAAAACGTAGTTTTATTATGTATACAAGTCGCGAAAACTTAAGAAAATATTATCTCTACTCAAAATAAAATAAAAATATTGGTATCAATACAGATTCTGAAAGGTAATAAAAATACCTTTCAAACAAGCCCAGATTGAGAAATCTACTATAATTCTATCCGATTTTATGACGAATTTAATTAAATTATTCTATGTATATATGGAAAAATATCTATTTTGAAATTTTGGGGGGCTCCAAATCCGACTTAGAGCTATGGTCTCTAGAGCAAAATTTCTCAGAATCACCTATAGATTACGTTTTTGCTATACGCTTTATCAAAAAAAAAATTAACCCGCCCTAATATATATATATATATATATCCTACATAACCAGATGAGGTGAAACCATAAACCCGTGGTCCTGTCATAAGGGTGAAGACGAAACACCGACGGGTTTTATTGGGTATCCCTGACTACGGCGTGGCATTAGTATTTCTTGCTTGCGGTGCTACTGCCACCCCAACATGGCAAATCCGACACACCCCAGCGCGGTTCGCCCGCGGTGGGTAGCCCAAATACGGATTTCTCCTCGTTAAAAAAAAAATTCATCAGAATAATAATTCACTTTTTGATTATTATTTTTTTTATCGAAAAATTAAAAGAAAGCTATTACGATCGTTAAATTTGGAATGACTGTTTGTTAACGCCGACCTATTTGGTCACCGCCTCTTTGTTTCCTTTTTTTCTTTCTCCGCATCTGTCACTATGTAATGTGACATAGTCTACGTGCGACCGGTGAACACTCCGCTGCTTCCGCACAAACCTCGCCGCGTTTTGTGTGTTGTGCCGAATTTTATACCCGGTTTTTTGTTTTTTCAGGCGGGGGAAGTGCTATTTACGCACAATACCGGATCCTTTGCAAGGGATTAGACCATACTCGATCATGGAGGCATTCCCAGAAGGGGCAATCCAAACAATAATCAACCGGCTTGTGTGGAGACTCGAGCCCAAAATGGCTAATACCCACTAAAACCACCCTCCTCTGATGCCCCGCGCTTATGACAGGAAAGGCATGAGACTTAGAACGTAGTTACGCCCACGCCGATCCTAGCGCAATAAGTGCCTGAGAAAGCCCCTGGAAGAGCTAACTCACTTCGACGACAGGGGTGAAGACTCCTCTGCTCCCTTGATGCATGAGGGCCCCTGAAACAGTAATGATCATCGCTCTGCAGCTGTGATTGCACCAGGCTGCCAAGCGAATCAATCGGACCGACTATTGTCTCGAGTTCAAACCTCTGTCGTGCCCAGGCTGCGCACTCGACTAGCGTATGAAACGCCGTGTCAAGCGCGCCACACTGGTGGCATTGGGGTGAAGGCTGACAGCCAGCAATTTGAAGGTTAGAGTCCCGCGTTTCCGCGAGAGCCATCGCAACAGCTGCGGTCGAGTCGCTTCCAGCGTATCAACGCCGGCCACAGGGTTTTCCAACTCTACCGACCAAGATTAGCAGAACCGCGCTGGGCAGAGCAGAGCTCGTTGCTGGCGGTCGTCTTTCGAGGGGAGCGGTGTTTGGGGAGGAGGTTTGGGAGGAAGGGGAAGGAATACAAGAATTTGGAGTGGAAAGGTGGGACACCACTGTCACGGAGTGAAGGGGGGAATGTGACAGTGGCCGCTAAGGGCCCCGGGGACGCATCCCCTTGTACCGCTTCCTGGACGGAGACGAGTCCAGGGCGGCACCCCCTGTGGGAGAATTTTACACCCGCTTACATCAACCCGCGCGCTGGAAGGTGCACGCTGTACCGTTCCAGCTGGTCCACTAATTGAAGGAACCGCAAAACGCCAAGAAAGGATCACGAGGAAGAAGTACCTGCCGCTGCGAAGCCCGCATCGTTCGTAGCGTGTCTTGTGCGGCGACCTTATCCTGTAAGTCCTTTCCATCTCTTTTATCCCCGCTCCCGGCCGCGCCAACACTGTTTAATGTAAAAAAATATGTTTTAAAACTAATAAAATATTAAACAGAAAATATGTTTCTGCAATATATAGATAAATTTTTCAAGTGGGCCTTCAGGGCCAAATCCTAAACTATGCTAGATAGCGAAAAACACTGAAAGGAGTCCCGAGGTCGATTTTGATGATAATTAAAGTGGCATCATTATATTTGTGAAAAATCTCTAGTCAGACATCGTATCGGCGGATTTTGAAAAAATAAACAAACTGTTTATTATTATTATACCAAATTGTAATATAACTTGTACGTACGGATCAATTTCTAGGAAGAAATATCAAACGGAAAACCAAGGGAAAGAGTTCTTTTGAATGTTCTATTTTCCATACATAATTTAACCTCAATTTTGTTCAATATGGAAATAATGAAAATCGTTCTGTTTTTAATAGGCATGAATCGCACGTTACACAATCCATTAAATCAGTAATTGTTTACAATATAATACAATGATTGCGTTTAATTGCGGTACAATGACCGGCGCAAGTTGATGTTTAATTAATGCATGGGGGTAAATAGAATATTTTGTTCAAACGCTGCTCTCTTCCTTGGTTTACCGTTCGAAATTCCTTCACAAAAATTGATCCTTACAAGCTACACTATTTGATATAATATGGTATTGTTTATTTTTTCAAAATCAGCCGATTCGAATACTGACTTAAAATCGGTCTCGAGACTCCTTTGAATGTTTTTCGTTATCTGGAATAGTTTAGGATTTGGCCCTGAAGGCCCACTTGAAAATTCATTCATTCATTCAGAACTCTATTTTGACACACACCTTCGTTTCACTTACATTCAAAATTCATAATGTTAATGGCAAGTGATACGGTGTTAGCCCATTTAACACTACCTCTGGTGTAGTTCGCGTTGTATTCTGGCAGCACAATAGTAGCACCTTTATTGTTACAAATATCCATAAGCAACTTTACACCAGAAGCAATAAAAACAATATGTAAATTCGTTGTGATAATTACGCAAAGGCCTACCAACACCGACTGTACATTTATCTATAGGTCATAAATTCCCAATTAAATGACGATTCACGGTTTACGATCTAACCTCGAAGCTTTTAATTTGTGACCCGGTTTAGTTCGATTCAAATCCATCATTAGAAACCTTTACAACCCAATAGGGAAACCAAACAGGAAAAAATATTGCCACTGAATACCGCCGATAAAATGAATTGCGACAACCTCGTTAGAAGGAGAACCCTAATTGTGAAGATTGATGTTGAGAGGCTGCGTAACAACAAATAATGGATAGATCAAGCCAGGAATAGTCAACCATTACGTTTGGAATACGTTGCCCGGGTGTCCTTCGGGAGAACGCTGTTGGACTAACCTCCTACTAAAGTGTGCTGTCCTTATACGTAATTCAAAGCTAAATTACTACGGCTCTTGAGTAATTTGTCTGTATTTCATGTGATTAAGGATTAGTTTGAAAAAGTATAGAAATAAGAACGCTTGATCAATAAAAAATATTCTCGCGGTACAAGCATGTCCCCTCAACCACCAGAGCCCGACGCATGTGAAAACCTTCTGATAGAAATTTCTGTGGGGCATACAAAAGTGTTAATTCGTGTGTTTTACAGTCCGTCCCTACGAGTTAATTATTACTAATTTTTTGAAGCACTTATGGAAAAACTTATCCCTTTGTAATCACTCCATTATTATGGGGATTTTAATACATGTCTGCTTAAACGCGACTATAGTTGTTCATCTTTTGAAACATTAATTAAATATCTTAATTTATCAATTCTTCCTTCTTGCCTAATGCAACTGACTCTCTCTTAGATTTAATCTTAGTGTCCTCCTCCTCTCATATCAGTAAACATGGTCAACATTCGGCGGACGCTTTCTCGTACCATTACATAATTTTTTTATCACATAATATGTGTCCTCCAATGGCAAAATCGAAGTTGATATTCCAGCGTAACTTCCTAGCTTATTTCTTTAGAAACGTAACATGACTACTTTATGTTTGTCAACACTTTTTTCTGAAATATTAGTGAGGTGACCTTATGATTCGTTTTGAAGTTACGTGACATTACGATTATACGAAAAGTTTAAACATAAATCGTTATTAAGTTATGCATATTTGCTATATATTAAAGACAGAAAGGGTTGGGTATAGATATAAACCCGGATAAATTTAATGGTGAATGTGTTTGGGAATATATTTAAAACTTATTTACAACAACTAAAACTGGTTTTGAGTGGCGAAGAAAGGTTTTTAATTAATTATGGCAATTGAAAATTCACGACAATGATCTGGTAATTTTGACAATAATAAAGTGTGATTAACTACGATGAAAAATACGACAATGAAATACAGTTTTTTTTTCTTTATGGTTCGATAACTCTATGTGGAGATGTCACTCTGATAAACATAGAGATGTCATTGTAATAAACATTTTTTTCTTAGAATGTTTTCAATATGCGTAAGGCTAAGGCGGGAGCTTCGCTTCGTATCGCTCCCGTCTTAGCTTTCATGGTCATTTTTTTATAACCACCCAAAATTCAATTAATATCAAAAGAACTGGCTGCTACTCAGATATCCGGTACCCGAATTTTATTAGTGGGTGGATGGAGTGGGTAGGGGGAAGGTACACTTACACCTTTTTACCCCTATGGTCCGGAGTTCTTGAAATATTAATTTTTGGTAAACATAACCTCACCTATTTTTTCACCAATATTATTGTCATAGGTGGTGAATCGTCGCGACCAGTGACCACAACAGTGATTTAGGATAGGTTAGCTTTAGGTCAGAACCGACTGTGACCATTCAATATTTATTTAATATACACAAACAGTTACGACAAAAAAATTATTACTTTTACTTACACTATTTTTCAGTTATTTTGTGCAAGTGGCAAGACGAATCGCAACAAAATTTTAACTTGAAGTTTTACGGGCAGATTGTTAATGTACTAGTCCAATTTGAAAACATGACCGTAAAACTTCAAGTTAATATAAGATAACATAACAAAAAAACTGAATTCGATCTGGAACCAAAAAAAACATGCATAGTCTACTCTAAAATATGTCGCCTATCACCACGTGATATACCTTCTACCAACTCCACGCGGCCGTAACGCTTTTTCGTGACAGAAAAAATCTTAATACCCCCCTATACCCCGTCTATATAGGAGTTTCACTTCAATAATTAAAAGTTGAAAATAAACTAGTTAAGAAAAACAGACTTTAAAGTAAAATTAATGTCTGTGGATTGTCCACACAATCAAATATATATATATATATATATATATATATATATATATATATATATATATATATATATATATATATATATATATATATATATATATATATATATATATTTATGACTTACTATGACTTCTGCAATGACACTGCCAAAAACTTCTCTGTTATTTTTCCAGTTTAGCTAGGTAACCAATTTATTTAAATAGAGAACACTAATTTTTTCTCTAGGACCAGCTACAACTCCAACACTTCCCCTCATTGAAATGTTTTAAACTCCTGACTAGTCTTAGCGCTGCACATAGTTGGACAAGTCTGGATATAGGCACTCGTTTTGTAAATATCTCTGCCACTTGATTGGAGGTGCCTATTCTCATCACACTCACTTCTCTATTAAGAACCTTCTCGCGCACCAAGAAATGTCTAATTTTAATGTGCTTCGTCTTCTTATGAAACTCCGGGTTATGAGAAAGACGAAGAGCAGCTTCATTGTCAACTTTGCGTGATGGAACATCGTTGAGCTCCGTTAAATGACTATAAATCCTTTGCAGCCAAATGAGCTCTCTTGTGGCTTAACTCGCAACAACAATTTCTGCCTCTGTGGTGGAAATAGCGACTGACGCTTGTCTTTTTACAGCATACATGCATACTACGCCACTTGTTGAGCGTCCTGTGTGTTGATGTCCACCATGATCAGCATCGCTATATCCATCTATGGATGTACATGTGGCATAGCTCGATTTGTGCTTGATACTCAAAGGTTCTGTTCCTTTTAGGTATCTGAAAATCTTCTTTGCCATCTGCCAATCCAAATTATTACGATTTTCTAGCTTCCTAGATGCTACACTAACAATATATGCGATATGTGGACGTATGCCTACCATCAAATAGGCTAACGCACCTCCAGCTTATCTATACGGAAACGCTTTTTTTCTGAATCCACTTCCTAACTGAAGAGTAGGTGTCACCGATTCCTTTTGAATTGGTGTGAAAATTGGATTACATTCCACCATGTGGAAGCGCTCTAAAATCCTTTTTGTATAAGCTTTTGGTTTGATAGTTATAGACTGACTATACTCATCTCGATGGATCTCCAATCCAAGATAGTATGTTGCAGGCTTAGAAGTGATCTTTAATTTCTTCCTCAACTCGTCTAGAAAATAATTAACCACTTTTGCATTTTTTCCAGCCGTCTACTAGGCCGTCGTCAACATACAAGATTATCAAAATTTTCTCATTCTGCTGCTTTCTAAGAAACAAACAAGAGGCTTCATCACTTTGTTTAAAGTTCATGTCTAGTAGTTCAGCAAAACAGGAATTTCAACACCTGGGATCTTGTTTCAAACCATATAGGCTTCTTTTGAGTTTCCATTCTTTCTGGGATCCGTCGTCAAAACCGTCTAGTTATTTCATGTAGCTTTCCTCTGTTAATTTGTCATTTAAGAATGCTGTATATACGTCAAATTGTGTTAGCACCAATTTTTCTTTAGCTGCTACACGTAGTTACACCCGTATTGTACCTAGTCTTGCTACTGGACTGAAAGTTTGGTCGTAATCAATGCCTTTTCGCTGCTTGAATCCCTGCACCACTCGGCGTGCTTTATATTTGTGTATAGAGCTATCAGTATTTCTCTTAGTCCTGAAAACCCATTTGCTAGGTAGCGCCTTTTTGTTAGGTGGTAGTTCAGTTAACAATCATACATCATTTGGTTTTAGGGAATGTATTTTACTTTCCATTGCCTTCAACCAGCTTTGATGGTCTTTAGCTTTCAATGCGTTGTTATAAGTTGCAGAGAAAGACTCCAAAGAACAGACAAAGTCATTATACCTCTCAGGACGTCTTAAAGTATCCCTGTCCCTTAAGAAATATCTCGGCTCTTGGATGTCGATCAGTTGCTCATGACCATCATCTTCAGCATCGTAAAAGTCGTCCTGTCCATCACTACAGTCAGTATTGTACTAAATTACTGTAACACAGGAAACGTCATGAATGTTTATCTAATAAAAGAAAGAACACTTACGGGGTTATTAAAATATGAAGGCAAAGGCAGCTAGGAGACGAGAAGCGAAGGATTACGCGTCTTCAGGGGGTCGTTCGGCGTTGCCGAAACGAAGGTCTATTGCCCCGAACATTTCTGGAAGTTAAGGGAGCCTTCAATATTGGTAGAGGGACGATTTGCGAAAGAAGGAGTGACTTGTAGGGGTAAGTACCCTTACAACTCACTCCTCACTCACTTTGAAAATATTTGGAGGTCTGCTCCCAAGGAAGTACTGGCTGACTACGTCTTGTCGGTACGGAATCTTCAGCAAAAAGGGACATGAAATGGCTGCCGTCGCTTTAAAGCTACTTCGCGATGATCGAAGGCACCAAGGAAAAATACTATTCGGATACCTTCACTGTAAACCGCCGCTTTAAAAATCTATCTGTTCTGTCAAGGAATTGACGGAACAGGTATGACATATGAAGGCTAGGGAACCATTTTATACAGCCATGTTGTAACTGAATAAAATTGGCGTAAGGATTTTAATAAGTTTATGGAATGATTGTTGTGCAAGAAAGAAAGTTCACAAATTAAATTATATTTATTCGCAAAGTAGTACAGATTCAATGTTAATGTAAAGGATTGAACGATGTGTACGAGAACGAATGGACGTAGATTAGAAGTTTTTTTAATCAAGTCTAGGTGACTAGGGTTGAAAACCACTACGTCACAATATCTAAGTTAAATAAACAATAACCGACAGGCAGAAATATTGAAAATAAGTACAAATATTATTGACATTGATATGTTATTTAGATATGTCATAAAGTAATCTTTTATGTCTGCTTGTAGGCAAACAGACACACGTTCACGGAATACTAAGTTATTAAGTTAAGTTATTACCAATGTCCATGGACACTAACACTTAGCGGCGTACTCATCTGCGAGGCCTAACTGCAACCAACCAGATACAATAACGTACTCTAATGTGTTGTGTGTACGCCGACATTGCTCTTCGTTTTGCAGGCTCGTTGCGAGCGCGTCGCATGCCGCTCGTCTCAAACTTGCAAGCCAAGTACATACTATGATTTTTGTTATAGAAACTGCAACGGATACGGTTACAGCTCGCAGGTGAGTACGCGGCTTAAAAGAGCCAATGAATTGCATAAACCTGTTAAGCTTTACATATTTATTTACGCCCATTTTAAAGAGCCCCATATTGTAGCGCTCTGGGACAAATGCGAAAGAGTTAATTCCACAGCTTGCACCCGAAACAGTAAAAAGAAGTAAGTGCTACGTACTATGGAGGCCTCTTCCCTCCATAGTACGTACCATGGACGTGTGCCAAGCATCCAGGAAATGTGGATGAAGTCCCATTCTCCGGATACGGTGATAAAATGTAAAATCGTTTTCCTCAAATTGTTTCTGAATGTAGCTTGTTTACTTAAAATATGTTCCAGTAATTAAGCCTCGAATTTCACAGAAATCATTCGTGGTTTACCCCAACAGAGCGGATCGAAGCTTTTGTTCGTGGCAAAACATATTAAAAAGCAGTTCTTATTGCCATATAAATTACAATGTGAAATAGCCTAATCATTTATATAAAATGTTTTTAAAATTCTTTGGTATATGTACAGGACTAACCTATTTATAAAAAGCGCTTTGTTTGCTGTTAACGGTCTCTTAGTTTTTTATGACCCTCCAGTCAAAACCTTAATCGATTTAGTCATGCACGATTCAGAAACGCCGTATTTAATTAATTAGAGCCAATTTACACATGTCCATGATGGACAAGCGAGTTTCATAGATTGATAATCTCTGTGTGCAGGTTCTTTGTGGAAAGACCAACAAGTAAATAATAATGAAAAAAAATATTTTATTATATCTTATTATTGATATGATTAATGATCATTATCATCATTCAAGACGTTGTGGTCTAATGACTAAGGCATCAGAGTTCAAATCCTGACCAAAAACGTAATTTATCTACGATATCATGAATATAAAGGCTGCCACAGATGCGGGAGTTCCTAACGAAATTATTCCGCGTGACTTGTTAAATCGGCGGTAGCATATTCATCATCTCTATAATCTTTTAGAGGTTTTCTTCTCCTATGACCGATTACGAAGAGGTCGGGTTCTCGAGGAAAATTTCTTGGCGCCAGCTTCAACTTGACTCGCTATTACCTGTGCGTTTGAGTGCGAGCCTACCCGCAAAACGGTTGCCTCTCAACGATTCTCATTGACCATCTATAGCTTAGTTGACCATTCATTGGCGTTGGCGATGGCCTTCTCAGGTTTTGGGTGGCAATCTGTGGTTTCTGGTGTCAGCATCTTTGTCAGCTTCACGACCTCATAATATCATCCTGATCAATCGAGCATACGAGTATCAGCAGCTAAATGCGTCTATGATCTGATGGCCGGGAAGGTAATCTTATAGAACGTGTGACTCCCGTTGTCGACATGGTCATCTCCATAACACGCAGCTGCTCTTTGTATCCCTTAAACACAAGTCACGCTTCACTACCATACAAAAGTACAGTTTTGAAGATGGCTTTATAGAACTGTCTTTTCGGCTCAACCCAGGAAAGAAAAGCATGTCTTAAATACAACTCTTAGCAGGTTAACATAAGAAAATTATATATTTAAAACATCGTTCCAATATGACAGACAAGTAACCTACATCAAAATATTTTATACATATCACAATATTTTTTAACACATAAACTTGGTAAATCTCGACATTTGTCCACAAAAGATGTCTTTTATCGTTTTCCCGGTAGAAACAGCAATTTATCGCAATACGTAGGTATATGTCTGAACTGAATGTCAAATAGGTCGCCCTGAAGGCATGAAAGATAGGTTTACTCAATGGAAATATCGAATTATTGTCGATTTGCGTTGCGGAGGTTCTTTGGCCAATTCAATTTATCTAATGCACATCTCAGCTTCGGTATGTACACAAAGGTTTCTGCGTATCGAATGCGTATGTAGCTACATAGTATATTTATTGGTGTTATTCTACAGGTTCTGAGAAGAAATGTATTAAGACTTAATTTTCCTGATTTAGTCTTATTGAAACGGAAAGCGGGTGAGAGGCGTGCAAGCAAGTATGTGTTCACCTATGAAAGTTCGCCTACTGAGGTGATACACAGGCGACAAAGGTCGTTGAAAGCACGCGTAGGAACTAGTATCATCCGTTTAAAATTTATCACATTTTCATTCTCAATCCATAGTATTATATAAAAGAAAGCAAGTTGAACTCATACAGAGAGACTATTGATACATACAATTATACAACATTCTGTTGCATATTGACTGTGTTGGCGCTGCACCTCCATACCTAATAAAAATACCAAACAGCATATATCGATAATTTAGCTGCTTCCCATCCTATACACACAGCTGTAACAGGGAAGGGCTGCTGCAAACCAAGAGTACTTGGAACCTCGTAAATACAAATCTATTAGTAATGAATAAATATTATGTGCGACTTCCAGATTTGATACTTTAAGATGTTAGGGCTCAAAGCTTATCACTCCTATCGAAACCTTGCAATGTGTTTAATAAATAGGAGGTTTGCGTGAAAAAAGGCTCGTATACAGAATACATTTTTGGAGTGGGCTTTCAAGACCAAATCCTAAACTACGAAATAGCGAAAATACTCAAAGGAATCTCGAGCACGATTTTGATGAAAACTAAAGTGGCATCATTAGATGTTTGAAAAATCAGTTAACCTTGTCAGGAATCGAATCGACTGATTTTGAAAAATAAATATATCCTTTATTATACCAAATATGTAGCTTGTAAGGATCAATTTCTGTGAAATAATGTCAAACGGTAAACCAAGGTTGTTTTTGAAAAAAAAAAATTCGTATAATTTAGAATTTGGCCGTTAAGGCCCGCTTGAAAAATTCAACCTGTACCTACACTTGTTAGTGCTGTATGGTTTGGTAAAGCTACATGCAAATTTTTATCTTAGAATTGGTATGTAGGTTTAGTTTTGGTTGTCTTATTTAATTTTAAGTTTTGGATTATAAATTCAAGTGTACAACATAATTATATATAAAAAAATTCGCGCTGATTTAATTGAGATTGGCGCAGGGAATTGATTGCAACGAATTCACTGATTCGCAGTCAGCCATGCCTGGGGGCCCTGATTCGATTGTCCGATGCTTGGCTGGTTTTCAGCAATGGTTGTATACGCAGATATGCACTAGTGTGTGGACCTTATCGATCCTATTGGGTCTATGATGGTTGCTATGCGATTATTTGTCGGCTGTCGATTTTATGAAAGACTAGAGTTTGCCTCGCGGCTACGACGCGTGTTAAACTCTAGGCAGTAGCTTTATTTTATTTACAAAAAAACTTTATTCTGTTTTTTACATATAATAAATAATAATAACAAAGAAACTAAATCCATATAGTCTACACAACTGCCCAGCGAAACGTATAGTCGAGTCGAAGCCAACCTGATTCGAAGTAATACCATGAATGACGTTGTATTTTATGACTACTTAGGTATTTGATAGTGAATTGAAAAGACGCGATTGTAGCGTCATCTAGTTTGCTAATCCGTCTATTCCAAGTAAACGACGTCTTTTATCGGGATAAAACATATACTAAGTATCGATTCGGGTTATAAGCCCGCCTTATAGAGTTTCAATCATATACCTACGTTCAGTAGTTTCCAAAAACGATGCGATTGCAGCGCCATCTTTTTGCTATTTTTGTCAATCCCACGGAAACTACGTCATTTCTCGGGATAAAAGTATCCTAAGTTACACCCTGTGATATAAGCTAACTCCGTTTCGAATTTCATTTCAATCCGTTTAGTAATTTTTACATGATGCTCTAATAGACAGACAGATAAAAAATCTAAAAACTGCATTTTCGGAATCTCCTGGTACGAATTAGCCCCCTGATTTTTTTCGCATTTTAACGCAATGTACAAACTCCGAACCATTTACAGATTTATTATAGTATAGATAGATAGCAAAAGAATGGTCAATGATAATGCTACATTGCCCTTAAAGATTTGCAATATAAAAAAAATATATTTTATTCCAACAATACATTTTCCATAGCACCAATCACATTATACTCGCCTTTTTCTGCCTTCCGCTCTATTCTGGAAGGCATTCTCTGTGGTATCACAGACGTTTATATCATCCATAACATTAAATATCTATCTTTTTGGGCATAAGTACCTATCCTAGTGTGTTTATCTCTCTTCAATGCGCGTTCTTCAATGCTAATCTTCTTCCTAAATTATCTTTATAGTGAGATCGATACTAAAAGTCAACACTATGTGGGTATCAAAAAGAATTCTGTAAGACTTCCTGCAGCCCAATGGCACGTCTATCTAAAACAGTAACGATTTGAACCTAAGTAGAAAATTTGAAAAACTGACTACGTAGCTTACACTAAAAAAAGCCTAAGTTTAAAAATGGATTAACTTTTACTGCTTGGGATATTTAAACCAACTAAATGTTGCGCACAATCCCACATGGGCGGCTTGCTATCATTGCGGATTAATCCCTGTTGACGAGACGAAGTGTGTATGTTTGCTGAGCGACTTACTTACTATTCATTGTTTTAATCAAATCCCAACCACAACAACTAAGACATCAGTAACAGCATTTAATTCGAAAAACGTAAGATCAAATTCAGACAGAGGACATGCGTCGATTTGATAATTTAGAGTAGAATATATTTTAGGTGCGGATAATAAAGATTTATGTGAGATTACCGAGGTGTGAAACGCGCCTTAGCGATTAAAAATACCCACGATACTGAGGAAACTCGAGCGTAATAGTTAGAATATTCAAAAGCTCTATTTATACCCAACCTTTACAATATTGTATATAGGCATTATGTAACGCGTCAGTCACAGCCTCGTCATATTAATCCCTAAAGGAGACTGATATTATCATCATTGAACAATCTATAAGCGATTACGTGTGTCGACGGACGTGATGTCAGAATATACAGAGTATTTTGTTAAAGTAAACATTCTGTGTAAATTTAAAAGCGTTAAGCCAGAAACAGTAGGGTAACTAAAATATTTTACACTGGGACCATTGAGATATAAGACGTTTATATGATCTAAGACTGGGACTAACTTTACACAGAGTCTTCGAAGATTTACTTGCGTGAACTCTAGTTCCATATTTTACGGGAACGTTGAATTTTTCAGAATAAAAAGTATCATAATTTATGCTCATCTCTAAAGAGTCTCCACATATAAAATCTAATTATATTGGAAATAACTAAAGTGTCATATTTTTGACTTTATGTTCTATCTCTCGGAAACAATACATACGTATACGGTAACCTATAGATGGCCTTTTCAGTATGCCTGAAAACGTGTATACAAAATGTCATGATGATCGGTTGAGATCACGCCTTAACTACTCATAGTTAAGGCGTGAAAACGTAACAAACTAACATTCACATTTATAACATGATAAGTAATTGGGTTAGTAAAACAATTTTAATTACTGTTGAAATAAGTTTATAAAAAACTTATTTGGCTAGTTAGAATTATGGCATTATACCTCACTACGCTCGTAC
This sequence comes from Dendrolimus kikuchii, assembly GCA_019925095.2. Lineage (NCBI taxonomy): Eukaryota > Metazoa > Arthropoda > Insecta > Lepidoptera > Lasiocampidae > Dendrolimus > Dendrolimus kikuchii. The sequence goes on from CM034401.1 coordinate 7,352,974, forward strand.
CAGATTTAAGAGTCTACAACGACCTATGTAAAATGCTAAAACTTTCACAGCTTATTTGATTGCCACCTGATTGTCAGTGAGTCTATTAAATTGTGATCTTTCCTCCTTTGTACAAACTTTTCTTACTGATTTCCAATGTGCAGGCATCGTAACACGTCTGCATTTGAACCATGACGAGGGTCACCTGATATCTCGTTGTCGTAATCTACTTATTTAGAGTGAGATTTAGCTGGATCCAAATTTAATTTGAGCCGTGGCCCACCTGCGTGAGATATGGCTTTACTTCATATGGCCTGGAACTGATATGTGGTCGTCAGAGTCTCATTGATTAAATAAAACCCGGTCTCTTACTAGTAATGCGTTTATAGTAGTTTTTTTCCGATACGGGCCAGACCAACTAGATTTTATTCCATCAAAAAATAAAAAATTGTATCGATTAAAACTGAACTTAACTGCATCATTCTGAAGTGTGCTTTTTGGTTGTGCTGTTTTATTTTCAAATTTTTCCTTAAACATCGAGTTTGTCTCCCGTGATCACGGCTACTGTAAAGTAGCCGAAAGCGCGAGGGCCCAACACTTTTCCTTTATGTTACACTGCGTGAACTTTATAATTGTATTCTGGGTAGTGACTTGTACAAACTTCAAGGCCGCAATTAAATTATTGCATGTTCAACTTATAAGTAAAGTATGGCCATAATTCCTAAAAAAAAATTTAAAGTTCACCAAGGATGTCCAGTGGAATATAAAATCTTTTCGTCATAATTTGATGATATTTACGAAACAACCGTCAATATGACAGATTTGTAATGTTTCCTTTCGTTTCCTTAAATCAAATAATTACTTTATAATTATCACAAGGCCGTGAAGGAGTGAGTTTAATTCGTACAGAAACGGAGATAGAATACAATTTCCTGCGGCCGTTCGGTTTGTCGTAAGAGGCGACAAAACAACCAACCCACAGCCAGGTGGTAGGGCATTTGCCCAACTAGATGGCTACCACCCCTAGTCTAAAGTATGTCGCCATAACAACCTTGAATTGTGTTTCGGTCATTAGTGACCAGTTTCCAGTTTCCTTTAAAAGAGCAGCAGCGCATTTGTAGCACCTTTGGCGTTACAAGTGTCCATAAGCGATGGTAACTGCTTTTCATCAATCATCCGTCTGCCTGTCTGCTGAACTCCTGCAATAAAAAATAAAGAAAAGCGTCGTGGTAGTGTAATGGCTAGCGCACGCGTACTATACTCAAAGGGCGCGGGTTCGACCCTGGCTGGAACGTATGCACCACTGAGGCAGTTTTCTTACCTGATGTGCATATTGTTACAATTATCACGTGCTAACAACGGTGAAGAAAACATCGTGATGCACCTGCACATCGCTTTAACCGATGTGTCAAACCTGCCAAGCTGCCTTGGACAAGCGTGGCCGGTATACTGTCCGTTCCCTTATAATGGGAGACCCGAGCCCAGCATTGGGACATTTATGGGCTGTTAATATATATTTATTTATATCACAAGGCGTTATTTTAAAGCTCTTGCTTACAAAATTATGGTCCTTATCATTAAAGTAAACAAGTTATGTTGACAAAATGCGTATAATGTAAATAAAACAACTTGATACTTTAGATTTACGATAAACATCGTGATGTTTAACATAAAACTAAAAATTACTAGTAACTATCAAAATAATTATTGACATAATATTGAAGTTGCTGGCTTAAAGAAATTTGCAAAAGTGGCGCTCCTATTATTTTCTACTCTTCATTTAATATGGCCAGCCTGTACGTATATAGGATTAAATTTAGTAAAATGTAATGATGACTTATTACTTTCTACCCATAATAACAGTTCCTATAGCGAAGCACTTTCCAATTAGGCTAAGCTCTAATAACACTGCGCATAAAATAATCCGATTTTACATCCTTCAAAGAGAAATTAATAAAAGCATTCTAAAGCGAATAAAGCAAATGCTTCAAATTAACAATGCGACATAAATTATAAAAGATTTTTCTTGGCTTCGCTTCCATAAACTATGAATTTATAAAAATTCCGAGATAAGTTTATCACGTGCAATAAAATGAAAAATTTATGGTAGCCATTATTTTAAGGAACGTAAACTTCCTGGTGGATCTCAATAAAATAATGGAAAAGGTCCTGTTAGGCAGATTAGAACAAAATCAACGTTTTATTACTTTTGAATAAATGCTATTTTAAATTTGGAAAGCAAAAGCAAAAGGTGATGGTATTTTTAACAAAGCAAAAGTCAGTTGGGTTAATGTGACATAAAAAGATGTCCTTCGATTGCTTACAACTAAGATAGCTTAAGTTATAACTCGCATAAAAACTTAATTATGTTTTTCTATATATACTAGGACATGCTCGCGACTTCGTTCATACCTGACTTAAAATTCCCGCAGGGTTCCCGGGATATCTACAAAATACTGCAGCGTTTAAAAAAGAATATAAGCTATCGTTTTAATGAAAACAGTGTCAAAATAAGTTAATTTTTACCCACCAGAACAACTACAAATCGCTCCCGGTAATATTCCCGAGGAATTCCCGGCATAAAAAATATCACACGTGTTATTACATAAAATTTGTTATCGAACAGTGAAAAAATGAATTTGGAATTCGATTTTATTTAATCTGGCCATTTTAAATCATTCCCAGAAAACCCGCGGGATTCCCAGGATAAAAAGTAGCGCAGATATTTGCTGGCGCAATAGTTTTTACGTCAATCCCAAACAAACAGATAACAAATAAAAAAAAATTGTATCGTATTCTCCATTGTTTATATGATGTATTCAGTTGTTGTTTTTTAATAGCTTCAATGTACAGACACGGCTTTTTTAGATGTTTATAATATTATAGATACATATATAGAATGTATTAACGCTAGCGAAGTCGCAAGCAACAACTAGTAATATTTAAATGCGAATATTTAGTTGTTTGTATAGGTACAAATAAAAATCATAGCATTTACGCACTTGTCATTTTTGAGGTAAATCTTACTTCTTTTGTTCAAAGGTACACATGGATATTGTGCTCATGGCAGCTTAGCGGTTGACGCACTACCATCCTAATGTAGTTTGTTTCATATCTTAACCATGCGTAAATTGAAATATTTGGAATTCGTGTTTGAAGAGACCTTACACGGTATTATAGAAATTGTGTACTAATTTATCAGTTCCAAAACATACAAAATAAATTTAAGACAAGTAAGAAATCCATAGATAGCAGTAATTCAAAAAGTTAATAAATATTTCTTTCAATATTTAATAAATCTTATATATATTTTAATATATAAAACTGAAGAGTTTGTTTGTTTGTTTGTACTGTACTGGTCTGATTTGAAAAATCTTTCAGTGTTAGATAGCCCGTTTATCGAGGAAGGCTATAGGCTATATAAGAAGACTATATATATATATATATATATATATATATATATATATGAAGAATGTTTCAAAATCGGGGGGTTTTGAAAACAAATTCCACGCGGACGACGTCGCGGGCACATCTAGTTGTTTTGTATATTGAAACACTTAACCGGGGCACATATGCCACTCTCGATGAGAGTTATAATTATGTTTGTGTCGTTTGCTGTTGAAACGCTTGGCCCGTGGGCTCCTGAGCCCATGAGCCTCTACAAAAATTTATCAGTTATTAGTCATCGGTCAGCGTTTTCATTAGCATTAAAATTAGCTTATTCCGACACAGTTTTCACTAAAACGATAGCTTACATTATTTTTTAAATGATACGGTACTTTGTATCCCCGGAATCCCCTGGGAATTTCAAGTCAAGCGCGGACGAAGTCGCGGGCATATCCTAGTTGTAAATATGTAGATTTTTTAAAATAACTATAGTACTAATATTCTTTATTGTTTGTTTTGTATGTCTATGTATGTACGTATATATTTTTATAACTATAATATATGTATTATAATTACTTTATTATTATATTAATATATATCTATTTCAACTGCATTTCAACTTCTCGCGCATGCGGCGAAGGGGGCCGCCACCCTTCACGCAGCGCCAAACCTGGCGGGTCGAGAGGAGCAGAGTGCCGTATAGGCACGTGGAATGTGAGAGGATTGATATAATGCATGAGAGAAGCCTGGATGCCCTATGTCTGACAGAGACAAAGCGGAAGGGGTGCAGCGTCGATGACCTCCCCGGTGGTATGCTTGCTCTGTGGTCCGGCGTGGACCTGGACGAGCGTGCAAGTGGGGGGGTAGGCGTCGTACTCTCATCCCGCTTTGTGTCTGGAGTAAAAGACTATTGTCTGGTGAACCCGAGACTTCTCTGGGTACGTCTAAAACTGGGGATCACGCGAGTTTTTCTGGTCGCAGCTTATGCTCCCGTAAGCTCAGCGGATCCCCAAGAACTCGAGAAGTTTTGGGAGTCTGTGAGAGAAATTCTGGATTTGGCTGAAGGGAACGAAAGATTAATTATGTGTGGTGATCTTAATGGCTGGGTGGGGACCAAACGAGACGGCCTTGAGGCTGTCCTTGGACCCTATGGTGACAAGAGAGTGAATGATGCTGGTAGGCCAATCATAGACGTATGCATGGAAAGAAACTTGCTTGTGTCGAACACCTTATTCCATCATAAGGATATTCACATGTATACATGGGGAATGAATGATCAGAAAAGTATGATTGATCTGATTTTAATAGATAGTCGCCTCCGAAACACAATAATGGATACAAGAGCCTACAGAGGCCCCACTCTTGAAACGGACCACTACCTGGTGATAAGCCGGTTTGTGGGCCTTTTCAAGAAGTGGAGACACTGGCGAGTGCGTACCAATTTCGGGGAGCTTGAAAGAATAAAGTGTGAAAAATTGGAAGATGTTAGTGTAAGGAGTATGTATGCGCGCCTAGTCGAAGAAAGGCTTGCAAAAGCGGACTTCTCCGACTTAGATGTGGATAATGACTGGGATAGTATGAAAGAAAGTATAGTGGAAAGCGCAAAAGAAGCATGTGGATGCGCAAAGAGGCACATAACAACGAAAGGTGATGAATGGTGGGACGCGGATGTTAAATCCAGCGTAGAGAGAAAGAGAAAAGCCTGGCTGGATTATGTTGCTTCTTTGCAACAGAATGACAGTATGAAAGAGATGAAGAAAGAAATTTATCGCCTCTGCAAGAATGAAACCAAAGCTTTAGTGAAAGAGAAGCGCGAAAGAATAAAATTGAAAGAAGAAGAGAAGCTGACGGAGAACTTCGAGGCGAATACCAAACTCTTTTGGAGAGAGGTTAAGAAGTCTCGGGGTTGTTCGTCAGCTTCCAGAATGGAAAGAATAAAATCTAAAGCTGGGGACGTTCTTGCTCACCCACAAGAGGTGTTAGCGCGATGGAGTGAATATTTTAGAGAAATGTATGATAATATCCCGGATGCTGGCACCACGACTGAGTCTGTGACCGACTCCGAGGAGTCAGCATCCGAGATCACTTTGGAAGAGATCGAATGGTCGATAAGAAGTCTGAAAAATGGAAAGGCAGGAGGAATCGATAGTGTGTCTGCTGAGATGATCAAATATGGTGGAACCTGCGTCCGGGACGCTTTCCTGTCCTTATGCAATTTGTGCTGGAGGACGGGAAAGGTTCCCAAGGACTGGAGGCGCGCTGTCATCGTGCCCTTGTATAAAGGCAAGGGGTCACGTATGGAGTGCGCCAGCTACAGGGCCATCAGTTTGATCAGCACAGCATCTAAAGTGTATACGAAGATTATTGAAAAGAGAATGAGAGTGGTATCCGATGGATTATTGTGGGATGCACAAGGTGGCTTCAGAAATGGAAGGGGATGTATGGATCAAGTTTTCTCTCTCCGCAATATCGTAGAGAAGCAGCTGGCTATGGGCCGGAAGGTTTTCTGCGGTTTTGTGGATCTAGAGAAAGCATTTGACAGGGTTGTGCGGAAGGACCTCTGGGACATATTGCCCAGATATGGGATTAATGGCCAACTGATGCGTGCTGTGCAGTCCACTTACGAGGACTGTATGGCATGCGTGCGGCTGGATGGCAGCCTGTCGCCCTGGTTTGACGTCAATATTGGCGTCCGACAGGGCTGCGTGCTGTCGGCTTTGCTGTTCATCCTATACCTGGACGATTGTCTCCAGAGAATAAGATTGATGGATGTTGGGGTGCGGATGAGTGACCTAGTTGTAAGGGAAAGGAATGCTCCGGTGGTTCGGACATGTAGAAAGAATGCATGATGAAAGAATGAATAAACAGATATACAATGCAAAAGTGGATGGATGCAGAAGTCGTGGAAGGCCACGACACACTTTCCATGATCAAATTGATCGTGTACTAGCAGAAGGTGATGTTAGGAGCCTTAAGAACAGACGAGCGTGCATGACAAGAGTTATGAATGTCAAAGAAGCAAGTGAGGTGTGTAAGAATAAGCCTAAATGGCGCTCTGTTGTTCGTGCCTACCCCGCAAGGGAACTGGCGTGAAGTTATGTATGTATGTATGTATTTCAACTGCACGCCAAACCTATCGAAGATATTGCTTTTAGCAATAAGGCCGCCCATTGTACTACCTTTTAATAAGTAATTTTATAGTGTATTTTTTCTATGTAATGTTGGTGGACAATAAAGAGTATTGTATCGTATAGTAGTACTACAACTGTTTGTACAATAACCGTTTAAAAGTTATTTTTCTATCCTTCGCTGCTTTTTTCTGGATAAAAGCTACTCTATATTCTTTTTTGTCCACCTGACAACGTATTTGCAAAATCTCACGATGATCGGGTAATTAGAAGGCGTAAAGGCGTGACAAATAAGCGAACTCACATTTAAAGTTTATTGCCAATTCTTCTCCTTAACAGCAATAACAGGTTGCGAAGCGGTGTACATAGAATAGATAGTAAAATTAAATTTTAACTTATACGTATGACCTTCAAAAGGTGTTCTCCAGTGGTACTTATTTTGAATAAAAACTTTTTAATATTAATTTTAATTTGGACTTATAATATTGTTACGAATTGCGGGACTCGAATTAAAATGCCGTTAGAATTACTATAGAGTTTCTTAGAACTATACAAACACGTATAACACAGGTACAAATATAACCGAACATAACAAGTCCAAACGTAATGCAGAAGGTCGTAATTCAATAGAACGCGCAAAGTCTGTCACTCATTAGATTCCCGATTGTAGTACACACGTCTCGTTTCGCTCGTGGTCGCTCGACTAACTCCCGCGTCAATCGAGCCATTGCTTTATACTGCACAGATTCAATATGTCCGCCCGGCTGCGTGGACTAAATTTCCTAGAATCAGCTTCTACTTTAAATCCGTAACACCTGGCTAATGATCACAATACAACAATAGGCCGTATGCTATTAGTTCAAATGCCGACGGGTAATAAATGTGCTTTGTTTCAGATATACAGGTGGATTTTGTTTTTGTCGGGACCCGAGTTGTAACAATATTAATATGGATTATAGATACCGTAAAGCTGCACACATGATAGAGAGATTCGATCTGTATGATTCTGGTTACTCGAAAGCATTTTATTATAGAAAACCAACCCTTGTAATCCCCTAAATAGCTAAACCCCTTCATTGCGATTCATCGTGTGTTTTGGGACCCCGTAAATATTTCCAAAAGCTGAATGTAGGCCACTTGTTACCATCGCTGTCGCCAATCTTTTATCTTAAGTCCATTAGTGTCTGGATAACATTATCCATAGACATATTGATAACTTTGCAAAAATAAATCTGTATATTTTTTTAAAATGGGGCAAATGTCACATATGTTCGCTTTTTGCCTGAAGCAGACAAAAAGGCAGACGGCACTCCTGGTGGAAAGTGGTTATTGTCGTCTACGGACGTTTGCAACACCAGGGGTCTCGCCACCGCGTTGCCAACCTCTTGGACATTTTATAACGCCCTTCTTAAGAAACCCCATGTCATAGCCCAAAGGAAAAACCGCGGCGGGAAGTTCCCTTCAGAACATTATTTCGTCATTCCATTATAAAACTATAAAAAACTACTTACCGGAATTTGTTACAACATAAGTTGAAAGTATGTTTTAAGATGTACAGCTTCAAATGTTTTGCAGAATTTACCGCGTGATAGTCCAACATTTTGAGGGAGAGGATACAATTTTCGATAGATCGATAACACTTTATTATACACCAATACAAAAATGAACTTAAAGGCTAAAATGATATCTAGTTATGTACAAAAGGGCGGTCTTATCGCTAAAAAGCGATCTCTTCCAGACAATCCTAGGAAAATAATTGAGATGATAATGGCGATGGTGGTATACGTAACATACAATACGAACTACTTACAGTTTAATAATACATACACATACATACATAACTTCACGCCAGTTCCCTTGCGGGGTAGGCATGAACAACAGAGTGCCATTTAGGCTTATTCTTAGACACCTCACTTGCCTCTTTGACATTCATAACTCTTGTCATGCAAGCTCGTCTGTTCTTAAGGCTCCTGACATCACCTTCTGCTAGTACACAGTTTAATAATAAATACATTATATATATATATATATATACACACATATATATATATATATATATATATATATATATATATATATATATATATATATATATATATACATAGGTGCAGAAATTTGATATATTACATAGATATATACATACCATACACATTTTTTTACTACTTTAAAATCTGATATCTCCCCTACATCTGTTAACTTACATAAAAACATTACAAATGTCAACCAATAGTTACATGTATGGCATCCTCTACCGTCCTAATTTTTAGTTGCTTTGTGATTTTCTGACACCATTGACCCATTATCATATACACTACACTTTTTCGTCAAATTACATCCATATTACTCACATAAAATACAGGCGGAATATGACGAAAACAAGATTTCCGTATATATGCTAAAATGGCTATCAAAGCGTGTGTGTAAAAAATGTGACTAGTTTATTACGCATTATTCACATGCACAGAACATACATATAATTACATATTATAACAATAAAACCTTAAGTTTATAGTATTAATGGATGCTTTTCTCTATCCTGCCTAAAAAAATCACTTCAATAACATAATACCTTATGAATGGAAACTAGAGAGGTACTTTTATTTTTTCTCAGAATAATAATAGATTGGAACACAAAATAACATTTTTAAATTTAGAAGCAATGATAACACAAGCACCAAATGTATCATCGAGATAATGCTCTGTTTTTCCCAGCTAGACAGAATACAAGATAACATTTTATTTAATTTTGAGACTAGAATTGGACACCAACTATATCTACACAACAGACAACTCAGATATTCACAGGCCACGGAGGGTTCTTTAAAAACTTAAACCGGTTCAATTTGAAGGAGGACCCATCGCGTGTCTGTGAATCTGGAGAACCGGAGACCCCCTTACACGCAATCTTCGATTGCCCCGTCTTTGCTGTGCCCGGTACAACGTCGGGTTTGCCCTAAAAACGAATATCAGCACAAGCAACATACAAGAACTACTCGGCAGGAAGCAACGCGAGGAGTTTGTAAAGTACGCACTAAAAATTGCGAAAGCAGTAAATAAACGTAACGGGTCAACAAATAACATTGGTGGTATATAATTCTATATACCCACACAGTGTGAGTAAAACTTAATATTAAAAATGTAAATAACCTTACCTGCAAACATTGAAATGTATAATAGAAGTAATATAGATAGATAGAGTAATAGATAAAACATGTAATAAATATATAGATAAGAAATAAACAAACATACAACAGATATAATTAATTAGATAGATATATAATCGTACTAGCAAATAAGAAATATGTATTAGAAAGTAAGACTGTTTTTAAAATGGGAGAAAAGAAAACAAAAAAGATTTAAACCCCACCTATTATTCCTTGTGTATTTAGATTTTATAAGATAATAAAATCAGACATGAAAAAGAAAAGGCTCTGTCTTGAACTATGACGGAGGAGTTGGCGATAAAAAAAATTAAAAAATCCCGGTTACGTTAGAAGCGAGTATTTCAAAGCCTGAGGTCTGCTTTCCTGCTTTTACTCCTTTACATTTTGCACGGTGTTCGGCGTTCATTATTGCGAGATTACTGACTGGCACGTCTCACAATGTCAAGTAATGAACCTACCTTTTCTACCGGTCATTATGTGATTTAGTTAGCTGGCTAGTTAGACATTTGTTCCCTTCATAAGCAACCAGATCCATGAAGAGTAGTGGTACTATAGTACTTATAGTACTTTATAGAACTTGGTAAAAATTTACTTACGCACTTAGTAGTGGTACTTTTGCAGACATGAAGACCGCTGAAGTTACGAGAGTTCTATTCGTGGTTCAACCGCTTCATATCATACTCCATCAATTTGAAGACCATTTCACAGAAAGAGTTAAAAATAACCTAATAAAGGTTATATGACTTATCTGGCTTTTTTAGAACTTTCATGTCAATCACAGTTTTTCAACTTTATAATATACCTCAACTCTTAGACTATTACAGAAAAATGGAGTCTTGGACTCTAAAAGTGAAGCCGGCTAAAGAATGCCGATCCCGCTGCAGTGCGTCGGGTTAACCTTACTATAATATATGTCGCCATAACAACCTTGAGTTGTGTTCCGGCATTACTGACCAGGTTCCAGTCTCCCTTAAGAGAGCAGTAGCGATTTGTAGCACTTTTGGTGTTGCAAATGTCCATAGGCGATGGTAACCGCTTTCCATCAAGTGGGCCGTCTATCTGTCTGCTGAACTCCTGCAATAAATATATATATATATATATATATAGTGCCGTACCATATTTTAGTCAATTTTACCATATGTTATAGAAAATAATATAGTACGGAATATACTATATTATATTCTTAGCTAATTCAATTGTCACGCTTTTTGTTCTGATTCTTATGATTTTTTGAAAAAAAATCTTTGCTGGTCAAAGCAAAAAGTAATAATAATAATACATGAAAATGCAATAATGAAATAAATAAAATATAAAATAAGTAACGAAAATACTATGTGTACTTTTCCCCGAAATTTTTCTAAAGTACTTTAATTTTAGAGCTTAAAAGCAAAAATATTATATTTTCTTCAAAAAAAAGTGACAACCCTAGCAGTGCGTTACGGGTACGCAGATGTGCTACATAAATTTACGCTCACAAGTTTATAAAAAATGCTTCACTTTATTTGACTTTCTGTTTACGTAGGCTCCATCCGTATAATAAATAGCGTTGGACCGACCTGCGTGCAAAAATATAATTCATAATAATTTTATTTTAAAAACCTAATGGGTACATAAACGTGTGTGTTTAACAGTTTAGGCAAGCAACGCTAAAGGTTCTTAGTTACCGTTAATTAATTAGAGGCAAATAAGTATTTATCCATTCGTATTTTCGTTAAATTAGAACCAGTGTGGAGTCAACATCATAAAGTTAAATCCAATTTGTAAACGAGTGTTTGCTCTCGCCACTTCACAGTTGTACGCTATTAGGACTCCAAGGTTTGACGCGTGGTAAAGCCATTTACTTACCTTAGACTTATTATATTTTATATTATGCCCGCAATTTTACCCGCGTTCATTTTATGTCCCGCACCATTAGGTTGAGCGTTGTGTTATTTAATAATTTATATAAGTACTAGCAGGCCCAATAGATGATGACCTGCTCTTTAAAAAATTTAAACCCGATTGCAGCGCCACCAATTGTGAATATAAACCATTGTCGAATCCACTTCAACACACACAAAAATTTTATCAAAATTTGTCCAACCGTTTAGTAGTTCAGTGAAATACACACGAACAAAAGAATTTTGTGTAATTATAAAGATACACAATGAATTATGGAGCGAGCTATGTTGAGAGTGTCTCTTATGGATAAAATAAAAAATAAGGATATCCGTAAGAGAACCAAGGTTATCGACATAGCTCGCAAAATTAGCAAGCTGAATTGGAAGTGGGCCGGTCACAGGACTGGAGATTGTGTCTCGGCAAACGTAGTGTAGGACACTCTCCAGCCCGATTGACCAACGATCTGGGCAAGAATAGGCGGAGGACCGGGATAGGTGGCGCAAACTTGGGTCAGCCTACGTCCAGCAGAGGACAACAGTTAGCTGACGACGACACAAAAATTCAGCTTTCGTGTGTTTCATATGACGACAATCCGTTGACTTGAAATTTTTACATTACATTTTTAAATAAAGAGTGGGTTTATCCACTTTTTATTCCAAATAAAAAAAACAGAAACTTATAAAGTTGTCGATGGATTGATTTCCCTAATACCTAATTATTTCTAGGAGTGAACCATAGCGAAGTGTAAACTTAAATGATGAATGTAAAACTTTGTATCTAACAATTTGTGTTATTACATAATTCTAAAATTTCCGCTAGAAATGTTACATAGTTACAAAAAATACCTAAAAAAATGTTTTGTTACTGCCCTAGAAAAATAATGGGGAAAGTATACAACTCTCTCATACGTATACAAGCGTGCCAGTAGCTGAATATACAACACGACCCTAAAACTTAAAACCCTATAATATTGAATAATAGATATTATTATTATATGTACCTAATTAATTTTTCGAAAATTATCGAATTTCAGGAATATAAATTATTATTATTATTATTATTTTTTTTTTTTTTATTGCAGGAGTTCAGCAGACAGGCAGACGGCCCACTTGGTGGAAAGCGGTTACCATCGCCTATGGACATTTGCAACACCAAAGGTGCTACAAATGCGCTGCTGCTCTCTTAAAGGAGACTGGAACCTGGTCATTAATGCCGGAACACAACACAAGGTTGTTATGGCGGCATACTCTAGACCAGGGGTGGTCGCCATCCAGTCGAGCAAATACTCTACCACCTGGCTGTGGGTTGTTTAGTCACCTCTTACGACAGGCTGCCGGGCCGCAGGAAATTGTATTCTTTCTCCGTTCCTGCTCGGATAGAAATTTATTTACAACAATAAAGGATCTATGAGCTAAATTTATTTGCCATTCTGTCATTATGGTGCATTATAATAATCACAAAATAAAAAGCCCGATTTGACACCTAAGAATGTTTATAAAAGAACGTAACTTTGAACGAAATCAACAAAACTGAAAGCTTTTTTTTCGCCCAACAAATAAGCATCGCCATACAGCGCGGCAATGCAACCAGCCGGGCACGGTCCCATCTGCCAGCGATTTGTTACACAGTCTATATATAATAGCTTGTACTATTTATAACTTAATTTATTTTTAATTGTATTTATTGTATTGATCGTGTACTAGCGGAGGGTGATGTCAGGAGCCTTAAGAACAGACGAGTGTGCATGACAAGAGTTATGAATGTCAAAGAAGCAAGTGAGGTGTGTAAGAATGGACCTAAATGGCGCTCTGTTGTTCGTGCCTACCCCGCAAGGGAACTGGCGTGAAGTTATGTATGTATGTATGTATGTATTTATTGCAATAGCTTAGCTTTATTTGTTTTTTATACCCTTAGTATTAAAAATGATTTAAGAAAAAAAAAATAGTTTATTTAATTGATAACATACCTTATATATACCTATGTGCGTGCCTGCGTGCGTACATGCGTGCGTGTGTGTGTGTATTTATATTTTACTAGAGTTTACCCCGCGGCTACGCCGCGGGTTAACCTCTAGTTCCTGCTTCTTGTTTAAAGAGCAGGCGTTAATACAGGTTACAATGTACACCATTTTTATGTTAGTGCCATTTGCCCCCGAAAAATTCACTTCATTTTATATCGCAAACTCGATGCTTGATATATTTTCATGCCGATCTCTTGGCATGAGTATATATGTCCATTTTCGGCATTAAAACTACATTTAAACAAAATTACAATAAAAACGATCCAGTATTCCCAGTGTTTTCCGAAAACTTAACAGAAAGACATATCGAGTTACTATCGCATTTTTATAGACGATGCATTTTTATATCTATGAACTTGAGAAATGATTGGTCTCATCCAAACTTTCATCCTCTATTACAAACAGTCCTAGTTTTATTTATCTATCCCCCGTCAATGAAAACTACAAAAATGTAAACAACATCAGCAAAAAGGACAAAAAGAGCAACATGGACAAAAAGGACAAAAAAGAGTCGAAGAGCAAAAGAGCAAAAGAGCAAAAGGGCAAAAGGGCAAAAGGGCAAACGTGCCCAAGGGCAAAAGGGCAAAAGGGCAAAAGGTCAAAAGGGCAAAACGGCAAAAGGGCAAAAGGGCAAAAGGGCAAAAGGGCAAAAGGGCAAAAGGGCAAAAGGGCAAAAGGGCAAAAGGGCAAAAGGGCAAAAGGGCAAAAGGGCAAAAGGGCAAAAGGGCAAAAGGGCAAAAGGGCAAAAGGGCAAAAGGGCAAAAGGGCAAAAGGGCAAAAGGGCAAAAGGGCAAAAGGGCAAAAGGGCAAAAGGGCAAAAGGGCAAAAGGGCAAAAGGGCAAAAGGGCAAAAGGGCAAAAGGGCAAAAGGGCAAAAGGGCAAAAGGGCAAAAGGGCAAAAGGGCAAAAGGGCAAAAGGGCAAAAGGGCAAAAGGGCAAAAGGGCAAAAGGGCAAAAGGGCAAAAGGGCAAAAGGGCAAAAGGGCAAAAGGGCAAAAGGGCAAAAGGGCAAAAGGGCAAAAGGGCAAAAGGGCAAAAGGGCAAAAGGGCAAAAGGGCAAAAGGGCAAAAGGGCAAAAGGGCAAAAGGGCAAAACGGCAAAACGGCAAAACGGCAAAACGGCAAAACGGCAAAAGGGCAAAAGGGCAAAAGGGCAAAAGGGCAAAAGGGCAAAAGGGCAAAAGGGCAAAACGGCAAAAGGGCAAAACGGCAAAACGGCAAAACGGCAAAAGGGCAAAACGGCAAAACGGCAAAAGGGCAAAACGGCAAAACGGCAAAAGGGCAAAAGGGCAAAAGGGCAAAAGGGCAAAAGGGCAAAAGGGCAAAAGAGCAAAACGGCAAAACGGCAAAAGGGCAAAAGGGCAAAAGGGCAAAAGAGCAAAAGGGCAAAAGGGCAAAAGGGCGAAAGGGCAAAAGGACAAAAAAGAGTCCAAGAGCAAAAGAGCAAAAGGGCAAAAGGGCAAACGGGCCCAAGGGCAAAAGGGCAAAAGGTCAAAAGGGCAAAAGGGCAAAACGGCAAAATGGCAAAAGGGCAAAAGTCAAAAGGGCAAACGGGCCCAAGGGCAAAAGGACAAAAAAATCGATCCAAAAGTCTTTCCGTAAAAGGATAACAAACAGAGAGACAAATATACTTTTATCCCGGAAACTGTCCCATTTTCCGGGATAAAAAGTATCCTATGTTCATTCTCGGCATCGAAAATATATATATACTGAGTTTCAGCCAAATCGGTCCAGTAGTTTATACGTGAAAACGGAACAGACAGACAGACAGACAGAGTTACTTTCGCATTTATAATATTAATAGGGATTACTGGTGCATATATTTCAATTATTATTTTCCTCCAAATAACGAAATAACATATTTTTTATTAATTCTGTTAGGTATTTCATAATAATCTATGGCGAAGCCCAAAAACAGTTACTTTCTAAGGTGTTTTATTTTTAATTTGTGTTGCTACCAAAAGGTTGTTGTAGTTCATTAACTCAATTCGATTCAGGAAATAACTATATACATATTTATTCCAAAACCTTACATTATTCATGTAAATATATTAAAACAATACTACATAATTATACATATATGTATTGAAATGAAAACAAAGGCGATTAATGCGATGTGAGACAAAACTTTCTGGTTCCATATCGATTTTGTGAGGTAATTGTGTGACACAAAAAGTAATTAACTAGAAATAAATCAAAACGACTACAAAGTCGTCTAATTTTAAATCAATTTACTGTGGTAGTCGGTTAACTTGGTTAACAATTTGGAGGTTTCAATCCCTAAATAAGTTGTTATGAGAGCTGTCAAATCGGGCTTTTTAATTTTTTATTATTAAAATGCCATTAATGAACCACACCAGTCAATTCTCTATTCTATTCTGTTTTTGTTGAAGTTGACTCCAACACCTTTAGCATTGATTTTGCCAATGTCACAGTGAATAACTGGATAAAATTAGGTATAAAAATAATAGGTGAACAGTCAATTCTCCAAAGATAAGCATTCCGGCGATTGAGAGATTGACAATCACTTGATCTTTTTGCGATATTCAGAGGCATGGTCATAATTCTTTAAACTAAGTAAAACCTGATGCAAAAATTTTGAATTCGCTCTAATTTATTGAGTTGTTCTACGGTAAGGTCAAGATAACAGGTATCCGCATAGTCAAGGATCGACAATAAAAGCCATTGAGCAAGCGTAAGCTTATTTTTTTTTACTTTAACGTTAGTTGCAGCGTTGATAGTAATTCAGTAATAAATTTCTTATTATTTTTTAAAATGTGAACTGTGGCGTTTTAAGTTTTCAAAACAAGTTTGTGGTTTAGCGGCAGTCAAAGACTTACGTTTTGGCCGAGCTGATTTTATTTTATTTAAGTTTATGGCTTGGGAGCTAGGGATTTAGGCCAGATCTTAGTTTACAATATAGTTTCTTAATTTTCTTAAGCCTATGTGTAGCACAGCTGAACCGTAGGTAATCAGCTAGTACCATTCAATGGAGTTCTTGTGACAACTCTAAAGGCCACATTTGACTATACAGTTCACATTTCTCACAAAACACATAATTACTAATAAAACTACGTTTTAACGGTTTTAAGCGCGGTAATTTTATTTGATTTTTGGTTTTTCCGACGTTTCGGCCACTTTTCAGTGGCCGTGATCACGGAAGACAAAGATGTCAAGTGTCAACGAGTATTGTTAAAGTTTTATTTAGCCTACCGCCAACTTATTAATTTTAATTATTTAATTTTAATTTTGTTTATGGTTATTATTTAATCTATGGGAGCCTAATCTAATTTACTACCGCTTCGCAACATGTTATGGCTTGAAGAGAAGAAGCGGCGCAAGAAACTCTTCAGCAAACATGCCTAGCTCTAATAATTTTATATAATATTAAAATGGGTGGAAGGAAAAATAAAAGTAATTATCAGTCAAGTTGGTTTGTGTTCCGTTGTACGCAGAAAGAGCTCACAGTGTCTTGAGGTCTGGCAGCTGGTTTTTGCTGGGTTTGGGTCTTAATAGTTTTGATAATTGGATCCCAAACAGGTGGTACTTGCCAACCATCTTCTCTATTGAAATTTGGGTGTTTTTTTATTTCAATAGCCTCACGCATCATTCTAGGTATGAAACGATTCTCTTTCGCAAGGATTTGTGGGTTATCGAATCTGATGTAGTGGTTGGGTTTATCCAGCGTGTGTTCACTGATCGCAGACTTCGTAGACCTTGTGTGTTTCATGTCAGCAATGTGTTCTTTTACTCGTGTTTTTATGCTGCCCCTGCATCCTGGAGTGGGATATTGCATTTCACAGGTCTGAGAAATTGGGTAATCTTTTTCTGCGGCTTGAAATATGTTTTGATTGAAGCTCGCCTGAGGATGTGACCAATTCTGTCTATGACCCCTTTGATGTAGGGTAGGGTAGCAGGGCACCGCTCAACTGAAGGTGGTTTGGGGCCTTTGTGACGTTGGTGTGGAGTCTTCAGCTGATTGCGTTGTAGAACTCGCTTGACATGCTGAAGCTCTCCAGCTATGTGGTTCTCGTCACAAATTTTCCGTGCTCTCTGAAACAAAGATTTGCCCACGGTAGCTAACTGACTAGGATGGTGGTGAGACCAAAAATCAAATAAAATTACCGCGCTTAAAACCGTTAAAACGTAGTTTTATTATGTATACAAGTCGCGAAAACTTAAGAAAATATTACGTAATTACTACTCAAGAACTATCAATATCCTACAACGAGTATTCCTTTTAGAGTAATTTTACACATTTTTAGAAAATAAAACTGCACAGCACAACATCTCCTTTCAGTTCCCGCCAAAACTCTTGGCTGTGCTGATAACTCAATACATCAGACAAGCCTGTGTAGATTCAGTTCTTTTGCTTGCCACTAACGAAAAAAATAACAACTACTAGCAACACTGACTAATGTCAATTTTTTCATTTTTATTTTATTCTACTTTACAGTTGATTGTATTTGTTATTACTCCGTTTTAACCAAATCAAGTGAAAAATGTATCCAATATATTGCTACGGCACGTAGACAAACAAAAGTTTAATATTTCACTTTATCAAAATGGAGAGCGTTACAGTCAGTAGCTTTGTCATGTAAAAACTTTTGCTGATTCTCTTTATTATTGTCTGACTAAAATTCGTTTTTGTTTTAGAATTTTTCTGTGTCGCTGATTAGGGGGTTTATAGACAGTTTAAGAGGTGTAACAGTGTTGTTGTACCTGGATAAGGAGATAAATGAAAGAGCGTTAAGTCGGTCCCCTCAGATAGATAGTGAATCGAAAAGTAAACAAAGGCAACCTAAAGTGAAACAGTAAGTAACATCTGTTTATTTCTACACATGTGTATAATCGTTCTTTACATAGAGTTTTACTTATTTTGAAAGGTTATTGATTCTGTGATTCATAAGTCATTTGAAATGATTTTGATGAATAAAATTCATATATTTAGATAGATTAACTAATTCAATAATATATTCCGTAAGATTCATTCATTACTAAAATAATTACATAATAGGACAGTTCCATTACTTTGACATTGTGATAAAATTAATGGGCTGCTACTCAGTTATCTGGTGCACATATTTTAAGTAGTTGGTGGGTGTAGTGGGTAGGGGGGAAGGTATACTTACCCTTTCTGCAACTCCTAGGCTTTGGAGTTCTTGAAATATTTTTTTTGGTAGACATAACCTCACCTATTTTTTCACTAACATTATTGTGATGGGTGTTGAAAGGTCACGTGAGTGACAGACCAGACCAGTTTTTCATTAATATTGCATGTATAAAGTTGAACAATCTTTTTAAAGTCAAAAAGAAAGCCAGTGATCAACAGAAAAAGAACCAAAAACAACATGTATTGTTAAAAAGTTAAGAAAAAAAAAACACAACAGAGCACATCCACATACACTACAAATGTAACCATGAAAATGTTCAAAATGTCGGCCAATAAAGACAAAATTATAAACTATGTATACAAAATAAATAGTAAATGGTTAGAGTCAGTTCTGTCACTCGTCGGCTGCTATCGTTGCACACTCGCTTCAGGTTGCAGAAAGGGCAAGTATACCTCCCTCCTTAGCCTCTCTGCCCACCTACTACTTATTTCATGTACCGAATATCTAAGTGGCAGCCCGTTAGTCTCCTTAATTATGGTGAATATAAGTATGATTCACTCCTTAGTTTAGAAACTCTGAAATCTCAAGTGCAGAATTTGAGCATTATTGATGGCTGCTATTGTCATTTAAACATTTTTTTTTTACTAACAAGTTATATTTATGTAACAACAAGGACTTCTTATGTCTTTTGTTGTATTATATTATTACCTATATTTATACTTATGATACTGCCTATTGTTTCCTGTAATTATACTTCTGGAACTGTATCTAATATTACACAATAGAATATTCCATTCATAATTATACTAAAACCTTTAGGGTCTTCGTCATATTGAATTAGAGAATGTTTGTAGGCTTATTTAAGGTTCTTCAAAAGCCTACTAACATTCTCTATCTCAATATGAATAACACCATTAGTATACATGTGATATTTCTTAAGCCTAAATTTAAGTTTACCACTCTCAACAAGAATATATTTATCTCAGTTTATCACAAAATTTGTTACAATTAAGGTCACAAGTCCAGGTAATTTTGCCTTACTCAAATCTTATTTTATACGAAGAGTAATAGTACATTTATAGGCAGCAGGTCCGCAAGTGCACCCTTTTTAAATTTATTTATCTCGGGTCACCTGATGTTATGGACTACATCTTTTTTATGATGTTGTAATTTATCATACCATAGCATTAAAACACTGTTGTATACAGTGTGTCTACTTCGGTACCCAGTCTGCTTTCCTACTTTTTGACTGTTTTCTTGTTTACATATTTATATGGGATCCCTTTTTGTTATACTATTGACAGATGTTACATACTCACAAATTAAAGAAGGATCTCATTTTTCATGGTATCTAGTATTTCTTGGATCCCATGATAAAGACAACATATCTAGACATCTGTCCCGGCTTAACTAGCATTGACCTTGTAATCGTAAATACATTAATCTGGAGTTTGAACTTTGCTATAATTACTTTTTAAATGTTTATCACATTGTTTTATTTCATATTATAAACAACATAATGTAGTTTTTAAATTATGTTGTCTACTATTATAAAAATTGTAATTAGTAATTATTGTGTTACATAAATATATAGTCAGTAGATATATTTGTTGGGGGTTAAGAAGACATAATTGATAAATAAACGAGAGGTTTAAGTTGTTACAAGATATATTCTCAAATGTAAAGTCATTGGTGGTCGCTTTCGTCATCACATTTTTCTTCTGGTTTTTGTTTGGAATTAATTTCCATCGGCGTAGCATATTTATTGCAATTTTCCATTGAAAAACGTTTTAATAAATTTTCAATATAATTTTGCTGTCACAAAGTAATGACATTGTCATTATTATTTCTCCATATGTGTATTCCTAAAATAAATTTTGCCTGACCATAATCTTTTAATCCAAACTCTCTTGAGAGCTCATCTTTAAATTATATAATAGAACCTCTTTCTTCACTTGCCACCAAAATATTGTATACATAAACCAATACATACAAATAGTTTATATGTTCATCAATATTAATTGGCAAACAAGAATACAAATTGTATATTCCTAAGCTAAGCAAGTTACGCTGGTGATATGAGTAAACAATGTAGTTTGTTTTTGAAATTTACCATGGTAGGAATCAAACCCGGGGCCTCTGTGTTCCACTGAGCAAGGCAGTCAAACACTTAGCCTGTTCAACTTCAGAGGTCCTCCAAATATTTGCAAAATATCTTCTTTATAATATCTTACAAATCAATATCAATGTAAATCACATGTGATTTATTACATAAGCTTTATAGTATACAAGTTTTTTTTTACATTTTCATTTAGTTAATTGTTATGAAATCAATGTCAACAATAAAAACATAATATTTTATAGTGCCTTCCATACTTTATACTCTCTCTAGATTAATTATACTGTCTGCACAATACTTGCTTTTAGAAATAATATATCCACACTGCCACCTATGTACTGTATATTGCTCTAAAATGGCAGACACAAGCCCAGTTTATATTTTTAATTAATTAATTTTACTTTTTATAATTTTCAGGGAATCAAAAGTACTTACAAGAGTTTTACAATCATGCATACTAAATGGTTTTATATTTTTATTGAGTATATTGATATTTGAATATGCCTTGCTGCCTGCAGTCAAGTACTTAATAACTGTGGTATTTGGCCACGACCCTGGTGTGGCGCATAATGTCTGGGCCTGGATGCAGCCCTTCCTCTCCATGACATTCAGAATGATATGGGTGCTACCTTTATTTTTATTGAGCAAACTGGTTAACAGTTTGTGGTTTCAAGTAAGTATCTATCTGTAAAATAGGAAGAGCCTTTATTCTTAGTTTATAATCTTGTTTCTCATTAAGACTCCATATTTTGCCAAAACCAACCTTTATAAAATCACTATGTCTATCTATTGTATATACATTACAGCTATACATATTGAAAGAACAATGGAATGTATATGGATGAATTTTGGTAGATACAGTAGATAGGTGTGTTCTAATTGCCACTACATAAGGGTATAGTTGGATTGCATAAATAAAATAAAAGTAATGGGTGATCGCCATGCATGTAATTTTTTCATTGTAAATATATTTGTGAGGTGTCCTTAGACAGATCTTCATAAATAACATAATATTTCTAAATGAACTTTTCATTTAGGTTAATAGGTGGATAGACATTTGCATCAACATTTGTAAAAATTGTTTCCCCTCTTTAGTTGTTAACTTTGAATTAGAAAATAGGAAGATTCTCATAGAGATTAATGTCATAAAGCTTTAAAAAATTATAATAAAAATTTATTCCAACAAGATAAAGATTTTATTTTGAGTTATGAGGTATATTATACTAGTTAAACATGTTTTTAGGGTATATATTATATGTCACCATATAAAAAACATCAAATATTTGTTTATGTAAGAATATTTTTCCTCTCCTTTTATTTATGAATATGCTTTGGTGTACAATAAAAAGTATAATTTTTATGGAATCTTACGCACATGTTCCTTGCTTACTGGATTGACACACTTGAAATATTAATTCTGTTATCTACTGAAAATTATTAACTAATAAAAATCAATGAAAAATTTTCAGGATATAGCAGATTCAGCTTACAGACACAGGAGAGGGCGACCCCAATTCATGTCCAGTGTCAGTAAAATAATTGCTGATTCATTATTCAGTTTGCTGGTGCAAGCTTTATTTTTAGTTCAGGTAGGTCTTATGTCTGTATTATTACAGTGTTACACTTCTAACGTACTCGAAAATAGATGGTTTGTTGTATACATTTATTTTAATACAATGTTTGATTGTTTAATAATTATGTAAAATTTGTAAAATAACAAAAACAGGTAGAAAATTAGTTAAAACGAACATACAACCATCAAAAACTATTCTGTATACTATATGTGGTATAATCTGTCAAAATTTTCATACATTATGGTACCTTACCAAACTACTGGTATACCATCCAATAAATATGGATTTTAAATATGTACTATAAAGAAGTGAAATTTAATAAACGGATAAAACACTATCCCGGAAGATAAAATGACAGCCTCTGTGGTTGAGCGGGCTAAGCCTTTGCCGGCTTACCTCACTGCAACGCAGAGGCTCCGGGTTCGATTCCTGGTATGGTAAATTTCGGAAACGAATGTTCTCCGTTAATTACTATAGTCTGGGTGTCTGGGATCGGCCCCAGAGTGATCCGTTGTATATTACCCATAACACAAGCGTAACTTGCTTAATTTGAGGATATACAGTGTGTGTGTTTGTTTGCCGATTTAAAAAAAAAAAAAAAATGCCACAGAAGTCCAAAGTTTACTTAAGCAAAGCCTGCTAAATCTTTAGGTTAAAATATTGAAAATGCCTATGTTATCGTTTGGATATAGCAAATTTGCGATAACACTGTGCTATGTAAATACGTAACAAAATTTCAAGGTTGAATCAGCAATTTTGCATACAATTAAAATCTACCTACAATGTTTAACACAAATACGATGTAATGCATATATAACCTAGTATGTATAATTGAAGTAAGTTAAAACGAAAAATTTAATTTAGTATATGGATTCAATGATCATTTTTGTGTAACCAAGATGTTTTGTTATGCTCATGCGGTTATTTTAGAAGATATGGTCCTTTTCAAAACAGAAGTTCTTCACACAGTTTTGTATATAACCTTTGTGTTGTTATTGATTGGAAAGTATCCAATTTAGTAACTTGTTTTACTCGGGAATATGTATGTACTATGGTTTTTCTACACATTATTAAAAAAAAATACTCTCCAGATACACTACTAATCCATTTCTTTGGCATAATATTTTTTTAAATATTATTTTGTTTCTCCCTGCGATCAGTGGCAACTTTCTATATTTTATTTTGCAGAGTATGCTAGTCAGTATGCTACCAATCACATACATAGGAGAGCTTCTATGCTTGGTGCACATGTGCCTTTTGTACTCACTGTACTCTTTTGAATACAAGTGGTTCAACATGGGATGGGAGCTCCATAAGCGGCTTACCTTCATTGAGTCCAATTGGCCCTATTTCTTAGGATTCGGGCTCCCTTTGGCTGTGTTGACTCAAATACCACAGTCTTATATTATCAGGTATGTTTAATTTTATTTCATAATATCAGGGTTTCTTTCATAAGGCACCAATTCTGGGTTCTGGTCTTCTTGTTTTTAGGGGACTGACCTTATATTGGTCATTGCACTGCACTATTTATTATTGTAAAGGTACTTAGTAATTAATAGACAGACTGCCTAACAAAAACACATATGTAACTTTTTTTTTTTTTTTTTTTAATTTATTTATACTATATATATACTATAACTATATTTTAAAATCGCTTTATGCGTTTTAATAAGCCCGTGGCCTTAATAAATAACTTGCATTGCTTCGACTTTTGGTTGAAGACACACACAGACCCTCACATATTGTAAATAATAAACTAAATTCATTCGAAAACTAATAAAACATTAAATATTACAATTGTTGCGGACAGAGAGCTCCGCGCCCCGCATACCGCCGACGCCCATAGCTCTCACAGTTAGCAGCTAAGCGTCGGACGATACAAATTTATAAGAAGCGGTCTTACAGGCCGAAGCAACTTGCGCTCATGCACTTAATCGCATTGCTTACTTCTCTTCAAAACGACTACTACTCTCTCTGCCATTCAGCATTATACTCTCTGTTACTCGTCTATGTATAGTTTTAAATTAATTGTAAATATGAAAATATTACGTCTAACTTAAATGATATTAATTAAAAAGATTTGTTTAAGTAGGTAGAATAGAATAGATACTTATTTTCAAAATTATTGATACGTACTTATTAAAAAAAAATCAGAATGAATCGTGCCACAGACACTTCGGGGGATTTTTTACCATCTATTCATATGCCTCACCAATAGTTATTATGTCATAAACTCCATACAAATAATGTAAATTTTCCTACATTGGTAAGGCAAAATAATAGTTAGTTAATTACTAGTTAGTTAATCAGTTGCTGAACATTTATTTAAAATTTAACAAACGTTTATAAGTAACGCCTAAAGGGTTCAAAGCAACTCTGCACAGGGTAGATCCTTCTGTGTGATTCCGTGCTGTTTTAAAATTAATGAATGAGTAGACTTTATTGTGTATTAACAAATATAGATAACAGAAATTACAGTTAACAATACACTTCGTGTTATCGCTCTTAGCGATTAGCAACCTTTGGATGGATAAGAAGTTTGTGTGTATTACTTAAAATGTTATCTATTTTTTTACTCAATTAATTTATTGTGTTTGCTCTATTGAGCCCTTTGATAAAACCACTAAACAGTATTAGTCTTCTTCTTCTTCTTCTTCTTCAGCCACTCTCAGTCCACTGCTGGACGTAGGCCTCCCCAAGTACGCGCCACATATCCCGGTCTCCCGTCTTCCTCATCCAGCCCCTACCGGCGATCTTGCGCAGGTCGTCAGACCACCGGGCTGGAGGGCGTCCTACGCTACGTTTGCCGAGACGTGGTCTCCACTCCAGGACTCGTTTGCTCCATCGGCCGTCGGTCCTGCGACAGACGTGACCGGCCCACTGCCACTTCAACTTGCTAATTTTGCGAGCTATGTCAGTTACCTTCGTTCTCTTACGGATGTCCTCATTTCTGATTTTATCCATAAGAGAAACACCTAACATAGCTCGCTCCATAGCCCGTTGAGCGACTTTGAATTTGTGGACCAGTCCCGCTGTCAGTGTCCATGTCTCGGCACCGTATGTCATGATGGGTAGGACGCACTGCTCGAAGACTTTCGTCTTCAAGCATTGCGGAATGGTCGACGAGAAGACATGTCGAAGATTACCGAATGCTGCCCAACCTAACTGGATCCTCCTATTGGCTTCCCTCTCGAGGCCGTGTTTGCCTACCTGGATCTTTTGTCCAAGGTATACATATTCCTGCACAACCTCAAGAGGGGAACCATCGACGTTTACCGGTCTCGGCATGACATGTTCGTTGAACATGACTTTCGTCTTGTCTAAATTCATGCCGAGACCGACCCGTCGGGAGGATTCATTCAGGCTGTTCAGCATATCGGTAAGTCCCTCCAACGTCTCTGCAAAGACGACAATATCATCAGCGAAACGTAGGTGGGAGATGCGCTCGCCGTTGATGTTGATGCCCCGTTCATTCCATTCCAGAGTTTTGAAGACATCCTCCATCGCGTTGGTGAACAGTTTCGGGGATATGACATCCCCCTGTCTCACCCCGCGACGTAGAGGTATAGGCTTCGCCCTCCGGTCCTGGATCTGAACGGTCATTGTTGCGGCATCATACAGACATCTCAACACCTCGATGTATCGCCAATCGATACGGCATCTCTGCAGAGACTCTAGAACAGCCCAAGTTTCGATAGAGTCGAAGGCTTTTTCGTAGTCCACAAATGCCATACACAGCGGCTGATTATACTCCTCGGTCTTCTGTATAATCTGCCGAACAGTATGGATGTGGTCTACGGTGCTGTAGCCTTTTCGAAACCCAGCCTGTTCCGGTGGTTGGAACTCGTCAAGTCTTCTGGCGAGACGATTCGTGATGACCCTCGAAAACAACTTGTAGACGTGGCTCAAGAGTGAGATGGGTCTATAGTTCTTCAAGAGGGTCTTATCACCCTTCTTGAAGAACAAGACCACCGCACTCTTGGTCCACGCCCTTGGCACAGTGCCCCGGAGGATAACGGAATTAAAGAGCTCCGCTAAAGCCTTCAGGATTGGGATCCCTCCCGCTTTGAGGAGCTCAGTTGTAATACCGTCGTCCCCCGGAGCCCTGCCATTTTTAAGTTGCCCGAGTGCCGTCCTAATCTCGCCAATGTCGACCTCCGGGATATCTTCCGTATAGTGGCGCGTGAGTGGTGCACGTGGATCATTAGCGCCTTGAACCGAAGGTCTTTCCGCCCGCGAAGAATACAATCGCCCGTAGAACCGTTCCACCTCCGCTAGGATCTCAGAGTGAGACGTAAGCTCCCTGCCATCTGCTGTCCTCACTTTTGCAAGATGGCTTCTCCCCAATGGTTTTAAGAAAACTTTGGACCCCCTATTCTGCTCTATAGCAGCCTGAATGGCTCGCGTGTTTGAGCAGCGGAGGTCCCGTCTTACAAGTTTTCTTATCCGTTTAGAGAGAGCCCTATGCTCCGGTGAGGCAAAAAGAGTAGATGGCATCTCACGTCTCATCCTCATGAGATCCAAGGTTTCGGTGGAGAGTTCAGAGCGTTTGCTTCTTCGCATAGGTGGAAAGTGCCTTCGGCCCAGCTCTCGCATTGTTTTCACCACGTTGTCGGTTATCTCGTCAACATCGCCAGTGGTTTCCAGCGATTCGAACCGATTTTGCAGTTCCAGCTGGAACTGTTCGGACCCTAAAATAATCTGGGGCGGCGTAGGTCGGAGATTAGACTTTATCAGGCGGAGTCTTTCAGCTTTGAAGTCGATATTTAGAGTGCCTCGTACAAGTCGGTGGTCACTGCCGGTATTAAACCTGTTGACCACTGAGACATCTCTAAATATGTGCTTCTTGTCCGCCATGATAAAGTCTATCTCGTTCTTTGTCACAGTATCGGGGCTCTGCCAGGTCCACCTCCTTTGGAGCTTCTTCTTGTAGAACGAATTCATCAAGAAGAGCCCCTGCATTTCGAGGAAGTTGACCAGCATTTGCCCCCTGTGATTTCGGCGCCCCAAGCCATAAGGTCCGATTTTCGGTTCGTCGCATTCTTGTACTCCCACTTTGGCGTTGAAGTCCCCCATAACAACGTTGTAGTGTGCGGAGGTCGTCCCATGTATGGCTTTAGTGATATCCTCATACATGGCCTCAACCTCCTCGTCAGGGTGTGCCGAGGTCGGCGCATATACCTGTATCACCTTCAGGGAGTACCTGTTGGTGAGTTTTAGTACTAGGTACGCTACCCGGTTCGACACACTGCTGACTTCCACAACGTTGTTAACGAGGGACTTGTTGACAAGAAAACCGACACCACCCTGGGAGGCCTTATCACCTTCTCGGAAGTAGAGCAAGTGCCCGGACTCCAGGGTTATAGTATCCTCCCCCTCTCTTCGGACTTCAGATAACCCTAGAATGTGCCATTTGATATGACTTAACTCTACTTCCAATTCCGCGAGGTGATTATCCAGCCTGATCGTGCGTCCATTGTACGTTGCCAGTGTCAGTTGGTTACGTTGGCAGCCTCCCGTAACCCGGAGATTTCTAGCACCCTCCTCCCCGTAGTTACCCCGACCGCTGCCGTAGCCGGGACTAGCGGGGCCGCCGGGAACTAAGGGCCATGGTCTATGTATGCGTTTCATGTTTGGGGGAAATGCCATAGTCACCACGCTTGGCATGCGGGTTGGTGACCGCAGTACCGGCTTACTCGCATCGGAGACGCTGCTGCCCGAGTCCGATCAGGGGATTTATGTAAGCCGGATTTCTGTTGATGGTTATACCGCCATCGATCGGTCGTCAGAGCCTCGTTAGTTGGCGGCAGGGAGTACCGCGGGCAGGTGAGGTTGACGTTTGGGTTGCTAGTTGGATTTCGCACACCCCTTACCCCCCTAAACAGTATTAGTAGGCTAAATAAAACTTTAACAATACTCGTTGACACTTGACATCTTTGTCTTCCGTGATCACGGCCACTGAAAAGTGGCCGAAACATCGGAAAAACCAAAATCAAATAAAATTACCGCGCTTAAAACCGTTAAAACGTAGTTTTATTAACTAAACAGTATTGTTCTGACATAATCTTTCTTCATAAGATATCATGTAGTTTAGCAGCTCACGATTGTTTATAACTAGCTGTGGTTCCCACTTCGTTCAAACCGTGACCAATATATTGAAATATAATATATACGAAAAATTAGGTTAAAATTCCTGTTTTAATCCTTGAAATTTTCATTAAAATCAGTTCAGTTGTTTCTGAACCTATATAAGTCGAACTTTCAGTCAAACGAAAAATCTGAAATCGATCATTTATGATTACGTCATAGTAATAGCATAAACGTTACATGAAAAATTATCTAACAAATGGTGAATAAGGTTCAAAAATTTGTTTCGTAGTTTAGGAGGAGTTCTCGGATAAACAGACAGACAGCCAAATGCAGAGTGCTACTTTGTTTTATATTATGTAAATATATAATACTCCACTTTTTGTTTCAGCGGTTGTGTTTTTTCCATATTTTTCCCGGTATTTATTTTGAGCGGCAACGAAGCCACACCAGTCTTAGGAAAGTGAGTACTACAACTAACCTAAATCTAAATTAATAACATCAAGTATTGCGTGAAGGTACGGACAGATGCGGCAAATAAATTGACCATATCGAATACAAAATTAGAATCCGTAACTACAATGGCGGTCTTAACATGGTTTCTGGCTAAGAAGCGTGGTTTGATTAAATGGCCTGAAAACTGCGTAAATATACGTAATCTATATATAATTGAAATATAATCCACGTATAAAGTGACTAATCACGATATCTCAGAAACTATATTACCTAGAGACTTGAAACTTGGCATGGACCTTCCTTTCGCCAAGTAAAGGTCAGCTAAGAACGGATTTTACGGCACGCGAAGGAGGCGGGTATCAGCTAGTTGTATTATAAAGCCGGTGCCTTGTTGTGTAGTTGCAATTTTTTTCCGCAATTTCCCTTTAACATTATTTTATTCGCGGAGTTGACCAGTTTTGATTTGACATTTATTTGGAGATAGCCAAATTTGAACAAACTTATAAATAAAGGTTTTATTTAGGGGGGAAGGCCAAGGTTCCATAGATTGGGTTTTTCTCAGTTCGGGCTCCTGTCTCCCTCTACTTAGCTTTGTAACTCTTCATATTTTGTAATAACTTTAAATTTAAATCATATATGTAATTATTTATAGCATTTTTATTATTACGCAAACAGATTTTGTTACTTTTAGTATTTAAGGGAGAAAATAAATAAGCATTCATTATTATTTTCATAGTGGAGATGATGATTATTGACCTTGAGTTTCGTTTTTAATCAAAACTAAAAAAATGTTATTTAAGAAGTTCGCCACGTTTTAACGTCCGCACGTTTTTTTTTATTATAAAACTGGCAAATGATCCACTTATGGCCAGTCCTATATCTTACTGACCGTTCCATTGCCTTGCTATTGGCAAATTGCAAAATTCAACCAAATGTAGGGCAAGTGAATGAATAGTAAGATATAGAAACGGCTCATTAATGGATAGTGGTTACTGTTGTGTAGACTTTATGATGGGATAGAGGGGATGGGATTAGAGGAAGGGGAAGTGTGCCATCGGAACTCTCACTCATCGCACAAAACACGATAAGGTCAAGTTTATCTGTTTCACACGGATTTTCTGTGAGATTGTGGTATCACACCGATTGTGTCAGTCCTATAAGCTATAATCACAATGATTCAAGCATAGCTCTATCAAGTCATTTTCCTTTCCCTAATGTGTTTTAAACCGTCGTAGTTTAGTGACTAGCGCACGCGTCCGAAACTCAAAGGGCGCTCGAATACTGGCCGGAAAAGCATGCACCACTTAGGTAGTTTTCTGAGCTAATGAGCACATTGTTATAATACAATTACGACGAATTAAAATATCGTGATGAAACCTGCACATCGAGATAACCGATGTCTCAAACCCTCCAATCCGCTTTCGACAAGCGTCATGGGTACGCTGTCCATTATGAATGGGAGGCCTGAGCTGAGCAGTGCGACATTTATGGGCTGTTATTAATATATTACTAGGATATGCCCGCGACTTCGTCCACGCTTGACTAGAAATTCCCGGGACACAAAGTAGGGCAACATTTAAATAAAGAATTAAGATATCGTTTTAATAGAAACTGTGTCGGAATAAGCTAATTTCCAAACATCCGAAAATCTTCAAACCGCAAAATCCCGCGGGATTCCCAGGATAACAAGTGGCGCATAGTTTAAATCTAAGAATTAGATGTCGATCAGCGTAAACCGCTTTGAAACCGGCCCAGTAGTTTTTACGTCAATCCCAAAAAGCAGACAAACCGACACACAGATAAACAGACAAGAAATATAAAAAAAACATCGTGTCCTCTATCGTTTATATCGTCTATTCCAGTTTTTTTTAAATAGCTTCAATGTACCGACACAGCATGTTTTGAATTTTATAATATAGATAATAAGCAGGTGTGCCCTGACAGTTACTGCTACTTATACGCCGGAAGTCATTAATTCTCGAATCATAGTTATCTCATATCATGTATTGCTTTGCTTAACTTGTATCTACATTGTCAGAAACGCTCGAAAGCTTCGGCATAATTCTGACTAATATTATACGAATGCGAGTTTATTTGTTACGCTTTTTCCTCGGAACTAAACACAAAACCATATCGAAATCGGCCCAGTAGTTTTTACGTGAATCTCGCACAAACGGACAAACCTAAAAAAAACATCGTTTTTATAGTCTATTAGAGTTGTTTATTTTTAAATACCTTTAATGTACAGACAGGGCATGTTTAATATTGTAGATAATGTGTTTTAATGTTTTCTTTCAGCGAGTATCCACTAAGACTGTTCTCACCCGTGGTCGCGATATCGAACGGGATGTTCCGATTCGTGCGACAAAGCGCCGAAGCAGTAACACAGAGGAATAGATGATAGCTATCCAATATTTATTTTAAGGAGCTACTTATATGGAGTTTGCGGTTTCGCTCGCGCATTACCACATTTTTGAAGATATAAAGTTGACAAAATTTACTTACAATAGATTACAGAAATCGTAACAAAAAAAATTACGAATGTTTCACGAAAAGCAGTTTTGATTCAAACTAGGTTTCATACATAATAGTACATTATGGTACTAGTGTGTAACATTGGTGATTACCGCCGAGGCGCCATTGAGACTCGAGCCGTAGGCGAGGGTCTTAAGAGAGCCGAGGACGGTAATCATCAATACACACGTGTATCATACGACGTTTTTCAACACACTTGTGAATAAAATAACAACAAAAACTCATTTTATTTAGTAGATAAAAAAAAGTTATATATGAGTGAAAGTTTTATTTAATAAACACGTACGAGTTAAAATTATCTATTTAAATAAGAAGTTGCATGAAATGAGCAAGCAATAGGAACATTAATTTATTTGTTCTATAGAACACGATCTTTTTTTTTAATAAAAACTTTTTTAAGAACAAAGCAACTCAACCAATAAAATAAAAAAAAAAATCTATAACTCACTAGTGAGTTATAATGTTTTTTACTCACAGTTTGATAATGGGTGTCATTCTGTGCCTAATTGCGGTGACCATAGAGCCTCTTTATGAGCAAGTGTGTTGAAAAAAATTTTTTTTTTCCTATCAATTAATTTTTATCTACATAGAATAGAATATACTTTATTGAACAAAAATGCTACATAAAATGAAGAAGATTAATATACAAGTACAATCGGCGCCGGCGGTCTTATCGCCCATGGCGATTTCTTCCAGACAACCTTTGAATGGAATAAAGAAACGACAACAAAAATCGGTATATATACGTGAAGCAAAAACTTGGTACCACTTTTTACGAAAATTGCGCGGATGGAGGAGTATGAAGTTTCGCACACTTATAGTTTATATAGAAAAGAAGCGACGAATGCTATTTTTTTTATATATACATGCATAAAAAATACATTAAATCAATAAAAAAAACATTACACACACTACCATGTATTTGACACACACACGTATATATACTCTTTTGTTTATTGTTAAAGTCAAATTAACAGTGTAGCCTTGGCGAAATCTGTAATTATAGAAGTATGTCTTTGACATTAATTATTATAGTCCAATTTCTGGCACGGGAGTCCACTAGTATATAGAAACATACATACGTATACGAAATTAAATTTATTTTTAACTGACTTCTAAAAGGAGGTTTTCAATTCGTCGTATGTATGTTACTCGATTTCTCCGTCAATTGTGGACCGATTTTTTCTTATCTTTATTCGTAAGTGTATACACCCGAGGTGGTCCCATGGTCACCAAGTCGGGATCTGATGAGTGGATCCCAGGGAAATCGAGAACAATCCTTATTGATGAGCGTCCACGCCGAAAAGTGAGCTAGTAACCTTGTATATGCCTGCCAGTAGTACAATTTCTATAGGCGCTTATAGTTCGCGCCACGTGAAAAGAACTCTGGCTCTGAACCTGCGCAGTGAGCGTTTTATCGATCAAATTGGTGGTATGAAGGGGGCGAGACTAAGTAGCTAATAAAGTACCTAATAAGATTCTACAATAAACCAATTACTCATAAAACATTACCCTAGTACTTTAGGATACGACTGTACACCTGCGCAGACACATCCCCTCCACTACCGCTCAGAGCTCTTTTTACGTGGCGGGACCTATACTATATTATTATTTCTAAAGCTATTAAGTGCCTACGCAACTAAAAAGTAAACAATATGTTTTTTTTTAACAAAAACAAAACCGGCTTCAAATTAAAAAGCAAAACAAATATTTAGCCGACTTCTTTCTACAACATCTTGAAGTCGATGTCAAGTAAACCATAAAGATAACTACAGTTTGCAAATTTGATGTTGTTTTTTTATGTTTTACTTGGCATGGACTTCAAGATATTGTAAAGTTGGTTCAATATTTATTTTTTGCATTTTAGTCGGAAGGCGATTTTGTTTTTATCAAAAAAAAATTGTGAAACATTCGTAATTGTTCTTTTTAAAATTTGTGTAATATATATTTGTCGTAAGTAAAATCTGTTAATTGATATCCTCAAAAATGTGATAATGCGCGAGCGAGATAGCGAACTCCATTTAGGTAGCACCTTAAAGTGATATTACACAGTTCATTTCTATCTTTCGATTTTGATGAAGCAACCGAAGTGATTCACGTAAAGAAAAAATTTAATCATTCAATGTCATCGTTTATTTTCATTCTACGCCTTTTTGAATTGAATTAACTTAATTGAACTGTGTAATACATCTTTAAAAAATATTTATAATTACCTTCAAGTAATGTTTTACCGGTCTGGTACTTTGTGTTTTTCATTTGTAATTTTATAACATCCCTTTGATGCAGTATGTTATACAAATATACATTATTGGTGTTTTGGCGGGTACTTGTATTGTGCTATCAACTATATTTTTATGAAAATTTTTAATAAACAATACTTGTTTAACATTTATTATTTTTATGCAAGAATTATGTATGCGTGTATAAAATCTCAACTATTTAGTAAAATATAACTTTTCCAGTTGCCATAAATTCGTCGTTGTTTGGCGTCAGTCAAACGACGACCTACAATTTAGCTGGCTTTTGCCTGGTGCCTTTTCGCTTAAAGATTATTTTGAAGCTTGAATATTTATGAATATTTGACATTGCTTAGACACGCAAGGCATGCGAAGATATAAATAAAGAGAAGCAAAATTTTTACCTTAAACAAATAAAATGAATAAATAGTTTTTGATAGATCCGTTCCAACACGTTTTGAGGACAGACAAAAGAAGCATGCACACTATCATTTCTCCGTTTGAAAAACGACTATTATATAATCTGAATACTGAATGATCAGAGACGTAGAAGTTAACATAGAAATGACATAGGTGAGTAAGATATGTTGAAATTGAGCCAAAAATAAACGAACTTATCATTACAACTCTTCAAATGTCTTTTTTAACTGCTTAAAAATATATTGGTTATTTTAACTCATTAATTAAACAGCTAAAAATGTCACTAATCAAAAATATTGTAACTATTAAATTCATGAATTTTTGTCCCATTTTATCTGAATTGAAAAACAGAAGTGACCACGTATAATTTTGGTTTAATATCGGATCGTTGTGAGCTTCAAATGGAAAGCGCTCATAGAAACTACCCATAAATTTTCTTATTCTAAATCGGCGCGATTTTCTTATTACATAACGGTTTAGAAAAATTTCAGTGAATTTAAATTTAAGAAACTTTAAAATGTAAAAACCTGATATGATGTAATTCACTATCTACCGGATTGCTTCTCTATTTACTTCTTCCTCTACGCTCAGAACAATAAATTAAGCTATTAAGATAATTACAACACTATTCCTATATGCAGTGTGGAGTACTGGTATTTTATCTTAGTAGATAGTGTGATGTCTTCAAATCTTATTGCAATATTTTGATCCTCTTGTCAGTAATTAACGCCATTATACATGTACATAAGAGAGGGGATGCATATCTTTAATGTTTTATTTATGGGCCGCTATGTCATATTTAATTGTATAAAATGTGTAACAATGTGATTATTTTTTACATGACATTATTTATTAAACGGACTGATTGATTTGTAAATGTGTTTTTATTTGTAACCTTTGACTGCTCCATCCGGAATAATGATAGTAACTGGCCAAATGCGTTTTTATGTTAAAAATAACGCCGTAAATGATTAGCGATATTCATGTTGTATATACATACATTATCTGCCAAGGTTTAACGTCATTGAAAATTAATAATAATGTCAAATCACAAATAACGTACTAAATTAGAAAACGTGGAAAATAAACGTATCGACTTTAAATTATTGACTGATTTGGACTAAAAAATATGTTTTAAATAATATTGCGCCAAGAAAAAGCTTAGACTGGCTATTTGTTATACTTGATACCCAGCCAACTTTGTACTGTCAGCGAAAATAACGTGTAAGTTTTCGGATAAAAAAAATGTGTTTTGATTATATTTTTTCTGATACGTTTCAAATAAAATTTTAATACTGAAATATATATATAAAGAACTTTTAAACATTAAACAATAACATAAATAAAAAGACAATTGGTCACATAAATAATTTAATTTCTGAATTATACAATTATCACATAATAATTAGGGCTGCTTAGTTATAATAATTGTTGTCACTACTGTGTGTATACACTACAATGTGGTTACTCTTATACCTTGCTTGTTATTTCGACTAAAATTTTTTAGAGAAATCTTTTCGCTTTTAGGCTCGTATTTTAAAATAGTACAGGTGGAAAAATAGACTCATAATATTTGTCAAAATTAAAAGGATGTTTCAATATTTTTCGATATATTTATTAGATATTACATTTTTTTTTTTTTTTTATTAAAGATCTTTTAAAGTTTAATCTCTTTTGTTATAATATAAATAAAAAATATAGTCAAACACAATTTAAAGGACCATATTAAACATGGTTTAATATCTCAATTAGGTGTATATCAACAAAATACTAATTTAAAAAATAATTTCCTGTAATTTAAAATTGGGTCACGGATAATTAAAATAAAGAACTATAAGTCATAATCCCTGTAATCGGTAAAATAATGCAAGCATTTTATGCGAGACAAATTGTACATTGCGAAATCAAAATCACACGAAAGTCAGGTACATTTCAAAACATAAACCAAAACATTTACACATTATCTATACAATAATAACTATATATTAGCTCTAAACACAAACCCTCTTATTCATAAGAGTTATACGAGATTTCTAGTTTCGATAAAAATCAGTTTCAAGAAAAATATTATTCATAATCGTATTAACGGCGCGATTATGAGTGACACTTTAGCGAGCCTATAACAACAAAAAAATAGAATCGGTTATAGCCTATTTGCATAGAGCTTTCCTTTTCGGTTGTATTCTACCTTTAATTTCAATTAAACGGTTTTTAGCAACAAAAGCTCGTTAAATAAGTTTTTTGTTAAAACGGTTTTTGTCGCACTTTTAAAAAGCAGCTAAATGGTTCAGCAAGTTTTCAGTCGCATACAAAACATTTATATTAGAAACGGTTGTCCTAAAGAAAGTAATACTCGCGCTATAAACTGATTAATGGGTTTACATAACACTATTTAATGTTTAAACTTCGAACCAAATAGTTGACTAAAATCGATTATAACGTTTAAAAAACGGTTAAATTATACCGGTTCCAAGCTTTGGCCTATAAACCTCGTACAGCTATCATGAATAAGGGGGTAACATTTTATTTGTTATGTCAATTTATACTGGAATGATGGTATTGACCACCGCCTAGTATAAACGTAACTCTGAAAAGTTCCTAAATTCTACAAGACTAAATAAAACTATACTATATCTTTTGTACTGTTTATTTTCAAATATGTTGTAAATCATAACATGTCGAAAAGCGAGAGAAAAATAACCTTTGGTGTCAGTCATGTAGGATATGTGCTTTTCAGAATTAAGTTTCCGACGATCATATATTTTTTTATATTAAAACTGAGATTATTTGGATATTAATTTTTGTTTATTTTGTCCTCTTCAAATTATTGTACTTATAATGTTCTTTAATTTTGTAGGCCGGAGATGGATATAAATTTTAATATTGGTAAATAATACAGTTCTCAAAGTTTAGGAGCGAAACCCTGTCAAAAACTCTTATATAAAATATCCCTCTCAAGTGTCATAAATGAAGGGGAGAACCACTATATGGAAATAAAATTGTTATATAATTATTAGAATATCATATTTTATTTATTATACATTGCCAGTAATTAATCTATTTGAGATCTGCAATAATTGTTTACTTATATATCTATTTAATACAATTTTACTATTTGATATTTTAAAATGAAAGTCCTTACATAAAACATAGTAAAGACATTTATATTGCATATCTTATAAACTATTATTTTAAACAATTTATTTATATTAATTATAAGAGGTTTATAAGCTCATTATAAATGAGTTTAACCAAAAAACTTTTTAGTTTAACGAGTGTATAAGCCTCGTATAACCATTATGAATAAGGATGTGTTTAAATCGGAATCTAGAGAGAGAGAGAGATAACACTTTAGTGCACACCAAAATATACAATTACAAAAACAGACCATATTTACAATATTTTCTAGGCAATACAATAGGCGGCCTTATCGCTCAAAGCGATCTCTTCCAGGCAACCTAAATGAAAGATATTGAATCAGGCGATATAGGTGGTGCAGGAAAAAGGCCATAAATACATTAATACTCAAACTAATTTAATACATAAATATGTAAACACATACATATATATATAATCATATATATACAATAATACACAAGTTATTATAATAAAGTTATTAGCATGATTATATTCTGTTAATGAGACGTGGCTATTTGTGGACAAATAGTCTTTTCTAAGCAAATTTCTAAATGTTGGTTAGGATTTGGCCTCTCTGACAGTAAGAGAAATCTACGTACAGTTAAAACATAGGAGCATTAAACAAAATTTAAAATTAAACAGAATAACGAAAAATTAACACAGGATAGGAATTGAATAAAAACTGCGACATTAGAACAGTATTCTAGAAACAAATGACTCCTTTCAAATTAAAAAGTAATTTCGAACACATGCGGCGTTAGAAGACCGAAATATTTACTAATTTAGACGGTTTATCTGAAACTTTGGTTTGTGCATGCGTTATTTTTCTAAGAAACGAGTCTACATTTTTTATTAAATAAAATTCTAATTATGTATATTATTAAGTTAGATCATATAAACGTCTCTAGATCAATTGCACAAAAACGGCCCAAAAAAAGTGCACCAAAATTGTTGAATTGGTGCACTGGCTTCCTACGCCTGTTAGTGTCGTTTCGATTACTGTACTGGTTAGAGCTC
This sequence comes from Dendrolimus kikuchii, assembly GCA_019925095.2. Lineage (NCBI taxonomy): Eukaryota > Metazoa > Arthropoda > Insecta > Lepidoptera > Lasiocampidae > Dendrolimus > Dendrolimus kikuchii. The sequence goes on from CM034401.1 coordinate 7,391,227, forward strand.
TCGCAAAAAAAATAATTATGCCGGCCTGCGCTATTAAAATGTGTCGGAACTATTTTAAAACGGGAAAGGATAAGGTTGAGATGTCATTTAATCGGAAAACTTAACACTTTTCTCATGATTTCTTTGTAAAAACATGAAATTTAATTTCGACATTTTAAAGGTTATCGAATTTATTGATGTTGTCAGGTGAGAAGTGTGACTTATTTTCCAAAATTTGGGGAATATTGTTACTTTTTTTTATTTATGAAATATGAATAATTGAAAAATCTATAGAAAACAGACATGTAATGTTTGTGTGTCCGGTTTTAGACTTCCTACGGATCCAATTGTAGCATATTGTTGGACAAAGAGATGGATTTTGACAGAAAATATTTTGAAATCATTTTTGGAGATATTAATTTTGTCTGTATTCTGTTAGCTGCAATCTCCATTAATTCCTAATAAAGAAATAATTTAATATATTAATATGATAAAAAACAAATTTTAGTTCATAAAATAATTAAACTGAACTAGTTTGAATAAAAACTTGGATATGAATATTGTTATTTTTATAATAGCCCTTTTCAAGTGGTTTAGTTGCTCTTAAGTCCCTGCATTAAACTATCCAGTGTACCTACCCCGTAGTTCCTACTACGGATATAAACTTCGTATTACACATAAAGGCCACTACCCAATATGAACCCATCGAATCGTTCCAAGTCCACTATTACAAATGATTTCACTGGCTTTTAGCGCAGGATAATCTTTGGGTTATAAATTGTCATCTAATAACCTTCGTGAACATGATGTGTAACACAAAAATAATTTGCCATTATGAATAGTTTTTTTTTAGAATTATTACATTAGTATTGGTAATTAACAGACTTATAAATATGTACTAATATCTGTACAGGCATTTTATTGCGAATTAAAATTACTACATGTACTAAAATGTGTTATGAATTCATTTGTGCATGTATTTTTTATGGTTCGTTCCAAGACACACAACTTTTGTTGCTAATACTTTATTAAAAAAAAAACTAAAGCCTCTGAATTAAATTATAACATATAAAGCGATTAAATCATAACGATCATTTAAACTTTTCACTTACATAAAAACATATTTAATTATAAAAAATGGGATAATATTTTTTACCTGATATCCCGAAAACACGCACACATTGATAGTTTTACGAGAGTGAATGTAGCAACGCTTCGCGTTTTTGATGCCGTTTTTGGCGGCGTTGTTTGTTAGCAATGCTCTCTCTAGACATGTTATATCTCAATTATTATTAATGGAATGTTTCAGGTTGTTTTTCTGTAAGCATAAACTCGTCGATTTTAAGTACGAATACTTTACATATGGTTAAAAAAAAATTGCCATTGAAATAAACGTTTTCAATAGAATTTTTTTTATTATAAGATTTTTAATATTTGTAAGATCTGTTCCAATAGGATTTAAAATCGTCAGCAAACTATCGAATGCAAATACACTATATTTTTAGACCGGAGAAATTGTAGTCCCGAATTTTTTTCTGACTGTGTTGATCAGTCAGTTAACCAGTTTCAAATAATTTTGGAACAAACCCACACTTTACAGAATATATATATATATATATATATAATAAAATTAATAAGAAAAACATATTAAAAATAACGTAATAAAGTTACAATAAAAATACAAAATACACCAATAACAAAGAATGTGACAATACATCAAGTAGAAAAAACTATACAAATGTTGGCGTCCCAATACAATGATTGGCAGGTTATTGTTTTAATCAAAACATTAAGAAATGTTAGTAATAGTTGTTTTATTTTGTAACCATACACTGATGATATCACTTGTATGGCTATAAAATAGAAAATATTAAGACTTTTTAATATCTTGAAGAAATAGTCTGGGTGCCAATCATTGGGTGGGGTGTCGACAATGTAAAACAATTATTACGGCAGTTTTAGGTAACTACATACATATTAGGTACACAGTTTAAAATAGGAGTACTTAAGTACGCTTAAAAATATTTATTACATGGAGTGGAATCAAATATCTCCAATGTGGGCTTATAATAATGGTAATAAATAAAAATATACCTTTTCGAAAAGGTTTTCATTGAGCAAATAAAGTACGATTTACATTTAAGTAAAATACTAATATAATTACATGATTAAAAAAACACTATGTATGTATATAAATGATGTCCATATAGAATTTTATTTGAGTATATAATTTCGAGTTAATTTTAATACTCACATGAAAAGCTTGGTTCTAAGCATATACAAGGATACTACCGATGCCAGTCGCCCAATAAAAAACGTAACATAACTAATTTTATTAATTTGATGTTTACAAAATAAAATCCATTATTAAATTAGAGTAAACTATACCACTGTTGAAAATAATTAATTGGCACCCAGTAAATTAATTCAATACATTAAGAAATCATAATAATATTTTATTTTGTTGCCATACAATAATAATATTAACATTGTATGGCTACAAAATATTAAGATTTCTTAATGTTTTCAATAAATTAATAGGATGCCAATGTTGAGTGGGTGGCAACAATAGTATAGTTTGCCCTATTTTTTTTAAATATACGATTATAAAATATATATATATCAAAAGGCTGTGTGACTTTTTTTTATAAAGAAATAAAAATCAATTGAACGAGATATGTCAACAAATTGACATTTTTATCTGTACTATGACTGAATTCACAAGAACTGCATACTATATTATATATTATAATGATTATATGTATACATAATGTATTATGTGTACCACGCTATAATATTGATGACAACTGTAATGATATAGACGTTTGTAAGATAATAAATAAATATTTTGTCTGTCATTACTTAAACATTGAAAATTCTTACAATTTGGACTAATAGCCAATAGAGTAGTAAATAGAAGCCGGCCATAGGAAATTCGGTCTAAAAATTAAAAAAAAAGAAGTAAGAATATCCTGTGGCGTCATCTAGTGATGTATTTAGGACATTATCAGAGTGACGTTTTTTATTGGGAGAATTCATACCATGTTATTTAATATATCAAATCTAGTTAATAACAATAATATCATGGTTTTGAACGACAAGATTAAATTAGATTTATTTTTAATTTATGATGCATTGTCTCTGTCAAGTTTTGATGGTCATCGTAAAATACTTATTTTTGTTCCTTATTTTTAGTTGCCAGCAACCTAAAAATGCACCTTTTCACATATTACAAGTACATTTATTTTGTTACTACTTAATGAATATCTTCTTTTGTGTCAATTTCAATGTTGACTAATTCTAAAGGCCGAATAGATGCCTCAAGTATGCATAGCATAATTTGCACAGGTGTAAATTAAGCTTAACATAAAGTAAACAAATGCATGTCAAACATAAGTCAATAGGACATAGTTTAAAGAGATTTATAATCCGTGATTATATCACTACTAGAAGCAAATTTAAAGTACATGCACAAGAAGCATTCCGACTGCTGCGCCCATTGTTAGCCCGACGCTTAGCATCGTCGCTATTACTGATGACGCTTTCTCCCTCTCATGAAGTTCAACCACTCTGAAATTTAAGGAAAACTTGATATATTTAGCACTAGTTCAGCTATGCAATTTTAAAACCTCGCAAAAGTTTCCTAATAAATTTTAAAATACAGCGTGTCCAAACCTCTTTAGACACATTCTTTTTTTTGATGTGATTCTTTAATTCAAATTTTTCTTTTTACTTTTGGTTCTGTCAAATTATATGTGGAGTAAATAACATATATTAATATTTTAAAACATTTGTTTAAATTAAACTATATCTTACTCATATAGAATTAGCGTAAGGCTTCTTTAAAGTTCTTAAAGAAGCCTACAAGCTTACTCTAACTCAAAATTAATCAGACTATATTTTTAAACTACCTAAGTATCTATTTCCCCTTTTTCCTGCACAATCTACGTCGCCAGATTAGCAAAGAATTTCCTTTAATTTAGGTTGCCTGGAAGAGATAGCTTTAAGCGATAAGGCCGCCTATTATATTGCCTAGAATGTATTGTAAACATAGATTATTTAGTAATTTTTTATTTTGGAGTGCAAAAAAGTGTTATCTATCTATCTATCTATATTTAATTACAGACCCCCCCTGACCATAATATTCATACCCATTTAAATTATACACAGCCAATAAACACGACACGAATTTTCTACATATCATTTGTTAACTATTTTTTAGCATTTTCGATACAGTTCTTACATGTTTTGACATAGTCTTTATTCTACAAATATCAATCTAGACATATTTATGCATTTAACATACATTCATGTCTAATAGAAAGCAATAAATTCATTTGATAACCTAGTTTACAGAATAGCATTATAGATAGGTCGCTGATAGCGGCGGGCCAAGCGAGCAGAACATGGAAATTAGTTTGCATATTCGCATTAGGGCACCTTTGACACGGTGCCACTTGCGAACAAATACAACAACCTGACTTTGACCCAATTAGACTTGCAAATAGTTATGGAGAAAATGATTAATTACGAGGGTTTAATTTATGAATTTATAGTAGCTTGATGGCTAAAGTACTCGCGTCTCATTCTAATGGTGCCGGTTTGAATTATAATTGGGGAAGAAGCAGACTTTAGACAATGTCCTGATCTAAAATCATATACGTATGTATATGATTTGTTTTAACTATTACGTAATTAACGCCAACAAGGATCGCGGCGTTGGCACCACCTTATTCTCTTTTCCTTGCCCCAAGGCTATAGGAGAAACACCGACGACTTTTGGGGGGTATTTATTCCATCGAATATCTAACCGACGAGTCCGACACTAACACCGTTGCCAGCCCTTGAGCAGCGGGGTGTCCGTAAACGGACTTCTCCACGTATAAAAAAAGGCTGACCGCCCACCTGATGGAAGGCAGTCACCGTCCCCGTGGAATACAAACCTGAATTTTACAAAAGCAAAAGTATGCTTTAAGAAGTAGTACATTAGTATATAATATTCATTTTCAACATTTGGCCATAAAATATGCAAACGTCAAGTAATTAATAGATGATCTGCGTTACAACTGTTACAATAAGTGTTATAAATTGGCAAAAAAAAAACAATTTTTCACGAACTAACTGCTTTAACATAGTTGATGTATATTTATATGTTATAATTTCACAAGATTAAAACAATAAACATTATAATTATATAATAATGCATGTTATAAAATCATAACAAACCATTGAAGCGTGAAATTACTATCTTAATGTCAATTTACACTATAAACAACTTGTTTGTTTACTTATAGATAAAGATGATAGTGCCAATTTTTTACTTTTATGCATTGGTAATAATACACATACATACATACATAACTTCACGCCAGTTCCCTTGCGGGGTAGGCACAAACAACAGAGCGCTATTTAGGCTTATTCTTACACACCTCACTTGCTTCTTTGACATTCATAACTCTTGTCATGCACGTTCGTCTGTTCTTAAGGCTCCTGACATCACCTTCTGCTAGTACACGATCAATTTGATCATGGAAGGTGTGTCGTAGCCTTCCACGACTTCTGCATCCATCCACTTTTGCATTGTATATCTGTTTATTCATTCTTTCATCATGCATTCTTTCCACATGCCCGAACCACCGGAGCATTTCTTTCCTTACCTTCACCCCGACACTTTCTTTCAGACCAACTCTCTTTCTTACTTCGGTATTACGAACGCGGTCCGCAATCGTCACTCCGCAGATTTTGCGCAGTGCTCGCATCTCGACCGCGTTTACTCTACTTTCATGCTCTTTCTTCCATACCCAACTCTCGCTTCCATACGTGAGCGTAGGTACCAGCACCGCGTTGTGTACGGCGAGCTGGGCCTTCTGGCTGAGGTTCTTAGCGCCTAGAAGTTTACCTAACGCTCCATTCAAACTATTCCCCAAATTCACTCTTCTTTCTATATCAGCGGTGTACCTTCCATCCCTGCTAAAAGCACATCCAAGATATACAAACTCATTCACTTGCTCCAGCATAACATCATCGACCATTATCCTTGCATTCGTTCTGGTTTCTTCTCTTTCAAACACCATAACCTTTGTTTTCTTCGCATTCAAATGTGGCTTACATCTCGCCTGACAGTCATCTTTCATCATTGTGACTAGTGTTTGCAGTTCTGATGACGATTCGGCTAAAAGCACGGCATCATCCGCATAAAGCAAGGTGCTCACAACTAGATCACTCATCCGCACCTCAACATCCATCAATCTTATTCTCTGGAGACAATCGTCCAGGTATAGGATGAACAGCAAAGCCGACAGCACGCAGCCCTGCCGGACGCCAATATTGACGTCAAACCGGGGCGACAGGCTGCCATCCCCCCGCACGCATGCCATACAGTCCTCGTAAGTGGACTGCACAGCACGCATCAATTGGCCATTAATCCCATATCTGGGCAATATGTCCCAGAGGTCCTTCCGCACAACCCTGTCAAATGCTTTCTCTAGATCCACAAAACCGCAGAAAACCTTCCGACCCATAACCAGCTGCTTCTCTACGATATTGCAGAGAGAGAAAACTTGATCCATACATCCCCTTCCATTTCTGAAGAAATGAAAAAATATTATGTATTTTCCACTTTCTTCACACTTAGTACGTTTTGGATTTATTAAATACTATTAATATCTGGTTTGTCTTACGTATCCACTCAGCCGAGGTGAGGGTGTTGAGATGTATGTGTGGTCTCATAGGTGAGAAATGAGTACATAAAACTTTAAAAGTTGCACCCGTGACTAAAAGATTGAGAGGAAGAAGATTAAGGTGGTATGTGCATGTATTGAGGAGGAATGAAAGTCACGTGACAAAAAGACTGTTAAGCTGCCAGATTGTCCGGTACCAACGTAAAGGTAGACAAAAAAAGAGATAGATGGATTGTGTGAAAGATAATATGATGATTTGTGGTATGACAGAGGACGTATGTCAGAATACAAGAGTATGGATGGAAAAAGACACACTGTGCCGACCCCAAATAATTGAGAAAGTGAAAGAAAAGAGATTAATATCTGGTTTGTACAAGTTAACCTGCGTGAATATTGACCCGTGTTTAGTCTTGTGTTCGTCTTTAAAATTTGCAATTTTTACTGCGCAAATCAAAATCATAATATGAGCAGAACATAACATATACTTTAATTAAAATAATCTTATTATTGTTTGCTGTTATAGGTAAATAGTTTTATACTGAGGTCAAATTGACATAAAATGTTTTGATTAGCTTAAGTCCCAAGTTTAGAAGTATGTAATCTCGGGACTCAATATTTTACCGCATTCGATCATAGTAATTATTCTATTATTTGTACGAAATTCAATAAAACTAACAAATGCCCTATGCTATGCATAGGGCTCTAAATATAAATCCTAACATTTCTTCCTTAGACAAAAATAAAATCCTAGTAAAATTTATTGTTGTTATGTTATATTTTCAGAATCTAATCTTGATCTTGATCTATGTCCTAGATCAAACAAATTAGATTCTAAAAATACGAGCTTAAATTTGTAGTTTAAATCGATATCTAAATGTGAGAGAAACCAAAGATATTGAAAATAATACATTAATCTAAGAAGAAACGCTCGTGGTCTCATTCCTTTGTTTATCAATTTGTGTGTCAGACTCCATTTTGTAATGATCTACTATACCAAGGAATATTAAATGTGACCCACTTACGTGCAATGATCAATTTGCTGCGATGAGCAATTTGAAAATGTTTTAATCATATAAGGTGCATATTTAGGAGTCGATGCCTTCTTGCAATAATTTTGTCAATAAAATAAATGACAAATTTATAATATTTGGATGGGTGGTTTGTTTGAAGTCCTTCATTGGCGAATGCCTTCTTTATAATATTGTTTACGTAGAGTAACCCAGTTTAGGGTACAACGGGGGTTACATATCCGTGTGGATAACGAAAGACAGAATAAAAATATTGTAAACAAGACCAACCTGGTGGAATTAATCATGACGATGTTGGTTAGGTATCCATTGGTGAATGCAAATACGATCATGATAATTATGTACTCCCAATCCCAGAGGAATACCACAGGCAGGTGTTTCCTCGGCTGGGCGTTGCAAAGCATCAACATCGGAACGCCAATTATCCTTAGTATACTCGCCACAGCTATTATCCATTGATTATCGGGCTGCAATAAAAGGAATGTTTATATATGTATATTGAAAATAAATAATAATAATCAATTAGCATTAATATTTTTATCAGTCGTTATACAGTAGCGGAGTTCCAATAGCGGATAATCCTTGTAGGATTATCCGCTATTGGAAAAAATCCTAAGTTTACAGTTTTAAAAGAGATAAGCACATTTTCAAACGAATTTTTAATTGTGTTGCCAGTGTAGAAAAAAAAATTAAATAGACGCGCAATTTATAAATGTAAATTTAAATCTAAATTAATGCTATATTATAAATAACCATATCTAGTAATAATAATATATGCATATCATATGATAAAAATAATCACTTACTCGCAATATAAATCCCGACACAAGTCTTCCAGAATAGTCTCCACAATTGAATATCAAATAATTGACTACAGGCACGAAGAATATATCTAAAAAAATATTTTATGTTGTTCAGGTCGATCAACAGAACTTTGCATATTTTTACTTAATTATGAATTAAGACGACTAATCAAAAATACTTACTATTCCAATCCGTTCCTTTGGTGACGGGATGAGATTCGACTAGCACCGTCACAGCCGGATAAACAGACATGCTTATAGCAAACACAGCAAAAATACTAAAAGCGTACACCCATATCTTTTTCACAATAGCCCAAATTGACACCTCCCTATGCCTATTAGCTGCAATACCCCCGCATCCCCTCAATATATGATATGTGAAGAAATCTAATTTATATAACATTATATAGGATATCAGAGATGATATGACCATTATATCGGCTATAATGAAGTATATAAGTGCACTATGTAAAGGTGATATTTTGAAAGCGAGTGATATTATTTGGGCGATTGCTGCTATTATTCCGCCGAGAGATTGTCCGCTTACGACTGCAGCCATATATTCCTTGGAGAATCGGCTGGCTATGCCGACTAGGCCACCAATGAAGACTGCGCTTGCGGCTAGAAATAATAAAGCCATAACTGTAGTTCTCACGAAGTTTAGTTACGAGTATGCGAGCAGCAAAGCAAAGCATCATGTTAGCTATCGGTTAATCAGTAAGGATCCGAAAACTATTCTATAAGGAAACACTAGGAATTTTTAAAGAGATACACTGTTAAAAATTCAAGTCCATATTCCATAAAAGGCTATATCATTTTAATTTAACAATTCCCACCTAAGAATGAAATAAAAGTGTTTTAGCTAGACGTGTTTGTTGCTGCGGAGTTTCTTGGCACTTCTCCTGAAACTTAATTACTTAATTTAGATGTATGAAAATTTTCTAACAGTATATTCAGAATTGGAACCGGTAGGTGGCGCTAGAATCGGCTTTCAATATTGATGATATTTTGTTCATGTGTTTGAGTGGGATCCCTGGATGGTTCAAATTCACAATTGGTCTTTGTAGATGGCTTGCAACCGTGTTCTAGATTTATAATTTTTTTCAAGGCACGACAACGTTTGCCCACTAGTTTTAAATAAAATTCTGAATTAAGAATAATAAATATTTTATACTTTCTTCCTAAAAATAACTGACGCTAAAACAAAAATCTATCTAAACAACTGCATATGTTAGGTATAATTACGAGTTAGGATGCTTTTACATCATCATACGGAGATAGAAATTACAGAAATAAAACTTTATCATTTATGACATAGTTTTAGCAAACTTACTCATGCTGATGATTCACCATAATTGACAAAATACTAAGCTATTAAATATTCATAAACAGCCACCAATGACCTCGAAAAACTTGCTCCAGGTAGCTGTTTCATCGATTTCGATAATATACATATTATGTATATTAGCCCAAAAGAGATAAAGACTGTAAAAAGTTCGACAAAATATTACGCCGTAAAATTTAAATAATAACGAAGTGATTTTTTTTAGATGTTGTTCCTTCTGCACAGCATTAGATATTAAACGATTTTCATGAAAATTTATATGAAAACTCTTCACATGAGACAAATGTGGCCAATTTTATGACCCCGAAAATGTAGTCTTCCTGCTAGATATGAAATCGAAATTTGTGAGAATGAAGCCGTAGCCGCAGGGAGAGCCTTAGCGTGTTACCAGAGCCCCCGATTGGTCGTCCATCGATGGTAGAATGGATTAGTCGACGTCGATTAATAGTTTCTACCACATCGAGCGATCGATAGTAGAATGAACTAGTCGACATTGATCGACATTTTTAATATGAGTGTTACTCTTTCGAAAAACATCTAAAAAACGCTATGTAAAATGTCATTTGGATGAGATAAGCAATCTCTGGTTTAAAAAAGGGTTGCATCCAGAGAATAGAAACAAATAACCACAAACTACACATTATCATCTTGGTGATAAATCCCAGTGAGCCCAGAGGCCAGAGGTTGTTTTCCTATTTTTTTCGCCACTGTGAATCATCACGAACTGTACATGACGGAAAACAATTGCAGATTACTTGTTTTTTGTTCTATATGGAAATCACCTCCTGATAGATCGCCGCAAGGTGATTATGGTAACCGAGTACATTTCAAAGAACCAAAAATTTAATTTATAAATACAGATATACCTTACCAGTCATAATAACAACAGTAACCATTGTGATAATGAAGAATCCATTTTGCCATTCATCAGTATCGACTTGTACCAAAGAGGTTGTCACAAGGAAACAGATTGTTACAATAACCAAAGAGCCTTGTAGCCTGCTTTTTAGGGACACCCTAAAAAATTATAAGACTTAAGACTAACTAATTGAGCATATAATTAGTGTCTAGCAATGGGTAGGCCTACGAAAGGTGCCGCGCGCCTTAAAAATATAGGTCCCAAAATACGCGAACGGAAAATTTGCATAAAAAAACGTTCATAAAATGAAAACTACTGGGCCAAAGTATGTTAAATTTTTAGGGGACTAAATGGCAACTATTCCGCATCAAACTAAAGAAGAATCACGTAAATCGGATCATAAATCTCAGCGTAATTGGTGTACATACATTAAAAAAAAATACCAATTAAGATGAGAACCTCCTCCTTTTTGAAGTCGGTTAAAAATTTGTGGTAGCATAAAGGCTAGCACACGCGCGCCTCAAACCATGTGGGTTCGAATTCTGGATGGAATTCATGCACCATTTAGGCAGTTTTCTGACTTAATGTGCATATTGTTATAATTACCATGTGCTAACAACAGTGAAGAAAAACATTGTGACGAAACCTGCACATCGAGATAACTGGTGTGTCAAACCCGCTAAGCCGCCTTGAACAAATGTGGTGGGTATACTATCTGTTCTTCAATAGTGGAAGGTCCAAGCCCAGCAGTGGGACGTTTATGGGCTGTTATTACTATTATATAATTGATTATAATAAACTAACCAAAAGTATGTGCAAATGCACTAAAACAGTGTTCAAGACAGTCAAGATGAATAATTATTATAATTAGCGACCTTAACATTTTAAAGGCCTATTAAGTTTAATTAAATGTCTGGCTGTTTGTTCTTTGTTAATGAATTATTTACTTATTACCCAATATAGACAAGAAAAAACAATGTAGTTCACAGAATAACTCTAATGAAAAAGGGTCAAACAGTAGTAAATACATGATAGAAGATCAAATGTGAATATCCATAACACGCCAGTTCACAATCATTTTCTTATCAATTTTTATTTTTATTAGAATAATAATATATATAACATTATATCAATAACATAGTTCTTTATCATTTTAATTTACAATTTCAATGACTCTACAATTCAATAATATACCACTGGTTAGAAATATCCAGCTGTATCACACAAACTTCCCTACCTAACATCCTAAAAGTAAAAACATCAATACTTACAGATGGCCATAAAGTGAATTTAAAATAAGGAATATCAAGTTGGGTATAGCTGTTGCAACATTCAGGTAAGATGTAAACTCTGCTTGGAATTGACTTTTCTGCACTTCAAGTATTGTCAGGTTGTTTGGTGTGGTATCACGAAATTTATACATCCAATACTGAAACAAAACATTTTCTTCTTAGTCAGCCAATTACACTTAACTAAAAAAGAATGCAAGATAATTCTACTATGCTCTTTATTGTATACATCAACATAATGAAAAATAAAACACACTTAATAATCTTAAATTTTATTACTTGTAAAAATCTCTTCCAAGCAACCTTTTTAGATGCTGGTTATACATTGAGCTAATGAAGTCAGTTACCTGGCTTTTTTGGCTCAATGTGTATGTTCCATCAAAAAACTGAATGTATGGGATAATTTTGATGTTACTGCCTTTCCGGCAAATGTTCATTGGCTCAGTGTGTATTAGGCCCTATTATGTTCTAAAGTAATACATACTCAAGGAATACAGATGGCCTTATGATGTGCTAAAGTAATACTTCACATTCATAGTTTTTTAAATAACTTACTTCTAATTTTAGTATTTGCATTATAACCTTAGTCACATATTTACATAATTATTATTCATGCCATACATATGTAAAATCTTAGTGTATGTAGATAGATTCAATAAAATTTTCCACAGGAAGCAAATTATAAATTATTTTATATACATTTGGTTCCAGAAATATACTTTGTTCATCTTTATTATATCAATGAGAAAATAAACATATTGTTATGCAAAAAGATATAAACCTACATTTTAGAGTAGAAAAGATGTGTCATGACAGAGTCCATATCAGGCAGACATTAGGGTAGATAAACAGTGATAGAAAACAGTATGTGTCATCACAACTACTGTAATCTTATATCTCTTACCATGACCCGAAGACCATGGGCCATAAAAATGGCCTGGTCTTTTGGAGGGCTTGCGTTGGGCTATAGAAAGGCCAACACATAGACGCCCCTTGACAAATTTAATGTAAATGTGGAGTGACACTGACAGATGATTATCTCTGTTTACACCACATAATATACTAGCTGTCTCACCCACATGGTGATGGAAAATCATTATATTTTGGATAATTCACACTATATCTTTATAAATTATAGCCTATGTGTTATTCTGATGTATAAGCTATACTATTGTAAAGTTTCATCAAAATCCACTCAGTAGTTTTTGCATAAAGGGTAACAAACATACATCCATACATTCTTACAAACTTTTGTGTGTAGAATATTGGTAGGAAGTAACCTAACCAATGGAGTTTTTGGCATGAACTGAAAGGACTGAAAGGTGTGCAGTTTTGTTTTTTAACAATGTGCTCTAAAATGAACTGCAGTTGTAGGATATTGACAGTTTTTGAATAATAATTATGTGGTTTTGAAAGAAATGTGAACTGTATAGTCAAATGGTGGCCTTTTGAGTTGTTACAAGAACTCCGTTGAATGGTGTGAGTTGATAAGTTACAATTCAACTGTGCTATACATAGGCTTAATTAAATGAAAAATTACATTTTGCATATAAACCATTAAATTTAATAAATCTATTTTATATTTATAAAATCTGTTGGGCTATATATTTACTAACATTAGTTTTTAAATATTTTATGTCATTTACTAATCCACTGTAAATCGTAGTAGTACAAAATAAAAATATTATAATCATATTACAGTTTTTATAGCAACTTAGTTCACATATGTTTTGCATTCATTTCACTCAGAATCTATCCCATTTTTCAGGATTAAAAATATTATAATTATGATCATCCATCCCTTTTTATCTAAAGCAGCTATAGATATATCAAATTTAGGTACTATGAGGTTAACTTGCTTAGTCCATAGACATTTTGAAATATAATTCCACAACAGCTGTTCCATTTTCTGGCATGAAAAACATCCTATATTCATCCCTGTTATTTAAAATATATAATAGCAATCTTATAAATTACAAAGTTTTATATAGTATGGATTACATTTATAACACATTATATAGTATGGATTTATACTCACATCATTCGCAGTAATCAGAAAATTCCAGGGCACTAAAGAAGTTACGCCAAATAAATAAAAAAGTATATAAACAATGCAGTATTTATCCTTCGGCTGCTCAACTGTGTCTAAGACCTTGGTTGAGCAAGAATCAGTCACTAATTCTCTTTCCTCAGAGTCATCAATAATTTCTTCTTCATTTTCAACACTATCAATACCGGCTACGTTATTTATTGACCCTGTCGCATCCATTTTCACAAACAAATTCAATAATTCATAAAATAAATATTTCGTGAAGAGTTCCTGTTAAAGTTGTCGTATGATTTTTCTGAATCAAAATGTCCGTTATTTATCCTCATATATCTTTTAACACACAGTAACAACTATAGCTGTTTATAAGATTAAAGACAATTTGAATTGAATCATTTTGCGCGTATAAACACGATAATTAATCGATCGACAACAAAGAAAACCCCATCCCACGAAAAATATTTGACAATTGACAGTTGGTAGCACAGATTACCAATACAACGTAGTATCCATAGTAGTTTGTGACTTTCTGCAGGCTAAGCATTGGACATTATAATGTCAATGCATTTTTGGCTAAAAAGAAAATTGTTTCACCATCCACTTATAAATAACAATGTGATTTTTAATACAGTACTAACTTTGACGTAAAGAATATTCGTCAGAAGTTTGGAATTTGAATAATGGTTTTAATATATAAAATTTATCAAATTTTAACTTGAAGTTTTACGGACAGATTGTTAATGTACTTGCCCAATTTGATAACCTGCCCGTAAAACTTCAAGTTAAAATTTTGTTGCGATTCATTTTGTCACTTGTCAGTTTAAGTTTTTCCACTTGTCCGTTGCGATTCGTTTTTCACCTTGTCTGTTGAGATTCACTTTTCCACTTATCCGTTTCCATTCGTTTTTCCACTTGTCCGTGCGATTCGTTTTGCCAGTCATTCGTTGCCATTCGTTTTTCCACTGGTCTGTTGAAGTTTCACTTCTAATGTGTCCCAGCACACATTTCGATTTTTTGAGAGGTGTAATGCTTCTTGCCAAGCCCATTACTCGACATACTCATTATGAGTCCGTTACTTCAAAATCCAAATAAAATACATCAGTTTCTTTTCGTACTCATTGCCGCGCTATAAGGTTTAAGGGTCTTTATCAACCCTCATCTTATGTGGCAGTTTTATTATCATTCTATTGTTAAATCCCGGTTGCTTTCGGAAGATTCACGTTACCACCTCACCTCTTTCTTCTCGAGCTAACGAGGTCAACTTCTCTCATTACTAGTTTATTTGAACGTAAGATATCCTCACGATGCCAAGACTTGCTTATTGTGATAATATTTTTTTTTTGGTTCTAAAGTATGTACGTATTAAAATTTCTTGCAAGGTGGTGTTGTGTTTATATGTATTAAAGTTTGTTCTACCATTTGAAATATTGTAAGTTGCATCAAAACATTTGGAGACTGATATCAGACCTAATCTAAAGTTAAGTAAAGGAAACAACTAGTAAGAATGATAGATTTTTATTCAATTTTAATTAAACAAATCAATATTTATTGTTCATGTTGGGATGGTAAGTTAAACTCGTTACTTTTCATGAAGATAATCAGTTAAAGCGTAATTATTACAATATATATCTCACTTTGAAACATATTAATTTCAATATTATTTATGATTAAAAAAAAATTCAAAATGCAGTACAAATACAGGTTTCTTTACATCCTTGTGATGTACGATTTCTTAGTTCTCATTAAAAATAATAAAATTAAACTTAATATTAAAAATTTCATTACATAATAACGATATAAAATAATTACATACATATATTAAACTAATTTATTCATTGAATAATATTCACTATCTAAACACAATATAAAAATTTTAGGACGGACAAATATAAAATAAACATTTTATTCATTGCATAGAAACAGTTCTTAGACAATAATATTAAAAATATTATATCTACCCAATACATAAAAATTATTAGGTAGGTAGTTATCTTAATGATATAAATATATACCTATTTATTTTACATTATAAGGCATTCATTATAAAGGCATCACGTTATTCTGTTAATTATGAGATCGTGTACTCTTAGTTAATTTTTTATTGTTAAACCCTTATTTAAAAATATATTGGTTTACTTAGGACCGCTTGCATAACGATCGCCATTAAATAAAATTAGTTAATCATATTAAACTGCCTAAATACGTTTTGAATGAATAAACAGATATACAATGCAAAAGTGGATGGATGCAGAAGTCTTGGAAGGCCACGACACACTTTCCATGATCAAATTGATCGTGTACTAGCAGAAGGTGATGTTAGGAGCCTTAAGAACAGACGAGCGTGCATGACAAGAGTTATGAATGTCAGGGAGGCAAGTGAGGTGTGTAAGAATAAGCCTAAATGGCGCTCTGTTGTTCGTGCCTACCCCGCAAGGGAACTGGCGTGAAATTATGTATGTATGTATATATGTATGTATGTAAATACGTTTTACACAAAACCTATTGACAGTTCTTTAAATATATTTAGTGGCAAATTTTGCATTGCGCAAGACGCTAATTGTATTTAAGGGTGTTAAATATGTTGTGTTTCTTAAATAAATTTAAGCAACTTCATGCAAGCGGCTCTTAAATCCTTATTGGAATGTCATAAGTTTTGAAGGCACATTTTGCGCTCTTAATAGTATAAACATTTCAATATTTTGCGTTATGGTCTTAAAAACAAATGTTCTAATAGTCAGGCCCCATTTGGTGGGATAATGTTAGTAGTTATGGTCTATGGCCAAATGCGTCTTGTAAGTTGTAGCGTTAAAAACAATGCTGTTAAGTATCTAATCATTAATTCTGAAATAAATTAAACAAGACGCTATTTTGGTGGGGGATAACATTTTAGATTACATAATACATTTTCGAATAAGGGTTTTAAAATAATTATATTATCGTAACTCATCTTACGCAAGTATATCATAGTATAATTCAATTAAACCGCATCTTTAAAATCAAGTTCATTTCAAAGGTAGAACTTGTAGAAAAAACGTAAGTACAGCTTTCATTAGCAATTGATTTAAACCGGTACAATGTAAGCGTCAAGTTCATTCGTAATAACATTATTCTGATAAACTGTGCAATTAAAACCTGAGGCAGTAAGTTAGCTATTATGTAAATACGGTTAACATGACGTATTATACTTCACGTATATAGCAGTAAATATAAATGCATCGTTGATTTATTAAAAACCGGTATTTACGATTCCTGGCTGGCACCTTAAGAAAAAGTTACCTAAAATGCTAAGTACAAATAATAAAAAATACTATGGATACAAAAGCCATGTACAGTATGAAATGAATGGACTCTATTGATTCAAATATTAAATACAATATTTACTACATGCCTTAAATGCACAAAAACATGAATCACACAGACAATTTTTTCTCAGTCTTTAATTTGTTTTTCTACTTAAAATATACTCATGTAATAAAAACTTGTTTTTATACATCGAAGAAGATTTAAGACCTGCGATTAAAATCCCCAATTTTAATTGAGGTATAAATCATGTAGAGACAGACGGCTGCACAATACACGGTTTTTCATACAAAATTGTTATCCGCAGTTAATCCACAGCCATTCTAAGATTCATCCAGTCACCCTTGGAATACTGATTCAATTGTCTCATATTTGTATTAGTTGAATTAGTAACTGTCTTTAGTTAAAAAATATACAATTTTTTTTGTTTTTGACCTGGCAATTAAACCTCAAACGAGAAAAAAATACAATAAACAGTTTACGTAAAATTGTAATAGCGTAGTACTTAGCCATAAAGTATTTATTTTTTCCTCATATTTTGCACTATTTTAGTATTCCAAAGATTGTCGTTATGGTATAACATTTTAGCTAAATATTAAATTGTTAATAATTCAGAAACAAAAAATATTATTTATAGTATAAACTGTTCGCTACAATGTTATATCGGCCGTATGAGCATAGTCAGGAAGACATTCTTAGAGTAGCCAGATAGGACTTCCAGTTTGTTTCAAAATTTAAATAAATGGATACACTACATAGCCGTCTCTAACGGTTGACTGTGTGATCGGTGGTCCTCGGACATTGGCAAAGGGGTCGAGTCCGAATCGTCAAAATCGAAATTAGTCTCCAACAAGGCTTCGGACTTTGACCTGTGATGCAATTCAGGTGTCAGCGAATCTTCAAATTCCCTCGAAAGGTCTCCAGGACTCGAGTCGTAACTTGGGATGTTTTCTGACAATGTATTGTCGAATGGGCTCGAATAGACTGGTGGGTGAGGAGGACTGGGTAGATTATCTTCATAATATTGAGGTCGATCTGAAAGTAAATGGAAAATATTTATATTAAGTTGGTAATTTCAAACTAAAACTGAATAATACTATTGTTCGCGACGCTTAGAACACCGATTTACTGCAATAAACGGAACGCGCGATTCAAATATATTGGCAAATTCAAAAGTTTTAGTCTATGTACAGTCAGCGTCTTATAGAAAGAAGCAGCCAAGGTGATCAAATAGATAAGAACATCGAAAGTGATCATTAGTATCGGTACAACCATTGTCGTCTAATAGATCGAATCACCCGTCTTGACCAAATACATCAGTACACCGACAACGCCAAATACATGAGTACATTCAAGTCACCATTATTATGTTAACAACCATCTCGCCAAAACAAAGAGACACACTAGAAAAATGAACTCTATTCTAAATGTGATTAGTGTCAAATCGAGATGATTTCATACTAAATCAAAATTCCAATAGTATTATTACTGTTATAAAAATCTTTTTCATTTTTATAACGTAACTAGTATTTGCCTTCGACTTCATTTTCATTACTTAGATAGCAAAGATTAAAGTTATTTTATCAATATGTAAAATTGAATAAATATTTAATATGACAATACATGAATCCTGGATATATTCATAAACTCCCGATATTTGTAATTTACTAAAGACTTATTCAACTACAGATGTTTCTTCACTAAGGATTTCTAATAATTACAGACAGTGTCTTGTGATTTGCGAACATTGCGTCAAAGTTGATCTAGTGGTTTGGAAGTGGAAGGAAATCCCGGGAAATCTCAAGAGTCCCAATATGGTCATGTATAAAAATGTCATAAAGTATTAAACTATGCTGTAATAAGAGTAACACGAATAGTTTTCATGCTATATCTAGGCGCATTATTCCCAAGAAAATTTTGGAACTTTCCGTCACTAAAGTATAGGAGTAAAAACATGAAAAAGTGAATCCGGTTTCCTGAAAAATTACACTAGAATTCCCATGATATTAGCTTTTTCAGCATTTAAGTAAAAAATGTCTGTATAATAGTGAAAACCTCATAGAAATTAACATATTTATGAAAAAAAAAACATTAATTGTTTCAATTTTCCATCAATCAAACAATTGGATCCCAATTGGTTTTTTTAATAGCTTCAATGTACAGACAAAGCTATTTTACAATATTAACTTAATTTTAACATTTCATTTGACATAATACACTATGTATATGTGAGTATATTTTCTATGTATATGTGAGTTTGTTGAAATATCTACTAAAGAGTTTCAATACATAAGAAATTTAGAATTCGAGATAAACCTTTTTTTATCAGCAATGAATAATTGATGTTTCTTGGATACTATTTTAATGTCTAATACGTATATGAATTCTCATGATCTATACTGAGATCATACTATACATATATATAATATACCCCAGTCATTGAAAAAAGCTTAATCTAACGTTCTGGTGAAATCGTATCGGAATCAGCCAATTTTTATGCAGTATAACGACTTTAAACCACTCCAAGGAAGTTTTCGCGGGGTTCCCGGAATATAAACTAACAAAGCATTCGGAAAAGAACGTAAACCATCGTTTTAGTATCAATTGAATCTGAATCAACTAATTGTTATGCAAATAAATAATTTATACTTTTTCTATTTTTACTTATTTGAAAAAGAAAGTGCATTGTGTTTTAGTATAAGCTAATTTATATGCATACTAACCACTAGAAACCACCCTCGGGAAAATTTCCGTGAGATGCCCAGGACACAAAGTATTGCTGTATTTAAAAAATAATGTATCGTGTCTAAAATCGTGTAAGAATAAATAAACTAATTTGTAAGCGTCCTAACAACTTTAACCAGCTCCTGAGAAAATTCGCGGGATCCCCAGGATAAAAAGTATCACAGATTTAATTTCAGAAAATTTGCTATCAATGAGTAAAAACATCGCATCGAAATAAGAAAGCTTTTTTTTATTCTGGCCTCTTTAAACCGTTCCCGGAAAATTTCCCGTGCGATTCCGGAATAAAAGGTAGCGCAGAATTTAAGTGTGAGAATTTGCTCACGATCAGCGAAAATCGAATCGCAATCGGCCTAGTAGTTTTTATTTTTTTTTATTGCCTGAGGCAGGCAAACAGGCGGACGGTCCACTTAATGGAAAGCGGTTACCGTCGCCTATGGACGTTTGCAACACCAGGGGCGTTGCCAACGCGTTGCCGGCCTCTAAGAAATTTTATAACGCCCTTCTTAAATGACCCCATGTCGTAGCGCAGAGGGAAAACTTCGGCGGGGAGTTCTCTCCAGATCATTGTTGTACGCGGAATAAACGTTCTAGAGAACCGTTGCGTAGTTGAGCGTGGGAGCTCCAGGAAATGGGGGTGAACACCCCGCCGATGGCGAGCGGTGCGGTTGTAAAAATGGGGCGTTGGCACCAAATCAAACAGTTCCTCGGAACACTCTCCGTTGTACAGGCGGTAGAATACGCAGAGGGACGCAAAGTCTCTCCGAAGGCTAAGCGATTCTAAACCGCCTGTTAGTATGGGATCGTCGACTATACGAACGGCGCGACGCTGAATGGAGTCGAGAGGGTCAGTCTGGTAAGCTGGTGCTCCAGCCCATAAGTGCGAGCAGTATTCCATATGCGGCCTAACTTGTGCTTTGTAAAGCACAAGTCTTTGCCGCGGGGTGAAATACTGCTTAGACCGGTTTAGCACACCAAGCTTTTTTGAGGCAAGTTTAGCCTTGCCTTCCAGATGACCCCGAAACTGCACGTCGTTCGTTATATCAACGCCTAGAATCCCGATACTGTTGGAGATGGTAAGGGGTGTTCCTTGAAACTGTGGCGCAGGGACAAATGGGGTCTTTTTTGCAGAGAATGCGCAGACCTGTGTCTTCGTGGGGTTAAATTGGACAAGATTTTGTCGTCCCCATTCGGAGACTCGCTCCAGGGAGTTCTCCACTTCAGACACAAGTCTGACCCGACTTTCTTCCACTAGCGACTGAGGGGCATTAGCCCGGCTGGTATATCTAGCGTCACCTGTACTGTCATCCGCATAGCAATGAATGTTCTCTATAGATAACAGATCATTGATATGCAGGATGAACAGTGTAGGTGACAGCACACAGCCTTGAGGCACACCAGCATTGATAGGCTTGGTGGTAGAACAGCAACCGTCGACGGCGACCTTGATGCTGCGTCCACCAAGAAAGCTGGATAGCCACTTGCAAAGCCCCTCAGGTATCCCGTACGATGGCAGCTTCGTAAGAAGTGCCCTATGCCAGACCCGGTCAAAGGCCTTAGTAATGTCAAGACTGACTGCCAAGGCTTCTCCCTTGCTCTCAACGGCTTCTGCCCAACGGTGGGTTAAGTATACCAACAGATCCCCAGCGGAACGACCATGACGGAAGCCATATTGCCGGTCGTTGAGTAGCTGGGAATCTTCGAGGTAACCCAGAAGTTGTCCGTTGATAATCCGCTCCATCACCTTTGAGAATAAGGAAGTAATCGCTATGGGCCGGTAGTTGGACGGGTCAGTTCTATCACCTTTTTTTGGGATAGGATGCACAAGAGCAACCTTCCACGAAGACGGGACACAGCTAGTAGTGTAAGAAAGTGTAAAAAGACGGGCCAGGACTGGAGAAAGCTCTGGAGCGCATGTCCTAAGCACAATAGCAGGTATACCGTCAGGCCCGGACGACTTCTTGACGTCGAGGCAGCTAAGAGCTCTACGAACCGCTTTTTGGGTAAAGCGAATCTCTTTCATAGAGCTCCCACACCGCGATACAGTAGGCGGGGTTGCTCCCCCGTCGTCAAGTGTCGAATTGGCCGCAAAGATGTTGCCCAGAAGTTCGGCTTTATCTGTTGCGGTATGAGCCTGTTGGTCGTCCGCTGTGCGCAATGATGGAAAGGACGGCCGACAGAAATTGCCCTCGACAGCTTTGGCGAGCGACCAAAATGCTCGCGTTCCAGAAGGATAGCGAGCAAGCCGTTCGCCTATTCTGCCGATATGCTCAAACTTTGCTCTTGCCAGCCGCTTTTTGAGGGACCAGGTGGCGGCATTGTATTTCTTTTTTAGATCGGATGTTTTCGGATCCTGACATTGCTTAGCTGCCTTCCAGGTCCGATAAGCTGCCTGCTTTTGCCTAACAGCCTCAGCACACAGCTTATCGAACCATGGCTGGCTTGAGCCCCCGATTGGAATTACAGAGCTAGGAATGTAACATTCCATACCCTGTAACACCACTTCGGCGACTAAGTCTGCACAAGTGTCAGGATCATCCGTGGAGAAACAAAGCCGCCTCCATGGGTAGGATGCGTAGAACTCGCGCAATCCATCCCAATCTGCTGACCGATATCGCCACACCTTTCTTTTCCCATTGGGATTAGCCCGTTGGGGAAAAAGAATGGGCACTTCAGAGGATACCAAACAGTGGTCAGAAGAACCCAGAGGAGCTCTGACCAAGATTTGATAGTTCTCTGGGTGTGTGGTCAGCAGAAGGTCCAACAAAGAGGGCTCGTGGTCCACTCGGTCCGGTATACGGGTAAATCCCGTGACCAATTGAGTGAAACCATAGGCGAGAGCAAAGTCGCGGGCAGTAGTACCTGGCAGATCAGTCCTCGGAGAACCCAACCATTCGGTATGGTGGGCGTTAAAGTCTCCAAGGATGATTATTTCTGCGGAAGGATACTGCCCGAAAACTCTGTCGGTCGCGTCTTGGACATGCCCGAAGAAATGAGCTATCTCAGTCCTGTCGCATTCTCTGCTGTGGGACCTATATAGGCACGAGTAAATTCGGGTGGAACCACCGAAATCGACCCGTACCCACAAGGTGGATAGGTCCCTGTTTTCAAGGCCGTGGAGACGGCGACAACAAATATCCTCACGAACAAACAAACAAACCCCGGCTTTTGGAAGGAATTTGTGTTCCAGACTGTAGCCGGGGTAGTTTAGATATGACGTGTCCGCAGGGGAGGAAATTTGCGTCTCCGTCAGAAACAATAAGGCCGGCTTCGTCGTCTCGAGATGTTGATGGACGGCGTTAAGATTGGCGTGTATGCCCCTGATGTTGCAGAAATCCACCCGAAGTGTGGAAGTCAGGTCCGCTGAGTTACTTTTATTATTTCTTTGACGGCTCATTGAAAAGAAAATTTAAGAAGAGAGTTGGAAGTGTGACAATATCAGCGTAAAGAGGATAAAGCGGAAAGTGATTTGGCCACACAAACCTGCAGGTTATGTGATTAGCTGATGCGGGGCACGGAAGGGCCCCCGGTCCTCCCCGGGGAGCATTGCCGGGTCCACGTCCGGTCACCAACCGGCACGACAATGCTCCCCAAGATTATGCGCCAGTTGGTGGGTAGCAGCCTCCATGGGACCGGTTAGTCCGGGTTCGGGACCCCTACTACCTGGCGGGCGGCCAGCGGGCAACCGTTTCACCGGGTCTCCCTGACCCCCGCCCCACCTCATCACGCCTACAAGAATGAAGTGTACTTAACACGAATCCTGATCCAAATTACGCTAATATTGACTCACTTCGGGAAAAGGGGGACTGGAACCTGGCCACTAATACCGGAACACAACTCAAGGTTGTTATGGCGGCATACTCTAGACCAG
Source organism: Dendrolimus kikuchii (assembly GCA_019925095.2). Classification (NCBI taxonomy): domain Eukaryota; kingdom Metazoa; phylum Arthropoda; class Insecta; order Lepidoptera; family Lasiocampidae; genus Dendrolimus; species Dendrolimus kikuchii. Next base: position 7,415,170 of record CM034401.1, read on the forward strand.
GGGTGGTCGCCATCCAGTCGAGCAAATACTCTACCACCTGGCTGTTGGTTGTTTATAAAGGTGCTTTTCATTCAATGCAAATTTAGCAATAAGTAATTCAATTTGAAATACATAATTCGAAATACAATTTTGGTTTAGTATGAAATCATCTCGATTTGACACTAATCACATTTAGAATAGAGTTCATTTTTCTAGTGTGTCTCTTTGTTTTGGCGAGATGGTTGTTAACATAGTAATGGTGACTTGAATGTACTCATGTATTTGGCGTTGTCGGTGTACTGATGTATTTGGTCAAGACGGGTGATTCGATCTATTAGACGACAATGGTTGTACCGATACTAATGATCACTTTCGATGTTCTTATCTATTTGATCACCTTGGCTGCTTCTTTCTATAAGACGCTGACTGTACAGCAGCTTTAACCCTTACAGGTCTTCCCCCTTCTTTATTTATGTCATTTTATTTATATGGTTTACCAACAATTACTTGCATTGATGTCAAGGATGTACATAGCTTTATGAAAAAAATCAAACAAAAGCAGTGATGGCTTATAGTACTAAATGCAATTTGATGTTTTGTAGTTTGAAAAATTATAATATAAAGAATATCGGATCAGTATGGCGATCCAGCGAGGAAACGTAGCCAGCCTTCTGGGCACCTTACCCATAGAAGACAGTGATCTGGGCTCAGTATTCTACTTATAGTCTTGAGGGACTATGAGTAGAATACAATACAAATAAGTTAAGTTTTCTTGCATTGTATTACACTAGAATTATTTAAAAAATATTATATTTAAAGAAAAAAATTGTAGTGATCTATTTTGATTTAGCTTTTCTCAGTATTTTAATTCCACTATCATCTGAAGAATATCTACATCACATTCATGATTCAACTATTTATTTAATATCTAATCATAGATAACAGTTTTTAGAACTTTTGCCTTTCGGCCTGTCTGGAAGTTTCTCTTGAATAAGTTCGAACCAACTCAACAAGTTTTGATGAGAATTTTAGGGATTAAAACATCAATTTTATATTAAGATTTCATGTTTCATTTGCTTGCAGCCAGAAGATATGAATATGAAGTCCAAAACTCGCGCCACTGAATCTACAGTAGATGGATGAATTTTAAAAGGAACAGCTATAATAGAAAACATAAATTAAAATTTATAAGATCATAACACGCATTGAAACAAAACTTACATTCATACATAGGGCCATGGGAGAAGAACAAAAGATTATTTCTTACACCTATTTAAACCATTGCTGGTAAAAATACTACCATGCCACGGAGGTTACCATTACAATTGTGTCAGAATGGTCTATCTTATCTATTGATTCTATAATTATAAAAATTAAATCAAAATTAGTCTGGATACAAAGTACTTTTTTGATCAATTTTATTATATATGAAACCAACTTCTGCCCTCGACTTCGTCCGCATGGAATAGTTAAAAAAAAACCCCGATTTTGAAACATTCTTCATTGGTGCTCCGCACCTATTGGTCTTAGCGTGATGATATATAGCCTATAGCCTTCCTCGATAAATAGGCTACCTAACACTCAAAGAATTTTTCAAATAAGACCAGTAGTAGTTCCCGAGATTAGCGCGTTCAAGCAAACAAACTTTTCAGCTTTATATATTAATATAGATACCTGTAAACTTACCTAGACCATTATTTCTTTGACCAAATGTAGTAGAAGGAATGGCACCCGCCTGAGGTTGCTCCGGCATCCTAGACCTCAACTCCATCAAAAAAGACAACTTTGGTTGTGCTCCAAAATTAGGAGCACCATACATCTTCCCTTCCCGTTCCAAATCCCGTTTCAAATCCAACGTATCATCGGACTGTTCCAAATTCCTTAATGGTAATGTATTGGAATTGAAATATTGATCATTTGTCGGTGAAAATGAATCATCGTCTGGTCTTATCCCACCAGGATGATGGATTATTGGTATTTCTTCAGTCATTACTGTATTTATTGACGGAGCATTGCTTGTGTGACCTGAATTATCTCTGTACCCTTCGTTTTTATATGCCAAATCGTAAGGACGTGTACTTTGAGGTATTGAATATTCCGGTGTAATGGGTTTTTTTACAAATGTACTGTGTTTTAGTGGCATCACATTTGGATTGGGGTTATGCGCTTCATAAATGTCAAAGCTTTGTGTGTCTTCCATAGACGAGTTGAATTGACTCTTTTCCATTGATTCCATTGATGCTGTTGAAGCAAGCATTTTTCTATAATCCGATCCTTTTGTTAATGTTTCTGTTGATCTCGTGCTCTGTGAATAATTTGATTAGATTTATGTATTCTCTGAGATTATCGTGAATGAATGAATGAATGAAAACACTTTATTGTTCACCAAAAATTAAAATTACGTTCTTAAAACTAAGTACAGTAATTGTTGAACAAAGGGAAGGCTTTATCGCTTAAAGTGAAGGGCAATATTATGACGACAGTGGCGGTGAAGACAATAAAATAATAAGAAACATTCTAAGTAAAAAAATAAATAATAATATACTTTATATACAATACAAAATTAAGATATATCATACCATATATAGAATCAGCAGCATGTTTTAGACTTGCGAGGACCAAAGATATGAGAGCGAACGAGGGCTACATAATAAATAATTCCTTTCTTTTTTATTGCAGGAGCTCAGCAGACAGACAGACGGCCCACTTGATGAAAAGCGGTTACTATCGCCTATAGACATTTGCAACACCAAAGGTGGTACAAATGCGCTGCTGCTCTATTAAGGGAGACTGGAACCTGATCCCAAATGCCGGAACACAATTCATGGTTGTTATGGTGACATACTTTAGACCAGGGGTGGTAGCCAGCCAGTCGGGCAAATGCCCTACCACCTGGCTGTGGGTTGTTTTGTCGCCTCTTACGACAGGCCGCCGGGCCGTAGGAAATTGTATTCTTTCTCCGTTCCTGCACGGATAAAAAGGTCTCTTTCTGTGATCAAAGCTACATAAGAGTGACAGAGACTTCAAACTAAAGAAAACACTCATTAACAGTAAGGATAATGATGGTGATAGACTATCGTGATGAAATTAATAATCAATTTTAATTTATTGGTTACAAAGATTAGTGAAAACAACTTACACACTTAAAAATCCAAAAATAACAAATAAGCAGTAAAATACAAACCATTTGTGTTATTTTCCTTCTGTAAGGGGTATCGGGGAATCCCCCATTTATGCTTCCAATGGATCTCACCGAATGCAATGATTGGCGGATCGAATTACGCCTTTCCAGTCGTTGTACATGTCTGAAAACATGAATAAATATTATGAAAATGCTCCACTCCAAAATATGCACAAATATATTATTTTTGGAATTAGTTTAGTATTTAAAAGATTTAACAAATAAATATTGAATACTAGCTGACCCGGCAAACTTCGTACCGCCTCAGAAAAAATAAATAAAGAAGCTGAATGATAATTGCAGAATGTTTCAACTTTAGTAAAAAATGTGGTCAAAACTTAACCGAAACGAACATCAAACTTTTGACATTCAAAAGCAAAAAGATGAAAAAAAACTTCACTTTTAAATTTGACTTGATTTCTGAACGAATTTTAAATTTAATTGGTTTCCAAACGATGGGACGAACGTCAAATGTTTGAGAGATAGGAATAGTTTCTCAAGTTTTTACTCTATTCCAATATACTATATTGTTGTTTTTATTATTTCCAAGCATTTTTTCATATCTACTCACCTTTTTAACCTTCTCTAGACTTGCACAAATAATTCAAAACCACAATTAGGCAAGTCAGTCCAGCCGTTCTCGTGTTTTAGCGAGACTAACGAACAGCAATTGATTTATATATATATAGATAGGAAGAATACTAGAATATTAGACCCTTAATGTAATAGACGGAACCTACGTAAACAAAAGCGTCTAATTAAGTGAAGCATTTTTTACAAATTAGTATGCGTAAACTTGTGTAACGCGCATGGGTACTCGCGCACCGCTGCATGGTAGACATTCTATTCCAAAACCGGCATCTTTTAGCCGGTCTCACTTTTAGAATCAGAGACTATCGTCTTTCTATTAATGATCTAAGACTAGAATTGTCCAATTGACTAATAAAAATGTAATTTTAAAAGCAGGGTCTCCATGTTTGGACATTTCCCCAATTTGATCAATTTATTATGCCAGAAGGAACAAGATCTAGAACATTGTCATTATTAAATATATTTTTGTGTGTGGCTCTAATTTTTACATCCCAGAAATAACATTTTATACTCCCCCAGAATTTTTGTCCGCAAACAAAAATTCCTTAGGTACAAAATTCCTCAATCTGGAGGCAACACCTGTCATTCTTCCTATTCTTTTTGACATTTGTATAGTTTTAACAATTTCTTACAACAAATTAATGCAAAATGTAAAGACTTAATAATTCTTTTAAGTTAAAAAATATGCATTGGACATATTTTTACCTGTGTTTTGATTTGGAATACCAGCAGATGAGAGCAGCCCCCACTAACAATACCATAGCTGCCAACACTCCGATAAACGCTACAGCTAGTGTATCCCCACGCCATGACATTGGGTCAATCACGATCTTTGGATCTGTTTAGAAGTATATTATTTAAATAAACATTATCATAATATAAAACATTCTATAAAAACAATAGCGACATAGAGGACACTCCCCGCTGAGGTTTCCCCTTTGCGCTGACATGGGGTTATAAAGTTTCTTCAGGGTCCGCAACGCCTTCGCATCGCCCCTGGTGTTTCATACGTCCATAGGCGACGGTGACCACTTTGCATCAAGTGAGGGGGAGACTTTTGCCTGCATGGAAGATTTTGGCTATAAGAAGTGGTAATTTAATTAATAAGGTACCCATGCACCTGACTCTAATATGGCTTCAAATCATGTCTAAAGAACATCACTGCTGAAGCAGTATTCTGTCATAATGTGAATACCTATTATTAAAAATGCTACTTGTTTAAGATAAAGGAAACATCATGAGAAATGTATGACAGACCAACCAATCTGGCATAAACAAATATGGCTGGTATAGTGTATTTTCAAAATTTGGCAAACTCGTCACTTAGTTACAGTTGATGTCTAAAATTCTGAAATAAATGAGGTTTATTGTTGTATCAAAACTCACCAATCTCGCAGATAAATGCATTTTTCTGGTTACAATCCGTAATCTCGACATTAGAGAACGCGAACGAAGTGCACTGAGTAACGTAATCGATGTGATTTACCCACACTCGGTCACCATATTGGAACCATTGGTTCTGACGTTGGATAAAGTCATACAGCACTGCGTAATTCCCAGTCACGTATGGCATGGATGCGTTGTCAGACTGGAGAATAAAAAATAATCATTACAGTCATTGATTTATACAATTACAAAATATATTTAGAAGATGAATGATAAATAAAATTAACTCAAGTCTTCTTGTCAAGGGGAACATTCCCAAAAAGCTAGCTACATAGCTTCTTTGAATGGCAAAGCAAAAAATTCATTCTCTAAGTGTAGGCCAATCTTTAGATAGTGTTGTATTTGGCTGTTTGATGAAGTTTTTTAGTTATTGTTTTTTCTCGCATTAATCTTAAATGAAAGGACAAACATTACGACTTTGCTTATTTTAAAGCTTAAAACAGAAAAAAAATGAATATCGAAATATAGAATTCCACTGATTACTTATGTATATTGCGATAGATTAATAAATTTAAAAAAAATGTTAAGTAGGTAAAAGTATAATCTGCATAAAATTCCCCATCGCAGTGTTTATTTACATTTTAGTAAGACTTATCTTTACACGTTCTCTAAATTATTGGCTGACTAGCTCTATGTTACGTACATAAAAATTTTATTAGGATTTGTATATATAAACCTTCAATACTTCAGTTTCTTGTTGAATTCACTAGAATTACAAAGAAATTAAGTCAATATAGTGTAGACAACTGCACAGCCAATCATAAAGAAAAGTACCTACCTTATACATAATGATAATTACAGTGATGGCTGTCTACACTGCAATTGCAGCGCCATCTATTTTGCTAATCCGTCTATTGCAAGTAAACAACGTCTTTTACCAGGATAAAACGTATCCTTAGTGTTTATTCAGATTATGAGCTAGCCTTATGTCGAGTTTCATCCATATACATTCATTAGTTTCCAAAAAAGATGCGATCGCAGCGCCATCTTTTTCGCTATTTTTGTCTATCCCACGGAAACAACGTCATTTATCGGTATAAAAAGTGTCCTAAGTAACGCCCCGTGATATAAGATAGCTCCGTTTGGAATTCCATTTAAATCCGTTCAATAGTTTTCACGTGATGCTCTAACAGACAGACAGCCAAAAATTCTAAAAATTTCATTTTCGGAATCTGCTGGTCCGAATTAGCCCCCTGATTTATTTCACATTTTTAAACGCATTGTACAAACTCGAACCATTTACAGATTTATTATAGAATATAGATAGATATAAACAAACTGGCAAACGTTCCGCCTGTTTATAAGTGGTTACTACAACTCATGAGTATATGATGAAGCCCATGGGCACCTGCAACAACCATTCATTGCACATGTTCCTTGCATTACCTACCACATGGGGACTTTAAAATATTGTTTACATTATTTTTGAAATACTTCGTAGTACATTATTATTATTACAGGTTCTAGGATAACCGTGCAAAAGTACGAATATTTTTTACTAATTACTGTAGTAATAGTCTTAATTCATTTCTGTAACTCACCAAACAAAACTGCCTCGCGTCCTCATATGTCATGGGAGCCCCTACATACATATAACAGGTCCCAGCCACAGAATCCCAACCCGGGGGACATTTACCGCCCTCCAGTACTGTCAAGTTGTTCATGTAAAACGGTCTATAGTCCACTTCGAGTAGCAAAGGGTTGTCTGATTGGTCCCTTATTCTTCCTGCCACTGCAAGTGTTTCGTTATAACTCCAATAGTTATGTTTTGCGTCAATTCTTGTGCGCCATAAGTCCAAAGAGCTGGAACGTGTATTATTATTAAAATCTTAATTGCAACAATAAATCTTGTCAAAACTATAAAGCCGTGTACTTATACGAGTCGTGACTGCAACCGAGCGGATACAATTTCGTTTTAGAAGTTTTTTGGTTTGTTTTTGTATATTTAAGTACACTTTCCGTTTACACTTACTTTTGTGTCATATAGACTATATTGTCGTAGGTTTAAAGAAATCTTTGTTCTATCTAATACTCTTTCAAGCTGATCGAACGAAAACGAACGACGAGAGGCATTTGAGAGTAAGGCCTCAGAAACGTGCTCTAATGTATAAGCCGATATTGTTCTTCGCTTTGTCGGGTCGTAGCAAGCACGCCGAGTGCCGCTCGCCTTGAGCTCGTGAGCCGTACATGGCTCACATTATGATTTTTGGTTACAGTAACTGTAACGATTACAGTTACGGGCCCGTAGGTGAGTACGCGGCTTAAAAATAGTTTTGACCTTTACTCTTTAGAAATTATTGTATCTTTCGTAATTCGAAGTATTCTTCTTCTATTGTAAAAAAATATACGTAAAATGACGAATGTTTATTATTTGCTTACTTTCAGAGTAGCAGAATTTCACAATAGGATAAATAGGAGTGATATTAAAAATTGTGGAATATTTAAAAATCTATAATATTTAAAAATTGTAAAAACACGCGGGTGTGTTAAAAATCCGCGTGTCATTCCAAAGAGTTCAAACACTGGTTACAGAGCATGCACCACTTAGCAATTTACATACTCATTATGTTATAATTATCACATGCTGACCATAATGAAAACAACATAAAGAAATATAATTATGTATTATAATTGCCGATATATAAGACCTACAATTTCATGTTGGACAGTATGGCGGTATACTTTAAATTACATTATTGTAAAGTTATTACTTTTAGGATTTTTACCACAACCCTAATTAATATGAAAAATATATATATATAGAGTAGGTTATCTCCGGTGAAAATATATATTTTAAAACTGAAACTTACCCAATAACATTTGGATTATAGTCAACAAAGCTAAGGCCCCACGGCAGACATGCAACGAAAACATGCAATTAGGATACTTAGATTATTTTTATAATTACTTAAATTAAATACCGTACTGGTAAAATACTAGATTGTAAAGAACCTAATTAATTGATAAACTTAAATAAATTATGGCCTATGGGAAGCATGCCCAGGAGGTCGGCTGCATTGCCACGCTGTATATAGCAATGCTAATTCTCTGAGCAAAATATGAGCCAGCCTTCTGATCATGGATAGAGTCAGAGTTTCTTACAAATTTCTTTAAAGAAACTCTTTGCCGGCGGACCCCACGGGCCTAATGTTTCAACCCCAAACGGCACAAACATGCAACTTTTTCCTAAGGCTCCATATTTGCGCCGTATGGCATATTCTTCATAATTACTTGAATCATTATATTTCTTGGAATCATGCAATACCGAAACTTGATTTTCTAAATGGCCCTCAATATAGAGAAATACGTAAAATTGTGTACTGGTAGAAACGAGTTACCTATTGCAATCGTTGTGTAATCGCATTTTATTGTAATCTCGTTTACCCTAGGGTAAATACATATAGATGTATTGTATACACAACAATGGACTTGCTACTTTCCTAAAATTCTCAGATATTCCTAACTAGAATTATGATTCTAGTTCAGACTATGCGAGAATTTCAAGAGTAATAAATAGTAAGTAAGCATAGTCATTAAAATAACTACAATACCTAGAAAATCTAAAATCTCCTATTACTGCTAATGAAAACTCCATACATAACTAAGATATGATTCTAATTCAGATGATGTGAGAATTTCAAGAGTAATAAATATGTAGTAAGCATTATCCTTAAAATGGCATTAATATCCAAAAATTCAAAAATGTCCCATTGTAAACTCTGTACGAAGTTAGAATTTACAATTAAATATTAATACATTATAGATATCGTAAGCAAAACTTAAATGCGCCCTTTAAGTTCGTACACGTCATTACTCAGAACACAATTATAATGTTCACGAGGTGCTATATATAAAGAACTAACAGTATTGTACATAGTGTTCTTGTAGTATACAGTGTTATAGTAATGCACTCTCGTTCAGCCATTATCCGGGCTGGAATGCCTTTTCTATCACACTACTCACTGTCCGAATTATAAAATGGACTTGACTGGATCTGCTCTGACTTATGGAGTTAACTTCTTTAGAGGCGCATTTAATTTTTCCGTATATTTTACCAAGCTTTTATTACTGACAACAACTAAATTCGTTTATAGTTGTTATAATAACGAATAGTATAAATATGATAATAGACAAATATGTTAATTGATCATCCATTGGATGTTGAAACTTGAAACTAAACTGAAAGGGTCATATTTAACGCGCTTAAATTAAATAAGTTATATAGTTTAAGTAATAAGCAAAATGTGTCAAAGTTATTAAAATACTCACGCAGATCGGTTGACTGTAATCATTTCATAATCATTATCGGGATTAAAAAATATGTTGTCAACATAATTCTGACCGGCTGTACCAGCAACAACAGTTGCTCTGCCTTCTCTGTCCAAGGCGTAGTTTCTGAAAAACAGTATCAAACTTCTTAATAACTTAAATATTTGGTAAAATTTACTATTATATCAGCCTATACTATACTTTATTGCTAAACTAATAATGTTTACATAACATGAAAGGTGAACTTTTTGTTTTGTCGTTCAAAATTAATAATACTTGCAGGATAATAATTTTAATCACAGTTTGAATGGAAAAATCTACCTATTTAGGGAAATGGGACCTTTGTGGTTGCCACACACAGTACATTAATGGTTGCCACTAGAAATCCCTTGTTTCGAGTATGTCAAAGGTTTAAAACTTGGTTTACTAGTAAAACTACATATTTTATGCACATGTATTAAGTTACATAATTAATTAATAAAAAAAGAAGCCATCTGATAAATATTAATTTTCTATTTTAATAATACATAATATACGTTTTTGTCCAAACTGAATACTATAGTATTTTTAGTTATAAACATAAAAGTCACCTATAAAATCCATTATGTGAAGTAGTCTGGTAAATTGGCAGTCTCACTTTATCAAAGCCCGACACCTCTAATATTCTCAAACCAGTGTTATCATGGACGTAGTTATGTGTGAAGTTAGATACGACTTGACGCAGTATGATGACGTCATAGAATGAGACTCGATTCCGAGTGAAGTAGTTGCGGTAAATTGTTACTTCCTGATACGGTGAAGATTGCCGACCTGAAAATATTGTTCCTGTTATAATTACATTTTGGACCTCAGAACTATGTCTAATACTATTAATTATATAATTATTCTGAGGTCCGAATGCTCTATGTTTCTAAATCCTGACATATGTCAGTTTGACAGTACTTGCATATAACTGGTACTCTATGGATAGTGATGAAGAATAAACACAATCAGTAATTTAGTTTTATAGGCAGTAATATATTTTTAACAAATCAATGAAGAAAGTTTCTACTAAGCCTACCTTCGACTTTGAGGCACGGTAAATCGTGGTTAGCAAAGAACAAATTATTATGTATCCATCCGCGTAACGATGTAGCCGACCCTCTCGAATCAGCCCTTACCAGCAAACCACCAACATTATTTCGTATTAGGTTATTCTGAAAAAAATATTGATAAAAGTAAATAACACATGACATGTTCTGGTCCACGGCCAGTTACGCCGCGGTGGTTTGTCTATTAGGTTTCCTGCAGTCTGCTAATAGACTAGGAAGGAACAGCAGTAGTTTTTAGTAGGTATATTAACATCGAGTTTCGTCTGGGGTTTGAGTGTTCTGCACATCCAATCTTACAACTGATTGACAGGATGTAAAGTTTCCATAGAATTTAAGACAGTTGTCGTAAATTTCATTCCTTGTGATCGCTATTAGCGGATTAACTTCACCTACTGATTGATAACTGATTGCACCATCTCTGTTCTTTGTGAATTCACTATTTGATATGTTATGTTGAACATCACGATCTGAAAGAGACATATATTATAAACGTCAAGTAAAAATTAAAATTAATTTATAATTTATTTTTTCGATTTTATATCCTTATTAAAATTATAAATTTAAATCAACAAGTGTACCAGAAGTCGAAATAATATAGTTTATAACCTCAGGTTGTCCTCAATATTGGATGATTATACCTCAGCCAAGAATCTCCGGTCATGTTTTTTTTACCAGATTGTACATTTTATCAAATTCACAACCGAGAGCAGTCCTACTTGAAGGCGACGACCAACTAGCTGTGTTCCTGACCATTGTATTCCCGAATATTTTGATTAAATTATTCCAGTCGAATGAAATTGACGAAAAGATTGACAAAATTTCAATTGTTAATGAAACAAGATAGAATGATATGAGTGATACCAAAAGATGAATACTATTAAAGGAAGAACACTATCCATACAGTCCTACTTCTGCAATATAAATTTAATAGCCCAATTGTAAAAGAAAACGAACTGTTAGTGCCTCTACGTCAGTGTATATATTTTTATTAATTTTACCTATTATTCGAATAAGTTTTTTTATTTTTTATTATAAGAAGTACATAAGTTTGTACAATATTTGTATTTAAGTTTCAAAACTTAATTTAATGCAAAAGTCACAGACTGATTCATCACTCGAGAACTTAATTCAATGTCATGAATGCACCCAGGTACGCTTCTTTAAAGGGCAAAGAGGCTTGAGAGTTCATATTGGCAAAGCCCATAAAAACCGAAATGAAGTTTCAACCTCTTTGCTAAACCCCCCACCGATTCCGGATCCATTATCCCACAATTTGACACAAATTCCTTTCTGGCAAAAAATTTCAAAATTTAAACAATTGGCACCAGTAGTAAAAAGAATCCCTCGAGGAGCTAGAATTAGTGTTTGCCAAATTTTTTCAGAGAAAATAAGAAAAGTGATAAACGAGAACTCCTTACGTACCTGGGAGCATTTATTGCTACTCCCCTATCAAATCCTTAATATTAGCAAGAACGAACATGGTAATGTTACATCTAAAATTAAACACAATTGCAAACATATTGAAAATATTGAAGACAAATTTGACTTTAGTAAAACAAAAAGATACAAGTATCCGAATAAACATTTAGGTCATATGGTCGAAAAAAAGCTTTCAGATGGTGATATTAAGGGAGCAGCAAGAATTCTTTTCTCGAATGATGATATAGCACCCAATGATGAGACAACTCTGCGTGCTTTAGAAGATAAACATCCACCTTCCGGAAGTACATGGTTGCAAGATATGTCCGAAGCCCTCAATGAGAGTAATTTAGACGTAACCCCAGAGAGCATTCTCGAAGCCGTTATGTCCTTCAGAAGTGGCTCGGCCGGAGGGTTGGATGGCCTCACTCCACAACATCTCAAAGATTTGTTGAGTGGGGGCACCGGCAATGCTGGTGAGCTGCTGCTCAAGGACATGACGGACTTGATTAATCTAATGCTCTCTGGCTGTGTTAATAACGACATCCTCCCAATAATATACGGTGCCAACTTATGTGCTCTAAAGAAAAAAGATGGCGGCATTCGACCTATTGCAGTTGGCACCACGTACCGACGCCTCGCAGCCAAAGTATGCTGTCGAGCTATAAGAAACCGGTGCTCCAGCTACTTTACGCCGATTCAATTAGGTTTTGGCACTAAAGGTGGCTGCGAGGCAGCGGTACATTCTCTGAGATCATTTGCTACCACTGATTCCTGTGAGGTAATCCTGAAGGTGGATGTCAAAAATGCATTCAATTCGGTCAATAGGTGCACTCTGCTGTCCGAAGTTAAAAAACATTTTCCCAAAATTTACAAGTTTGTTCATCAGTGCTACAACGAAAATTCTTATTTGGTATATCAAAATAACTTAATTCATTCGGCAACGGGATGTCAGCAGGGCGACCCTCTCGGGCCAGCCATTTTTTCACTTGCCATCCACCCTATCATTAAACAATTAAATTCTAAATTCAACGTGTGGTATCTCGACGATGGGACCTTAGGAGGTAATATAGATGCAGTGAAAAAGGATCTAAATTTTTTAATAGAAGAGTTTGGAAAAATAGGTTTATCTTTAAATTTTTCCAAATGCGAACTTTTTCTTGCCTGTTCGACGAAAAATAACATAAGCACTATTTCCGCTTTTACAGATTTGGCCCCCAATCTAAAAATTGTTAATAAAAATAATTTAAACCTCCTTGGGTCTCCTATCTTTGATGAATCCTTCTCATCTTTCGTAGAAGACAAAATTGTAAATTTTCAGTCAAAATTATCAAATTTAAAACAATTAAATACACATAGTGCTTATTTTATTATCAGGCACTGCGTTTTCACTCCCAACTTTACGTATGTATTGCGTTGTTCCCCCCTTTGGAGACATTCCAGTATTTTAAACAATTTAGACAATATTATTCGGCAAACATTAACTTCCATCTTAAATATTTCTTTAGATGACCGATCGTGGACCCAAGCTTCCTTACCGATACGGCTAGGTGGCTTGGGGATACGCAAAATTTCCGACGTAGCACTACCTGCCTTTCTGTCCTCAGTCCATAGTACTGTGGACCTCATCGGTAATATAATAAATCCATCACTCAGTGATTTTGAGGTCCCATATTTGACTGAGGCCAGAAATGCCTGGTCTTTGGCTTGCCCGAATGAAAATTTTCCTTTAGATCCAAAGATGCAGAGGCTGTGGGATGGGCCGCTCAGTAAGTCGGTGTATGACAATCTCATGTCATCTTGCACCGGCGAAACTGACCGTGCTCGCCTCCTAGCTGTTTCTAACTGGGAGTCTGGTCTGTGGCTTCAGAGTCTGCCCTCGGCGAATCTAGGTACACTCCTGGATGATACTACATTCAGGATTGCTGCCTGCATTCGCCTGGGGGCAGACATCGTAGTCCCACATCGTTGTCGGTGCGGAGATAAAGTTGATAGACTTGGTCATCATGGCTTGTCGTGTTTGAGGAGTGCTGGTAGAACTTCACGACATGCGGCAATCAACGATATCATCCGCCGGTCTCTTGTCACCGTCGGGGTACCTGCTGTTCTTGAACCGAACGGACTGTGCCGCGACGATGGCAAGCGACCAGACGGAATGTCGTTGGTACCTTGGAAGATGGGACGCCCCTTAGTATGGGACGCAACTTGTGTCGATACGTTAGCGGCTTCCCATCTTCCAAATACAGCCGTCACTGCCGGAGGAGCTGCCACACTTCAAGAAACCCTGAAACGCCGCAAATATGCATCCATCGGTGACGGATACATATTTGTGGCTTTTGGGGTTGAGACTTTGGGGCCATGGGGACGTGAGGCTCATCAACTTTATCGAGACCTTTCAAGGCGATTGAAAGAAGTCTCGCGTGACCAAAGGGCTGGCCTATATTTAGGGCAACGTATTAGCGTTGCCATACAACGCGGGAATGCGGCCAGCATTTTGGGAACGCTCCCCACCGAGAGCGATCTGGACTACATCTTTTACTTGTAAATATGTATATAATAGTAAACACCAAAGGTGCTACAAATGCGTTGCTGCTCCATTAAGGGAGACTGGAACCTGGTCACTAATTCCGGAACACAACTCAAGGTTATTATGGCGACATATACTAGACCAGGGGTGGTAGCCATCCAGTCCGGCAAATGCCCTACCACCTGGCTGTGGGTTGTACACTGTGGTTAAGGTTTTATCTATACTGCAAATCAGAACACTGAACCCAAGTCACTTGCAGTGCTAAGGTGCTCAAAAGGATCTGTTAGTCAAGGTAAGCACTGTTCCTCACATCATCTGAAGAGGATTTAAAAGCTCTTTATTGATTGAAACAACACTTTAATTATCATGATCAGAATAAATAAACTATTATTTTCCGTTTGAAATCAGATTATGTTTGAATACTAAAACGAAAATTGTCTAATTTAAAAAAAATGATAATTTTACTTACTGAATCCAATAGCAGAAATTGGCAGGGTGACAATCTCAGCTATAAATCCATGAGTGGAAGATGCGCCGTTAGCAAATAGCTTAACACTTAAGCTTGAACCAACTGTCCTAAACAGTTTCTTCTCATCGGGTGATCCATTTTCCAAATAACCAATCATAGGCGCCGTTATATTGTAAATATCCCCGTCGTAAAGAACCAGGGAATCTTTTTTGCCATAATTTTGTGTGTGATTGAATAGATTAAATTGTAGGAGCCGAAAACCGAAGGGCTTTACACTGAACATACTTTTGAAAATTTTAACACAATTTATAGGGTTATTATCATACTTGTAATAAAGGAGGACCCTTTCTTCTACAGTTATCATCTTACTACTGTCACATATGTCAATCAGAGAGAATAAGTGATAGGGGAGATTCAATTCCTTTAATGGCGTAAAACTAGATTCTTCAGACTCTCTGCCTTCACCGTTCAATGATACAGCACTAACACCTTCTCCAAGAATATCGTTAACAGTGTTAAATTCCATATTAATGGAATCAGTAGGCGATATTAAATTAAATCCATGGTGAGCACATTTACTAATATTTACATTACGAATAACAGGATTCTTGGTGATGCTCTGAACAGCTGGAGATTTCTCATTATGTAATATACCGGCACCAATTATTCGAACATGGCGGAGTTGACTTTCGGCCTTCTTCATAGTTTCATGGGTATGATGATCATGTATTCTATGTTCGTACAGCGAATATTCGAATTCGGGATTCACAAATCTAATACCACCCCAGTAGTCAAAATTTTCATCGAGATTTCTCATTCCACAGTGAATAAAGACGAATTCAGAATCCCATTTGCATTCGTGTCTATGCCCATACAACTGACCATTTAATCTTATTGGACAATCTTCATAGCGATCTTCAGTTCCAACACACTGCAATGGCTCAGGCCATGACCATATTCTCGACAAAGAGTTACTGTGGTATTCGACTCGTCGATCGTAAGCAAAAAACACATTAATCGGATCAAAACCTAGCTCCCGGCAAACTACTTGAGCATTTCGTTCAGTAAATCTGTTGTCACACATTGGGACCCACTGTAAAGTGGTTTTATTGTAATATTCTAAAAAGCCCCCATTGCTTCTGTCAATAATGTTATCACTAGAACAGTTCCTACCAGTACACAGTCTTATCGAATCCTGAACAATAAGGGATTCTAATTGTCTCTTATGTTTTTTATGACTAGGAGAATATAGTCCAGTATCTCTTTTTTCTATTCTATTAACTTCAACTTTACTTGAAGTTGTAATTGGTCGCATTATGATTGGTGATTGATTATGACCAACTGCTTGTAGTAAACCCATTACTAGAATTCCTACATTCGGCGCAAATTCCAGTATAACACCAGGATTGATAGTCAATGTTACATCAGGCATTATAGTTATGTCTGTTTTAACTTTATATGGTGTTATTCTTGATTCTAAAGTAAGACTCGAAACAAGTCGACCTCCTAATTCATTTACATCTACTGCTACTTCAGGACTGAAAGTGGCTGAAACGCTCGAATCAAAGTTATCTTCTAATAAATACGGTAAATAAACGGCTATAGCGTGGTTGTTCCAGTCGTCAAAATCAAATATTTGTTTCTTAATTTGATTCTCATCGGTGCTTCCCCACCAATTTTCAGAAACATCCAACTGGTTATTGATTTTAGCAGTTTTGATACCAGCAAGCAAGGTATACTCTTGCTCATTATTGCCAAATAAATTTCTGCTTACTTTTACTTTTTGAATTCCTTTAAAACCTATGACATAAGTGGGATCAGTAATTCTTATAAGAGAACCACGATTTAGATGCGTCATTTGTTTATTATTTTTAACATGGTTGTAGACGAATACAGCATAAACTAATCCCATTATTTCACTTTGGCTATCCATATTAAATTTAACCATGAATTGACCATTGTTTCGTTCTATGTAATTTCCATCAATAGTCATTTTTTTCTCCATACCTTGAATAGATATTAACCCAGTTTTACAATTATTGTCTGTGAAAATATTTTTAGTTATATTCATTTCCGCAAAATGACCATCTACAACGAAAACAAAGTTTTGATTATTACGCCATGTGTTATTTTGCATGTATATGGAATGTGTAAAATTTTCATTGTATTGCCATACATAGGGCAAAGCAATTTCGAAGCCGCCCTTTTTGTTTCTTTCAATTGTGTTATCTTGTAATAGGTAATGGTATAAATTATTCGAACTCCTGAGATCTCGAGCAAAGTGATGAATACCTCTCCCATTGTCTGTTATCAAACTACTGTTTACCATAATTGTAATTTCTGTAATATTGCTCTCATGTATATCCCAAAATGGAGTGTTGACATATATAGCTTCATCTTTATTATGGGCTATTTCGCAGTTGAATATTTTTATACTCTCATTAGCTTTACGTAAAAAGTGATCACCAAGTTCATTTAAATATCTGTTATAGTACAGAGCCATAACACCTTTAGTGTTAGTTTTAATTTTTGAGTTCACAACCTGCAGTGTAGGGACAGCTCCTTTTACTATTCTGTTTCTGAGATTCTGTACTGGAGCTACAACAGAAGTTACAACTAAAACGACATTTCCTAACGCAGCGTTACCACTTCGATACGTTAAAACAATACCAAAACTACTGCTAGTTGTAGGAAATATCGATAGATCACGATTTAAACACCATTGCGTGCTTCCTTCATTTATGTTCTGAGAATCGTATATACAAATACTTTCTGAAGAAAAATTATGTATAGGATTTAAAAGTTGTAAACCCATAACAAAGCCAGGATTGCATTTGATATTATACATTTTGTCTATGTTATCACCATAATGCTTAGTGAAAACAATATGCCGAGTTTCGCCATTAATTAAAGAAATGTCAGTCTCATAAGCGGGTATCATTATTGGATGGTAGCTTGTCTCATCAAGATTAAACGCTGGATCAAAGTTAAACCAGCCGGCGATTTCCCTTTGTTGTGAACCTGTCAAGTGCGGATTATGCAATATGCCAGCAACATTGTTATTTTCAATAACTGATGCATAAACTTTTAAACCGAGCTGTTTAAAACTTATACCGCTACCACGATTATTGCTGAATTCAGAGTTTCTAACGGTATTTATCGCGTCAGCTCCATATAAATCGGAATACAATATTCCTAATCCGTCATGGTAGTTATTAGCTATTTTAACACTTTCTAAACTGTGTCGTGCAAAATCAATCTGTAATGCTGGCTTAAAAACATTTGATGAATAATCAAGCAAGCCAGCCTTTTCAATGGTAACATATTGCAAATCCGCTCTTTCAGATATCACACTAAATCTCACCCCAGCCCAGCTAGTTTCATAACATCTTATTCCAACATCGTTTTCGTGTGTACATGAATTTTCAAAATGTTCCCTGGTTTCAGCTTTACATCTAGTAATATCATTGTCAAATTCAGTACATTCCACGTTTGATAGTATTATATCTTCTGATATGCCAGCATTTGGTATTTCACTGGGTTCTAGAAACCAGTCATCAGGATTTAAAGCTAAACCAAGTTGGTTACAGACTAAAGCAGCATTTATTATGTTCCATTTATAATTACATATTGTCCCCCATTTATCATCAACTCTTACTTGTAATCTGCCTTCATAAGCAGTTTTACCGCCTAATAGTCTGATTGGCACTATTGCTTCGGCATATACAGGTGTTGTAGGATCAATATTATCGGTTTCATAGTAACTCTCGTTACTCATGACCACTTCTTCCTTCAAAGTAAACGTGATATCGTTTGGTCGTTTTCCTCTTGCGTCAAGTTTTCCTGCTACCATCATTCCAATAGCAGGTGGAAATTTTAAAGTTACACCAGATTGCAGAACAAGCTTACCTCCTGGTCGAACGTTTATGTCTTTATCGACGTCATATTCACCTTGTCTTAATGTCTCGAAGCCTTCTACTTCACCACCAACAACAAATGTTCCTGGTACATTAAACTGAGGCACATACAGTGAATTATAATTAATTTGCGTGGCACCAGGATTATTACTATGCAGTAAATATGGCATGTAAATAATTTTAGCCAAGTTATACCTATCTTTTCTGTGGAATAGTCGATTATAGACTTTTTGCTCGTCACTAAAACCTAACCAATTGTAAGTACAATTAAGAAGTTTACTTTGATCTTCAACGTGTGAGCCAATTTCATACTGAGCTTCTGGATTGTTAATAATATTTCTGTAAACATCAATATTACTCGACGCCAACACAATGGTCGCCGCGACTCTACTTCTTGGAGTTAACCTTGACGCAAATCCTTCAATAGGCTCAAAAGGTTCCTTAATTTTATTATCTCTTAAATAATTTCTAGTAAATAATATGTACTGAACATGACTGTAAGGTGACAGTCCAATATTAACGACAAAAGGTCCTCCATTCCCGAAGAAGTAATTATGTTGAATGCGAAAGTGAGCTGGAAGCAGCTCGAATTCTTCGAGGAATTTACCTTCTATTCGATTTAATATAACTATTGCTCCATAATCTCCTTGTTCAAAGTAATTATGCTCAATTTGACCTATGACATTTAACGCTGGTTGAATTTTTAAAGGAACTTTCAAATTTTTATAAAATCGGTTATGGCCAATTTGCAGTCTCAGCAACCGACTCGGATCATTTTGTCTCCAACACGTTGATATATCGATAGTACTTTCCAAGCTCGTATTAAACCAATTACCAGTTATATTTACCCAACTGTCACCACAGAAATTACCGTGTAATATGCCCACGTCTAGATTTTTAAATATTTCAGAATATTCGACACAGGTCGTTTGATTTACGGGAATATATTCTGTTTCTTCAGTATTGTTCATCCAGACGGCGATACCATAGCCTTGATTGGAACTTATTGTGCTTCTTGATATATTTCGACTGCCACCAGTTACAGTTATATTAATGCCGTCTCCAATGTTGAATGATATTCTACTTTCAGTGACGTTTACGTCTCCCACGCCGCTTAATATGTGAAGGCCGGCGACATGATTATTATTAGATATTGAAGAGCGATGAATATGTATCTGTGACCTAAGATTCTCAATAGCCACGCCTCTTCCATTGTTGTCAGATATAATTGTGTCAGTGACATTTAAATCATAAGTCTTGCTCACACCTGATGTCAATCTAAGAAAACCTGTTATATCAGTCCTAGTATTTGCACGAAACCTTACGTACATTCTATTCCTTGTAGATGTCACACTTTGAGGACGAGTATGATTTTTAATATCGACTCGTAGTAGTAATCTGTCTTCACTAGATATTCCATCGTAAATAAAGAGTTCTCCAGTATTATTTTGATTAGTCAACAACTTTATAAAACTTAATGTCAATACATGATCCGCTCTGGTGTAAAATTTTTGGTGACAATCTCTTTCCGCGTTTGTATACCTGGATTGCTCTATAGACATTTGGATTGGAAAAGCTTGACTAGGTGTAGAGGCAAGAGTACAGAGGTCGAAAATCTCGCTCCTATCAAACCTTTCGTCAAGATTCGTTTCGTGTACCACGTATCTAATCCCATCGGCACCGTTGTCGTGAATCATACAATTCTCAATCCTAGTCATGCCGTACGTAGAATTTACATAAATACCGTATCCTCTATTGTTTTGTATTGTGCAATTATTAATAACTATAGGTGCATTCGGTGACGACACATTTATAGCATTATAAGCTGAGTTGGATATTACTATATCTTCCATGACTGGAGGGACACCGATCACATCTAAGGCACTCGTGGCATTGTTATCTCTACCTAAACCAGCATTTTTTATAGTTATATGTTTTAGTCTAGACATAGATGTAGGCACGTAAAGAGTATTTGCAGCAGTAAGAATGCGTTCGTAGACTGCATTCTCGAAGCGTATTCCTCTCCAATAGTTTGTCGGGGTTCCAAGTTCATTAATATCATGATTAGGAAGACATTGAATAGCCAAATCTGGATGAAAATCGCAAACCCCAGAACCTAGTTGCCTAGAATTCCAGTCACATTGGAACAAATCGAATTCATTTCCTTTGCATTTGGGTTCTTCATATAAAAGTCGTGGCCTTCTACTAGGCTGCCGATCCATCCAATTGTAAAACGATCCTCCCAAGAAACCTAATTGTCTGCACGCTATTTCCATGTCGTTGATAGTCCAACTGAAATTAGGAAGAAAAAATTCTATCTATACTATGATAAATCTGTACAGGAGTCGAGTTTGTGTAATAAATTCAAAAAGACAAAAAATTAAGAGGGTTAATTCGGATCAGCAAATTTCGACAATACAATCTTTAGAACTTTTGTCTAACTGTCTGTCTGTTAGAGCATCACGTGAAAACACAGACACAGACTTGGCTTATATCTTGGATCAACATTTGGTTGCTTTTTATTCCGACAAATGACGTCATATCGAAAATAGCCAAAAAAATTACGAAGCCGTTGAGTATTTTTTTGGTGTGGCCGTTGCATTTAATTAACAAACACGTCTTGGCAATGAGAGGCACATGCTAATTAAAGAAATAAAATGGTTATCTGAAACAAACAGGATGCCTACAAAATTGAAAAAGAATTTACCATTTTCTAATACGTAGACATGTTAATATCTACGTATTATAAAATTGTAAATTCTTTTAACTTCTAATTAAGGTGACGCTTAATTTATAATTTAATTTCACTACTATTAAGTTATACCTTTGAATAGAATATAATAAACATAAAACAACAGGCCTTAAATGCTTCACTGCTGGACTCGGGCCTCCCACTATTAGGGAACATACAGTATACCCGCTACGCTTGTCCAAGGCAGCTTGGCACATGAGTTATTTCAATGTGCAGGTTTAATCGCGATGTTTACCTTCACCCTTGTTAGCACGTGGTAATTGTAACAATATGCACATTAAAATAGGTCAGAAAACTGCTTAAGTGATGCTTTCGTTCCGGCCAGGATCGAACCCGCGCCCCTTTGAGTTTGAAACGCGTGCGCTAGCCATTACGCTACTTCGACTACTTGAATAGGATAAATAAATTTAATTCAAGCTATAGGTATACATATACACCACGTACATATCTATATAGATATGACAATATAAACATACATACATACTTATATAATACCTTTAGGAGCTATAGTTACGTATTTACTACCATAGAGACATACGAGGAGAATACCATTTTTTTCTGATTTAAAAATTACTTACTTCCTGGAATTTGTACAAACTGATCTCCATTGGCCTCGATGTAAAAGTTGCACTCTTCCCGCTAGTATAGACGGCCCATCTACTAATCTTATATCTGGTATAGGTTTTGATGACTTCACAGGTTCTTCTGTACTTGTAAACGTTACTCCCCTATCTTCCTTGCCCTGTAAATAAAATGTTAGCATCCCATTACTTTTAATTCGCAGAAATAATTTAAAATTAATAAGGTACAATTTTGTTGAATATTTCTCGTTCGGTAAACGTAGAGTAGGACGCCCTTCAGTCCGGTGGACCGACGACCTGCGTAAAGTCTCAGGCAGGTGGATGAGGAATGCGTGAGACTGGAATATATGGAGCAGACTTAGGGAGGCTTACGTTCTACAGTGGTCATCGATTGGCTAAACACGATGAAATGATTGTGCCCTCTGAGGATAGAAGGAAATAAAATAGCTAGATGAAAAGTCTAGCAATCGGTAAGAGCAGCATGTCACATGCCCGTTGCAAAGATGCCATAAATAGTAAACCAACCGGCTCCCCTTCTGTGCATGCAGGACTAGACGGCGCCGCAGGCCATCTAACGCCCTCGGGCCGCCGTAGATGCACTGTCACGGAGCCAGTCTTTAGGGACATATTTCATGACACGTACAAGACCGTCGAGACGGGGCGCGCAGGTGTTCCACACGAGTTCAACGCACTCTATGAAACGAAGTCACTAGATAAACAGACGCATCTTTAACTATACTGTTTTAACACGTCCTAGAGCACAAGGTGCAAAGAGCACTAAACCAGGTGGGTATCCATCAATCGCTGAAAGTTCCACACTACTCGTTCCTTTACTTCTTCTCGAGCAGTGGGGTGTATAAAGCAATCACATTAAAAAAAAAAGTTTTTTTTTATGTCATAGAACTTTATGTTTAGCCTGTCTATGACATATAAAATGGTGTTGAAAAGGATGATATTATATTATACGTATATACATATATAAATATAGCCAGGTTTATAATTTAATGCCATATCAGAAACCATTGTAAGAACCATTTAGCCAAGATAGATCAAACAAGTAATGTAATCAGAAAAGCTCGGAATGCAAATATTTGATAAAAGCGCGCCACTTAAGTATAAAGATATAAAAATTGTTGGATATGTCAATAATTTTTGAACGAAAGTCCTAAATAAATATTTTAAGTTATCACACATTCATTTTATCAGTATTTAGTGTTAGATGTCGTGTGTGGGCTGATAACTAAAAGATCAGTTTGATGCATGGTCAACAAGCAACTTACTATATAAGGTGACGTGTGAGTGTGACTCATTGGAATCATAATAAGAATGGATACAACTATTCAATCAATGCATTCTGTGTCCCTTTCTTTATTAACGAGGAGACATCTCGTAACGGACTTTCCGCCTTTGAGGGAATCACGGGGAATCTCCCGGGGTAACAGTAACAGAACGCCTACTAAAACTCCCCAATATTCCATTCTTCGCTATATTACTAGTGTCGCGGAAAAATTATCAACTCCGCAACCATAGCAAGCGGGGGCCTAAAAGCCTCGTCCAATGCCGGTGATGAAACCTCTGGCATCTTCTGTCACCAAGGATGGAGGATGTGTGTCAATACATATCCACGTACACCGCGAAAAGTGAGTGGGGACTAGCGAAACGCTTACGCAGGTCCTAATCATTTCATTCTATAGTGTAAGGTAGATGCAAGATCTAACCTAACTTTATATTTTTTTTTTCGATTTCTTTTACCTTCGTTTTTTAATTTTTCCAAAAGTAAATGAACATGAACAAATCAGGGATAACCAACTGGAATAATTGTGATAAAGTAAAATATATGACTATAAAACAGTTATATTGCTGTTCCAATGAATAAATTAATATAATTAAAATTTCACGTGAGATTTTTTTTCTGGTACATACTGCAAAATAGATGTTAACAATTTTGGTATCCTTGGCATAGATTATTATTATTACGTTCGGCCGGTTTTTCAATGACCAAATAAAAGTTATTCATAAGAATAAAATACAACATGAGAAAATTAAAAATAATAGTTGCACGAATAAAACAGAGTTGAATTGTTTCAGTTATGAATCTAGTCAAGTTATAAATTATAATTTATTTGACTGATATCTTTCGTCTGATGATTAAAAAATCGGCCCTGAATTAATTAAATATTCCACTTTCCTCCTCGTCCTTGAGATTCCGGTAGAAGGACTACCCAAAAATGCTAACTTCACCAATTAACTCAAAATAACGGATGCCGAAGATGGTACGTACGAATGAAGAAAAATAAATAAAAAAATGGACGTCGTGTCGGGCTCTTAACACACTCATGATTAAATAATAACAAGTTTCAAGTTAGTTCTACTTCTTTTCCCTTTTAAAACAAAGGCGAACAAAGAGCGTGAGCTAGCGTTATTACAAGGCAATGCAGTATTTAAGCAAATGTTACGCGCCCTTGCCTTTCGTGTATGACTTCCTGCCTTTTGATGTACCCCATTCATACTGTCACGAACCACTGACCAACTGTTACCAAACGGTTGCTATAATATTGTTATTAAATTTCATGCAAGGGAATGCGTTAAACAAAAAAACAGGTTACATTAACCTGTAACAAAAGAAGACTAAGGATGAGAACTTAAAAAGGTACCAAAGTAATATCTGCACTCATAGAGCCAAATGAATGATTTATATAAAAGAAAGATACAAAAATAATTAATGAATTTATAGTAAAGATCTGCCTTTTTCGTTCATAATGTTACGAGTTGCGGGACTCGATTTAAAATGCCGTTAGAATTACTATAGAGTTTATTAGAACTACAAACACGTATAACACAGGTACAAATATAACCGAATACAATAAGTCGTAATTCAATAAAATGCGCAAAGTCCGTCACTATTAGATTCCCGATTGTATTTTTTGTATTGATTGTATTGTTGTTGATTGTATGATTGTATTGATCGTGGTTCTCGCTCGAGTGCCCCTCCCTCAATCATCTCATCGTTTTATACTGCACAAATGCAATGTGCCCGTATCGTAGTCGACTTAATCCGCCACACCTGGCTAATGACACGGCCGCAAACGGCCATAAAAGAGTACAATAAAACAATAGGCTGTTTCTCTAGGAACGTATGCGAATCAATAAGTAAACAAAAGAAGACAATCATAAAAGAATTACAATAGTTTCAATGTTATTAATTTAAATGCCGACGGGTAATAAATGTGCTTCTACAAATCTGTATGTACCTGGAACCTGTCTTTGTCGGCGCCTAGGTTGTAGGAATAATATTGATTTAAAGTAAAGTTCATAGCTTAATTTTAACTTGCCCTCTGATTGAAATACAGACCCAATTTAAATCTATAGCTTTATTGGCTAAAATAGTACCTTTGTATAATCGATACGTAGGTACGCGTCCTGGCGGAACGGCTGGATGGCAGAATGTGGGATACGACCTGCGTGAACACGTTGGCCGCATTGCATTTACCAAATACATCTGGATCAGCCGGTTCGGCGGCGGAAACAGCTGAATCGCTCAAGCGGCGTAAATATACAACCCTGAGTATAAGGGTTGTTATAATTATGATTGTGTCGTTTGCTGTTGAAACGCTTGGATCGTGGGGTCCTGAGACCATGAGCCTTTACAAAACTTTATCAAAACCACTCCTTGACTCTTCAGGTTAGAGGGCAGCATGGTGCCTACCTCGGAGAACGGATCAGTCCAACGAGGAAACGTAGCCAGCCTTCTGGGCACCTTATCCATAGAAATCAGTGATCTAGGCTCACTATTCTACTTATATAACTAAGTTAAGTTTTCTTTTTTTGTATTAGTTCATAAAGTCGTTCTTACATCTCCTAGGAAGCTGTTATTGTCGCTGGACTTTTGGTAAAATTTGGAAACCACGATGTTTCTATTGTGATTCTTCGACTTATTACTTTTTTTAAAGTCTGATTGCACGAGTTTTTTATTTAAGTCTGAAAGTTCGATGTTTTCTATTTATGTTAATAGATATTTTACGTAGACTTTCAATTTTAAAGTCGTAAAAATATCTTTGTTCCCTTCTAACTTGAATCATGGCATGGAAATAATTCTAACGAAAAGGGTTTTGTGCATAATTTTTAAAATATGGGTATTTCGGATTTATTGTTTTTAGGATTGTGTAAGCAAATGACAAAAACAGTGATTAGTTTATTAGTTAATGGAACCCTAGAAATATGAAAAAACATACATACAGCAAATGAATGGACTCATTTAAACTATACAGCATTTTAAGATTCTGTACACGTCATCGGGTATTTTTTAAGGCAGGTCGTCAGACAGCCGTTAAGTCGACACGCGTGGACGGCTATCGACGGTAAAAGGTATAAAAAGCAATACTGGTTTACGACATTTAAGGACGATCCGAGGACACCAACTGGGACGATGAGTCAGGGTTTTTCGGATCGTAAAAGCACTTGGATACCAATTTTAATCATCAGGTGGCGAGGTGGGACGAAAGTTTATTATCCTATTAGTTATTCCAGACATGTCAAAGATTCTTGCATATAATCGTAAAGCGTAGCAAGCATTCCGTGTATTTAGTTCAACCCCATGCGGATATACAATATTTTTTCAACAAAAGTTTAGATGTTCGACGCGTACTGGACTAAAAAAACTCATAAAATAATTTTGTGGAGTGGAACTTACTAGATCTAAAATTTAAAATTCCAGAGATAATTCCGAATATTTCAAGTAAATACCGGACTTTTTTGTAAACCTCGTACATAGGTTATGTCTTTGAACATACATGGATTGAATGACGCGCATAATGTAAACATTAATACACTTCTGTTATGTACAAAAATTACTGATTTGGCCATTTGCCAAAAATGAAAAAATCGCGCATAGGTCAAATCAAATCTTGCAAGCGTTTTCATTAAATTTCTTAATAATTACCTATATATACGTAGGCTCGAAATAAAAACAAACTCTAATCTCAACATACTTAAAAGAAAAAAAAAAAGATTGAAACCAAAAGGAATACTTAGATGTAAATTTAACAGATGTGTAATTCATACGTAACATTTCTAATGCAGGTCATTGTCATTATAAAGACAAGTAGAGTGTGAAGATAATAATATGATACATTTGTTTTTTTGCAGTACTATTAGACCATTATTATGTAGCGTTTATTAGACGAGTTTTACGCTTGGTTTTCTGATAGAAGGAAAGTGTAACAGAGATCTGAATAATTATGTATTATGTCTTTATTGTAGCAAGTTTTTATACATTTTAAAGTTTATTCCTTTATTTTATTGCATTTATATTACAGCCAAAATTGAATTGTTCAGAAATAATTATATTTATATTTGTAGGCGTACAGATATCACGTTACTTATTGGAGTTATTGGTATTTTATTCTTTTTAAAAGATCACAAAATACTCAAATATTATGTAGGTATAGCATAGGCTGGAAACCTTTTGTTAGTGTAAGACTTTCGTTAGTGATATAGTCATAATATGAGTATATTTAGATCGCTGTAAGCGTTGATTTTTATTTCGTTGGCGATAGGAATATATTTTAGGGACCGATTTAATGTATGAAGGGGCCTAGGTGGCACCTGCCTCGGACGATAAAGATACCACGGTCTACTGTAGTCCTGTATGTAAATAAGTTATTTTTATTTTTTGTTAAGTATAGTTAAATTAAAAAAATACAATATTAAGTTTTTTTAGTAATTATTAATTGTAGGTTTTATGTAACGTGACAATACTGACAAAGGCAAATTCTTTGTCTTACTTGTAGTTTCCTGTGTTCGTTGAAGGTGTGCGGTGTAGAATCTTAAATACCTAAGCATGCGTGATGTGTGGAACAAACATGTAATAATATTATGAGGTATCATAACTGCAGATATTTAAAATGCAGGGTCTAAGATATAGCAGATGTAAATCTAGCGTATAAATATACTTAATAATCAGATACAATTGGCTGCTCTCTGAGACCTAATGACTACTTAATGTTATAACAATATTATATTATATTGGGCAATAGACTGATTACTATACTAATCCATTTTTTGGGGTATGTACCAATATTAGTGGATGTGTATTTTTATTACTAATTTAAAACTAGCCTTATCTAATTTAAATATTTCTGTAGTGCTGCTAAAATATATAAGGTACAAAAAAGTTAAGAATACTGTCCAATTACTGTTAAAGTCGAGTTTCCGTTGATTTCCCAGCGATTAAGTGTATCGAAAGCCACTATTATTTTCACTGTTACTTTATATAAGGCTGACTTCACATAGCTTGTTCAGTCACGCACTAATTCAAGCCTAGGCGTTATTTAAGTACAAGGTACTAACAAACAGAAAGAACTGAGGCATGGAATAATTTATACCAACGCGACGACTGTGTGGTGTTTACTATCTAGGGCTTCTAACCCGTAGATTATAAGCGTAGCATTTAAGCAACTCAGTTAAAAGTTTATCTAATATGCGTAGTTCTCTAACCCGTAGATTATAAGCGTGGTATTTAATCAATTCAGTTAAAAAGTTTATCTAATATGCGTAGTTCTTTTCTATTCAAAAAAATTATTCACCTAATGTGATTTATTAGGAACTTTGTACGTGACGTAGCTCGCCTAAATTTTAGATCCGTATATCGTAAAAATTATTCATTTGTCTAGGTTAATATGTATCGTATATGTATCCGCGCTATCGCAAGACTATTAGATAATAATATCTAAAAAATATTATGATAATCATTTTTCCAAGGCCATGAAGTAGGAACAAACTAAAAATCTAAAAAGGCACTTTCACATTTGATTACATATAAAAATATAAAATAATGCTGATAATATCAAACAATCGAATATTTCACATAAGCCAAATTAAAACACACCAAATAGACAGTCCTTGTATATATATATAATCGCTGAACTGTCATTATTTAAAGACCCTATTATAGAAGAACGAATCTTAGCAAATACTGTTTTACCGTATTTGATATCGCAATAATGTCTTTTTTAGCTATCGAGTCAAATTTGCTAAGGAGGCTAAATTAGATTTTAAATACATTAATAAATTGTGACCTGTAAATAGCGACATTTAAAGTTCATTGCCCTACTGTCTGGTTAATTAATTTCATGAACTCTAGCCAACAAAGACTATTTCAACAACGCCGTTGCCGGTGCGAATACAATTTCGTAAATGCATCAAAAACCATTGGCTAAAACAATACACCAAGTCACAACATCCAGGAAACAGCATTGTTATAGAAAAACCTTGCACTCAATCGGTTCAACACGTTACCATTCGTTGAAATATTTGAACGGTAAATTAACGGTTTCAGAATAATAAGTGAAAATGTAGAATTTCGCACCTATTTCTACACTATCCCTTAATAAGTACTCCCAAGGAACACCAAATACTGCTAGATGTGGTAGTAGGCTTATCACAACACGCCGAGTAGATTTTAGTTCAGAAACAATTGAATTTCACAAAAAAAATGACATAATTAAAACTGCGTTTAACTCTTATTACGAGGCCTCGAAAATACAACTACATTAAGTCTGTTTTAAAGAGATATTTATGAAATGTTTGAAGCTGATGTTAAGCCGATATGTCTTTCAATTTGAATGAATCAACGAAAATGATTCATATAAACATATAATGTAGAATCATTTAATGTCATTGAATACCGTCGTATCCTTTTTAAGGTTCTCAATTCGTCGGGATCTTTTTTTTTTGCTTTTTTTTATGTATGTTCACCGATTACTCCGAGATTTATGATCCGATTTACGTGATTATTTTTTTGTTCGAAGCAAATAGCTGCCATTTGATTCCCTAGAAAATTTGACATAGTTTGACCCAGTAGTTTTCGTTTTATGAACATTTTTTATGAAAAATTTTCCATTCCGTTCCATATGTATATACCGATTACGCTGAGATTTATGATCCGATTTACGTGATTCTTGTTTAGTTTGATGCGGAATAGTTGCCATTTGGTCCCCTAAAAATTTAACGTAGTTTTCATTTGAGAACATTTTTTTGTTCCCGTTTCTTGGGACCTATATTTTTTAAGGAGCGCGGCACCTTCCGTAGGTCTACCCATACGTAGCTAGACACTAAAAAGTAACAAATAAAATAAAAAAACTTCGTTTAAAAAAACCGACTTTAAAAACTAAAAATATAAAATAACTTATTTCTAAAGCTATTAATATTAATATATATTATCTAAAACATCTCGAAGTCGGTGCAAAGTAAAACATAAAAATTACTATATTTTTTGAAAATTACTAAGCACCGACTTTAAAATATTTGAGATAATATATATTAATAATAATAGCTTTAGAAATAAGTTATTTTATACTTTTTAGTTTTTGAAGTCGGTTTTTTTAGTTATGTAACCTTCTGTGCCTTTCAACCAAATAAATTCAATTTGGTTAATCCCTCGAATATCAGCATTATGGAAAATATATTAAAGTGATTAAATTAATTTAATAACTTAGGGTTTCCAGGACAATATTAAAAAACTATAAGATACTATTCTAAAAGCTAAACGTCAGCTTTGTGTTAGTCCATAGTTATAATTAATAACTAGTACTTCTTCTTGGTAGTTAATCAACAAAATCAATTTCTAACACCAGCTATTATGTGTGTCTGTCTTCTTGCGAAATCTTAATCGGTTTTCGAAAACCCAGTCACTGTTTCTAATGCCGACATACCTAAAGTTATGAAAAACTAATATCCTTGTTTAGCAACAATGATTAGAATCCCATTGTATAGCATTCGATCACGAAATCACGAAGCCAACGAGTTGATTCTGTCGTGCCGTTGTACACAATTCTGGGTTGTTAACCCGGGTTTCTAACATCACGATTTGCCCACTGACAGGATGATGCACCGTGACTATCGTGATATATCTTACCTGTGTGGGAAAATAGGTACTATTAGCACTCCATTTAGTTTTATGTATCTCTCTATGTTTGGTATAACGAACTTTGATTTGATAGCTTCGAGTCTTAAATGGAATTCATAAAATTCAATATCGATATATCCTTTTTATTCCCGAAAATGGGATTTGCGAGAAACACAAATATTACGCGAGCGAAGCGAATCTCATAATAAAATTAAGTATAAACCTGCTTATCGACCCTTGGTAAAAAACGATGAAAAAATTGCCAGGTGGTAGGGCATTTGCCCGACTGGATGGCTACCACCCCTGGTCTAAAGTATGTCGCCATAACAACCTTGAGTTGTGTTCCGGCATTAGTGACCAGGTTCCAGTCTCCCTTAAGAGAGCAGCAGCGCATTTGTGGCAACTTTGGTGTTGCAAATGTCCATAGGCGATGGTAACCGCCTTCTATCAAGTGGGCCGTCTGCCTGTCTGCTGATCTCCTGCAATAAAAAAAAATAAACTATGAGATTATTGTATTGTCATCAGTTCTTAATAATACACGCACAAGTTTTCAAAACTCTAGAATTTGGTAAAAATTAAGTTAAAAGCCAATAAAAGCGTGTTAACAATGTCACTTTTCACCAGTATCAACGGTTTACAGATTAGAACAATATGAACAAGCTTTGTCACGCTTTTCACGACAGCAAGCAGAGCGAGACGATTCTATCTCTCCTGTGGTGAACATTTAATTTTTTCAACTCTCGGATTCCTTTTGTCCCGATGTATTTGTATTGTTACATATTCACTAATATTATGACAGTCTTATAATCAATCAGAGAGTGCATCCTTTAAATACATAGGTATAAGGAGCATAATTGCTCCTAGTAGATATCACATATATCTTTCACCTCGTCTCTATTTATTTGACGATTAATCTAAAACTCGAAGACATATCGAAATCTACAAATCGTTTGATGTCGTATTTAAACGAACATGACGTCATTATAATTCGTTGAACCTAGCTCAGTCCTTGTAGCTGACATTCTTTGACGCTTAGGGGCATTGGGCTTTTATTCAAAGCCATAATCTGTTTAATGTTTGTTTTCATTAGATTATGCCAACATATTATACATAGACAAATCTATAGTAATAACATCAAAATAATAATGATAATATATTCGAATTTGAATATGGTGCAGAAATTATATATTTGCTTATATTGTGAGTTAGATAGAACAGAATGACGAGACTGTTTCTACTTATTAGTAGATTGGACAGATCCAACTGGTTTAAACTCTAATCCATTTATAAAAAATATAATTTAAGTAATAAGGAGAATGAATGAAGTTTTAATAGAGATTTTCTATAAAAACAAGAATGGGCCGGTAGCCAACTGCACTGCACCTGCGATTGCAGAGTGTGTTATGAGTTACATTTTGTACTGGACAATTGACACCCTTTAGTATTACTTCTTTTAAGGTATTACATAGAGAGTGGTTGTTTCTAAAGCAAAAACATACTTTTCGAAGTGGTACTGCTGCAAACCTAACTAGCCACAAACAATGAGGTAGTGTGAGGCTCGTGGCGATCACAGGATATCCACCATAAACAATATTATTATAATCCATATACATACAATACATAAGCCAATTTTAAACTTACGAGTTCAATTTCACCGTCTTTCCCGTTCCTCAGATTTTAAAATTTTAAATACAAAACATTCTACTATCATTTTATCTATCACTCAGGTGTTTGCCCGTTTCACGGTGCATGGTGCAATATGACAATGACAGCTGCAGACCGAGACGCACTAATAGTAGTCCCCTGGTCGTAACGAGATCACACTGATATGTCGAGACATTGAACCGACGCTTATTGTATATACATGCACGTGTATGTGTATACCTGGCACCGTACACCATGAAATTTTATCTAGAGCAGTCTGCTACTACAGACCTCGCTTACGATCAGTTGTTTTTTTATAATTTGGTTATAGAAGTTGATTTAGATATTATATCATTTACTTTGTCGAAATAGGCTAGATTAATTATTTATTATCCTCATTTGTTAAATTTAGGTGCCTAAATATATATAATAAATATTTAAAGCTTTTCACACTGTTTTTGAATCAATACCTACCTATAGATGCCTGTTATTATTGAAATTATAAAATATTTTTTTGTGGCAATGCTTCGATCTAAAGCACATAGGCGTATCTGACTAGCTAGATGTGGCCGTTTGTTTTTCCGATGAGTAAGTAAGTCTTTATGCATATTTCAGTGCCCAGAGATGAGGAGTGACTGGAGTGAGGTGATGTAGGAATAGCACCAACTAGACTATCAGGTAAAACCTACCAGACAATTAAAACTACCCAGGTGTTCTACCATTCGCCATTAGCTGGGATCGCGGGCTTACGGTTTCCTGTAACTTCAAACTAATATTTTTTTATTGTCGTCTTACATCTTCAAGACGACCTGAATATATTTTCTGCTGTGAGTAGACCGCCTACTTTTTAATATTTATTTTAATACTAGCTGTGCCCGCGATATCATCCGCGTGGAATTTTTTTCGCGGATCCTTAAAAAAGTAGCCTAAGTTACTTATAACATAAGCTATCTGCCAGTGAAAGTCTCAACAAAATCGGTCCAACCGTTTCAGAGACTAGCCGGAACATCCAGACAGAATAAAATAATAATTTTGGCTATAATTACCGTATATACTTTAATATGCATTAAGTAAAAAGATGTTGACATTACAAACAGACACTTCAATTTTGTTTATCTATCTAGATGAAAATTGTATCTTAATAATAAAACGGACTGAATGCGTGTCTTGCTCACACAGTACAGAGTATCATAATGGCGACCAACAGTACAACTTTTTGACACTTGGCTAAAGAATTAGAATAATCATATTAAAATCAGCTATAAAATAGTATCCGTTATCATGCCTACAACACTTAAAATTTACCAATACTCGTGTATTTCTCAAAACTTAACGGTGAATTGTTGAATCAAAGAATTTAAAATGTAATGCAATCAAATCGTGACTACCGATCCGTCACGCCAAATTAATCGTCAACAATTTAACAATTCGTCAGATACAATTTACTTGTCATTTAAAATTTTAGCGAGTGTGAAAAAACGGGTAACGTTTTTAATTCACTAAAATAATTTAAATTATTTACGACAACAGTAACGTCAAGCACTCCCCGACACTATTCTTGAGCGGTGAGGTCACATTGTTTCGATAAAGTGAAATATCGGATCTTTTTCGAAGTATGGGGTATTATCTCTATCGAGTATAAGGTACGTGATTTTTAATCTGATATTGCATATCTTTACAGCTACTTCGTGCTGACGATGAAGGGAATCATGAAAATCGGTCAATTTCCCTTTGGCGTAGTATATCGCCGGTCCTTTGTAAATTAAAAAGAACTGAGCTCAGGAGTGAGACTTATGGACTGATTTTATAATATAAAAAGTATGATATTCATCTTTAAACCAAAAGCAACATGAATTTCATGTATATTTTTTTCTCAATTTAACCAGTTTTGTGGTTTAAGAAAGAGGGGAACTATGTATCTAAAATATTTTTACTGATGCTATGTAATAATTTGGAATAATCTGATTTTTTACATTATCTTTATCAAATTAGTTTTTATTTATTTATCGAAACGCAGTTCGACTACATCTAATATCCTATACTTATATATGTACCCATTTATTCTTTCTAAGCATTACTAAATTATTTATTATTTATACTATTAACGCTGACGCTATGAAAATATATGCAACTATATATCTATAGTGACAATTGTGGCAAGTATAAATTATGTCAACTAACTACAACACAGTGACGAAAATTAAAATTAAATGTCAATAAAGATACGTGAAGAATATCAACAAAAAAATAGATAACCCGTTAATGGGGCCGTTGATAAAAAGAATAACATTCATTAAAAAAAATCAAGTTTTCATTTTCCAATTTTGAAGAATAATGTAAAATATATATAATAAACAACTCAAGAGACAAGTGGGTGAACCAGTCTGACGCTGAATTTGCTATTTTATTGATTTGCAAGGTCTTAGTCATTGTACCAGACGCTAAAGCAAACACATGTAATTGGCAATTCGTTCAAATATTACCGACGTGGCATTATTCCTTTCATCTTTCATAGACATTTGAGTAAAATATAGAAATGTAAAATAACAACCACAGCAAATTGAACACCTAATGTCGCTATAAAGGTCAAATCATATTTTATGAAAAACTAACATCTATTGTGATGCGGAATTTGTGGTTAATGCGATGCTATGCAATTACTAGGTTACTATAGTTCTCAGTAGAAAGTTTCTTCTGTGAGTTTCCTTAGAATCTTTTTCCAATAAATAGAGCAATCCTAATAATAATAATATTATCTGTTAAACACTTCTTTAAATGTTAATAATTTAGCAGACTATAAATTATTTAATAATAAAAAACTATGACGATTTTAATAGAAGAAGAAAAAATATGATGTAACAAAAGAACACCTATGTTCTAAATTCAAATATTATATTTAGTGGCCAGTACCTACTAGGTCGCAACAAATAAATAAAAACTTTTTGTTGAAGCTCTAAACATTATCTATTCTAGAATACAGATGAGCTGTATAAGGTTTTATGTGTTTATTTATTTCCCCTTCATGGGTCTGTACTTTTGATAACTGCGATAAAGAGATATTGTGTATAAATCTTTATAAGATGTACTCGAAATTTTTCGTAAGAAAACCTTATTAATTATTTATTGTATAATATAGGAAAAAAGAGTTTGCGGGCATTGACCCACTTAAAGTAATTCCTTTTGCGTTTTGCGGTTGTTTAAAAGTAGGTACGTTAAGCTTGGTTGAATACTGACTGACCTTACGTAATTTCGTCTACTTTGTTAACGAAAAATCTATAGCTATTTATTCGACCTACATAGACATGGTTTAAGAATCTAAAAATTGAGAACTAACAGAGGCCCCAATTCTGCATTATTATCTCGTCAAAATCGCCGGACATTATCGTCTCTCAATCGTAGTGTCATCTGATTTCGCTACCTATTTCGTCAATTCCAATTTCGTGCCACGCCATTTATAAAAAATTGATCAGTGAAAACTCTCGAAATAAATGTTTAAAATTTTGGTAGCTTTTCAATATTAATTTCGACTAACGCCATTTCTGCTAATGGTAATACTAATTTTTTTGTACCATTATTCCGCCGCGACTATATGGAAAGTTATTGTGGCTTCCGTAGAATTCGAATTTTTAACACTTATAGGAATGGAATTATACTTTAAATATCTTCGCAATACCAAAATATTGACAAGGCAAAATTGGGCCCCAGGAACTTGCGTTAAACTGTAATTATTAAAATTGATAGATTTATAGTTTATTTATTTACTTTTTTCATTCTTTCTACAATCGTGTAATCTATTTACTAGCTAGTAAAGTTTATAGGGTTAAATATATAACGGTATACAGAAAACATTATTACTACGAAATCCGTCTGTCGCAGTTAAGTATCAGTCTCAGGAACTATCACTTACTGCATTATAATATGTAGGTACATATCGTATATAGGTATGTATAGAATGTCTACAAAAGTGTGATGAAAATTATTAATGTAATTATTTTTCATATTTCAGTTTTGAAAACTGTTTGATTTATTTTTAAAAGGTGTGCAATATTATTGACTAGGAATCAAACAAGCAAGCACAAATAAAAAAGAATATTATCGGTTGTTTCTTCGATTTAACATATAATTTTCCCATTGCACCTATATATAATATCCCATTTACTTTTTTTAGCGAGGGGAAATCCAATTGATTACCATCAGCTGCGCGAAGGAGGCAGGTCGCGGCCGTTGTGTAGGATTCGCCAGGTCGGGGTGGCATATTGCCACATTACAGTTAGGGATACCCACTAAAACCCCTGAATGTTCCTTCCTGCGCCTTATGTCAGAGCTAGGCGAAAGCGGAAGCTCGACCAACTCTACTCTATCCTAAAGGCTGAAAACGCGTTGGCTTGGTCCCTTGTGTTGCAAACACCTATAGGCGACTGTAACCACTTTTCGTTATATAGGCCGCCTGCCTGTTTGCCACCTTCGGAATACAAATATGTGCAAGTTACCTCGATTTCCGATATATAGGTATTTACAGAAGCGAAGTCAGTAGGCAAGCTCTATGATATCTTTATAGTGTTTTATAATTGAGACTGTCGAAATCAATAGGCTACATTTCATCTCAACCCGGTCACAAGTGTAATGTTTAAAATTCAAAAGCGATTGATACATAATAATGTCAAGGAAAGGCCCAGCAAGCTGCGAAGAGGAAATTAGGTAACTTAATATTAAACGAGTAGTTTATTAATCATTTTGA
This sequence comes from Dendrolimus kikuchii, assembly GCA_019925095.2. NCBI lineage: Eukaryota > Metazoa > Arthropoda > Insecta > Lepidoptera > Lasiocampidae > Dendrolimus > Dendrolimus kikuchii. The sequence goes on from CM034401.1 coordinate 7,452,679, forward strand.
AATGTGTTCTAGTAAAGAATCATGGTTCGATAAGAACTCTGGCGTATACTGGACAAACAAACACAAGTACTTCTTATGAGCACATGTGATTCATTGAGATGCCTAATCACTTGAGTGAATCACCGTTATTACATATAGTTGACATTCATATGTATGAAATTAATAGCTATAATGTCTCTGTTTCACCTGGGATAATGCTAGTGTTGGCCCGGTTCCTATGTCGTACCGACCATTCATTTGTCTTACTATCGATTCAAATTTGACATAATCTCTATAGAAGCAATATCAAAATGCAACTGATGGTAAAGCAAGTAGAATGAATAGTAAGATCACAGATCATAAAAACACAGTTTTATGATCTGTGAGTAAGATATACGAACCGGCCATATGTCACGTAGATGTAGAATAGAATAGAATATTCTTTATTGCACACAAGAAAATAATACACATGAGTTAACAATCATTTAACTAATACAATCGGCGGTCTTATCGCTAACAGCGATTTCTTCCAGAAAACCTTCTGGAGATAATTTCACATTTCTAATAGTGGGTCGGTATTCAGTGCGCATAGTTTAAAATATATACAATCACAATTACAAATAGATGTACATATGTAGCTAATAGGTAAGCGTTTAATGCGTTTTTTTTTTAATGTGACATTGTTATTAATTCTTAATGACCAGATAGCATAACGGTGTTATTTTTAACGCTATAAAGAAGACGCATTTGGTCAGTCATTAACACGAACGTTATCCGAGATGAAGCAAGAACATAGACGAAGTTTACGAAAATATCTAAATAAATCCTGCACGTCAAGATTACCGATGTGTAAAATCTTTCTAATCTGCAAAGACTTGGGAACGCTCAAGCAAAGCAGTGTGAGATATATGGATTCATATTAGATTTCAAACTGATTTAGGTACGGTCGATTACCTCGGTATCAAATTAGGAGGAAAAATAGCCGTTATATTTGACGCCACTATTACGAAATACCTAGTGTCATAAACGTACAAACAAGTAGCAGTAAGTAGCTATAAATCATTTCGATGAGTCATCTAAAATCTTCTGTTCGAAGCCTAAAGAACCATTGATATTTTATTTAAAAAATTACACCAGCTTTCCACGTGGCGTCGCTTTTGTATATAGTACTTCGAACTCTCAACCCGCGCAAACTAGTATTTCTCCAGAGTAAAAAACTGTCCTTTATCAATCGCCCTTATTAAAAGTAGAAACATAATAATATCAAGTACTATGATAATGACCAACAATTAGTTTTAGAGCCTATTCGAAACAAACTTTCAGATAGCAAACAATAGACAAAAGTTTTTAAAACAGTCATTCATTATTTAGGCAGCGCATAAATGGCAGTTTTCAAATTTTGTTTAAGTAGCTGGTCGATATACGAGCAAACCCGCGGTTGTAGGGCTCGTCGATAAAGCTCGCTTGTATCATTACAATATTACGGTTTCATATAGCGGCAAGCCTGACTCGTCATACAAATCTGTGCATCGATCACGGCCTCATTCAGCAAAGCCGTCATAAAATCAACGTCAATTATAGAGATACTATCTTTTGCCCGCAGTTTCACTCGCGTTAATGTTGTTCCACGGAACCATATATTTTTCGGGATAAAAAGTAGCCTATGTGTAATTCTAGACTAATCTATCTCTATGCCAAATTTCTGGCGTGATTGAGCAACAAATCAAACATCCATCTATACTCTAGTATCGATGACGTATTTTCTATTAAATGCTTTTTAAGGGTTCTGCAGTCAAATAACAAAAACAGAGGACGTCAGTCTTCGAGATTTAATTTCTAACTAATTTAAATCAAAGTTCTGGGGTGTTTGCTTTCTTTTTCAAAACTGCACATGACATGTTGTTTGAAGAGTCGAGGCACACCAACGTACTCCGGTACAATGTACTGGTCGGTTTTGAAAACTGCCCGACAGTATATAGCTCGTACATCGATCGCCCGCTTTATTGCTAGGTAGGTATGATTATCAGCTAATCTATGCAAAGTACCTTAGTCAAAAATAAATTGTATTTTAATTTTTGCTCATAAAACAACACGAAGGCTTGAACAACAGAATGCATCGAATATTTTATATTGAATCGTTAAAATGTTAAAAACATTAATTGTTAGGTTGCAATAGTAATTGAGTTCCACTGTTAAACCGTCTCAGTACTTGTACAAACTACCAAGTAGATCAAAGTTCGACGATAACAGGTAATTTACTGATTCAGGTGTTCTTGCCACCTTGTCTTACGTGTACAGAATGATAAGGACAGAAAAAAACAAAGGTGGTATTGTGTCTACGTATAAATGCTATGTGTCTACCGTAGAGATCTTGACATAGTTTTAATACAAGCAGTATTGTAAACTATAGCAAGAATGTATTTTCACGTCATAAATGATAAAGACCGGACATCCTAGTTTTAAGTATCTTATTATTTCAAACATTTTATCAGTAAGCAGCAATTTACATCCGTTTATTTTTATTATTTTTATTTCTTGTCTGCTAAGACTTTCTGTCTGATTGGTTGACGAGAGTTATTTAAAAGTATATTTTGCTTTCAAAAATTGAGTCACCATTTCCGTGCGGTGAAAGTAGAGCATTGGTAAATTAAAAATCCCATTTCCAGGTAATACACAGCAGTTTACAGTATTTACATGTATCCAATTTTAATGTAATTTGTTAATAACCTAATTAAATATTACGAATACTAAGTAATATTAATAGGTTTTTTTTTGTAATTTAGATACGAAATTTTATCATTATTTGCACTAAATTAGCTTTGTGCTAATTAAAGTAACGACCTGACAACTTCTTCCAAATTTTTAGAATAAGATTAGTTAATTAAGTACAAATAACTAATTTATTAACTATTTATATAACGAGTGTGCATGACAAGAGTTATGAATGTCAAAGAAGCAAGTGAGGTGTGTAAGAATGGGCCTAAATGGCGCTCTGTTGTTCGTGCCTACCCCGCAAGGGAACTGGCGTGAAGTTATGTATGTATGTATGTATGTATGTATTAACTATTTATAATAATATATAATATCATCAAACAAATACACGCAGTGTCCTCTTATGCTAAGTAAGTTAAATACACTATATCATGGGTAACATACGCCGACCGGAAAGCTCCGGAGCTTATGTAGGAAACTAATACATGAAGCAAATTTTACGAACTAAACCAACATTATCTAACCACTAAACTACCAGGTGCGACCTCAAGACCGTTACAAAAACCAGGATCACAGAGGTTACTATTTCTGATTTGATGTCAGGTAAGGACTCGAGGCCGCATCTGGAGCGGTCTTGCTTGCGTCTGGTTAAAGAGGCTATAAAGCGCAACAGCACGAGGTGATGGAGGGTTCCATCACCTCTGACGTCATATAGGTAATAAAGATTATATATGATAATGAGTAGTATGTATGATATATTATATAAAGGTCTTGAAAAAAGAACACCTAATATTAAGTTAGTTGTAGAAAGGCCCTGACTATGTTAGGGGCGAAGAGGGGTCTGAAGGGCCCTTAAAAACAAAAAAAAACACTAAACTAAATTATCAACATTCTAGTATAAAATCCCGGTTGAGTTCGGAGCCCGAGGTCAGCTTTACTACTTTTTCTTTTACACTTCGAGCGGTCTTACTTCTTATAATATTGACACTCACTTTTAGACCTACTATTAGGACCTACCTGAGGCGGTATGGCTAAACATTTAATTTTGTTCCTTACATAACAAGTTGGTTTCCGTAAAATGCGTCCATACCTGCGCAAGCGACTTTCTTGAAATTTGTCTATTTGTTATATGTCATAGACATAAAAGCATTGCGGATGCCGTATTTGGTCTTCCTTCCGAGTGACTCCGTACATCCGCCGTAGTATATTTATCTCCGTGACACGCAGATCTTGCACAAGCATATTCAATGCTATACAAAAAGGCAAATCTAATAATGAATTAACCCTAAATTATGGAGAGATAAATACTACCTATGCGTCTCCAAAATATAAGTAAAACACACCGCTTAGGTCACCGTCTTCTATAAGTAAGGCGCTCGGAAGGCTGCTGTAAATTGTTGACATTCATCTAATTTTATATCTACTGTGAAGCTTTCTTGGCTCATAAACACAATGAAAATCGTGAGACGCTTTCGCTCATCCAACTTAATAACCGTGGTAGATAAATTCCATTATAATACCGACTTGGTTCCGCGCAATTGCATCTTTCATAGTAGAATTTAACAGCACTAATGCAAATATAATGATGAATGAAATGAAATTTCGCGTTACGGGTACAAATTACGTAAGTATTGGGTAAATTGCATTTTGGATCGGTAACAATATGCTGCTGAATGGAAAGTGTATCTACCATTATAGGTAGTTATAATTTTTTAGCTGCAGACAACAAATGTGACATTTTGTATTTTACGCTTTCTCTATGAATTATTTAAGCCGTGGTACCTTAGTGGTTAGTGCACGCGTCTCAAACTCAAAAGGCGCGGCTTTGAATCCTGGACGGAAAGCATGCACCACTTAGGCAGTTTTCTGAACTAATGTGCATATTGTTACAATTACTACGTGCTAACGGTGAAAATATAGTGATGAAACCTGCGTAACTATCGAGATAACCGATGTGTCAAACCCGTCAAGCCGTCTTGGACAAGCGTGGAGAATATAGTGATCGGTCCCCTACAATGGGACATCCGAACCCAGCACTGGGTCGTTTATGGGCTGTTATTATTATGAATTATTAGAATTGATTATCTAAAATGTTTCAAAAGTCTAAACATGCCGTGTCTGTACATTAAAGCTATTTAAAAATAAACAACTGGAATACACTATATAAACGATGGAGAACACGATTTTTTTTTAGATTTCTTGTCTGTTTGTTCGGGATCTACGTAAAAATTACTGGGCAGATTTTGATGCGGTTTTCGCTGATCGACAGAAAACTCTTAGACTTAAAATCTGCACTACTTTTTATCCTGAGACTTTTTCTGGGAATGATTTAAAATGGCCAGATTAAATAAAAAAAACGAATTCTAATGAGTTTTTTTTACTGATCGATAGAAGATTTAATGTAATAAAATGTGTGATTTTTTTATCCCGGGAAACCCGCAGGAATTTTCTCGGGAACGATAAAAAAATTTGGTTATTCCAAGTTTCCACTAAAACGATAGCTTTACAACATTCTCTTTTTAAATGCTGCTATTCTTTGTGTCCCGGCAATTTCAAGTCCAGCGTGGACGAAGTCGCGGGTATATCGTAGTATTAATGTAATATTATAAGCTCTTCACGTGGTTATATTTCAAATGCGTATCCTATAAAAAAAATCCGGTATGTTATACATGATTCTATTTATCCTCACCATAAAGAGTAGAGTCCCCGGCACAATTCTTGAGCAGTTACATTATAATGCCTACGCACGTTGGAATTTCAGTTCTTCTTCCGAAGTATTGTCCTTTATGAGTAAAGTGTCAAAACATAAAATTATATGATATATAGATAAATCTAGTTATTAATCGTTTTAAGGCAACCCCTTCACAAACTGATAGAAACGGACAACAAGAAAATTCATCGTAATGTTTACCGAATTATTTAATTGAGAAATATTCAGCCACACGTAATTTCGACCTAAAATGTTTTAACTCTGTTACATTTTTTTTAAAATTTGTATACAAATAAATAAATATGAAGTTTAGTATCCGTTTGTAATTTCAAAACAAATGCCAAAAAAGTGCCATTTATACGATACCTAATCATAAATTAATGTTTTTAGAATGTTTATCTGTCAGATTGTCTGATTGTTTGTATCAAAACCGTCTCCGAAACGGCTCATGAGTTCCCAATGAAAATTTTAAGTATAATATAAAACAAAAACTTATTTTCGATTTTCGTGATGTTTCATTTCGAAATCTTCGTTTACAGATATATAAAAATAATAGAATCTTATTGCCACGCGAAGAAAGTAGCACACACAGTATTAAATTAATTTATGTAAGTACCATAAGCAGTTTCGTACATAAAATTCCATGTTTACCCGCCAAAAATTGCATGATGTTGATTCTCATTGTTATTATGTTATTACTTCGCACGTGAAAAAGGAAATCAGTACTTTTGTCTTTAGAAGGGGACGTATGGGCGTGATTTGTCCATTCTGATTGAATTACAAGGATGTAGTGGAGGTTAGGTGGGGTCAGTGGGAGCGGCAGCCTTTAAACCATCAGCTGCATGCAGACACGTGCTATCAATTACACTGATATGATTCACGTCCAAGCTATGACGGATGAATAAAGACTGTTAATTAATTACTTTCGCGATTACTGTAATAAGATTGGAAAAGTGTGGTTCATTTCTATGAATTTAGTATGGGTGACTTATATCGATCGGAACTTGCTACTTTTTTACTTCTAGAGTACAAAGCAAAGGGTACCCATTGATCCAAGACGCGTAGAGGTGTGAATGATATACTACACCGATATACACTGTAATTATTTTACGGACAGCTTTTTCCAAAATTTAATTACTTTGTTTTCGTTATTTCTCTACGTCTTTGTGTAGCGTCACTACAAGACACCTATCTGCTAAAATAGTCTTCGAGAAAAATGGTTACGACATACGTACTACAGGCAGACAAACGCATACGACTTAATTACGATAGTTCACTGATTACCATTCCGTCACGGCACCCTACAAAAATTCCTTGTTACAAACAAAAAAAAACACGTTTCGATCAAAATGAATTACTGATATAACAAGATCTATTTAAGAACGGCTTATGCTAATATTAGATGTGTCAACGTAATTGAATCAATTTAGTTGAAAGGCACAGAACTGAAATACACGACGGTAGTATGAATTTATGAGATTGAATGATTCAAGTTTGTGTTTATATGGATCACTTAGTTGATTCATCCAAATTGAAAGACAGAAATGAACCGTCTAATATCGGCTTAAAGATATATTCACAAACAATATTAATTTGTTCTTCTATGAATATAAATAACAATAACCTTATAAAATAATATAATAAAAGAAAATTTCATTATACATATTATATTTTACTCATAATCCCTCAAGACTATAGTAGAATACTGAGCCTAGGTCACCGTATTTTATGGGTAAGGTGCCCAGAAGGCTGGCTATGTTTCGTCGGTGGATCGCCATACTGATCCGTTGTCCGAAGTAGGCACCAGCCCTCTGATAACCTGAAGAGTCAATGATTCGTTTTGATAATTTTTTGCAGAGGCACATGGCCTCAGGACCCCGCGGTCCAAGCGTTTCAACAGCAAACAGCACAAACATAATATAACTCTCACCCAGGCCGAAATAGCCCTCACCGACAAAGCAATGTGACTTTATTTATGTCGTATTTTTATAAAAGTATAATTGGCATGTTTGGTCACATACTTGCGTTAGATATTAAATAGGATTAGTATTTAGCTATACCGATATGGTACACGATTGCGTATGTAACATTCCATATAAGGTATAAATAATGTAAACTCTGCGACAGTTAGACATACTTTAAAATAAGAGATTTTCAAGTGTTTAAACAAATTTTATTATGATAAACTCAACTATTGTTACCATTTTCTTTTTTGCATAACGCTAAATATTTACGGCAAATATTTGCTTCCATAACACTGTAAACAGGTGAATAAATCAATACAGGTGAATGGATATCGGGTCTCTTATCAAAACGTACGTGCTATTATCGCAAAATTGAGTTTATCGTCTTTGTTATCGTAAAGGGATAGTTACACTTATAGACTGAGTACAGTTGCAGGGAAATATAATGTTTAGATATTTAGGACAGTAAGATAAGTGTACGACATCGAACGATTTATATATAGGCTATTTCATAAGACTTTCCAAGTGGATTCAGATAGCTTCGATTCTGTAGACCGTAAGTTATGCATATTAGGGGTGAATAATATAAAATATAATAAAATACATATATATGTATATATACGTAGTATTCATCTTTTTAATATCAAAAGCTAGGAAATAGACAGACGGGCCACATAGTGGAATAGGATAATTCCAATGCGTTGCCGGCATCGAAGAAATTTTATTAAACCCTTCTGAAATGACATGGAAACCCTTCGCAAGAATTTCACTCCAAGACGCTATTGTAGCATCTGTGTACGCTAAATAACAATTCTAGTGAACTCTTGCGTATTTATTTAGGTATCTATAATAATAAGATCATCGTCTGTTAAATCTCACTTGTATTTAGAGCTTGTTTTAGTATTGCTTGGGAAACGTATTTACACATCGCTTCGGGCTGCAGGGAGCCGGGGAAGTTAATGAAGAGTATATAGGGCTGCCAGTGGCCGGCTCATCATACAATCACCGGCTGCCAAATTACCCTCAAAACCTACCAGCATGGGTAATTTGGCCTTGACATTGCTCAGGGCCTGTGTTTCAGTTTCCTACTTTTCCCTTCTACTACGCGCTATTTTCAACACCTCTTACATTGAGACCATTGGCATAATGTATATTATTCATCATGACGTCTACCAGAATTTAATGGGCTTACTCATTTTGCCGAGGACTTGGAGGAGACGGCATGGCTAGACATTTATTCCGCACATAATTAGCCGTTTTCCGTAAAATGTCGTCGTACTAGAGAAAGTTACACGCAGTTTGTCTGTTGTCATGAACACCAAGGCTGCTGCGAATGACGGAGCTCCAAAAGCAGGGCTTCTACACCGCAGTATAATCATCTCTTTATCATCATTCTAGCCTTAAGTTCCGGTTGTGCTGTGAGTATCCGCTTTATAACCCAGGCTATGCTGTACTTATTTTTATTCTCATATTAGGACAGTCTTCAGCTATCGTCGATGTTCCTCATTATGGGACCGAATCGAGAGAACATTACTCTACACACATTTTCATGGAAAGTGTCTTCTACGTGCTGCTCCATACAATGGACTAGTGATAGTGCAAAAAATATTCGCCTATTTTGCACTATCACTACTAACTACCATCACTACTATCACTACAAAGGGAGGGCAGTTTATACATGTAACTGAGACATCGAAAAAGCGATGTAGTTTTTTAGCAGATAGCTTGTGTGGTAATCGTAATTGGTAACTATCATTTAGTCTGACAGATCTTGAAATATCTAAGTACCTACACATATATTACAAATTTATCTATATTATAAAATTTTAAAAATGCCGTGTCTGTACATTTAAGTTAAAAAAAAAACAAACAACTTGATTAGAGTGTATAAAGATGGAGAACATGATACATTTTCTTTTGATTTCTTATATTTGTCTGTTTGTTCGGGATTCACGTAAAAATTATTGGGCCGATTTCGATGCGGTTAAGACATACAATCCGGGAATTTCGCGAGTATTTTACAGGGAACGATTTGAAATGGCCTGATGAAAAAAACATCGAAATCATCCAATGTAATTTTTTCACTGATCGATAGCAAATTTAATGTAATAAAATGTGTGATTTTTCCGGGAATCCCACAGGAATTTTCCGGACGGTGGTTTGTAGTTGTTCAGATGCATAAAATTTAGCTTATTCCGACACAGTTTTCACTAAAATGATGGCTTACATTCTTTTTAAATGTACTTTATGTCCCGGAAACTCCGCGGGAACATCAAGTAAAGCGTGGACGAAGGCGCGGGCATATCCTAGTTATCTATAATATCTACAATAAATAGGTAGGTATGCGGAAAGTTCGAGTTTGTACAATGTGTTCAAAAATGTGTAAAAAATTCAGAGGGACTAATCCGGACCGACAGATTCCGATTTTTTTTTAAATTTTGTGTCTATTAAAGCGTCACGTAAAAACTACTGAACCAATTTAAATGAAACTCGATACAGAGCTATCTTCTATTGCGGGTTAACAATGACGATACTTGTATCAGTAAATGACGTCGTTTCCATGATATAGATGAATAGCCAAAAAGGTGGCGCTGCGCTAGCGCTTATATTTTTCTCTGCTTTTCTAATTCCCAACAAAGACATCACTGTCATGGAAACGCCAACAGAGTTTCACTGACTAGTTTATAAATAATGATAATAGTTGATATAATACCTAATAGTGCTGAAATATCCGTTTATAAAGTCGTAAAGTATGTAAAAGTTATAAATAGGTACTTCTTTTCCATGTGCCTGGTGGTAAAACTATAAATTGAGTCAAGAGTCGTGCATTTGATACAATCCGTACAGTCATACATACAGTTGTTTGAAACTGCATTTTTTTCCAAATTTATATATATATATATATATATATATATATATATATATATATATATATATATATCTTCTGTATGTGTGTATGTGACTGAACTCCTAAACGGTTGGACCTATTTTGATGAAATTTTTTGTGGATTTAGATTGACGATTGGACCCGATAAGTGGCGCTGCAATCGGATTATAAATTTTATTTTTATAGGACAGGACGACGTCTGCTGGGTCCGCTAGTATCCGTATAAAATTATGTGCATATCAAAGGTTACTTCAAACCAGGACTTCTGTTGTTTAAACAATACAATAATCTAATAGGATTCAAACTGGTATTTTTAAAAATAATAGTGTGATACCGGTAACAAAACAGAATTCACTTTGTTAAAGTCTTAAGCGTCGAATTGCTAAAATCGTAAGGCATTCTTAGATCGATTATGATTTTTATTTTGGCGGGCTATTAAGCCGCGATACAAGACGGAGCCGGACTAAATACCTCCAAAATAGTAGCATAACGGAGACTCACCACTGCAATAAGTCTCCCTCGCACCGTGATGCCTATCATAGGCGCAAACCGGACCTCGACCCCCGGCTCCACAAACAGTTCAGCGTCTCTTTCAATCAGCAAATCATCACGCAGTAAATAAGGGCTGCTGTCCGGCTTCCAAACAGTGCGCCCACCAGTTATCACGCCGCCCGGCAATTCAGTAAGATCTACAGTTCTATTCAAAAGATACGACTCCGTCGCATATTCTTGTCCGTTACAAGTTTGGATGATAAACAAAGCACACACCAGCACTGTCCTCCACTTATACTTTGTGTCGCTAAATTGACTATGTCTCTTCTGGAGCCCCATATCCTTAGAGCACTCCATTTTCACTAACTGAACACAAAAAATATCATTTGAATTTCACTTGTTCCAGTCTGATTCCAAATAAGTATTTAATGTTAGTATTAATGCAGTGTTGTCTCATAAAACACTGCATACCTATATTGTAAAAATAATGTATATATAAAATTAATCAGAAAACACTTGCAAACAATTCATAACAATCATAACGAATTAAAGGTGTGGCGAATTCGGACTAAAGCGAAAACGCGCGTTACTACACGACCGTTGAATAAAGTAGTTTGTCCGGTTTTCGTGTTTCCTTTCCTCTCCTCCTCCCTACCACCTACCCTCTTGCATAGGTATTGTAATCAAAGCCTCTTCCCCCACGCCCAGTCCACTACTACATTCATACTAATAGGTATTATCATGCATCAAGGTGTCCACACGTTACGGGAAGCGTTATCAGCCGCGGCTGCTGCGTCCCTACAATGTGTCAATGTGTACACCCAGCGTCGGGCGCGGCTTTAGTGTTGCCAACTCTCTTCAGAGAAAACGTGCTATGTCATCTCTTAAAACACGCTAGATTGGAAAAACTGAAAATAAAGTAATAAGACTATAATATAAATTGCTTTAATATAAATGCTTGTCTTTTGATGATAATATTTCGATACACGTTGATATTTCAGTGAAACGTTATATAATTGAAAAAAAACGCCAAATAAGATGCTAAGCGCTGAATATTAACTTTAGGTATTTAATAAGTTTACAGAAGATATCTTGCGGAATATGAAACAAGAAGTATTCTTTCGAACCTCGACGATGTGTTCCAAAAAACCACTGATATGACAGATATATTTAAGTTTATAGTGTTGTTTTTAGTTTGATCATATATACTTGATAAATAAATCATTATTTTGGATCTCTCGTATTAGCTATATGTGAAAATTTTGAACAACAATTATTAACCAGATAGGTTATGTTTATGTTTGGTTTTTTAGCATTTGTTTGTACCGTGCCACATCTGTGAGTATATTACCACAGTATCGCGCAAGTATATTATATTACCACAATGGAATCGATTGACATAAATGTACGATATGGTTTGAATAAATTTACGTAATAATTTCTTTTACTTTGAATTTTGGTCGAATTACATTCTATGAAGATTCAAATTGACTATGATTTTCTGTCATTACAGAAAGCAGCTGAGCGTGCATTTCAAGATATCACTAATATGAATGGAAAAATTCGTGCAACTTACTCTGTATGAGGTATTAGTTGTAAATTTTGACGATGACAATAGCAGTACTTCTGAATCCGAGTCCGACAAAGATGATGTTGCGGCCAGCTCTAATCAAGACATGGATATAGAAGCAGTTACTGAGATAGAATATTTAGATGAAGATTTATTGAAGTAAAGTATAATTAAATAATACCTATCATTTTTTATTTCCGGAAATTTTGAATGAATAATAAAATGAACATACGCTTTAACGTGAAATAACATTAAAATAAGGGTCTTTGGATAGTATTTGTGTAAACTTTGTGTATAGCCTTACTATAATGTCGAGAACATGAACTAATTTTTTTGCCTTCTAGCAATATTCTATCCTATCTGTAATCAAGGTCAGTGATTTATAACAAACCGAATTTATCCATATTATTTTAATTTTAACGCTGATGAAGCAATCTGATCCTTTCACGATGTTTGACGTAGTACCTCTTCTGGAATAACGTTACAGATATAGGCCGTTTAACGCAGATATGGCGTTGGGTGTAATGCGTTATTTGTGAGCCGCAATGAATATCTTTGATATTATCGCAGGTGTGGCTCCCAGCAGAAAAATTGGAGTTGCTAGAGTTTTGACAAATTTGCGAAAGTATCACCCCTGTGTTGTATATCTGGTTAAGAAAAGTCCACTGACGTGGGCACATTATAAGTCGTAAGTCACGGACGTGACCTTGAGCATTCGGACGTCCTAAAACAATCTGGAGAGTGTGTTACGGTTTTGGTGTGCACATTGTTCGGACGTATCCGTCAGCCGCGGCTGACGGACGTGTCCCGTAATATAGGGATCTTTATAATGTGCACGCTTCCATGATTTTCCTTATTTTATTCGTGACTTATAATATGCGCACTCCTTAAGACTATTATAATCATAGAATAATGAAATATTATAAATAACCACAATAAATATTTACTCATTCATATAATTCACTCTTTTTTTCCTAAATTGTTCACTAGCAACACTGGTCACTGTGTTGTATTGTGGAGTTTTTGGCGGGAATTGTAAGGAGATGTTGTGCTGTGCAGTTTTATTTTCTAAAAATGTGTAAAATTACTCTAAAATGAACAATAGTTGTAGGCTATTGATAGTTTTTGAGTAGTAATTATGTGATTTTGCGAGAAATGTGAACTATATAGTCAAATGTGGCCTTTCGAGTTTTCACAAGAACTCCGTTGGATGACGTCGATTGTAGCCTACAATACAACGGCGTCTGGCTTAAAGGCCTAGTTGCCAAGCCTTAAACTTAAAAAAAATGTTGTATTTTGTGATGGCGGCGTTTTACTTGGTGGGTATTTGATTAGTTTGTACAAAAACAGGCATGTGTAGAGGTGATAATTCCTTGAATTTCCTTCATTTGTACAAATAAGACAATTAAAGCCAATAGCATAAACATGTTTCCATCCACTGTCAGTACGTAGCGGACTGCCATGCAAGATAATGAATGGTCCCATTATGTACCTATTTAATATTTAGAAAGGGTAACATCGATATACCGTTTTGAATGAAAACAAAATGTTCACTCGTTCACTCATTCAAAAGGTCCAACCGACGTAGTTCGCGTCCCCGTAATTTTTCATTTTTAAAATTAAATAAGTTGTAATTTTTAACTAATTTTATTATAAATTTAGTTGTCCTGTAGTAATTTTTGAAACACGTAAGTTTATTTTTATAATTTTTGTCTTATTTCCTATAATCACAGCGATGTTTGCGTGGCGTGGTAGTACGCGTTGACGACATTTTGTTTTCTTCATTGTATTCATTTATTTAGAAGTTCGTATAATTTTCGTTGCAAATCCCAAAGGATCATTTTTTATTTTTGGCGTTTTATTTATTTTTTGCAAACTAAGCATAAATATACAATAATTTCATAATTTATTTTTAGATTCAAACAATCATGAGCTCCTCCGGTGGTGGGACCCGTGTATACGTCGGTGGGCTCGTAGAGGGCATCAAAAAAGAAGACCTCGAGAGAGAATTTGACAAATACGGCAAATTGAACTCAGTTTGGGTGGCATTAAACCCCCCTGGTTTCGCGTTCATAGAATTTGAAAGCTTGCAGGAAGCGGAAGATGCATGTAGCGCCATGAACGGCACCGAAATGTTAGGCGCGACGCTCAAAGTAGAAATCTCTAGAAAGCGTGATGGACCACGCAGGGGTGGCGGTTTCAGGGGCGGTCGCGGGGGCAACTTCCGCGGAGGGCGCTCTTTCGGCGGGTCTCAGGGGGGCAGCAGATCGTTCAATTCGTACGGTGGAGGGCGCCCTTACAACCGCGGCCAGGGTGACGGATATGGTTCAGGGGGTGGCAACTTCAGATCTAGATCACCACTTTCACGATATTAATTTTAGTTTTCTTATTATTAATTAGGTTTAGTGTTATTATAATCTGAAGCCTTCCAAGTGTTAAAATTCAACGTTCAATACTGGGGGTTTAATGCTAGGGAGATGAGTTCTTTACATGTCAAGGAATTAGAGGTAATATTTAATTAAGACATTTATTACCACTTTGAGTTTTAGAAGGAATGTTAACATGTGGTTTATTGCAATAGAATTACAAGGTATTCAAAATATATCTGCAGTATGATTAATCTGTTTATGAAACTACAGCCCATGCTTTTGATAGTTTCCTAACCATTTGGAAATAAAGTTGACCTTTGATAAACAGTTGAAACATTAAGATTAAGAACCAACTTATTTGTAACTTCTTGTGTATAGGCAATGCTAATAAAAAAATCTGTCTACTAAAGTGCAAAACTTAAGTAAAATTGGAAAAGTAATAACTCAATGTTCATTTATAATCAAGCTTTATCTCTCATTGTTGCAGCACTTAATAACATTTAAATCTAAGTAAAATTTGGTAATATTTTTAGAAAATTTCTAATAACACAATTTTGATATAACCTATTGGTATTTTCCCAAATATCATCTTCATGTTTATCAGTGTTTTATAACACCTAGATTTTTCTTATTTAGTAATTATGGTAGTCATTTACACTTTATTTTACACAGTTTACACCTTTATTACACTGATCAGAAGCCATCATTATTTCTTAATGTATTTTTATCTAGGTAATCATTTTTATTAGTCATCAACTAATTTGAATGCTATCATTTATTAGCATAGTCATTTTGGTAGAGGATTAGTGAAATGGTTGTCATTTAATAATTCTTATTAATTCATAAATAATGTTATTTATTGAAAAATATTGATTCAGACTTTTTTGATTTAGTTTATTCCTATTGGTGTCTGTATTGTTCATTACAAATTTAGTCGGGACAAACATTTTCCCTATCAAATATTAAAGTTAGCTTTACTTAAAGGCAATATAGGCTGTAAGTAGTCTTGAAGCTTATGTTATTAGCTGTTCAGTGACAGTAACATGCCTGGCACTGGTTAAGATTGATTATCTAGTAATTATGAGAATAGTAGAGCTTTAACTTAGTTCGCCAGGTGATATGACCAATGGCTGGTACCTATATTTTACTATGCATTTATGTTTTACACTTGGTTGAAAATTGACATTATTTGTATGAAGTAATGTCAAATTTAAAAAAAAAAAACCAATAAATCAAGTTGATACTTTTAGTGCTTATTTTATATATGTTTCGGAGAAATCATTGAATTTTTCAATTCTGATTCAAATGAATATATAAAAATCATTGTGATTATTTGATTGAACAACAAATTCATATTAACTTTCTGTTCAGTCTACTTCACAAAGACCTCGCTTAAAAATGTTGACTACAAAGCCTATATGAATAATTTTTAATTATAGAAGACATTTTCAACAATTATAATTATTTTGTGCCATTTATGATCTCTTCAGATTTCACTCTGTTTGATAAACCACCTTTTATGTGCAGTCCTTTGATTGCCATCTATAATTTTTTCCTTGAACTATAAGTACCATGTGACAAATTGTGTTCCCATAGTTAACTCGTTTTTCTTTCTTTTCCAGTTCCTTGTAATTTCTACTCTCGAGCTGGTACAAGTGCGCCGAGATAAACATGAACAATCTTCAGTGATTTTAACATTCTACCTAAATGCCCTAATGGATAAGTTTCATTATGTATAAATAAAAGATTTATCAACTACTCAAAAAAATGTTTTATTGCATTATCCTTAACATAAATAATTATTAGTCTATGAAGGGCTGCTGAGACAAGCCATAAGTAGTTCCATTTTATTCAAAAAGTTTTTTCCCTCCATTTTCTCTAACTTTATCTCCTTGAAGGCACCTCCAAGATTCTCCCACTTTGTGTCTTGAACAAGTTCACTCGCAAAGAAGTCTTTCCTTGGCGATTGTGCAATAAACACTTGAATTCCGATGGATGGCTCGCATCTGATTGCTATCATTCTTTCCCCTGTACACAAAAAGTTTATGAATATTAATTATCTTAGGCCGTGCGTAATAAAACCGCACCTTCTAAACGGCTACAACTTCATAATAAAGCTACTTTCTACGGATACATTGTCTTAATTCAATGGTAGTGACAGATTACCCTGTCTTGAAATATTACATAATTCAAATAGCCTTTTAATTTTGGAATGTGCCACTGTTGTCTTTTATAGTGCACTTATAACAATTTCATGAAAAGGAAACATTGAAATTTAAATATTGTGGGATAACAGGCAGTTTTATAATAAAACATTCAGTTCATTTAACTTTGAACACTGGATTTTTACATTTCCAACCACGACAATAAAGTGCCTACAATTACATCTTTGTCACAGTCTCATCCGAACATAAAGCGAAGAAACCTAATAATACAATATACACTCCATATTCTCGTGAGAAACAAGAATGTAGAGTGCCTACAATAAAATGCAATAATAAACAAAAAATATACTGACAAAAAGAGATAGAATACCATTAGGTGAGGCTAAAAGGCACGACGATGCGTTTCCCAGCGGCTCGACAGGTCCAGAGCCCAGATGAGAGCTGCTGGCCAACAGCTGCCATCCCATACACCGACCAACGGCTTGTACGGCCGTCATTTGATGCTGGTATATCTAACAAAACAATACATAATTAAGTTAGAAAAATTGATCAGAGATCAGTTTTAGACCTGGGGCCCAATTCTGCTATTTCAATATCTAGGCATTGCGAAGATATTCAAAGTACGATTCAATTGCAAGTTTCAAAAATTCCCCTAAATCTACAAATCGCGGCTGAATTATAGTAATCGTTTATCCGTGCAGGAACGGAGACAGAATACAATATCCTCCGGTCAGGTGGCCTGTCGTAGGATACGATAAAACAACCCACAGCCAGGTGATATGGTATTTTCCCGACTGGATGGCTATCACTCCTAGCCTAGAGTATGCCGCTATAACAACCTTGAGTTGTGTTCCGGTATTAGTGGTCAGCTTCCAGTCTCCCTTCAGTGGGAGGCAAGGCAGTGGTAGCACCTTTGGTGTTACAAGTGACGATAGGCGATGGTAACCGCTTACCATCAGGTGGGCCGTCCGCATGTCTGTTGAACTCACGCAATAAAAAAAAATTGGTATTAGCATCAGCAGAAATGGCGTTAGCCGAAATGAATATTCAAAAGCTACCAAAAATTTTAACACTTATTTCGCGGATTTTCACTTTTAAATATTTATAGCGTTCTGCCACAGGCAAACCATTGGAATTAACGGAATACAATAAAATGTATTAGTTAGGTATGTGAGCAAATAGGTATACCTTATAAATGCAATTCTCAAATACACAGTTGGTTTCGGATGGGTAAAGTAATATTCTTTCACCAAAGTTAATGAATCATAAGAAACAGTTAAAACAGTAAAAATAATGCCAGACCACTTTTAAATTACTGTAATATTTTAAAATAGGATTTTAAGGGTTATGGTTTTCAATATAATATTGGTTGGGGAAAAAGTTTCTTCGCATTTTATATAAAAATTCAAAAGGTCTTTTTATAAAGTTTATTTACATTTGACTAAAGTATGTAGGTGCCATTTTCTTGGATAAGTTTTTGCCATCTTGTAGGTGGGATGTGATCCCATTGCTATAAAAATTTTGGGGCTTCTGATCAAAAAACTGCGACAAGTGGTTTTGGCAGTCCTCTCGTGATGTTAACCTGACACTGCCTAAGGAATTCTGCAGAGACCGAAACAGGTGAAAATCTGAAGGTGCAAGGTCAGGACTATACGGCGGATGCATTAACACCTCCCAGCCAAACTCTCGTAATTTTTGCTGAGTGGCTAAAGATGTGTGAGGTCTAGCGTTATCATGGTGAAAAACCACACCCCTTCTGTTGATTAATTCCGGCCGCTTTCTCTCAACTTTTGCTTTAATCTCATCAGTTGTTCGCAGTACAGTTGAGAATCGATGGTCCTGCCTGGCGGTAACAGCTCATAATGAATAATGCCCTTCCAATCCCACCATACACACAGCATCACCTTGTTGCGAGTTAATCCGGGTTTCGTCACAGTCTGTGAAGCGTGACCGGCCTTTGACCACGATCTTTTTCGCACGTTCTTGTCGTACGTGATCCACTTTTCATCACCAGTTATCAGCTTCTTCAAAAATGGTTCGGTTTCATTACGTCGTAATAAAGAATCACAAATGAGTACACGGTTCATTAGGTTTCTTTCAGTGAGCTCGTGAGGCACCGAAATATCGAGCTTTTTTGCGTACCCAGCTTTTTTCAAATGCGCCAAAACCGTTTTGTGGTCAATTCCCAGTTCTCCAGCTACATCGTAACTACTAATATGCCGATCTTGCTCCACTTTTTCAAAAATGGCATCAATTTTGTCCGTAACAGGGCGACCAGAGCGACGTGCATCTTTGATATCAAAATTTCCGGATTGAAAACGCTTAAACCAAATTTGCGCTACTCTCACAGATACTGCATTAGGTCCATAAACATCACAAATTTATTTCGCGGCTTGTGTTGCATTTTTACCTTTTTTGTAGTAAAATTTTAAAATGTATCGAATTTCTTCATTAGATTCACTCATTTTAACAATAAGAAAAACAAATGAAAATCACACATTTTCCTAATTTGAATTTGGAGTTATCTTCTTTAACATTAAACTTTTTAATGATACCAAAACCAGCCAGATACAAATGGTATAGCCAAAGAGATCTTATTACAAGTTCATACATACTATATGCGAAAAGAATTTTTCCCCATCCTATTTTATGTAGGTTCTATAGGGTAATCTATACCATTGTTGGCGCCCCCCAGTGATTGGCACCCTCTCAATTTATTGAAGACATTAATACATTTTTAATATGTTTTATTTTGTAGCTATACAATAATATTTAAAAAAAAGATTTAATGTTTTGATTAAATTAATACGGTGTGAATCATTGTGGGGATGCCAATATTAGTATAGTTTACCCTTTTTCATGTATATAGTGCACTAGAGTTTGACCCGCAGCGTAGTTGCGGGGTACCTTTTATTTATAGAGCAGGCGTTAATACAGGTTACATTGTATTTAATTTTTTCTTGGTGCTATTTACCCCCAGAAGATTCACTTCATTTTATAACGCAAAGTATCCTATCTCCCGGCGTGAACAGTATTTATGTCCATTTGGGTACTAAAACTACATTTAAAAAAAATTACAGCAAAACTGATTCAGAATTTTTATATCTATTAACTCGAGAAATGATTGGTGCCGTAAAAACTTTCATCCCCTATTTCATCCAGTTCTAGTTTAATTTATCTAACCCCCCCGCCCCCAGTCCATGTATCTGTAAACTACAAAATTGAAAAAAATGATAAAAATGACTATAATTGTTACACAAAAAACAAAACATATCCTACTTTCTGAGATAACCTTTATATAAATCCATCCCATTATCCGACATGAAAACTATCCTTTGTCCACCCTCGGTATTAAAATTACATACAGTGGTGGTCATCTAATTAGAAACACTACCAACGGTCCTTATGTAAGATACTTCACCACAATCGTTTTTATTTTCAAATTAAACAATAAATAGGACAACAATATGTTCAACGGTTTATCATTTATTAGAAAAACATTATAAATCCCATTACACATGTGCAGTTTTAATATTACATTACGGAAAAACATTTAAATCGGTTTTAAGGTATGAACAATAATGGTCAACTAATTAGAAACAACAACAAAAAAGTATAAAAAGCAATATTTTTTAAGTATTAGTAATTAGTATTGTTATTTACGAAATAGCTCTACTATCCACAGCCTACCAATAGTTGTAATTAATATTTAGTGGCGTATCCCTTATTTTGAATAACAGCACTGCAACGACGTGGCATTGATTCAATCAATTTCATACATTTTTCTAGGGGGATTGAATTCCATGCTTCAACAAATGCTTCATATAGTTCGTTATGACTGGTGTTACGTTTGTTTGAGACTTTCTTTTTAACAATACACCAGAGATTTTCTATCGGGTTTAAATCCGGACTATTTACTGGCCAGTCTAAAACGGATATAAGCTGTTCGCTAAGGAAATATTTGACGCTATTGGCCGTGTGTTTAGGATCATTGTCATGCTAAAAGATCCAGGTTACAGGCAAATGATCGTCCGAGTAGGGTATCATTGTGTGCTCTAAGATATTTTTGTATTGCTATTGATCCATTGTACCTTCAATCTTCCGAACGGGTCCAACTCCACATCCGGAAAAACACCCCCAAACTTTAATGTTAACGCCACCGTGCTTGACTATACTCCTTGTGTATTTATAATTAAAAGCACTGTTTACAGGACGTCTAACATAGCGCTTTCCATCGGAATTTACCATATTTATTTTTGTTTCATCTGAAAATAACACTTTTTCCATTCTTGTACCATCCAATTAACATATTTTTTAGCGAATAATAATCGCTTCTTTCGGTGTTGCTTGGTAAGAAGCGGTACCTTTCGAGAGTAGCTTCCACTAATCTTCGGCGTATCAGTCTTGACGAGATGTTTCTCGGGTCATCAGGCGAAAAACTTCATTTTTAATCTGGTTGGAGCCTTTACTTGGGTCTTTTTTAGCAACACTAACGATTAGCGTATCTTCTCTGGGAGAACTTTTTCTTGGCCGAGCCTTTCTAAGAACATTTTCAACAGTTCCATGTGTTTTATAATGATCAATTGCATTAAAAACTTTCTTAACAGAAGAATTTAAATGCTCAGCTATTCTTCTGTACGCCCACTTATGATCCATATGTAAATTAACAATTATTTGCCTAGTTGACGCGTCACAACTTTTATTTTTGCTTATTTTGAACAAAATAAAATTCAGATTAAATTTTTTATTGCCGCCAAAATAATAGAAAAAGCCAAGAAAGAAATGTTATTCTCCAATTTCAAAAGAACGAGCTATGGATGCTTTTTTAAAATGTTTCTAATTAGGCGTCCAAGCGGCCAGTAACAGAAAATAAACTCTTACACGTGTAAAACTCATTTTGTAATTAAAAGTAAGATATGTTTTATATTTTATGCATTTAATGAGTTTTTTATTTGAGTGGCTATATTATTGCATGATTATTAATTAATGAATGTGTATATTTTTACGAACATTTGTACGTTGAAGTTATACTTTCTTTATTCATAAGAAGTGTTTCTAATTAGATGACCACCACTGTATATATATATATATATATATATATATATATATATATATATATATATAACATTTTATATATATATATACATACATATAACATTTTATATATATATATTGAAATATATATACTGAGTTTCAGCCAAATCCATCCAGTAGTTTTTCCGTGAAAGCGTAACAGACAGATATACACAGACTTACTTTCGCATTTATAATATTATTAATAAGGATAATAATAGTACATTATGGTACTAGTGTGTAACATTGGTGATTACCGCCGAGGCGTCATTGAGACTCGAGCCGTAGGCGAGGGTCTTAAGAGAGCCGAGGACGGTAATCATCAATACACACGTGTATCATACGACGTTTTTCAACACACTTGTGAATAAAATAACAACAAAAACTCATTTTATTTAGTAGATAAAAAAAAGTTATATATGAGTGAAAATTTTATTTATTAAACAAGTACGAGTTAAAATTATCTATTTAAATAAGAAGTTGCATGAAATGAGCAAGCAATAGGAACATTAATTTATTTGTTCTATAGAACACGATCTTTTTTTTTAATAAAAACTTTTTTAAGAACAAAGCAACTCAACCAATAAAATTTAAAAAAAAAATCTATAACTCACTAGTGAGTTATAATGTTTTTTACTCACAGTTTGATAATGGGTGTCATTCTGTGCCTAATTGCGGTGACCATAGAGCCACTTTATGAGCAAGTGTGTTGAAAAATAATTTATTATCAAAATAAAACATTTCGAGTGGCTTCGCTTAGGTGAAGTTTACTCTGCATACCACGCTTGTCAAAGAGGCACTGGCGGATTTCACACATCGGTTGTTACGACGTGTAAGTATCCTCACGGTGTTTTCCTTTGGCATAAGCATGTAGTCATTGTAATAATATGCACGTTACAACAGAAAAAGCAGTGCATGCCTCCCCGGCCAGGATTCGAATCCAAGTTATTTGAATAAGACGCAAGTCCTTTACCCACTGAACTACTACGATATCTATTCGCTACGTATAAATTAACTAACAATTCCGTAAACAGATCACGTGTCAATATAGAGAATAAAACGACATTAGAACTTGCCAAGCTATAAGAGTATGGTACAATATGGTCCATACAAGGTCAGTGACCGGTTATGTATATACGTCATATTTGAATCCTTATTTGTATTCAGAGTAGTAATTGTATTTTAAAAACTTGTTACTTTATTAACATAATAAAACATTTTTTAGAATTCCTCAGTCAAAACGGAACTCTTATGAACTAGAATACATAGTTCATCTATATATCTATAATATTATAAAATTGTAAAAGGGTAGCCTTCTGCTTGTCTCTTTGTTCGGGGTTCACGTAGAAACTAGTGGACCGATTTCGATGTGGTTTTCATTGATCGATAGTAAATTTCGGAATTTAAAGTCTGCGATAGTGTATATCCCGAGAATCCTACAGTCATTTTCTTGGGAGAGGTTTAAATTGGCCATGTCGAAAAAAATTGATTCCGATGCGAAATTTTCACTCATCGATACAATCTTTAGTAAAACAATTGTAGTTTTGTATGCCTTTCGTAACATTACTTATCGAGTTTTTACGGGAGTTTCCAGGATTAATGTATTTTCATATTAAAAAGTCCGTCCGTTACCCCGTTGAAAACCCCAGAAATTCCGTACACACGAATCCGTTGAGAATAATAGTATAATTTTGTTGCCTTCAGTTGTATAAATGTTTGTCGAACAACAATAAATAAATAGAATAGACTCACATATAGATATATAGACTCACCTTAAAACCCCATCAAATAAGAACGTCCACCTTGGCTTCAGAAGTAGATATCACACATACACGGAAACTGAAACCCCCTTAACCAATCATTCAAACAATAACAATCACTTTTCAGGGTGGCCGCCATTTAGTTTCCATAAATCTTATTATTTCTTACATGTCTGTCTTTTTAACACCACAAACGAATCCGAAGACAAAATGGCGACGTCTTCCATGTACCAAGGCAAAATTGGGAGGACAAAGATAGATATACATACATACTATTATACAAAAAGAGAAGGAATATGTATATATCAAGAATGTGTACTGTGGTTTAAATAAGAGATGGCGGTGCCATGATTTGAAAATCATAGTTCAAAATTAAATAATACACAATTTGATTTTATATTTAGAAAAATAATTGTAATAATTGTTACTTGTTCAAAGTGGACAAAGTCGCGGGCAAATGCTAGTAACTTATATATTTATTGCTTCACACTTCAAAACCATTTTTTTTTAACTTTTACGTTAGTATAGGTTTACGTTTGGCCACTGTCTCGCCTGATGTTGAGTGATAACGCGGTCTATGACGGAGTACACTTACCTAGAAGATATCAATTCACTTGTTACTTGAAGATTACTTGATTGTATTTGTCATGAAAAATAGACTCTGACAAATTATCCCATTCTTTGCACGCACCAGAAAAGATAAAGCGAAGAAACTTATTAGATTTATATGACGGCCTCTGTGGTAGAGGGGGCTAAGCCTTTGCCGCTATCTCACTGCAACGTAGAGGCCCCGGGTTCGATTTCTGGCATGGTAAATTTGGGAAACGAATTTTCCGTTATTTACTATGGTCTGGGTGTCTGGGACGGCCCCAGAGTATTCTGTTATATATTACCCACATCACAAGCGTAACTTGCTTAATTTCGGAACATATAATATGTGTGTTTGTCTACTGATTATTGTTATTATTATTATATGGAGGAAACTTGTCAGAAAAATGTATGTTTGTAATCACGAAATAAATAAAAATGGGCGCGGTCGCCACAGATGTAAATAGGAGACGAAAAAATTTCGGAGGCAGCTTTTTTTTTTATTGTAGGAGATCAGCAGACAGGCAGACGGCCCACTTGATGCAAAGCGGTTACCATCGCCTATGGACATTTGCAACACCAAAGTTGCTACAAATGCGCTGCTGCTCTCTTAAAGGAAACTGGAACCTGGTCACTAATGCCGGAACACAACTCAAGGTTGTTATGGCGACATACTTTAGACCAGGGGTGGTAGCCATCCAGTCGGGCAAATGCCCTAGCACCTGTGGCTGTGGGTTGTTAAGTCGCCTCTTACGACAGGCCGCCCGGCCGCAGGAAATTGTATTCTTTTTCCGTTCCAGCACGGATAGAAAGCTTTAGAAAGGTTCTAACATATCATAATGATATTTCATAACAACTTCTTTATTTAAGTCAATATAGACATGCTCTTCCAAAATCATGATTAGTGCCTCTCTAAGTTCTAAACTATAGAATGAAAATTTGATTAAAAAATCTGAGGTAGCAGCAGCTCTCGAAAACTACTTTAATGAAAATTGGTTTGAACAACACCTAAGAAAAATAACAAAACATTGTAAGAATTATTACTCGTACAAATTGGTTAAGCTATACTGAAATATGATTAAAACGATTGTTGCACAGACAAGAGATATATGAAATGTTTACCTGGCAGTATATTAGATCTCTAAGCTCCTGCAACTCGTAGGACAAATGGCGTACCTTCCCATCGCGACAAATACATTTCAAAGTTTTCTCTCCAACGTGTACAACCAATGACGTCCGGCAGACCGCATCATATCTGTTAGGAAATCATTATATTAATACGTGAAGCAAAAACTTTGTACCCCGTTTGACGAAAATTGCGCGGACGGAGGAGTATGAAATTTCGCACACTTCTAGTTTATACAGAGAAGGAGTGCAGAATGCTAATATTTAAAACAAATTATGCATAAGAAATATATTAAATCAATAAAAAAAAATTACACACACTACCATGTATTTGACACACATATATACTCTTTTGTTTACTGTTAAAGTCAAATTAACAATTTAGCCTTGGCGAAATCTGTGATTATAGAAGTATAGTCTTTGACAACAAAACCTTAATAATGTTCAAATTTATAATTTAAATTAACTATGATCGAATTTTGACCACTAGTATAATTATATAAGGCAAATGAATGATTTGTTAGATATAAAAAGCGGCCATATTTTTAGTTTTCACAACAAAATATTCATAGAAAATATTAATGACATTTTTCTATATCTGAAAGACAAGAATGATTTGTTGAACCCTCTGATTAATAGTAGAAATGTATGGTATTATTCATATTGAGTTAGAGTAAGCTTGTAGGCTTCTTTATGGTTCTTAAAGAAGCCTTCAAACTTACTCTAACTCAATATGAATAAAACCGGTAGTATTTAGCTGCTTCAGAGTTTGTAGTCTTCTTCAATAGTTTGTAGGTCCAAGTGTAATTAGGACCCGACATGCATTTGTGTCTAAAGATACACATCCAGATTTAGCGTCCGTAACACTCATAAATATAAGCTCGGCTGACTACCTTGTACAGCAGACTACGGAGTACACTGACCAGTTCAACAGAATTAATTTTTCATTTCTCATATTCTGAAAGTATATTTGGAGTTGCCTGATCACATGGATGAAAACAGTACTTTTCTTCCCTGGAAAACGATTTTCCCTGCTGTCAAAAAATTTAAACAGCTATACGAACCATAGATAATATATGCGACTCATGTCCCAACTTTTTTTTACAGCCAATCGTGGCATAAATTTTATTAAAAAATATTAACAATTTTGTAACATCATTTTATACTTATAAATTACTTTTCAACACACTTGCTCATAAAGTGGCTCTATGGTCACCGCAATTAGGCACAGAATGACGCCCATAATCAAACTGTGACTAAAAACATTATAACTCACTAGTGAGTTATAGATTTTTTTAAATTTTATTGGTTGAGTTGCTTTGTTCTTAAAAAAGTTTTTATTCAAAAAAAAAGATCGTGTTCTATAGAACAAATAAATTAATGTTCCTATTGCTTGTTCATTTCATGCAACTTCTTATTTAAATAGATAATTTTAACTCGTACGTGTTTAATAAATAAAACTTTCACTCATATATAACTTTTTTTATCTACTAAATAAAATGAGTTTTTGTTGTTATTTTATTCACAAGTGTGTTGAAAAACGTCGTATGATACACGTGTGTATTGATGATTACCGTCCTCGGCTCTCTTAAGACCCTCGCCTATGGCTCGAGTCTCAATGGCGCCTCGGCGGTAATCACCAATGTTACACACTAGTACCATAATGTACTATTTCACTAACATATTATTTAATTTACATTTTAAGCTACATATTTACTATCATCAGTGACAAAAAAAAAATACTAGCTGGTAGAATGCCACAGAAATATAAATTTACTTGACATTTTATATATGACATATCAAATGAGTTCATCAGATTTAGATATGGATTTAACGCTTGATTTCATTAGAGAAGTAGTTGTTTGTTCAACTAATCAGTTTTTATTTACTTTCCTAAAATGAAAAGCAGAGCGTTAACCTCGGGTGAAAGGCCTCTATTTAGGCACTCGAAAGCTAGCGAAACTATGTCTTGCCTAAATAGGTCACTTTCACCTCTCGTGTAACAATCTACTATAGGGCTACTATTTTTTATCGTAATTATCGATACAGGTATTCACGAGTTTTATGTTGCCGTGCAAGGTAGTCGGTACAGTCGAAGCGGTATACGTATGAATGTTGGTCGAATATCCATCAATAATACGACGGATGCCGGTCCGAGGTTTGTATTCACCGGGATCTACCCACCTTTTTTTTTTATTTTTTTATTGCAGGAGTTCAGCAGACAGGCAGACGGCCCACTTAGTGGAAAGCGGTTACCATCGCCTATGGACATTTGCAACACCAAAGGTGCTACAAATGCGCTGCTGCTCTCTTAAAGGAGACCGGAACCTGGTCACTAATGCCGGAACACAACACAAGACTGTTATGGCGGCATACTCTAGACCAGGGGTGGTCGCCATCCAGTCGAGCAAATACTCTACCACCTGGCTGTGGGTTGTTTAGTCGCCTCTTACGACAGGCCGCCGGGCCGCAGGAAATTGTATTCTTTCTCCGTTCCTGCACGGATAAAAAACCACCTCCTTCAATACTGCAAATTTATCTTTGTATTTACGTATCCAAATCCTTCGCTGTGCAGGCTGTTTGCCTTTGGTACTCTTTGCCCATAGATGACAGGAAATCCAAATAACTAGGCATATTTAAAATATCTGTTAAAAACCTTAGTTTATAATAAAGTATTACTGTATTATATATATTATTATATTCTTCTAAGCTTTACCTTATATTGTACACATTGTGCTGTTCTTACGACTATTTTGTATTTAATTTCCTTTAAATTATATATTAAGGCCGCCTTTTGTTTTGCCGTAAATTATTGTTACTTTATAATTGTTGGTTTTGATGAACAATAAAGTGTTATCTATCTAAGAATGGACATCTTTTAAAGCAACTTACCCGTAAGCCATGATGTTGATTTTGACGCACGATTGCGTGGGGCTGTTCAATGCATTCCAATGTGAAACTATTAGCGGGTCCTTAACCTAAACAAATATTAGAAAATATTTATTTTGTATTATATTTTCATGCCTATTTAACTAATTAAGTATAAAGGAAAAAAGAGCAATAAACTCTCCATTAACATTACACACTAGAGTAAAATTTCAGCTGCTTTTGGAAGATCTGCTGTTATACATCTCTTACACACTTGAAATATCTGACTGTGAGTCACTTTAAAGCAAAGCTAATAGTGACAACTGCTATTTATGTTATGTCCAAATAAATATAACTAATAACTGTTATAGAATTTACATGTATCACTTTTGAACATTTGTCGAGTCTAGATTAAACTACAAATGGTTTAAAGGATTTCAACGAAAACTACAAAATTCTTATCTTAAACTTTTGTGTTTGTTTTATTTTGATATCGTACAATATTCAGAAGATGTTAGTCCCGAGTGAACGAAGCCACAGGCATAGCTAGCTTATAATATAAGTACCTATACATATTTACCTCTTTAGCGATAGTGTCAAGCACATATTCGCTGCGCCGGCGCATGAAGAAATGCTGCGCTTGTTGGATTATTTGCTCCAACAGTGATTGTTCTTTGCTCATATCTAGTAACTCGTAGCGATCAGCCGCCATTGGACCTTTAACACATATACTTCAGGGTAAGATTTCTATATTCATCTCCGAGCTTTATACTACTTTAACTAAATTTACATTCTTATACAGATATTGTTTAAATGTTTACTATTATAAAACTGTCACAAAAAAAACAATATAAAAAAAAATCATTTTGTAATTAAAAAAAAAAATCTTTAGTTTCATACCAATAGAATAGGAGTGCAGGAAATGTGACTAGTCCGCC
This sequence comes from Dendrolimus kikuchii, assembly GCA_019925095.2. NCBI lineage: Eukaryota > Metazoa > Arthropoda > Insecta > Lepidoptera > Lasiocampidae > Dendrolimus > Dendrolimus kikuchii. The sequence continues at coordinate 7,481,879 of CM034401.1, forward strand.
ATCTTGGGCTATCCGCCATATTGAATTTAGAATGACGTCACTTAGCTAATCCTACATTGTCATCCAAACTAAATGCGTATGCAAAAATTTCATCTCAATCGGCTGAAATGAACTGCTCTAAAATTCAGTAGCAAGATCTGACCCGAACATTCATACAAACATTGCAAGTTAAATAAAAACTTGTAATTTTTTTTATCGATCATATAAAAACAATAACATATATTTGTAATATACCCGCAAGACACCGCCTTTTAGAGGGACCCAAGGGTCCCGTAGCCGGGTGCGGAAACGGATGATGAGTATTCGAATGGTGAACAGCACGCAACAGTTGATGAAGGGAATGCTCCAACACGTGGTCGTGGTCCGATTTGCCCGAAGGATTCTCCGACTGAAATTAGTAATACGACATTTTACTTTAATGAAAAAAGCCTAAAAATGCGTCATTTAAGTACATACCAGAAATCGCAATACGTTAATTTATAATTCATAACTGATTCGGGCAAGTGCTGCGAAGTCAAGAAACTATAAAGGTTCTAGAGATGACAAACATCCAGTTTTCATTATTTGACTATAGTAGAACAATAAAAAGCAAATACTAGAAATGGTAACCATCATATTGGACTCCTGCAGAACTTCATACTATAGGATATAGTTTTAAACTTAAGATAGAGACCATGGTTGCGACTGGTCTTCTGGATGCGAACACAGCATGCTTAAATTAAAATAAAAACATTTGTTGTACATATTGGTTTATAATATTTGTTCTTTCATATTTAAATTATTTTTTTACAATAGTACCCAAGCAACCTTTGTTACCTGTCTTTATAAATAAAACTTCATTAAACATTATATGAAGAAGTCTATTTTCAACACATTATCAGCACGCAGGTCTCAAAATTTACTATAACATTTCGTGGAAGAGAAGGCTATTCCATAAAATGGAAATTAAAAAGAAGGAACCTGTTGCTGCACAAGGACCTTTGGGAGACTACAGAGGGATATCCAGAATGTAACGAGAATATTACTTCTGAATTAGTAAAATCTCGAAACAACCTAAGGCTCTGTCAAAGGCATGCTGGACACTAAATGGGCAGTGATTACACATGTGAGTAATGCCACAACCGCAAAAGAAGCATGCAATGTCTTGAGACTGGTGTACGAGGATCGCGGTATGGGTCAGAGATTAGCTTTAGAGAGGATACTACAAAAAAACTCTTCATTAAACAGATATATGAAGAAGTCTATTTTTTATTTTCAAGAATATTTACTAATTTTACTATAGACCTCAATTTGAGTTACTAACAATTTTTAGGAAGTTAGTCAGGCTAACACTCAAATGTCTAATAAAGTAATTAAGAAATGTAATTTGCTTTGTTAATAATTATATCAATCCCTAAACATTTCATTGCTAAGCTTGGTTTTCATTCATAAGTTATCATATTATACAGGTTCATTACAATATTTTTCGGTGCAAGGTGCAAGAGGTGCATGCGGGAATCAGCCAGGATTCCAACAATGTCATTAGAAAGAATTACAACTATATTAGCCACTATAAGAAAAAATTACCTTAACTGTTTCTGTATTATTGCTGGTATTGTTTTGTCCATTGTTGTGACACAAACCAATCAAGAGTTGAATGCCTGGCAACACCTGTATATATTATAATTAAAATTATTCATTACATATTTTTTATGTAAACTATATTTTATTTTTATTATAAAAATATATTTAGGGGGTTAAATAACAATGAGAATGCTGTCGCCTGGAGTGCTCTAATATCTTCTATTGGTATTATTCATATTGGATTAGAATGAGTTAAGGCTCATAAAGAAGATTACATACATACTGTAGCTCAATATGAATAAGACCATATAAGTATATTAATACATTAAATCTTAGTACGCTTTTTAAGCATATTGCTTGAATGGACGAGATTGAGATTTGGTATACGCAAGATTTATATGGAGAAGTATAGAAGCAATTTTTATACATGTTATATCTTTGAAGACCAGGAGCCATGAAAAATGGCCCGGACTTTTGTGGGGCCATGGGAATGCCAACACATAGAGGCCCCTTGACAAATTTAATGTAAATGTGGCGTAACACTGACCGGTGATTATCCCTGTTTACACCATATAATAATGGATCCAAGGACAAGCCCCGGCCAGTGCGGGACTATTGTGACATAATAATAGATATTATTATTATGTGTTACAAATACATTAATTCACACAATGGGAAATATAATGGTCTGTAAAATACATAGTGACTGTGGTCACTGTCATACAGAGTAGAGTCAATAAATAATTATAATTACTGACTATAGAGGTATGTAGTACATACACCCTGACAAAAGAACGTCAATAGCGTTCAAATTTATAGCTCTTGTCTGCAGCTTCACTCACGTTTAAAAAGATTATGTATGTCATGAATTGGGCGTGTTATAATTCTTAGAAACGTCGAACTTAATTTTTAATTAAAAATACTTGTAACACCATGTAGCGAAATTGGAACTGATCATGAGAGCAACAGATTAAAATTGTCGCTGTCATTATCGTAGTCATGACGATGTATTAAGTTAGAGAATTGCTACAGTGACGCCAATGAAACGCGATCGGAACGCAATCATTTCGGCCATATTCACCTATCTCTCGGAAACAGTATTTTTTTCTGGTTGAAAGGTACCCTATGTCCTATTCTATACTCCTGACGTATACAGAATTTTGTGACTATTTGTTGCGTAGTTAAGGCGTGAAAACGTCACAAACAAATCAACAAACTCACATTCATATTTATAATATTAGTTAGAGACCATCCACACTCCCGTCCTTGTCACAGCTGGTCACATTCGTGAGCCTTGTCCATCCCCAGTGTGACATCACATATTTTGCAATTATTCATCAAGAAATTATTAAATCAAAACCGCAGAGCCGTAATTAATTTTATTTCCATTTAAATTATTTTTTAATAATATAAATATTTCAAATTTCGTGTCGTCATGACGTCACAAAATTTAGGATCCCTCCCACCCCTTGTCACATGTCACACTTTGTCGAGCCCCTCCCCTCCCTTAATGTGTAACGTTATTTATGGATGATCCTTGGCATTATGGATGAATTTTGCCACTGATGGGCACCTAATTTAAATAAATTACCAAAATATCTCTCATATAAAAATTTACTAACAGTAGCCATAATTTGGTTGCCAACCACCATGTGTGGGATAGAGGCGTCCAATTGAACAGCTTCGGCCGCTAGTCTCGCGAACAGTTCCTTGCAGAATAGCACATTTTGTGCCGCCTCCAGTTTCTGCTGCCAATGTAGTTCGGCCCCGTCGCCGGGTAACGTTCCCGGGCAGTTCAACGCTGATGAGTTCAAGGTTGCTGTCACGACGTCTTCTTGTTCTAAAAGAATAGAATAGATTTATTATGTAATGCATGTAAAAGATGTTAAGGTTGTTACAGTATCAATGCTGCTCAATTCTGCTCACAGCCTGGACATGGAAAATGAATTTTACTATATAATACTAATTGAGTAATTGCAATAATTAATTATTATAAAATCCTATATATAATATTTAATAATAATTATCTAAATATTAAAATGTTTACCATTATGGCACGTCGAATATATTTATCTTAATTTATAAGGTTTTATCTTTCAAAAATATTATTATATTATAGTACCATTAAGGCGGAGTTCCTCTTGTGGCTGTCGAGGACCAAAATGCTTCTTCAGCCATTCCACATAGCGACCACGGTCGTTATGGTCGTGGGGGAAACGTCACTAATGACGTCATAATTTTCAAACGCGCAGCGCTCACAACTACCCATGTCAAGAGGTAGATCAAAGTGGGCGTTGACCACAGAGACCACTCTTTATACAGATGTTGAGAAAGCGCGATTTTCAAATCAACTAATAAAATTCGTGTATTTCGTGATTAATGACATCAACGCATCATAATCTGTCTCATTTGAGTTTATGATTAGTAACAATTGCAAGCAAGTGGAACGGGAAAATGGAAGTCGTAAGCGTGGTCATTATGAGCCTCATGTGGAATCCGGCCTTAGCAGCTAATAGCATATTTTTTTAAAATAATTTATAACTAATAAACTTCTCTAAGAGAAGAAAAGGAGAATGGCATATGTTGATTAAGACTATGGAATATCCTTAGGAAGATATTAGAAAATCATACAATGTTTATTCATAATCTTTTAAAATGACATGAAATATATAATATGTACATAATATACACTTTTAAAAGTGTAAAGTATGTGCTCCTCTTTAAATTTTTAACTAATATGAAAGATTTAAAAAAATCAAGGTTGTATAACATAAAACACAATGTATACCAATAAAAATTGTGTTTATTAACATTTATACCAAAGAACACATGAACAAAGTGTCTTCTCCTTAATAAAGACAATACGAAACGTGTTATTGGACACATTCTTAGTTTAAGTTATATCTAGTTATTGTAGGTCAGATCTAAATTACTCATTAGTCTTATTTCCTAGGTTAGATTGTAATTTTAATGTTGTATCACTAAGATACATCATTTATGGTAAAAAAGTTAACATTTATATTTTTGAGATGTGTGAATTATCAGATAAACATGTTTTTAGGGTTCCATAGGAGTAACATAAACAGCGATGTTCAAATCAATAGTGCAATACAGCTACTATAGCACACAGACCAAAGTAATACATAACCTATAAGCAAAATATGTATCCAGATATAAGTTACTTATGAAGATTTGCGATGTGACAATGTTCTGGAAGTGTTGAGCTTGTTTTGTTAATATTCCATTTTTCTGTTCTTGATAAGTTCTTGTTCTTCAAAGTATAGCAGTGTTCTCTTGTTCAGAATGTAGAGATGTTCTTTCTATAAGTTCATCACAATCAAGCGAGTGGTGGTAAATTAAATAATAAATTAGATGACAGCAGTAATATTCATCTAGTTATTGAATAGTAGATATTCACTGTGTTGACTAATTGCTGCAGACAAAAAGTGCAAAATAAAAAGAAGGAAATATACATTACCTTTCTGACACATAACAGAAATGAAGGCCACTCCTTGCAGCTCCGGTGGTACTGTTACTCTCAATGCAGATGGAACTGGTCCAGCTGCACTCATTGCTTGAGCTATTTGATCTTCAGGAGCTTTTGTAACCTGTTAACAAAACACTAATCTAAGAGTCAGTATAAAATAAAATTTTACTTCTCATAATAAAAGTACATACATACATACATACATAACTTCACGCCAGTTCCCTTGCGGGGTAGGCACGAACATCAGAGTGCCATTTAGGCTTATTCTTACACACCTCACTTGCCTCTTTGACATTCATAACTCTTGTCATGCACACTCGTCTGTTCTTAAGGCTCCTGACATCACCTTCTGCTAGTACACGATCAATTTGATCATGGAAGGTGTGTCGTGGCCTTCCACGACTTCTGCATCCATCCACTTTTGCATTGTATATCTGTTTAGTCATTCTTTCATCATGCATTCTTTCCACATGCCCGAACCACCGGAGCATTCCTTTCCTTACCTTCACCCCGACACTCTCTTTCAGACCAACTCTCTTTCTTACTTCGGTATTACGAACGCGGTCCGCGAGCGTCACTCCGCAGATTTTGCGCAGTGCTCGCATCTCGACCGCGAGATATAATAAAAGTGCTATGGTTTAGTTATTTAAGTAATGGCTCTCTTATTTCACGGTCTTTTACTCTGGCAAGTAGACAAAGCTGGGAAGGTTTGTCTACTTGCCAGAGTAAATATCATAAACGGCTTTGTTGTTAGTTACTCTACTATGGGAGTAGCCTTTATATATTTCACTCATATATTAATATTATTATATTCTTAGTATTCCTAAATACTACTGTTCCATGTGTATGTTTGTCTGCCAATTTACCATATTTATTATTTACAAAATAGGCTAAATGTATTTATAAGTAATTATTATTTTAATAAGTAATACTCTAAATATAAACAGTTACTCTAATAAATGAGATACAAATATATAAACAACATGAACTTTAAATTACTTTAAGAGTTAAAATTAAACAATGAAAATATTATATATAATTATTATATATAATATAGTAACTGTCAAATACTTTAATTTGTTAAAAAAACAGATTCAGCTGCTGAAACTCAGTTGAAAATTAATTGATACCTTGTTTTATTTAAATGACATACACATTTATACATAAATGGCAGAAATAAGAGAGAGCATAAATTAGATCCACATCAAATGTCTTTGGTGCAGGGTAAATAGAAGTTTTTGATATTTTGATAAATACAGATTTTATGCTCAGATACAACAGCACCTTGATACAAGCATGTCTTAGAGTGTATGTTTTGGGAACAATGTGATTTGAAAAGAAATCAAATCATTACAAGTTAAACAATATATTATAACATTCTTTTTCTTTCTTGAATATTTTTATAATTTTTTTCACCACAATATTCATTTTTAATATACTGTACTTATTACTATTATATTTATAATAATTCTACATATTATTTGTAAATCTATGTATGTAATTATTATTATTCATACTCTATATTTTAGTAAAAAACAGTGCAACATAGGCAGTCTGTCCTAGGGTGTAGTTGAAAATAACCTTCCATGCAGCCTTTGCCTAGCATTTGCTGAATTGCATCTATTTGGTAGCATTGCAAGACATATTGTTTTACTATGTATATACTTATATAATACCCATTTTATTGTTTTTTTTTATTGTGTCTACTTATATTGTAGAAACCAAATAAATGTTTTTTCTTTCAAATATGTAAAATGGAATTATTTTTTGTGTTTGATATAATATAAAACTATAGATTTATAAGCAAAGAGTACCTCAAAAACTCCAGTTTGGTTAAACTTAGAACCAGCAGTCCGGTAACTTAAATCACCAACAATGGTGTTTGAGACCTTCTTTAACCTCCAGTTTTGTCTCAACCTAAGTAAATCAATATGGAAGTCTGGCATATTTCTAGTCATTCTCATAGTTTCACTGGCACGAAGTCGGTCAACACCAGCAAGCAACACTGCTGCAGCTGCTCCCAATGCTTTCTTCCTACCATACACTTGAACCATAGGCCTACTTTCTACTTGCTCAGGTTGTACTGGATCTAACACCTAAAATCAATACAATGAATTATCATATGGATGTAGTTATGCAACCCAAACTATCCCATAGGATGACAATTTAGTAATAGCTAAGGTGTGTAAATATTAGAAGGGATTTTATTTTTCTAAAAGCTTGTCAACCGGGAGATGACCAACCTGATAAAAAGGGGTTCTTTTTTAAGGCTTTAACATCCTTTAATAAAAAAGCTATAAGACCCCCAAGTTGAGATATGATGTTAAAATAATAATCAATTATTTATGTAATTTTATTTACTCACCATATATCTTTTTTCTTTTGCGATACTAAGAACATCAGCCAGTACACATACTTCAGTCAATGCATTTCTGAGTTTGTTTCTAACTGAGTCCCATGGCCATAAGCTTGATTGATAGCCAGGATCTTTGTCATCCTCAAACTTTACTTCGGAACTAGTTTCACCCTCCTTCTTGACGGTACAATATTCATCTTCTGTCTTTGAAAAATCTATCTTTTGTGCAAGCCTTGCTAAGTTTTCTGACATAGACAATGGCCTGTTAAGGAAATTTAAGAAATTTGGATGTGTTAAGGTTCTATAGTCAAAAGCCAAAGTGGGATCCTTCTAATTAAGTTATGTCTCTGTATCCTTTGGTCTTTGTAAGACCCAATGTTTTAAATTGGAGTCTATTACCAGTATATTAATCAAATTTGAAAGAAAGGGGTTTTCCATGTGCTTACAATGATACTATACCATTATGTAAAATTAGAAATAATCACCATACATTTAGAACAATACAGAATGACCCGGTAGAAATGTAGAACTTTGCTGCTGCTTTCTTATAAAGGGTTTTAGCATTAGACTGAAAGTAATGGCCAAGAATAGACAATACTCTGAATCATAAATGTATTAGCAGTTTTTTTAACAGAAAATACTCAAACTATGAGAGAAAATTTGAACCAAAGTTGTAAACTGAATAGAATATCTTTACGTAAGTCTTCAAAAACTAAAGAAAAATTTAAAGTAGCTATTACTCAAGTAAATAGTGGGTGTGATGTAAGTTTCTAGTCATAAAAAAATTACCATCTCAACTTTGGAACTACAAAGTCGCATATTTTGAAAAATTAAAGACATCCAAAATACTTTCAACAAAAACTGAACAAATAATGTAGTTTTTTTAGAGGTATGGATATTTTCAGTTACACATTTCTTTAAATGTGGCATAGCCATTTAAGGAAAAATAGTGGAATTCAACGCCTACTAGTTCATCCTTGCAATACTATAAATATACTGCAGTTTTGATAGAAAGAACTTACGCTTGATATATTTCTTGACCATCGTAAGTTATTTCCTGGATTTGATTTTCTATTGGTGCTTCAATCGATATATTAACTGAATTAGCCATTTTTACTTATATTGTATTTAGTTACATATATAGTATATTATTATGAGACTCTCACTCTCACAATTTGTCCATTACAACGACTGCTAGTTCTTAATTCTTGTTGTGTTTTATTACCATGGACCTCTATAATACTTCAGTGTTTATTACTTATAGTTTATCTTAGATTACAAATACAGCAAAAACTACTATGGATACTTCTTCTTTGTTCAATAATGGCTTGGCACGGTTTGTGCATTCAGCCAGAGTAATGTGTAAATGGCTTTTCAATTCAGTTTTATAAAACGAGGGAAACGTAACCCGAAAAAATAGAAACTTTACCGAAAATTTTAAAAAACGTGTCAAAATAATTACTAAATATGTACAAACTACTAAAATTAAAGTTTAATTTGATTATTTACAATAAATGAATTTAATATACTATATACATAAAATTTACAATACTTAAGTAAGAAAGACATAGAAGTAGGAAGAGGAACGGAACTAACGATAACGAAACTATGGATACTACGTATAAATACAGTTCAATATCAATATCTTCATCTTTAGTTTCTAACACAAGCTACTGGATACTACGTATGTTTCTAACACTGTTTATGCCTAAGGAACGTTATTAGTACACCACAAACCACTATGTTGCTACTATGGATACCTACTACCATAACTACTATGGATACTACGTATCCTACTACGTATTAGACATTAGTACCACAAACTACTATGGATACTACGTGTATTAGTAAACTGAAGACTGAAACGAAAATTTGAAATATACAACTAAATTCCATTATATCCAAAATAATCCATTTTTTATGTTAATGGCTTGGCAACTAGGTCTTTAAGCCAGGCGCAGTTGTATTGTAGGCAAGAAGCTTACACACAAATTGTAGGCTACAATCCACACCATTGTAAAACCATGTGTAAAATTACTCTAAAATGAACAATAGTTGTAGGATATTGATAGATATATTATGATGTATTCTCATACTCGACGATCTTGTTCGATGTGAAGTCAAAAAAGACAATTTTCTTTTGTCTTTGTTGGCACTGTTAAGCAACATGTTGGCACTATTAAGCAACAACGCATGTTGGAGGTTTTTGCTTGTGTATGACCAAACGGTCATACACATGCAAAAACCGCCAACATGCCTTCCGAGACATCACTTTATAAAAGGTGGTCACTTGAAATTAGTAGCAATAGTTAAAGATGGGGTACTTAGAAGTACCATCGGCGTTCATTTGACGAAATTGGATTTGGTGCTGAGCTTTATTCTCTTTTTCATTAAGCTTGGAATACACATGCTACGTAGTAGCACATAAGCATGCTAGTTTCGAGCAGATGCTACTTAATAGCATACAATTAGCACGTGTATACGAAAAGAGCATGCTTGTGAACAAGCAAGCTACTAAATCGCAAGCCGGTCTATTTTTCGTGCTAGTTAGCACACGGTGTGAGCCGCAGGGGAGAAAGCGGCGGCTCCAAATCAAGTCTGAACGTGTATTCTATGGAGCATGCTACTTGATTTGTTTGCGTGGGTACGCGTAGTCACGTTGGCTCGATGGGGCGATGACAAAACCTTAAATTTTATATTTCATTACCGAAATTATGAGTGTTTATGGAATGTACGCTCACCACAATACAAAAATAAAATTTCAAGAGAAAATGCGTACCAAAGTTTATTAGAATTGATGAACGATGATAATTTAACCCTAAAAAGTGTTAAAACAAAAATTTAAAATTTAAAATCCATTTATCATACATAATATAATCTTTTAAACATGTAGATATAACCTCACAAACTTCAGGAACAAATTGCGATATTGTAGATTTTCCGACTCTGTATAATAATACTTCCAAAAAAGCATATGAGTCACCGGAGGCCAAAAATCTTAGAGTTATTTCAAATTTTGTTTTCGCTGGAATAGCATCTCTCATATGAGTGTCACTTTTCCTTATGAATGGTTCAATTTTTTTCAAAAGCTCATCAAATTTTACTGGTGCATTCGTAAATGGTTTCTGTAACCACCAATATCATCTTGCCTCATTTCATTTAGTAAACAATCATTTACTCCCAGACCTTGTCTTCTGCTAATCCAGTTCCGCACCCAAATCCTTTTCCTTCGTCTATTGTTCCGTTTCGTTACAAGTTTCTTTATTAAATGTATTGAAAGTAATAATATAACTGAATTTAATTCATTCCGCAAAGAAACATACATTTTGAATGCTAAATATGAGCATGTGTATCTCACACGTGCTAGAAAGAAGCATGCTAGCAAAAGTGTGTTTCTGAGGTATGTGCTCTCATGAGCAAATGTACACACTTGGAGAGCATGCTATAAATGAGCATACTACCTAGTAGCAAACAAGCATGCTTTTCTAGTAGCATGTGTATTCCAGGCCTTAAGTTACTTTTTTAAGGACCGTGGGCGCGCTAGGAGGGTATGTCCGCGAGTACGATGGAGTAGTGCAGACTTTTCGGAATGTCAATTTGTCAGATGAAAATGATGGAATAATGGAATACATATTAGTAATCTGTGGATGGGGTTTGACGATTTGTGATTTTGAAATTCTCTAGTTCGAAGTTTCTCCTATAATATTTCTTTTAATTCAGCGAGTAAAATTTCGTTTATATTTTAATAATAACTAACTAGCCTTTAGCTTGTTTTCGTGCCAATGTGCTAACTACGATGGATAACTTCTATATTGTGAATAATCTAAAGTAAGCAATTTCACAATTCCTTTCTAGACATTATTTACGTTTTAATTCTTGCAACTGATGTTTAGAAAGTGGCTTCTTTGTAAATGTTATTACACAGCAGGAAGCCAATTTACTTTATATGTTACTTTAACATTTTGCGTGGGCTAAACTTAACAGTTACTGTAATATAACAATATGACCTAGAAGGATTAAATTGTTGAATAAGCATAAAGAAAATAGATACTTAAGTTTTTTGAGGTAACATTAAACCAAGTTAACTATAATTGGCATAATCAGTTCCGCTCACAGTAAATTTGAATACATTTCTCTCACAGAATTATATTATTAATGTTACTATTGGCAGCGCTTTGACCCAGAGTGGCATGAGATTAAGGGTAATTTGAGTTTAGGGGTATACATAGCCTTATGTAGCCACTAGATCTGTTATTTGGGTTAAGAAACAAGTTTTTAGACTCCACAAACAAGTTTTTAATGAATAATGGAAAAAACAAAAATATTTATTTTATTGATAACAAAGTGTAATTTGTGTTTAGCAATACATTTATGCTTAAAATATAACACTAAAACTGTTTTTGAGTTTAGTAAGCAAGTTTTGAATTAGTTTGTTGATTTTTAAATATGAAAATAGTTTTTTTTGCTTTTATATTGCGACAATGGTTACAAATTGGTTGTGACACTTGCTGAACGCTGCCATGGCACTTTCACTTGGCTTCTGGGCTTTAGTCGCAAGTCTTGACCAGTGACCAGGATGGTGACTTAGGTTAGGTTATACTTTAATGCCAGAACAGACTGGTAACCATCATTGCAATATAATGCAAATGAATAAACGAAAAAAGAAAAAAATGAATATCTCAAGCACTACATGGCTCCTAGACATAGGGGTTGCAGAAGGGAGAAGTATTCCTCCCTCTTCCACCATCCTCCCCAGTGCTTTAAATTCCGTGACCACTAAGCAAAAGTTTAACCCATTTATTTATTATTTGAGATATAAAGTGAATTTTGGGTGGTTATAAAAAATACCACCTGTATTAAAAAAGTTCCTCTCTGTTCAGAATAAATAAATGCACCCTGTAATTATACCCACCTGTTTTGTTTGTTGAAATAATAATATTCAGTGGAAAAACACATATATTGTATGTTCCCAAGCTAAGCAAGTCGTATGTAGGGTAATATATACAATGGACCACTTTGATACTGATCCCATACACCCACCCAAAGTAGGTGATGATAAAGTATAACTTTTCTGATGACATGAATGAATGAATGAAAACTTTTTACTGTTCACCATAAACTTAAATCTAGACAATTGATATGGATATATTTGCATTAGAACAATGGGTGGCCTTATCACTTATAGACCTCTCTTCCAGGCAACCCAGTGTCTAAGGAGATTTTAAATAAAATTTCAATATAAGATTTTTGGTGGTGTATTACAAAAAAAATGTGTAATATGACATGTTCATGTCTAAGATAATATGAGGAAGTAATAAAGGATTTTCTAGTTCATCCCATTATATCAATATAAGAAACATAGTTTTCTTATATTGACAGAATAATTTGAATTCTTCTACTTTAATCCACTTAATTTTATTAATAATAATAACAGCCCATAAACATCCCAAAATTGTGCTCCGGTCTCCCACTATAAGGGAATGAAAAGTATTTCCGCTATACCAGTCCAAGGCATCTGGGCAGGTTTGACATATTGGTTATCTCGATGTGCAGGTTTCATCACGATGTTTTCCTTCACTGTTTTGCATGTGGTATTTGTAACAATATGCACAGTAGGTCAGAAAACTGCCTAAGTAGTGCATGTGTTCTGGCCAGGATTCTAAGTCACACTCTTTGAGTTCTGGATGTGTGCACTAGCACATAAAATGACTGATTAAAGTCTGTTTCAAATAGGAGAGTATGGCTGACACATCTATAAAATGTAATTTGTAGTGTTATAGTAACCATTCCTATGAAATAAATAGTAATTTTAATTATATAAAAATATATTTAATCCTATTACTATTTCATAATATCTTATATGTACTTTAGAATCACTATGGTTTTTTTCTCTATTCATGTAATTTTTTTTCATACATTCCTATTTGAAATAGACTTTAAACACATTTTTTTACCCAATTAATTTTTTAACTAAATTGCATACTAATAAATGTGCATGTGGCTGTTATTTGGATGTTTCACCTTTATGGCCTTGGAAATAAACCAAAATTATAGCATTTTGTATTCTGGTACTTTAATGTAAATAAATGAAAAACTTTATTGTACATACATTAAAAAATAAATGTGTTGCTTTGATGGTTAGTTCTACTATATTCAATAAATATCATTAGTTTTGACTCTATGTAATTTTATGTTTGCAATAATCTTTGGAATTTTATTTATGATATTTCTGATTTGCTGTTTAAAGATATTGAAAAGAAACTTATTAACCCCTAAGCCCATTTTAGTCAAATTATTGATATACCAAAAAGCCGCAAGACTAATTATCTCTATCTCATAATATACCAAGAAAATATACCCATTTCATACAAATCCTGTATAAACAGAGTGAGACAACAACACAAAAACAATCACCGCACAAGCGCAATCTGCACTGTCACAGCAGACATATGTGTGCTTATCCGGAATTTGGAGGTTAAGACTTTCAATTTTTACGTTTTAAATAAAGAAACATTGATTAAATGAAATTAACAGTGGTTTCATATTAAAAGATACAGAATTCTTGTGGCACTTTAAGAGGAAAAATGTAGGATATTTTCCAGGTATATTATCACAGTTTAGATACTATTTGAAAAGGAATAGCTTGCACCATTATTGTACGATATTTATTTGTTGAAAACATTAAGAAATCTTATATTTTTATGATATATGTAGTAATATTATTGTACATACATACATACATACATAACTTCACACCAGTGCCCTTGCGGGGTAGGCACTAACAACAGAGCGCCATTTAGGTTTAATCTTACACACCTCACTTTCTTCTTTGACATTCATAACTCTTGTATAGGTAAAATTAAATAAAAATGATTAAGATTTCTTAATAGGTACCTAGAATAGATTGACTGTGTGTCAATCATTAGGTTTAGTGCCAATAATAGCATAGTTTACCCTATATGATGATGAAGTCAAATTACCTGATTATCATGAAATTAGAGTGTATTTTTAAATATAGTATAGATAAACATAGCACACTTTTTAGTTCACTATTTAGTACAAAAGAATTAGTTTCTATTGGATAGTTTATGTAAGGACAACCCTCTCAATCTTATTAATGTGAACACTTGAAGATGCAAAGGTTACATTTTTTTATTATTTTAGATACAGAGCCACAGTTGTTGTGATTGTACCTATGAGAAATAATCTGATTTTTTTGTAAATATATATATATATATAACCTATATATAACATAAATTTTCATAGTCACAAGTGTTATTTGTTGTGCTGTAAACAAGGTTGTTGTGAATTGCTAATGCAAGGATTATTCATCAAATGTAAAAATAGAGGTTTCTAGAGTTTCTACTCTGCTTGGTGAATGTTTAGAATCACGTCCTAATTTCTGCAGGAAAACTATTTTCAAAAATAAAAATATTCTATATATTAATTAAAAATCCCACATATTTTAATTATCTGCACAACTCATCACAACTGAAAGTGAATAAGTTTAATAATTGTTCATTTCTAAGGTTATGCAGAATGAACAAACATATTTTTTTTAGTGCACTTTTGTGTTGATTCACAGGACTTCATCTCTACACATTCCCAAGAATTTGTAAAGACCATAGCAATAGTATGTAATAAAGTATGCCAGAGGTTAAAAATAAAAAATTGGTTACTTTATCATTTCTTAAGGCAATCAATACAATAACATTTTTACCAATAATATCTTCCTGTGACTAATTTGATGCAAAGGTGTGAGCGAAAAATGTCACTCCAGATATAAACTCTTATCAAAACCTGGATGTCAATCAATGACTGCACAAATACTGTTTCAATTTTTTAAATACCTACCAGCGAGTTTTAATAAGGATGATCAAAGGAATAAAAATATTTCTTTCATCTCTACATCTAACATGCTAATTGTTTTATACCACACCAACCATGGCGCAAAGTTCAACAGCGTTGGTAATAATCGCGACGTCATATCACTGCTACGCTGTTGCTGCGGTCGGAGCCTCGGGCGCTCCACTCGTCCCGCAAGCCCCGCAGTCAGTAGTCACTGTCAGTCAGCAGTCAACGACAGGCACTCGTCAGTGCGGTCGCCACGGTGCCGTCGAATGCGCGTTCCTTATCACATTCAATTTCTTCTTTGTTAGATTAATGACAGTTTAACAAAGTCACTGTGTTAAAAATAAAATGATAGTGGAAAAAGATACCTCCCTAGCGGGACCTGTGGATACTAAACCTATTGTATCCGACAGGAAAGGGAGCCTGAAGGTGACCATCACTCCAGCGCAGCACAAAACCCTCACGCATCTCCCGAAGAGACCGCCAGTGGATTTGGCATTCACAGAATTGACGTACAAAGTGCAAGAAGGAAGGAAAAGCAGTAAGTTTTCTTTCTTTTACTTATTTTGAACCAAACAAAGGAGTTCCAGGCGGGTTTAATTTTTATAACGCTAACATTTCTCGAAAATAACTTTAGTGCGATGTAAAGTGTAATTAGAGAAATAACTTCTTTAATGATGCCTCTAGAATTAATTATCAAGAAGTGTTAACTAATGATCCACTCGTCCCTATGACCTCAAGATATTTCCTAGATACTTTTAATAACGCGATTAACGCGGTTGATTTATAAATTACTACTTGTAATGTCTCAACTTGTTGTTTTCTGTTTTAAAATTGTCATGACGCAAGCGTCGCTAAGATAAATCTTTGATTTCCTCTTTTAGGTAATTATACTGATTGTCGCGGATATTGACGCTTGTAGCATTGTTGTCAAAAGACAGCATACTCGTATAATTAATTGCATACAATTTAATATTTTTTTAGGACACCTTTGTTTCGGTTTTTATGTTTGTATAAATAAAAACGGGTTTGTAGTTGAAATAAGAATTTAATTTTTGTTTCATTTTTGTCTTTGCTCTCACGTTAGTGTTTGAGTTTGCCTTTAACTCTATTTCAATAATAGAATTTTCTCAAGTCTGTGACTTATGGGGAGTAAAGAAGTTTTGCCACACATTTACGCAGCAATTCCAGAAATTGTACAGACGCAATATATAATACAACTATAGTGATCGGTTAAACTACATATAGAGGACTTTCTTCCATATACTACGTAGCCTCTGTAAAATGTGGACGAATATCCGTGCAGGAACGGAGAAAGAATACAATCTCCTGCGGCCGGGCGGCCTGTCGTAAAAGGCTACAAAATAACCCAGAGCCCGACTAGATGGCTTCCACCCTTGGTCTAGAGTATGCCGCTATAACAACTTTGAGTTGTGTTCCGGCATTAGTGACCATATTCCAGTCTCCCTTAAGAGAGCAGCAGCGCATTTGTAGCACCTTTGGTGTTGCTTTATTATAAGGTATTCTATGAACCTTTATTATTAATTAATAATATTGGGTAAAAAACATCGCAATATTTAACGCAGTTCTGCAAGTTTCAAAGTATTCTTTGTGGCTGTGTCAAGATAAAAAAGAGAAAAGAGAAGAAAACGTGAGCTCAAATTGAAATACTTCAGCAAAGTTGTAATCTACCATTTCTACATTTTGCGATCTTAATGTCTTAAGCCGATGTTAGAGAGATCATTTCTGTCTTTCGATTTGGATGAATCAACCTAAGTGATCAATAGAAACATTAACTTGAAACGTTAAATGTCATTGAATACTGTCGTGTTCAATTTTGCGTCTTTAGACGAAAGTGATTCAATTTGATTTATCCGTTTATATGTCAGCATTACAAAAAATGGATTTCATAAATATCCAATTTGTTTGTTGAAAATCCTCGTCATTTTTTTACATCCAGGAATGATCCAAAGAGTGTATATTATGTATATAAAAATAATATCAGCCCATAAATGTCCCACTGCTGGGCTCGGGCCTCCCATTATAGGGGGGAACGGACAGTATACCGGCCACGCTTGTCCAAGGCGGCTTGGCAGGTTTGACACATCGGTTATCTCGATGTGCAGGTTGCATCACGATGTTTTCCTTCACCGTTATTAGCACATGGTAATTGTAACAATATGCACATTAGGTCAGAAAACTCCCTAAGTGGTGCATGCGTTCCGGCCTGGATCGAACCCGCGCCCTTTGAGTGTTGGACGCGTGCGCTAACCATTACGCTACCACGACTTACGTATATTATGTACATTTCTTAAATAAACATAGCATTCTATTGCATGTTTATTAATACGATAATCTTCGTTGCCAATGAAGGTTTCAATATCTTATCAGCTGAAATACATATCGGATCGTGGTTTTTGTGTACTGATTACGACCTGTATCAGACACAAATCCTAGCAATTCCAATCAATCATTCCTATTCCAGTTCCAATGTCATTTGAAGTGGAACGGAATGCTCCCTTTTTATGAAAAATTATGGAAGTTTCCATTTGATACATAGTCCCTAATAGCATATAGTGTCTTAACAACTCTTAATCATGTACACTGTTGTTCCTACGTAAACCTATTCAAGTACATGCCATGTATCCAGGTCCTTTCCTCATTTGAGCCAAATTATACTATGCAAATCGTCTGCCCAATCAGAACCCAATGCTTTTACAACTGTTTAAGATGGGTCCTACATTGACTTCATATTCGTTGATATTGCCAGTTTTGGTGTGTACCTTAATAGTACATTACCAAAACTGACAAAATCTACAATATTGTGGTACAAATCTGATACTACATTTGTAGTACCTATCCGATTTGAGACGTTTCGGTTAGAAGATAACATTCCATGCATTTTCGAAAACCCAGTCTCTATTCTAGAACTCGTCTGTT
This sequence comes from Dendrolimus kikuchii, assembly GCA_019925095.2. NCBI lineage: Eukaryota > Metazoa > Arthropoda > Insecta > Lepidoptera > Lasiocampidae > Dendrolimus > Dendrolimus kikuchii. The sequence goes on from CM034401.1 coordinate 7,500,076, forward strand.
TCATCGTTCCTGCACTTCCTACTCATGATTAGCACATTTGCACTTTAGATATCTAAACATCATTAAAAGCTTGTATGTTGTTTTCATAACATCAATTATTATATATATTAAATATCACTTTAACCCAAGGTCTGACAATCTTTACCAAGGTCAAGGTGTTCATATCAAGCTCCGTTTGATGCAACTGTGTTTGTTTTTCTCCTTGCATTCTATCACAATAAACATGCATCTAATTGCGAGACTTAGCTCTTGCTAATTAATATGGATTTGATAAACAACTTTACTTTGAGTATTTTTTATAAATGTTGTTTACTTATGATTGCTTACATATTTTCTCAAAGAATTAAACTTTAGTAGATATCTCCAGACTTTGAAAGGGTGCTCTTTACGCCTTAGTATTATAATTCTTATAATATATAAAATATTGTCATAAAAACTTATGGTTATAACTAGTGGAATAGAATTATTAAATTTTCTTTAATGCACATAAGAAAGTTATTAAATAAATAACTAATAACATTATTTTTCATTACTACAATCGGCGGTCTTATCGCTAACAGCGATGTCTTCCATAACAGATAGATCTATTTTTCAATCACCGGATAACGAGTTATTTATAAAACAAAATACATGGAAAATTACAAAATGACAGTTGTATGAATAAAACATTTTAATTGTTTAATTTTTTAATTCAACCAGATTATATTTTATTCTATTGGTAACTTTTATGTGATGATCGAAAAATCGCCCCCTAGTGTAGATTGATATGCAATGCGCAACAAAGTTTGTAATATTAACCATAAAAAATATAAATATATGAAAAGTGGAATATAACATATAATACATTTTTCATGTGTTATATTTATATACACATTGATATCGATAGAAAGTACACTTTTTTTAATCAATTGCTTCAAAGTTAAGCCTTTTTAAATCACATTTTAATATGTAAAAGTATTTCAACGTTTCTTTACTACATACATACATACATACATAACTTCACGACAGTTCCCTTACGGGGTAGGCACGAACAACAGAGCGCCATTCAGGCTTATTCTTACACACCTCACTTGCTTCTTTGACATTCGTAACTCTTGTCATGCACGTTCGTCTGTTCTTAAGGCTCCTGACATCACCTTCTGCTAGTACACGATCAATTTGATCATGGAAGGTGTGTCGTGGCCTTCCACGACTTCTGCATCCATCCACTTTTGCATTGTATATCTATTTAGTTATTCTTTCATCATGCATTCTTTGCACATGCCCGAATCACCGGAGCATTCCTTTCCTTACCTTCACCCCGACACTCTCTTTCTTACTTCGGTATTACGAACGCGGTCCGCGAGCGTCACTCCGCAGATTTTGCGCAGTGCTCGCATCTCGACCGCGTTTACTCTATTTTCATGCTCTCTCTTCTCTCTTACGTGAGCGTAGGTACCAGCATCGCGTTGTGTATGGTAAGCTGGGCCTTCTGGCTCAAGTTCTTAGCGCCTAGAAGTTTACTTAACGCTCCATTCACATACATTACTACATACATTAACAATATGGTTAAGCGTCAAACTTATTATTCTACAGAAAATAATAAGTTTGACACACATCATAGTAAAGAAACTGCTATATAGCCATTAGGATCTCGAGCCTTATACGTGTCGGAAACACAGCCTTGTGCAAATGACTGGTAGTTTGGTTGCAAAATATATTTTGCGAAAACTTACCGAATCCAAGTCCGAACAGCAAATGTTTTGCAAAGGACATTTTACTATATACTAATAATTATATAAATATAAAGTGGTTTGAATGTTCTTGTAATGTTTATCTGTTGCACCTCCATGGCTGCGGATGTTAAATTATTTTTGTAAAAATGACTAGGTATTGAATTATAAAAACAGCACTTTGCTGCTCACCAAAATAACCAAACACAAGAATGTAATATTTACAATATTTCTAAGGAAAACAAGAGCCGGCCGTATTGCTTGCTTAAAGCGATATCTATTAGGCAACATTAAGGCCCGCTTGCACAACGATCGTCTTTAAATCAAATTTAGTTAATCATATTAAACTGCCTAAACACATTTTACACAAAACGTATTTAAGATTTCTTGCATGAGGCGGTCTCCCATGTTATTTAGCTAAATGTATTTATGCCGTCGGTTAAACAGCCAGATGTGTTCCGTTTCACGCGGCGATCCATATTTTCGGACAACCATACGAAATTTAGCTTTAATGTTAGTTATTTCTTGCGTAAAAAGGGATTTTAGTTGGCCAATGTCAACTTGACATTTGAAATTTCGTTCGTTTGGTTAGGTTTACTTCGGAATTTTTGGCGGCAACCTGAAGAATGATTTTTTGCTGTGTTGTTTTATTTTAGATTTTATGGGTATTTAGCATTGAGATAAATAATTAAGCAAATAATATACGAGTGACAATATGTAATTGACTTTTTAATAACTTACAATTTCATAAAGAATAATAAATATTAATTTATGAAAACAGTTGTTGAAATGTTCTTTAATGCAGATATATGCTTTCCCATCTCTTGTTCAGGGTCTTTTTTATAATCAAAGAATTTTAGATAAAGATCACAGGTTTGTCTTCGCTGCCTCCATTATATAGGCGTTCTAGTTCATCACATACTTCTTTAGCGCTTTTATATCGTATAACTTGTTCTAGAATCTCATCCGTCATATTGTCGTCATCAGAGTAAAAACGACACGGTAAATTTTTAGAAATTGTTGTAAATTTATTTCATATTTTGCTTTAGCATCTGCATCATCAGATGCTACAGGCTCGTCGAGCTTTTGAAGTTTTCCTTGCAACATTTCTTCAGCGCCGGGTATTGCCCTACACACTCAATACGATACCACCAATGCTTATAGTTTTTATCATCTAGGTGCATTATTTGTACCTTAGAAGCCTCTGCGATCGCCTTATCCATGAACGTCAGGCCGAGTACAATGCTAGAATATTGTATTTATTCTTTCCAAGTTACAATATCTTTATCGCATCCAAATCCTTAACTTTCTTACTCTGCTACCATGTTAAAGTTTGTACGAATAATGGGTATTTAGAATAGAGAAAAATAATTCAAGCAAATAATATACGAGTGTCAATCTGTAATTGACTTTTCAATAAGTGACAATTTCATAAAGAATAGTAAATATTAATTTATGAAAAGAGGTTACTCAACATTTTTTGTCCTTAAACGCGTTTAAGGCAGTTAAATACCAATTTTTGGATGATTAACTTTGACAGTTCTTTAAACATATTTACCGGTAAAGTTTGCGTTGTGCAAGACGCTAATCGTATTTAAGGGTGTAAAATGCGTTTAGTGTTTCTTAAATAAATTTAAGGAACGTTATGCAAGCGGCCCTAAGAATATTTTTAGCCAATTAATACATTTTATGCAGAAAGGTATAGAAGATGGCTCGGAATTTTTAAATGACTCTTATTCCAGAAAGCAACGTGAGAATCTAATGTAGTTATTTTATAAGATAATCACGTAAATGCTTAATTATTACAGCGAGCCATATATCCTTGGCTGTCCGACACAGTCTCAAAGTTTATTCGCCAATTAAGTAATTGAAATAAAAACGAACAGTGAGGCAAAGTATCATTGTCTATATAATTACTTATTACAAATATAACTGTACTTGATGTTATCCGCCCTTGAATGTTTTTATTTCCACAGTTTTAGAGGGAATTACTAAGGAAGGGAAAAAGGCGGAATTTGGAAGAAAATATACAGTAGTACAACAGTTACTTTGCTGTTCTTTCAATCGGCATTTACATATCTTTGTACCTTATGCTAATAAGTCAATACAATTCTTGTGTACTTCAGCTTAACTCAATTATTCATGTATATAAATAATTTCTACTGTATTATTGGAGAAACTATACCATTGTTAGCAAGCAGCCTAACCAGTGATTGGCATCGTATTAATAATTTATTCAAAACATTAAGAAATCTTACATTTTATTTTTATTTTCGAGTCATACAATGTATTAAATATATTATTGTATGGGTACAAAAAATATAAGATTTCTTAATCTATACTAATATTATAAAGCTGAAGAATTTGTTTGTTTGTTTACACGCTAATCTCAGGAACCGCTGGTCCGATTTGAAAAATTATTTCAGTGTTGAATAGTACATTTATCGTGGCACGCTATAGGCTATATTATATTTTCAAAAAAATTAGGGATCCTTACTAAAAGTGCAATAATGTAACCCAAGGTGTAAAAATATGACCCGAAAATTCCTTACACAGCGTGCGCTGCGAGAACTATTGATTATAGAATAAAACAATGTACTACCACTTTGCAGAGCATATAATTATTGTCTACAAAAAATATCGCGTAACCATATGTCTAACTATTGTAGTTATCTCACAATAAGTGTTTTCTTTTATTTTTTAAATAATTAAATGCCGTCACTTCAAAAACTCTTTATTTTGTACTTTGGTATTAATCCCTATCAAAATAAATTACTCTATATTCAAGACGAATTCAATACCTTTCTAGAACTTTTTCAATTATACAATTCGGACGTTTCATTCAAAAGATATCGCGATATTTAAAATGTAAGTATTAGTGTTATAGCCAAATATACTAATATGGTTTGATTGAACGCGCTAATCTCAGGAACTACTGGTCTGATTTGAAAAATTCTTTCAGTGTTGGATAGCCCATTTATCGAGGAAGGCTTTAGGCTATATATCATCACGCTAAGGCCAATAGGAGCGGAGCACCAATGAAGAATGTTTCAAAATCGGAGGGTTTTTAAAGCAAATTCCACGCGGACGACGTCGCGGGCACAGCTAGTATCTTTAATAAATTGACTGCGTGCCAATCATTGAGTGTTGTCTCAATAATGATATAGTTTACCCTATATTGTTTTTGTATGTTATATATAGGTAACATAATTTATTTGCCGTGTTTATGTATAAATTAAAATATGTAAATAAAGAAATAACAATATATAAATTATTTACGTAAGTAGATATACATAATGTGTCAGTGTTAATTGTGATAATAATGCTTATATTTTCTTGTATGAAGTTTAATTTTAATACACATTATTATGGACGGAGCTTACTGTTATCATGTTTATTACTCATGTTTACGTTGTAGTTCAGAGTGTATATGAAATTTTATTTTTTCATCACTCAATTTTTTTTCATTATTCTGTTGTGGCATATAAAATATACGCTTCTACCATTTTTTTCTTATAAATAATAAAAATAATAATAAAGGAAAATGGCTGTGACATAATGAATATTGTACAAAATAAACAAATGAACATGACCATACTATAAAGGTTTCGATTTTGCCAAGATGGCCATTGAACCCTAAATATAAAAAAATACAAGAACAAGACAATCACTTGCGAAACCGTATAATATAGGGTAAACTATACTATTGTTGGCACCCACCCTCAATGCTTGGCAACCTATGAATTTAGTCATTGTATTGATGGAATTATTTTTTAGTTATACGGTAATAATAATAATATTGTTGTATGACTACAAAATAAAACATATTAAGATTTCTTAATATCTTAGTTAAATTGACAGGGTGCCATTTGCGGAAGGTGGTGCCAACTCTGCCAACAATACTATAATTTCCCCCTATAAAATATGCTTTTGATATGAATATATATTAGAGATGCTACGAATATTCGGCTTCTCTCGGTATTCGGCCACTTTTTTAACTATTCGGTATTCTGCTGAATACAGTGTAGAATTCGGCCTGTTGTTAAGACTTTTAAGTTCTAGTTAGGTTAGACCCTACTTAATCAATAACTGAAAGTCCTAAAACAAAATAATACTGTGAAATACCTTTTGCAAAATACTTAGTTCCAAATGTGGTTTACGATACAATGGCGACAAAGGCTTGCATTATGTTTAACAAGACGTTTTCACATGCGTGCATGGACTTTATTTATTTAAGAATACCTTTGTTTTTTATTATTGCCTTCCTGTATCCGCAGTCTCTACAACTATTACAAGACGTGTTGAGTTCATAGAATGTCGAAGCGAGTATCTCCCAAGGGAAACATCTCATAAGGTCCATGTGAACTAGTTTCAGCAGTTATCAACTTTAAAGATGATACGTCGTCTTTTTAGCCGTGTCAAATTCCTTTGTTGTAGTCTGATTTTCACGTTGTCTTAAATGTTTTATTTTCTGTATACATTAGCGGTCTTATTCATATTGAGTTAAAGTAAGTTTGTAGGCTTCTTTATGAACCTTGAAGAAGCCTAAAAACTTACTCTTAACTTTTTGTTGGCGGGAACTGAAAGGGGACGTCGCCCCATTTAGTTTTATTTTGTAAAACTGTATAAAATTACTCTAAAATTAACAATAGGTGCAGAATATTAATATTTTAGAGTAGTAATTATGTGTTTTTGTGAGAAATGTGAACTGTGTAGTCAAATTTGGCTTTTCGAGTTGTCATAAGAACTCCGTTGAATGGTGTCAGTTGATAAATTAAAATTCAGCTGAGCAATGCGTACAATTAAGAAAATGAAGAAACTATTTGTACCAAGATCTGGCTTAAAGGCTTAGCTGCCAAGCCTATATCCCAAATGATAAGGTAGACAGTAGTTATTACTTTATTAATTAGTGTACAATCTGGAGCAATTAATAAACCTGACTTGTAGATGCGAGTACTCGTGTTACATAGTGAGTAACGATAATTGATTACAACAGAAATACGGTATTGCTAGATGTACGCCTGCCTACAACAATTGCCCGTTTCCTTGGACGTTTCATTCAAACGGACCTCCTACGTTACTTTGTACGTTGTTATTTATCCATACAAGAATTAGCGATGTTTTAAACGCGGTACAACAAGTTACATAATAGACAATGGGTATCTATCGAGACATTTCTACACGTAGTTTGATTTCGGCATGAATGTGGTTTAATAATTAAAGGGAGACGGGTACGTACATTCGGGCCAAAAAATGTTAAGATATGGCTTAAAAAAGCGTTATATATATTTTTATTACATATTAAAAAACATCAGCCCTAAATTCTAGCTGGAAGAAGAGAAATCTTAAAAACAACAGCATATATAAAATAAGTTATGGATTATCATAATCGAATGAATTTCAACAATTAAAATAACTAAACCCACTACAATTATAAAATATATCAACATAATAGAAAGAAATGTTAAATTCACTCTATTTTTTTTACAATCTGGGCACAAGAATGTAGAAAACGTATACGTCTCCTTTTTACATATTGTTCTACAAAGAAGGGAACTATCAAAAAGGGGCATCGTCTTTGCCTAGTGGCGGCAGAGCCGGTAAGGGGCCTCGAGTTTTAACTCTGTCCTGGTCCAATTCGCAGGGGGCAAATACCCCCCGGTGACGTAGTACGGGAGCTGCCAGACACATAAGGGGTATGTCGGCGGCTCGCGTCGGCCAATCTGCAGCATTCGGTGGCCATCACGGGCTTCGCGTTGGCTCCGTCTGCGGCTTTCGATGGCCATCTCGGACTTTAGGTGGCTATCTGCGGCGTTTGGTGGCCTTTCTGCCGCATGGTGATTTTCGCGACCTCTCAAACATCGCCCTGATCCCGGCGGATGATGTCACGGGGGGTGGGTAGCCATCTTGGTGCCTCGTGATTTGGTGGTCGCGCGTGTAAGGGAGCAATCCCGTGGAGGCGTGTGTGGTGGCCGTGGTCGGCGCGGTTGAACATCCGACGCGCCGACATCTCCACAAATTCCTCGACACTGGGAAAGCTCAACTCGCTGGCGATCACGTCGTTCAAAGAAGGGAGTGGCTTAGTTCAATTGATAAAGCTGTTGCTGTCTTCGAGAAGCAGCGTGTAGAACACTCAGATGGCATGTTGTTATAAATTTTTTGTAATGCACTTGCTAGGTTTTAAAATTGCACAGCTGAGTTATCCTGTAACCTTTATGGCTGTAACAAATGTGTGTGATTTTTCTAGATTGGGGTTATGTTTACTATTTACCTGTTACGTTTAACAGCGCATAAATGTCCCACTGCTTGGCTCGGGCCTTCTATTATAGGGAACGGACAGTATACCCGCCACGCTTGTCCAAGGTGGCTTGGCAAGTTTGCCACATCGGTTATCTCAATGTGCAGATTGCATCACGATGATATCCTTCACTGTTGTTCTTAGCACGTGGTAATTGTAACAATATGCACATTAGGTCAGAAAACTTGCATGCGTTCCGGCCAGGATCGAACCCGCGCCCTTTGAGTTTGGGACGCGTATACGCTCGCCATTACGCTACCACGACTTTTGAAGAAATATTTAACCTCATTTTATTCAATTTGGCACATGTATTCATTCAAAACTGGACTATACTTGAAGAAGAAAAACATCTATATATGTTTTTTTATTACATGAGTTCAGCAGACTGGCAAATAACCCACGTAACACCAAAGGTACTACCAATGTGCTGCCGCTCTCTAAAGGGAGACTGGAACCTGGCCACTAATGCCGAAACACAACTTAAGGTTGTTGTGGTCGCATAAATCAGCGGTGGCAGCCAACCAGACGTTCAAATACCCTAGAACCTAGCTGTGGGTTGTTTTGTCGCCTCTTACGACATGCCGCCCGGCCGCAGGAAACTGTATTCTTTCTTCGTTCCTACATGGATAATTGCACGGACTAATATATATTTAATTGGTAACCAGGTTTATTATGTATTTTATATTTGAGACAATAAGATGAAAAAAGCCTAACAGCTATCTGCCAAAAAATATCGCTTAAAACGAAGTCTTCGCTTCCTTGAAGAACAAATCGTGAAAAATAGAGATTAGAACACTGTGTATTTAACTGAGGGTTGGAATTTGATTTTCAGTGTATATAATGATTATTAGGTACCGTGAGTTTAATCTTGTAAAAACATAACGAGTTCCTAATTTATCTTTATTTTATTCAATAAGATAACTAGAAATAGTTTCCAAAGTCTTAAAAAAACTTCTGAAGTGGAAAATTCTGAAAAATTCACGATGGTAAAGCATAAGAAACGCTTTCAAGGAATGGGTTTAGAACAAGATCCATTGACTGCTTTTGAGTTATTCGTTAGGTATTTTCAATTAAATGCTTTTTTAGGGGTTTTAAGTCAAATAACAAAAACAGTAGGCGTTCGTCGACGGAACATCTGAAAATGCCTTTGATTAACTCTCACTTGCCAATTTATTTAAAAAGGTCAACCTTACTTATGTTCTACTTTTATAAACTTATTTACACAGCGTTGGTTTGAATGACAATTTTATTGTTTTTATGATAAAATATATCGTTATACAGTGTAAAAACCTAAACCTAAATAAATCTAATTTATTAGAGAATATACTTACGTGTCCACAAAAAGTTTTATCATTTTACGTTTGGGGGTAAAAAGTAGCGAAGATTTAAGTCTAAAAATTTGCTGTCGATCAGCAAAAACTTCATCGAAATCGGCCTAGTAGTTTTTATATGAATCCCGAACAAACAGACAAAAATTTTTTAAAAATTACTTTATGTTTTCCGTTGTTTATATAGTTTATTCCAGTTGTTTTTTTTAATAGCTTCAATGTTATAAGTTTAGACATTCTATTATATCAATAATAATTTGTGATTATTACTTTCTTTACACAATGATCAAATTGAAGATATTGTGAAGAAACTTCTTTTTAAAAAATAAATAAATAAAAACAAATGTCACCTGAAAAGCACTTTAAATAAGCGTGTATGTATGAAGAGATTAATGAAAGTTGATGGAGCTAAAAGTGTTTGTCAGGTTCGTAGCAGATGGGAAATTAGTCCTCTCTGCCTACGCTACACCAATGGGTATCAGGCGTGACAATATGTATGTATGTATTAATTTCTTTTAAATAATTTAATAGTAATGTTCCAGTAAATAGACACATAAGATGTGCGCATTTATTACATAGTTCAACGACATTAATTTAAAAACAAAGGAAGATCATGGCGATATTTGTTCAAATTCAACGTCCCTATTATTAATATTATAAATGTGAAAGTAACTGTCTGTCTGTTAAGCTTTTACGGAAACAGCTACTGGAGTACTCGATCGGTTTTGCAGTAATTTTGTATATATGTAGTTTTAATACCGACATGGACATAGATACTTTTCATCCCGGGAGATGGAATAGTTTGCGATATAAAATGAAGTGAATTTTCCAGAGGCCAATAGCACTGTTTTAAAAAATTAATACAATGTAACCTATATTAACGCCTGCTTTTTAAACAAGAGGTACGCACCAGGGTTGCGATAAACTCTAGATTTGTATATGAGACCTTTTCATGGAAATACTAAATAAATAAAAAAATACTAATAAATTGACATTTACTTTACATTAATTCAATTGCAGTCTATTTTGCGTTCTTGACCCATAACATAATTGCGTAGATATTTTATTTATCTGCCTTGATATTTTGTATGTTGTTGTGTTGATATTTATAAAAGTCGGACTGGTTTTTTATATTAATTAAGTTTTCCTTGTTGTGTTTCCTATATTATTTATTTAAATGATCTCCGGTTATTTCTTACATACATACACGTGTATGACAGCATCTACCGTGCAAAACTGTTGTGCTGTGGAAGAATCTCTCTTCCCAGAGCTTTATATAGGACCCTTCTAAAAGGGCCTAAACCATAATAACAGCCCATAAACGTCCCACTGGTGGGCTCGGACCTCCCATTTGCAAAGGACAATACGGGCAGCATACCCGTCACGCGTGTCCAAGGCAGATGGGCGAGTTTGATACATCGATTATCCCGATGAAAACTTTCAGATTTCACATCACACAACATCACTCTGTGTGCCTTCACCGTTAGCACTTGGTACTTGCACATTAAATTAAAAAACTGCCTATGAGCTACTGTATATAGAGGCCATTTATTAATTACGTAAGGTTGATCTTGACGATTTTTGACTCCCCTACCCCCGTGTAAAGATCGGGACCCTTACGTAACTAATGAATGGCCCCATACCACATACAATAAAGTAGGCAGGTGGATCGTCTGCCTGTTTGCCTTCAAGTAAAAATAAAATTAAAAACATTAATTTGAAAGTTCTATAATTCTAAATAAACAATGAAGGGATAAATTATAATTACAAGCTCATTTACACAAGTAATGTACATTGTCCCAGATAATGGGAGGGACTTTGTACTGTGACTAATGTCCGAGACAAAGGATATAATAATATGAATAATATTGATGAACTATGGAACAGTTCTTGTTTTATGCAAATTTTCAGGATTCCTGTGATAACTGTTACAGTTATCGATTCTGGATCAGAGCCTCTAAAGTACTTAATAATTTATTATTATTATTATGATTAATTGCTTATTGATAACTGCTTTCCTTTTCATAAAAATAATGTGAAATAAATACGTTATTTCCTCCGAGTTATTTTATCTTTCTCGTCAACATAGACCGTCTCTGTGGTTGAGAAGTATAAGCCTTTTACCGTATAGCACACTGGAACGCAGAGCTTACGGGTTCGATTTCTGGTGTAGTAAATTTAAAAACAAAAGTCTTTGTCTGGAACCACCATCAAAATTATTCGTTATAATATACCCATACATGCATAATTTGTTCAGTTGGGGGATATACAATGTGTGTTTGTCTGCCAATTGTAGAATTCGAATATACATAGGAGGAATAACAACAAAGGAACTTCACTATTCAAGCGTTCTTGGCAATGAAGTATATTATTTGTGGTAAACTTTACTGTCCAAATTGTACACTTGATAGAGATTAATAATACCATTTATCACATAAATTACCTTACATTTTCCAAAAGACTATCATTCACATCTTTTTCTATACCTATTGTTTCTAATGTTGTTATATTGAAAATCTCGTTATGATCATTAGTACAGATTGTGTAATTGACTCAAGTGTTACTTACACCAAGACAGTATATATCGCCGAAGGAACGGAACGTACGCCGTTGCCACTAGTAGGGTGTTTAATAACTTTTTTCATGCCATCTTAATAAAAATGTAAAATATGTGATGCCCGTTTGTTGTTGCTCAAGTATTTTAGTTATAATTGTTTAATTACCGCGAATTGTATGTTTATATAGACAGGTGATTTCCTATCCCAGCTTATTCTTTCTTTATTCGGTATAAAGTATGAACGAAAGAATGAAAACACTTTATTGTTAACCAAAAATTAAAACTGCATTCTTAAAAAGTAGGTACAATTAATGTTGAACAAAGGGCGGCCTTATTGCTTAAAGATATCTCTTCCTGGCAACCCCTTAGCCCTAGACCAAGGAAAATATTAAAACATGACGGCGATGGTGTACAATAAATAATAATATGAAACATTCAAAAGGTAAATAAATTAATAATAGACTTTACAATTAAAAATGAAATTATTAATAGACTAATATTTTATTAAGTTTTCGCGACTTGTATACATAATACAACTACGTTTTAATGGTTAAACCGCGCTTAAAACCTTTAAAACGTAGTTTTATTAATAACAGACTATACAAACATAATACATATCATATTAACTACAGAAAATACATACATACTAATCTTCCGAACAAACAGACAAGAAATTAAAAAAAAAATACATCGTATTCTTCAACGTTTATATAGTGTATATTCCAGTTGTTTCTTTATATCTTCAATGTATAGACACGGCATTTTTAGAATTTAATATTATGGATATGTACAGTCAGCGTCTTATAGAAAGAAGCAGCCAAGATGATCAAATAGATAAGCACATCGAAAGTGATCATTAGTATCGGTACAACCATTGTCGTCTAATAGATCGAATCACCCGTCTTGACCAAATACATCAGTACACCGACAACGCCAAATACATGAGTACATTCAGGTTACCATTAATATGTTAACAACCATCTCGCCAAAACAAAGAGACACACTAGAAAAATGAACTCTATTCTAAATGTGATTAGTGTCAAATCGAGATGATTTCATACTAAACCAAAATTGTATTTCGAATTATGTATTTCAAATTGAATTACTTATTGCTAAATTTGCATTGAATGAAAAGCGCCTTTCTTTCCTAATGTGAAATTAATGAAATCAATTCTGAAGACGTTTGAAACTTAAAAAAAACTCCTGATCACAGCAGTGTGATTGACGAAGAGGATGATATGTGCATAATAATATTTATTACGTTTAATCGAGGGTAAACACTGGGATTGGAAGTATCACTTATTGACTACTTACAAACATTGTTAAAACTTCTAACCCATAAGGGCAGAGATCGAATCTTTAGTATTTTTGACTGACCCACCTATGTTTTATTACTAACTCTATGGACACAGAACGATTTCACGTCGATAGATTATAATCTATCGGGAAATAATGCGTTAAATTGTAAGCAGTTTGTTCCGGTTCACAATATTTCAATAGCTCTCGAGATAGATTATAATCTAACGGTCTGTACAATTTAACCATGACATATATACTCTAATATAGCCAATTAATAACGGCGTTCATTTTAACTTTATAACTAAGTTGCATTTGGCCACAGTACCTAACTATAATATTATTTCAGATGGAACAGAGATATTAGCCGAGCCCAGCTAACTAAAGATATATTATTAACCTACAAATTTTATAAATAGTCTCAAGTTCCTGTTTCTAACCAGATATTTCAGTTCTCTTAATTAAATCAGGTTTTTCATACTTTTGTTTACATTCTTTAATACTTGATGACACTGCTTTTCAGCTTTGAGTTTTCGTTTTTACTAAATACTAACTGTCTTATTCATAGAGAGTTAGAGTAAGTTTGAACGCTTCTTTAACCACCATAAAGAACTGTTCAAACATACTTGACTATCAAATGTATCATCATCATGGAAACGCGAAGGAAGTTTCGCGGGCAGACGATAGTCTATAATATTATAATATGCTAAATATGTCGTCTCTCTACATTGAAGTTATTAAAAAAAAACACAATTGGAATAGACTATATAAACGATGGAGACACGATGATTTTTTTTAGATTTCTTGTCTGTTAGTCGGTTTTTCTGTTTGTTCGGGATTTACGTAAAAACTACTAGGCCGATTGCGATTCGATTTTCGCTGATCGTGAGCAAATTCTCACACTTAAATTCTGCGCTACCTTTTATTCCGGAATCGCACGGGAAATTTTCCGGGAACGGTTTAAAGAGGCCAGAATAAAAAAAGCTTTCTTATTTCGATGCGATGTTTTTACTCATTGATAGCAAATTTTCTGAAATTAAATCTGTGATACTTTTTATCCTGGGGATCCCGCGAATTTTCTCAGGAGCTGGTTAAAGTTGTTAGGACGCTTACAAATTAGTTTATTTATTCTTACACGATTTTAGACACGATACATTATTTTTTAAATACAGCAATACTTTGTGTCCTGGGCATCTCACGGAAATTTTCCCGAGGGTGGTTTCTAGTGGTTAGTATGCATATAAATTAGCTTATACTAAAACACAATGCACTTTCTTTTTCAAATAAGTAAAAATAGAAAAAGTATCAATTATTTATTTGCATAACAATTAGTTGATTCAGATTCAATTGATACTAAAACGATGGTTTACGTTCTTTTCCGAATGCTTTGTTAGTTTATATTCCGGGAAATTCCTATTAAAGTCGTTATACTGCATAAAAATTGGCTGATTCCGATACGATTTCACCAGAACGTTAGATTAAGCTTTTTTCAATGACTGGGGTATATTATATATATGTATAGTATGATCTCAGTATAGATCATGAGAATTCATATACGTATTAGACATTAAAATAGTATCCAAGAAACATCAATTATTCATTGCTGATAAAAAAAGGTTTATCTCGAATTCTAAATTTCTTATGTATTGAAACTCTTTAGTAGATATTTCAACAAACTCACATATACATAGAAAATATACTCACATATACATAGTGTATTATGTCAAATGAAATGTTAAAATTAAGTTAATATTGTAAAATAGCTTTGTCTGTACATTGAAGCTATTAAAAAAACCAATTGGGATCCAATTGTTTGATTGATGGAAAATTGAAACAATTAATGTTTTTTTTTTCATAAATATGTTAATTTCTATGAGGTTTTCACTATTATACAGACATTTTTTACTTAAATGCTGAAAAAGCTAATATCATGGGAATTCTAGTGTAATTTGTCAGGAAACTGGATTCACTTTTTCATGTTTTTACTCCTATACTTTAGTGACGGAAAGTTCCAAAATTTTCTTGGGAATAATGCGCCTAGATATAGCATGAAAACTATTCGTGTTACTCTTATTACAGCATAGTTTAATACTTTATGACATTTTTATACATGACCATATTGGGACTCTTGAGATTTCCCGGGATTTCCTTCCACTTCCAAACCACTAGATCAACTTTGACGCAATGTTCGCAAATCACAAGACACTGTCTGTAATTATTAGAAATCCTTAGTGAAGAAACATCTGTAGTTGAATAAGTCTTTAGTAAATTACAAATATCGGGAGTTTATGAATATATCCAGGATTCATGTATTGTCATATTAAATATTTATTCAATTTTACATATTGATAAAATAACTTTAATCTTTGCTATCTAAGTAATGAAAATGAAGTCGAAGGCAAATACTAGTTACGTTATAAAAATGAAAAAGATTTTTATAACAGTAATAATACTATTGGAATTTTGATTTAGTATGAAATCATCTCGATTTGACACTAATCACATTTAGAATAGAGTTCATTTTTCTAGTGTGTCTCTTTGTTTTGGCGAGATGGTTGTACTCATGTATTTGGCGTTGTCGGTGTACTGATGTATTTGGTCAAGACGGGTGATTCGATCTATTAGACGACAATGGTTGTACCGATACTAATGATCACTTTCGATGTTCTTATCTATTTGATCATCTTGGCTGCTTCTTTCTATAAGACGCTGACTGTACATTACTACACGTGTCTCGCGCTTACACTCGAGTTATATTTGAATTACGCACCCTCATCCGCCATCTTGGGAGACCCCTTTAGACCCCTGATGCTAGCTAGAGTAGTCTTATATAAATATTCTTAATAAACCAGTCAAATAAGGCGAAAATACATTTTTAAATAAGACTGATAGTTGTCGAGACTAGCGCGACCAATTAAATAAATATACTCGTACATAATATATGTCTACATAATAATAACATAGTATTTTCAAATAGGAAATTTTAAAGTAATACAGCATACTCTCACTGAAGTCGAGCTCTTATAACTGGAACACATACTTTGAACGACCTCGCTAATGTCCTAAAAACGACCATAACCTCATTCGAGCATTAATTGTGTGCATAATGATAAGATTATATTTATGTACAAATGTAGTAAATACTAAATAATTTGTGGTCAATATTCATTACTTCATCTTTACACAGAATATTAAGTTTATTGGGCAAACCTAGTAAAGTAAGTGGTATCGGTTGGTATTTATTGCCACTTTGAGCCGCTACTCATGTGCACTTAATGGTTGTCAAGAAAGGTTTCTGCTACACACACATAAGAGAGATTTGCGAAGAGCTACCAACCGAGGTTTTCCGACCACTATGCGGTTTACTTTTCAAAAGGTGTATAAAGATTTCTTCAAAGCCGCCAGTATATTTTATATATTCGGTGTAACAAAGGATGTGCTTCAGGCGATGCACAACCATTTGCTTTCAAATGGTCTGTTAATCTGTTTGCTCTGTTCCATCCATAAAAAGCGTTGTAAATATAGGGGTAGTGTAACTGAATTGTAAATACACATGTGATAATTATGGCGGGTGACCGTCTCCAAACTTTATCATTGCTTATGTACCTTGTATTACGAAACCAAATTATGCTTATCGCCTAATTAATAAGTTCAGAAAAATGAAATTCAGTTCAAATTTCAGGAAAATGGACGGTATACTCGCTACCCTTGTCGGCAGATTCATTGGTGTGTCTCCGTGAAAATGTTCTCACAAATTATTCCTTCATTAACACGTTATAATTGTAACATATTTATATTAAGCCAGTAATACTCAAGCCTAAGCGCTAAAAGCATGTACAATGTATATGTTATGATCCCAAATCATTGGAACGCACGCTATAACGAGAGTGGTGGCGTCACGGAAAGAAAATTAGACAATTTTACTTTATTGAAGTGAAATTTATCTAGAATCGTTGTGATTTGAAACTTGATGAAACGAAAAAGCGACACTAAGAAGAGATAAACACGTAAATCTATAGTACTAAACCTGCGAGAGTACAAGTATGAGGTACGGATGTCGGCTAAAGCAATTATATTTGGGTGTTTCCGTTTTCTACCCATTTTAATACCCAAAAATATTTTTTCCGCTTTCAACCCAAAATCTATTCCGTTTTGAACCTACAAAAATAAATATAATATTTTTTTCCGTCTTCTACCGAAAAAGCGTTCCGTTTTCAACCCATTACTAATTTTTATTGTTTTGAAGTACGGTCAGAAATATTTGCTTTTAAATATTTATTCATTGCAAGATAAATAGCTCACAATATTAAAATGTTTTAGTTTACTCAATATTAGTTCACGAACGACTTCTTAACTGCAAGTGTGTGTGACGTCACTGGATAATAACCTACAAATGAAAAAACGAGTTGTTTGGTCTATTTATTGACAGTTGCAAAGAAACCATTAAACAAACCACACGAAATATTTAACTTTAAAATTTACACATAAACAAGGGATAAAGAAATTATTTGATATTGAAGAAAGAACGAGAGTTTAAATAGTTGAATAAAATTTATAATTTTATTTTATAATAAAAACTTGTATCACCGCCCTCAAAATTTAGTTAAATTAATATAAGATTGTGCAATTTCATCAGTTTGTTAACGTCGTTGTATGATTATCTGTCAATGTACCTACTTTATTTAAATTTATTTCAATGAGTTATGTAAAAATATTATTATGAATTTAGAAAGGCCCTTGCAGGCCCTTTTGGACGTGGTATATTTCATTTATTTATTGACAGTTGCAAAGAAACCATTAAGCAAACCACACGCATTTTAATTTTTCAAAACTCCTTGCAAACAAAGTTTAACCTTTACACCTCAACAAAAGTTTTCAAAAGATGTCGCTATCTCTGTCCCTATCATAGGGTCAAGGATAAAGTAAAAAGGATAGCAATATTTGTGAAAAATTCGGCTAATCTGGCATGCCTTTTGTTTATTTTATGTTAGTTATTACGTAGCACAAGTCAAGAATACATGATTCTTAAATTATAGTTATCAGTGTAGTCAAAATGCAAAGTTCAAGTATTATTGGTAACGTTGAAACCGATTATTATTTAACCGCGTCGAAAAAAAACAACCAAGTTTTAGTGTATGGTGGAAGAGAATTTTATAAGAGAAGAGTTAATTAGAAAGGATCCATAGTGTGGAGATGTGCTAAAGTACCGACGTGCTATGGTGATTTAAAAACTATCGGTAGTATTATTGTTAAAAAAAGTGATCATAATAGTAATTGTGTACCCAATTATGACAAACTGTTGATAAAAAATTCAATGAATAATATAAAGGAGCAGGCTCAATCTTCTCTTGGTCGCCCTATTCAACAAATCTTCTTATATATCTGTTGATTATGTGATCTATGTAATAATGTTTTACAACCTAAAAATGATATTTAGTTATTTGTAAACTATGTATAAGAATCTTTTTGACTTTATTATTTTTTAAATAAATGTTTTTAATCGAATTTATTTTTTCTGTTGGCTGTACTTAGTTTACTGGGTAGAAACCGGAATTGAATTTTGTAATGGATCGAAAACGGAATTATTATTATTATTTTAGACTTGTAGGTAGAAAGTGGAAGCACTCTTATATTTATATTAAAAAAAGTTAGAGAAGAATTATCTATATATTTTCTCTGAAGTTTCACTGCTACTGCGTATGAATTGCTGCACACACACAATTTTATGTATATAAATAAATCGCTTTGGTATATAATTAAATATTTCGATCACGAGTCGATATGTGCGTAGTTTTGTAAACACTTGTAACGTATTATTGTGATAGACATATAAATAGATAAACACAATATACTAAACAATAATACGTGGCTAAATAGTTTTAAGTCAAATATGCCAAGAACGTATTATTAGTTTATTAAGAAACAACTAAAGCCTTCATTAATAATTTCCATATTCTGAATTTAAGTCGGATTTACGGCCTAATAAACATATCCAAAAGATAATGCAATTTTAGCACAATCTTCCGTTTCTAATATTTAGTAGCCAACTATTTGAACAAACATAAAGAGTCGTTATCTCATTTTCACAATCTTCACACATGGCAAGTGAAAGTTGGTGGTGAACGAAGAGTACGATGAAATTTTACTACAACAGTTAGATGAATCGACCCCATTTCTGCTGTCATTGTGAAGCGAAACAAATTGTGTTGTAGCAAGATTTGCGCAGCAGCACAAGCGATTAGAGTTTCTAAGATTTTTGTATGATTAGTATCCATATTTTTGAGTCCAATATTTAAAGGCGAAAATCACTTCGATTACTTTTTGTCTGTATGTCATAACCATACAGCACATGTTCCAGAATCTAGATCCGAAGGAATTCACAAACTATTTAGGGCAAGAGACCCCTTTTCCAATATGGGGTCTGAGGTATCAGGTATACCTTAGATCCCATAGCCAAATTACTTTAAAAATCCTATCTAGTTTGTTTCGTAATGATATAAAGTAGTCACCAATTTAAAAACGTTGCGGTTGGTTAATTGTTGACATCATTTTCTCATCAAAATTTAACATAATAAATAGACATATAATTCACTAAATATTAGGCACTCTTATAACAAGTTGGTACATGTAACACGACCAGCGTAGCAAAGATACATAGATTAAACTTTAATGTACACCATTACAGAAAACCTACTAACTAGTACTGTTCTAATTGTGTACGAAGGTCGGTCTTATCGCTAAAAAGCGATCTCTTCCAGACAACCCGTGGCAAAAACATCGCTAATTAGGAGTGGCGATGCCACGAAACCACTTCATTTGAATGAAAAGTATATATACTGAGTTTGTTGTTAACGGGTTGGCTGGAAGAGATCGCTTCTTAGCGATAAGACCGCCCATTGTGCGTGCACATTTAGAATATTTTTTAGGCTATAAGTTTTTCTGTGTTTTCTGTAATGGTGTACAATAAAGTGTTATCTATCTATCTATACTGAACTATCTCGACCCCTTTTTTAATCGTCCATACTTGTATAAATATAAATTGAATAGTTTGAAGAAAGGTCAGGTCAAACAGCACATCTAATAACCGTGCGCGTATGAAGAGCTTAATTAAAGTAGATGAAGCAAAAGGTGTATACCTAGATCTTAGTAACTCAACATCACCGTCGACATTGTCTCTGCCTATCCCTATGGGAAATAGGCGTGATAATATATATCTATATGTATGTTAAACGGAGTTTATTTGATGCTAGTTGTATTGAATTGTTACCTTTTCAAAATTTAAAAAATATACAGATTATTATGAAGTGTGGTATGTATGTACTTTCGATGACGGCGATGAACTTGGATACCTTTTATTCCTGATTCTCAAAGTATGTATACGAGAATAAAGTCGTGTGAATAGTCTAAGTTCATTTAAAATTTCATATGTTATACAATATAATACTAATATATTGTGTCTATATATTTGCTGGTGGTATAATGCTTTCAATGCGTTGTATTCGGTTTTTATAGGTGATGATAATGACTTTAGTCACGATCACGTAATAAAGGACAATGACGATAGAATTGTGGACACTTTAGTATTCTCACTTTATTTATTTTTTACAGATGTGAAAACAATTCTGAAGTCGGTCTCCGGCCGGCTGCGCTCCGGAGAGTTGACTGCCATTATGGGACCTTCTGGTGCCGGAAAGTCCACACTCCTCAACATACTCACGGGTTATAAGTAAGTGAATATAGTAAAATTATCCATACATGAATGAAGTCATTGTGAAGGAAAAAAACCACGAATATGGTAGTTCAGTTAAAGTATACACGTTTTACCATCTTACAGCACGAGTGACACAGCCCTAACTGTGTAAAATTCTTATTCTCTTTGATAATAAAATAAAACTTAAGTAATTATTATTATAATACTCATAATTTTAGTCTGAAGGATATTTATAATGATAAAATATCTAATTAAATGTAATAAAACTGCTAGGTAGAAAAGATTACCTTTACACAAAAAATTGAATTTGTTACTGCAGTAAAAAATGCATCGCCTTGAATGGTGTTTGAAAGGCTGGTTTACAAACTCGCTGCAACCGCGCGTTGTTCACAAAAATTATGGGCTTGCGATATTCTAACGTTGTTATTATAATATTAATATTGTTAAAATGCAAAACATATTTTTTGCCTTCACCTTGCGTTATCAGATTAATAGCAGAACATTATTAAAAAATAATAATTCGTATGCTAAGGGTCTATATTTCTTATTCGATAGTGCCCACCATGTCTTGGGAGTTATACTGTAACGTATTCTGGTGATAGGAAAAGCTCCTTTTATACGTCAAGATAAATTTCCGTGACTCTGTGACGAAATAAAAAATAGTGTTTGATTGAGTGGAGATATCATTATGAAATTTTTTCAACAAAATTTCATACTGAATGTAAAACATAGCAGGGAACTAAACCAAAATGAGACTTATAAAACATGTCCATTATGTCAAATTTTTACCTATGCTAAGGCAAGTCAATGAATGGGAGGCCGGTTCCTATATCTTATTATTAATTCACTTGCCTTACTATCGGTTGAATGTTGATATTACTTATATGAAGCTTATTATATATATATATATATATATATATATATATACATAATATATATATATATATATACATAATATATATATATATATATATATATACATAATATATATATATATATACATAATATATATATATATACAAATATATAAATACATATATAATAAATACATATATAAATAAATAATATTATTTCAAATTGAACAATCGGTAAGATATAAAAACCGGGCCTAAGTACTGGATCAAAAACGAAATCCAATGCCTGCTTACAAACATATAGTGGTAGCTATACACAATAATACCTAGTCTTGCCACAAATATTGTAACAATGATTTTTTTTTCTATTGCAAACATTTATATATTTTACAGTGTGTTAGTTTAATACATAAATATAAAACAATTTAAAATATAAAAAGCTTATTCGAAGTGGTCTCCATTGAATTACACAAACATTTGACTAATACCAAGCGTATGGAGAATTTTAAAAATTGCGTTTGGCTCCATACCTACTTTGTGTAATGCAATCACAGCGATTCGGTTCTCTTTATAGCCCCACTCCATTTTAATATTGCAAAATGTTGTACAATGTATTGGAGCCAAAATGAGAAAACACAATAAACAATCATATAAAAATGACAGATTCCAAATTCAAATGTAATATTTGTTTCTTTAATTGTAACAGTATTTATGACCAGACTAAGTATAGTATACGAGCTGCCCCCTGCGACGTCGTTCGCGTGAAATTTGTTTTAAAAATTCTCCCGATTTTGAAAAATTCTTCATTGGTGCTCCGCTCCTTTTGGTCTTAGCTTGATGATATATAGCCTTATAGCCTTCCTCGATAAATGGGCTATCTAACACTGAATGAATTTTTCAAATCAGACCAGTTGTTCCTGAGATTATTGCGTTCAATCAAACAGACAAACTCTCCAGCTTTATGTATACGATATAAGAATTGTTAATGTCATTATTAAATACTATGCCATGTTCTTACTATTATGCTTAGATATTTATATGTACAAGTATCTGTGGTGGAGGTATGTATGTAGGTAAATTCTTGATTTTATCAATAACAAACAATTTCCAATAACAATGTTATGTTATTGTTTCCATTGTGACCGATTTTATCATAAACCGGATGATCAAAAATGAGGCTTCGTGTAATTAGCTCGTGTACAATTGCAATGTAATTTGCCTCTGGTTTAACCAGTCAAAGTTTAATATTTTTTAATAACTATTGCCATACAGAGTGGCAATGCAGCCATCCTTCTGGGCACGCTCAGCTTTGGCAGTGATCTGCTACATAATGTATTTTAGTTTCAATGTCTTTTATTACTTTCTATTTAATTATGTTGAGTAGTTTCCGAAATATCAAATATTTTTAACTATTGCAAAATATAATTATGAAATTATGATATCAACATACGCTCATATAATATTCTTTACAACACTTATATGAAATCATTTAAAATATTGTAAAGATTTTTTCCCCTATTTGATGTTAAATTTTCTCTTAAAACTAGAAAACTTCCAGTGTTTATAAATGAAAATTGATGAATTTTAATTGTTTCTCACACACTGAATATCATTCATTATTATGTATGAATAGTTCTCTTAAATTTGAAGCAAGTTTTTGTTGTTTAGGTTTTTACGAAAACTTTGTGAACATTAATTCATAAAGGCATAGACGTTTATATGATCTAACCGGTAATTATTGTATGTAAAAATATTTCATTGTATGGTAATCGCTGTATGTTCACTACAGTTAACTTGGCTTAAGTTAGAGTACCTACACATAAACCCCAGCGCCGGCCTCGCCGTCATCCAAGCGGTGAGGCCGATCATGCCAAAATGACTGCAGAGGGTCACGGCACCCTGATGTTCCGCCTGACGCAGGTCCTCTCGGGGCACGGATTCTTCCGGAGGTAACTGTGTCAAATAAGGCGTGAACAGACGTCAGGGTGCCACCACTGCGTCGGCGGCGACGAAGATATGGCGCTGCACACCCTCCAGGTCTGTCCAGCCTGGGACGAGCAGCGCCGTGATCTTGTCGCTGCCATCGGGGCGGATTTGACCCTCCCGCCAGAGCCGGCGTCGGCGTCGGAGGATTGTCCATGACGACCTCCAGCCGCCGTAGGCTACGGCCGTGTGGGCGACCGGCGAGGAAACCGGATCCGCCCGCACATTAAGGCCGGAGAGGAGGGACGCGCCCCGATTCGCGCGCCCCGTCTCACCTCGCGTTGATATTGAGGAGCCGGAGACACCCAGATCTCCAGCTAAAAATGGTGAGGCCAGCCCGCAAAGGGGCCGGCCGCCGTCCGGCCGGGCTGGTGGTGAATGCGCGAGCGAGCCCATAGCCCGGACAAAGGATCCTCGGAATCGGACCAGGGTTTTAGTGGGTATCCCTAACCGCGGCGTGGCAATAGCATCTCACACGTCACACGTGGCTAGTGCCACCCCGACCTGGCGAATTCCACACACGGGCCGCGACCTTTCCCTCTCGCGCGGCTCACGGACCACAAACGGATTTCCTACAATCATACGATACATATGAAAATAAATATCAAGAGTTTTCTAAGTATATTTTACTCTTACGGTCATACTGATAAAGAGTTAGAATAAGTTTGAACGCTTCTTTAAGAACCATAAATAGGCTTTCAAACTTACTTTTAACTCTCAATAAATTAGACCGTTGGTGTTTTGAATACTTTATCTTACTGCACTTCGTTGTACTTTTCTTTAAATATGAAGAGAGAGCAAACAACAAGTTATAGTTCAAATTTATATTACAAATAATGAGAGCCTTGACTTTAAAAATTAAATTTTAGTGAAACAAATATAGATTAGACAGCGATGCAAAGATATTTATTATTCAATGATGACCTTCAGAAATATTTGCTAAACAACAAACTTTGGAGTGAATTAAATAAAAGATTTAAATTCCTTGATATTAAGTGTCCACGATGACCTAAGTGTTTTTATTAAATAGATTATTAAATGTGTTTGTAGTCAAGTAAGAAATAAAATAAAAATTGTTTTATTTAGTCTAGGATAGCCTTGATTAACTTGGCTATATCCACATATGTTCGATTTATTTTGTCAAAACGTATTTTATATGTTTAGTTTTGTTGTTTAATTGATCGGAAGGGGAAGTGATTTGGAATCATTATGTGATTTTATTTAAGGACTTTTATGCTTTGTATGTTAGCTTAGTGACTAATTTACTCTTCTTTAATACTGATGGCATGTTGAATAGTGTGGCCACGAAGCATGCACCGTTTAGACGGTTTTTATAACCTAATACTCGGGCTCCATCGGCGATAATGTTATATATATATATATCTGCGATAAGGGCCCCGACTTTTGGGAGGGCTTGCGTGGGGCCATGGAAAGGCCAACACGTAGAGGCTCCTTGACAAATTTAATGTAAATGTGGGGTGACACTGACTTATCCCTATCTACACCATATAATAGCTTGCCTTGGCCTTCGGAGTTAGATCCGAAGTGTCGCTACTCACCTAAGGTTTCGCCACAAAGCCCCCCGGACGGTTTACTATTATTATTATCTTTTGTGTGTAAGGTGCCCAAAAAGATTTCTCCATTATTGATTCGTTTTCTGAAGCAGGCACCAACCCATTCGATTGTATCTGTATAAACTATTCAGATTTACATATCCCTCCCCCTCCTAACGCACACGTTTGTCAGGGTTTTATGTTCTTTTATTAGATTGTTTTTCTGTTTATTTTTTTCCATTTAAATATACTTTTATTGATTTGTTGCCAGTCTTAATTTCGAATTTTTATTTCCTGATTTAAGTTCTAAATATTTAACTTTTTATCGCTATTACATTATATTTCTGCTTATGATACTGCTAAACATAGTACTCTTATTTTTATGCTTATTATATATATGTGCGATTTATAATATTAGATAGATGAGTCAATCTGACTATATAGAATATCGGTATGGCGTTTGGAAGATTGTCTCATGTGTGTTTAATATAACATTATATTAATAGTAACATTAGTTGATATGGTATTTATATTGAGAAAGAGTTGTTAATATTTTATTCAAACAGTTTGATTTCAATCGTCATAATACAATTTATAAATCGCCAGTCCTATAATGTCTTCTCGAACAAAATCTGAGTTTTCATAATTTTTAAATTAATATTATAAATAAACTTCAGAACCCTATGAAATCATTGAACTATTGGGATATATTCTATTTCTCAAAACTGCTCAAAGAGTCTTATTTAAACCAACTTTCGACGAAACAGTGTTTCTGTTTCTTTTTTCCAGAATTTTTTACCTCATAATTATTTAATAGCTGAGACACTTTTTCCGAATTTGAAAGCGAACATCTGAACATCTATTAACCTTAAATATAGAAGTCATTAAGGTATAAGACGTAATTATGATTTTTATACACGTCTAACGATTTATTACACGATTGGTATAGTTCTTGCAATTCATGAAGGCGAGCAGGCTTTACTTGTGGTAAACACGTATATGTATGTGTGTGTGATCAAAAGTGGGAATGATTGGATAGCACACTTTTAACTGATCGTTCCGTTAGACACGCACACCATCGCAACGTGCATGTAAATTACGAATGCCATCGACGGTCAGAAGCCAACCCCATGCGGGGAAGGCTCCAGCGACTCCAAACCCAGTTATCGGTGGGTAGTTGCCCATCGAGTTGCAGACGGGGCAGAGGTAAAACTTCGAACTCCTTCAATTCGTTTCATTGGAAGACGACCTTGAAAAGTGCAAATAAACATTCAACCATGAGTAAATCCCGTTTGCCTTCATTGATTTAAAGAACTATATATGGAACAATATTTTTTGTCAACGACGGCCACCTCTAATGCTTAGTTTTTAACCCAAATTTAATCCAGCTAGTAGTTTTTCGACTATGACATATAACAGTCTAATGACATTTAATCATCTCACATAAGTATCTAGCCGACCCGTACCCACTTCTCTGGGCATCATTAAATTATTTAAATTTGCATAAAGGCGGAACCCGAAAATTATGCGTTTTTTTTATATACAAGATTATAATTATGGTTTGCTATGGTACAATAACGAAATTAAAATTGTCGGAAAGCCTTCATTTAGGCACATAATTAATAAACAATACAATTACCTTAGAATATACACAGACTGCCTACTATGCTAATATTATTATTGTAAAGTAATAGGGCACGTTGCTAAACACTTATGATTTTGAGCACAAACACATAAGTTAACTTAAAAACAATCAATATCTTACTTTATTAAATTTTAAAGCACATTTTATTAGGTTAAAAACTACAAAACACTTCCCAGATAAAACCGCCATGCTACATAAAGTAAACCACACTGCTAAAGACAAATCTTTTTGTTGTAATTTAGTTCATCAGAGTGGCAGGCAAAGGAAATAAATCCATACAGCGTTGTCTGATGTATTCTTAATAAAAAATAGGCTGTTTGGATTTATTTCCTTTGCTTGCCACTCTTTAGGTTGGGTTAGCTTCACACTAGAGCTCAAATATGCAATGCCAATGTTAGCAACACAAAAAATAGGTTGTGAGGAGCGGTTGAAGGTTGCGACCAATGAGAAGGTCAGTGGGTTAGGTTAGGTTAGCTTCAGACCAAAGCCGCAGGCAGAATCGACTTTAACCATAATTTATGGTAAGCAGTCGGTTCTGCCACTTTGCTACTTGTTAGGCAAAAACACTAAATCCATACAGCATGAATATCAATATTTTTCAATCAATCTGAAGATCATTGAATGACATGAAAGTATGGAATTTTAGATTTTTCACATTATTGTAACTAAGATAATTAATATATTTTTCTAGTTTGTATATATAAATACTGACTACATGCAATACCAATGTAAGCAGAACAAAGTATATGTGTAAGGTCGAAGGTGTAACCAGTGACAAGGACAGTGGGTTAGGTTAGGTTATCTTTAGACCAAAGCCCACGAGCCGAGCGAGCGAAGCGAGCGTGCCGCGGTAGCGGCCGGCGAGTGGCAGAACCGACTGGTTTCCATTTATTCGTTGATAATTTTAATAAAAGTTAAAGTCGGTTCTGCCACTCGCCGGCCGCTGCCGCGGCACGCTCGCTTCGCTCGCTCGGCTCGTGGGCTTTGGTCTAAAGATAACCTAACCTAACCCACTGTCCTTGCCATAACCTTCGAACACCCCTCACACCTATATATTGTTTGTCTAACATTAGTATTGCATGTTGTCGGTAATTATATATACAAACTACAAAAATATAATAATGATCTTAATCACAATAATGTGAAAAATCTAAAATTCCGTATTTTTATGTCATTCAAAGATGTTCAGTTTGATTGAATAATATTGATATTCATGCTGTACGGATTTAGTTCCTTTGCCTGACATTTAGCAAAGTGAGGTAAAAACTTTGTCTCTCAATATTATTAATCTGAGGTTTTACTTACAAATTACAAAATGTCGTGATTTTTTAGCAATGCCGTAATATTTGATTTTATAATTATTAATTATTTTGATCATGTCATATATGTTACATTTGCAGACTAATCCCAAAATTAAAATAATTGTGTTTTTATTATAATTAGTAGGTAAGTCGTCACGCTAAAATTGAACATTATTTCTAGCGATATAATGCACGTATTTCGTACCTAATTAATTGTATTGTTTATTAATTTTTTGCCTAAATGATGGCTTACCGATGATTTTAGTGTCGTTATTGTACCATAGAAAACCATATGTAAAGTCTTTGAATACAAAAAATGTTCGGATGCATAAAAATTAGATTATTCCGACATAATTTCCAATAAAACATAGCTTACATTATTACTTTTTACAATGCTGCGATACTCTGTGTCCCGGGAATCCCGCGGGAATTTCAAGTTAATCGTGGACGAAGTCGCGGGCATAGTCTAGTTCATAATGCTTTTATACTAAAAGATAACAAGATGGTTGAAAATGCATGCATAATTTAATCTTTAATTATGTTTCAATATTTAAAAATTAAAAATTTAATGGTATCCATCCATTCATCCATCAATTTCATATATCATTAGGTTTTTTTTATCTGAACTAACCGTCACCATGCTGAATATACCATCTATACCAACGAAGCATTGGATGTCTGCCTGTATTAGTCCATCTTTTCTAATACCTACAAACTGTATCTTTTGGTGTAAAAGTGTAACTGGGTCTGGGATCGGCTCCAGAGAAGTCCGTTGTATATTATCATAACACTAGCGTAACTTGCTTAGCTTATTGTATACAATGTGTGCTTGTATGCCGATTTATACAAAAATATGTTCCTATATAGTCCATATGATGTGCTTCATCGTTCATCACAGAGACCATATCTTTGCTTAACTTTAGACAATATCGTGGGCATTGAACCTATACTAAAATAAAAATCCTTCAACAGGACCTCTGGAATGGAAGGCAGCATCACAGTAAACGGCATGGAACGCAACTTGTCTAGTTTTCGGAAGCTATCTGCCTACATTATGCAAGATAACCAACTTCACGGTAATCTGACCGTTGAAGAAGCGATGGCTGTGGCCACGTCACTTAAGTTACCGAGTGCTACAACCAGGGCTGATAAAGAGGAAGTGGTGAGTTTTACTGTCTTTGTATATTTCGAAAAACGCATGCCATGCCTACGTTCCACAAGAGCTCACAACGACCACGTTCACGACCGCGATTTTCCCTGTTCCACTTGTTTGCGGATGTTACAATCATAAACTTTAGTGGAACGGATTATAGAGCGTTGATGTAATAAGTGACGAAATACACAAATGTCATTTGGTTGATTTGCAAATCGCGCCTTTTTGAATGCCCATCGATAGAGAGAATAAATGCATTGTGGTCAACGCCTACTTTGACCCACCTCTTGACATGGGTCGTTGTGAGCGCTGTGTGATCGAAAATTATAACGTCATTAGTGAAGTTTTCGCCATGACCATAACGACCATGGTCGCCATGTGGAACGGCTGACGGAGCATTTTGGGCGTTGTGAGCTACTAACGGAACGCGTCCCATATCATATGAAGTATGAATAGCTGAAGTTGTACATTGTCTTTAAAAATGACGTAAATAGATAATAAACACATACACAGCTATTATTAAACACAACATCAGAAAAGAAGCATTACATACAAATATCACAAAGAAACAACCTTTATTCTACACCATAATCTATTCTAGATTAGATGAAGAGAGAGTACAACAGACGGATTAAAATATTGACAATAGTTTGCCAAAATTAAACATTAAGAAAACAAATGTGAAAAACTAGGCGATGCGACGCATTGGTTCCCGTGGTGTCACATATCCATGGATGACAGTTACAACTTACCACAATATAATATTAAGGTCTGCTTGTTTGCTCACCTGCAAACATAGACAACAGGGTGGTAGGGCTATGCTCAGTTTTAGGAACAGGTATATTTAATATAACATGTCATGTGTGATTTTTTCCCATGATAGTACTTGATAGCATATGTTGGAGACATTTTTGTATTTGTAATAGTGTACGGTACTTATAAGCGACTGATGCGAGTCTGTGAGGCACATGGCAGCTGGCGCAAACTGCTTAGGTATCATGTCAGGGTTGGGTACACGGAAATTAAAAAAATCTTTAAACCATTTGACAGTGTAAAATGAAATACTTAATTTGTTTAATAACTACATAATACATAAAATGTGAAAATGGCTTAGTTGGGATTGTCTATGTCTATTTTGTTTGTTCCTTCTTTATATCTGAAAATAAATCGATTGTCATGAAAACTGGTGAGCGTATATGTACTGTCGACAACGGGGATTAATATTATGTAATACTTCATATCAGAAAATGGTGTTTCGTTAGAAACAATTGAGACAAACCAATATTTCTTTTAGATTCAAGAGATTCTCGAAACCCTTGGTCTTTCGGAGCACCATAAAACGATGACGTCGAATCTATCCGGTGGTCAGAAGAAACGTCTTTCCATCGCTCTAGAGTTAGTGAATAATCCACCGATAATGTTCTTCGACGAACCTACGTCTGGTTTGGACAGTTCTTCGTGTTTCCAATGCATTTCGCTACTGAAGACACTAGCCAGAGGAGGAAGGACTATTATATGTACTATCCATCAGCCTTCGGCCAGACTGTTTGAGATGTTTGATCATCTTTATACATTGGCAGATGGACAGTGCGTCTATCAAGGCAGTACCGGACGGCTAGGTATGTTACATATATATATATATATTTTTTTTTTAATTTTCAGACAAATTACACATATTCCCAAGCTGTGTTTTTATATTCTAATAATGTCCGTTTATTTTGTCAATGTCGGAGTGGCTATGTAAAAGTGACAGGTGTAGGGTAATCAGTAATTAATTTATAAAATGTTTTGGATAATATATAATAGACCAGTCCTGTAGTCGATATCTGGGAAACGCAGGTCTTATTAAATAACGGAAAAATTCGGTTATGAAATTTACTATGAAAGGTATAGAACCTGGGACCTCTGCATCTCAGTGTGCTAGATAGCAAAAGCATACAGCATAGAGATCGTCAGTATTTTTTTTCGTTCTACCTGGCAATTAAAAAAATCATTAACGACAGGTGGACTTTTTGGCGGGAAGTCGATCTTGGCGCGCGCTTTAAAATTTCTTTTAACATTTTTATTAATTTTAACCCTTATTTATCACACAAAAATCTCTTATTATCGACTAATATTATAATTTACGGCCCCCCGTCATAATGGGGGCCCAGAGTGACGGGGCAGATGAACTTTCAGACATAAAGCGAAAGGACAAAAAGATCTCTGGCGTCTATGATGAAGATAAGTGTAAAATTTTCTTCAAGAGTGATTACACTAGACTATTTTTGGAAAACTCGTCTACCGACTACACGGTTTACGTAGAATCCAAAGAAAAGGAAAAACTAGGTAATAAAACCCCTATTAAATTTACGCAACTCTTAACTGAGAATGTTAAGGGCATTTCAAGTGTGTCCAGAGTAAACGTGTACAAATTTGGAGTACATTTTAATAAATCTGTAGAGGCGAACAGCTTCTTGAAATTGGAAAACTTTTTGAACAAAAACAAGTTGAGAGCGTTCACCCCTGCTCGTTTAGTAGAGAAGGTCGGCATTATCCGACATGTTCCTCACGAGTTGTCCAACGAAGAGATATACAAAAATATTTCATGTGATGCGGATGTTATCTCAGTTAAAAGATTTATGAAAAAAGATGATAAGAAACTAGTACCATTGACTACAGTAGTAATTACTTTTTCATCTGCTACACTACCCAGTATCGCTTTCCTGAATAAATATCGATGTCCTGTATACAATTATATTCCTCCTGTCATCCAGTGATTTAAATGCTTTAAATTTAATCATTCAACCAAAGGGTACAGAGGTACACAAATGTGCTCATCTTGTGCTGGGGAACACCTTTACAAGGAATGTACTTCTGAGATTATAGTATGCATTAACTGTGGCGGAGGTCATCTTGCCATTTCTCGGGAATGTCCAATTAAAAAACAAAAAATTGATCAGAAACGTTCACAAATAATTAACCAACGTAATACATTTGCCTCTATAGCAAACTGATAAGAATTTTCCTAGTTTGAAACCTAAGATAAATAACAGCTCTTCTGTAAATATTATTGTACCTAAAGCTAGTGTTTCATCTAGCAAGATTTTGTGTCGACACTAACCAAATTTGATGCAAAGCAAATTGCTAACAATGATATTATACTAAATGCTATTATTAAGGATTTAGTAAAGTTAGGCAATACAAGTAATAATGATGATCCAATAACACACAAGAAAATAAAAGAAATATTTTTATCAAATTTGATTTAATGGACACGTATTTAAATTTATTACAGTACAATATACAAAGTTTACAGAGCAAAAAAAAGCCTATTACAAAATCTATTAATTGAAAAAAATATAGATATTTGCCTTCTTAATGAGACCTGGCTTAAACCTAAATCTATAGTTCCACATTTTCCAACTTATAATTTATTATATAAAAATTCCAAAAATTCCCATAATCCCCAATTCCCATCGATTAAAGTATAAATTAATTAACACAATTTTCTCAGAGTCCATACAAAATACATGCATCACTGTAGAAACACAATTAGGACAAGTAGCAATACTTTGTGTTTACAGCCCACCATGTAATAGATTTGATTCCTCAAAGCTAAGAGATTTAATTAATAGCATACCAAAGCCATATATAATAATGGGTGATTTTAATGCTCATAATATAGCTTTTGAATGCAATAATGATAACAATAGAGGTAGGTGTTTGTATAGCATTATTGATGAATTTGACTTGTGTGTTTTAAACGATTGTTCACCAACAACCACCCCATACCCCAATAGACAAGCTTCAGCAATAGATCTTGCCCTTGTTAGTCCGTCACTTGCTCATTTATGCAATTGGTATGTTCATGATGATCCCATGGGTAGTATCACCTACCAACATTACTTGATATAAACATTCAACCTTCCATGTATGATCTGTCACCTCCTGTGAATTAAGAAAAATATATTTATAGGGCAGATTGGCATATGTATTATAATTTATCAGAAAATCACTTTTTTCAAATAGATTTGATAAATGATCCACCCATCACCTCTTATAATAATTTTGTTTATCTTGGTTATCTTAATTATTCATTAAGAGATACAACCATACCTAAATATAAGACAAGTTCTAGTACACTTATCAGAAAGCCAGTACCATGGTGGAACCAAAACTGTAATCAAGTTGTTCGTGATTCAAAAAATGCATTAAAGTATTACTTTTCTGAACCCACAATAGAAAACTGGATTAAGTATAAAAAATTAGATGCAATTAAAAAAAGAGTATTAAAAGAAGAAAGAAATCTAACTTGGCAAAATCTATGTAGTAGCTTCAATAGATTAACACCAGTCTCTCGAATATGGGGTTACATTAAAAAAATTAAGAAGATAGGTACTAATAGAAATAGAGAACATAATGATGAGTGCGTTTTAAGTTTCCTCAATAATTTAGCTGATACTACTACAGTTGACAGGACAAGGCTTGATTATTTGTTTGAAAATTATGCTGAAAATGAAATGAATGTATTTCTCAAGAACCAATTCACTATAGAAGAGTTAAAAATATCAATTAAAAGAAGAAGGGATACCACACCGGAATTGGATGACATACCATACATATTGATTAAAAAGTTACATTTAAATGCATTGTTAATATTACTTAATATTTATAACAAATTATGGGAAGAGTTGATACTACCAGAGTCATGGGAAACACAATGTGTTATACCTATTTTAAAACAGAATAAACCCGCAAACAACGCTTCTTCTTATATACCCATTTCTTTATCATCTTGTTTACGTAAACTTTTTAGAAAATATGTTGAAAATAAGATTAGATTACTTTATTGAATCCCACAGCTTGATTCGTAATATACAGTTCGGCTTTAGAAAAGGCAAAAGTTGTGCTGAAAGCTTTGTACATTTACTATCAGATTTGAGGCAGGTTGAATTGAGTCACTCTCATGTTGTATGTGTCTTTTTAGATGTGAAAGGTGCTTTTGATAACGTAAATTTAGAGGAAAATATTCAAATATGTCCTGATATTGGCTTATCAAAACACATTTTAATGTGGCTTTATTCCTTTTTAAATGATAGAACAGTTTTTGTTAAGTATAACAGCAAAATACATGGGCCTAAATCTGTGAATAAAGGCACAATGCAGGGGGCAACCCTATGTCCTTTACTTTATAACTTGTGTGTTTCCCAGATATTAACTTATGTAGAAGCACCTGATGTACATATCTTATAATTTGCAGATGACTTACTTTTATATAGCTTAAACCAAAACATAGAAAGAGCAACGGCTAGAATTAATAATGCTTTAATGCAACTATACAACTATTATCATCATAAGCTTAAATTAGATATAAGTCCAGAAAAGAGTTCAGTTTTAATTGTAAGTAAAAATTCAAATGTTATAATATAAAGGATGTTAAATTTTTTTATGCCAATGCAGAAATACCAATAGTTCATCAACATAAATTCCTTAAGTCATTATTGATGATAAATTAAAATTTGATGAACATGTCAAACACATAAGTAAAAAAGCTTAAAATGGAATCAACATATTGAGATATGTAGCAGGAACTTACTGGGGTTCTGATCCCAAAGTTTTGAGTATGTTATATAAAAGTGTAGTTAGAAGCCATTTTGATTATAGCAGTTTAGCTTACATGCATGTCAACAGCACCTTACTGAAAAAATTAGATGTAATTCAAAATATGGGACTAAGACTTATTTGTGGAGCTATGCGTTCCACACCAATTAATTCTCTATAAATTGAAACATGTATACCTCCATTGATTCTACGTAGGTTGATGTTGGCTGAGCGGTTTTTCTTAAAAGTTCTTGCATCAAATTAATAATACACCCTCAAATCACTCTTACAATTTCTCCAAATATGTTATCTGCTGCCTCTTTGTTCAATGGAACTTTACCATAAATTCCAATATTATTTAAACATGTTAAAGATAATTCTAAAAACTTAAGCCAACATGATATTTGGCCTGTCTATAAAATTCCCTTTAATAATAGTCTTATTAATAGTTCTGTAAACATCCATTTAGATACAGTACACAATAAATTTGAATTTTTGCAATTTAAGGATGATAGACCAACTACACTATATACACAGATGGGTCTAAAACAGATCAATATGTAAAAGCAGCATATTATGATCCACAAACAGTTACACCAAGTGTATTAAAATAAACATAAATTGCAGTATTTTTAGTGCAGAATGCTATGCTGTTTATTGTGCATTAGAATATGTAAATAGTTATATGAATAATGTACATAGTATCCTGATAGTTACTGATTCTAGAAGGGTTCTAACCGCAATAGAAAATGTAAATATATCTTATAAACTAAATTATATATTGTATGATATTAGAAATTGTATAAAAGAGCTGTACAGTAAGAATATACATGTAGAATTTGTGTGGGTACCTTCACACAGTGGCATTCCTGGGAATGAATTAGTTGATACTGCAACAAGGTCAGAGCATGATGAAGACAAGTCTAAATTATTTAAGGTTCCATTTACTGATTACCATGGGCATTTCAAAGAGGTTGACCGACACTTGTGGAAGGATCACTGGAGGATAACCCTAGACAAGAAAGGCAAATGGTATGCTGAGATACAGAAAGATATACCGGTAAAACCTTGGCATTATAACCTCAAAGACTTAAGCAGAAGATTTACTAGCATAATAACACGCATACGGCTAGGGCATTTTTTGACTCCAGCTCATTTGAACCGAATTAATATATTTGATATTAGCCGTTGCCCTAACTGTAACTCTAGAGATGCTGATTTGGACCATATTATTTTTCAATGTTCAAGTTTTAATATGCAAAGATTGATTTTAGTGGCTGAAATTTCTGATTGTGACATCTCTAATGCAGACAATGACAGGCCCAACTTATTGAGTGACAGCGAACGTCCACAAAATGTTCCCCGCCGAGTAAAGGATCTATTAAAACACAAAAGTTATTATAGGTCATTGTACGATTATATTTGTAACACAATAGGAAAAATTTTATTTGTTTTGTATAAAGTGTAAATAAATTGTTTTTTTTTTTTATTAGAATGTACATACATACATACATACATACATAACTTCACGCCAGTTCCCTCGCGGGGTAGGCACGAACAACAGAAGAATGTATTGTATTTAATTTACTTGATAAGGATTATATATGTAAAAATAAGTATGTAATAGGTAGATAAGTTTTAATTATAAGTTTTATTTGTATTAATATAAGTTCTTTTTAAACATGTTTCCAACTGAAAGACTTTGCTTCTATGGTCACGAATAAATTATATTTAAAAAAATTAACGACAGGTTTTTTTCCTAGGGATATTCCATTTGCAGACTGTAAATTTTTATATGAATTTAAATCAAACCAAACAAATTTTTATACGAAATCAGTTAGTGCACAGCTATTTTGATAGCTAATTTGTATGATCCATAAAATTTCGTGGGAATTATACTTACAATGAAAATGTAATTTGATAATTTGGGTGTGTTTCTTGTGTTTCTATGTGTTTATGCAATGAATGATGCAATAGAAATAACTTTACTACTTGTTTGTTTGTGTATTCAACAGTTGAGTGGCTCGGTAGCCTCGATCTTCAGTGTCCCTCGTACCACAACCCGGCTTCGTTCATAATTGAGGTGTCGTGTGGCGAGTACGGTGACAATACCGGCAAGCTGGTGCGTGCCATAGACAACGGCAAGCACGACATCAGGTTAATATGCTTTATAGGCGCTCCACACTCTCGTGAAAAGACTGCGAGAAAAACGCGAGAAACGAGTTTTTTTTCTCGTGAGAATGTAGAGTGCCAAATATTAAAAAAGATATTTGAATATTTTCTAGACTTCGCTATTGTAAGTATTTAACTTTGTTAACTCTTAGAATAATCTAACTGAGGTAGGCAAAATCTACTTACATATAAATTACATTTATGAGTGAGAGAAAAAAAAAGGTAAATTTTAAAGATTTTCAAGTCGAATCGACATGTTATATGTATGTAAGTCATGTTTGATTTCATAGCTTTGGGTTTGGTTTTAGAAATAGCAAGTGATGAAGGAAATATGAACGTGAAAAAAATTGATACATTAATAAAATTTTGCTGCCCATTATCTAAATGTTTACTAATTCTGTCATGTGCCCTACGTTCACTAATGTCATTTCTTTAATATTGAATCTTTATTCGCCCTCGTTGCCTATAAAATTCTATCCTTCCCAACACGTTTATCGCGCACAGAGATGATATGCTCCCACCCTGACCTAAGAATACTACATTAAAGCACACTTCTTGATTAATATATATATGTAAACATATTGGTGATTTTGTTGGGATGTTTCATCATTCCTACTTTACGTCCTTGAGAATTTAACGATTATCATGAAATTTGGCATAATGCCGATCATGAACACGAGATTTACATAGGTTAATTACAGAGCGAAAGTCTACTTTAAGGAACTTGCAAGGAAAATAACTTGTATCATAAATGTGATTGTAAGTGCAATTATGAACGTATATATGTTATTGTTTCTAGAAATGGAATGCCATTCCCTGAGAGTCGTGTACCGAACTACAATAACAAGAAAGACATGGAAGTCTCCCTTGCTGTCAATAAAAAGTGGGACAAGAACGATTTCTCTCAGACGCCCGAAAAGTTCAAGGACACGCCCTCGAACGAAGCGAATGGGAATAGAAATATCCAAAATGGCCTCCTACAGTTCGCTGCCAATGAGATTGCTAAAGGTAAATTGTTATGAGTATTCGTTTGTAGTATATCTATATATATAAAATTAATCCCTATTTCCCTTGCTCACGCCATTACGCGTGAACGGCTGGACCGATTTCTCTAATTCTTTTTTGTTGTGTTTCTTATTGTCAGGAGAAGGTTCTTATGAAAGAAAAAATTAAGAAAATTGCACGGAAAATTGGAAAATTTAAGAATCACCATATAAAATGATTTCTAATCTAACCTTAGCCCTTTGGACAATATAATCTTTTTAATGTAACCTTATGACGTTTCAAATAGAATTGACAGAATGCGTGTTGCAAATATCGTCAAAGAGGATGTAAAGAAACTGAATATCGTTTAAAACAGATGCTTCGGTCAGAGTTATTTTATTGATAAAATACATGTAAAATAATTAATTTAGCTGTAATCGGGTTCCAATATTTAGGTGAAATTATTTTTGTGTGTGTTCAAGTGTGTCCCGGGATGGTTAAAATTATAGATCTACCGGTAGGTGGCACCGCCTAAGTCTTCTTAAACGGTGGGACCTATTTTGATGATTTTTTTTGTTTTTATTAAAGTGGATTCGAGATTGGTTTAAATTAACTATTGGTCCCGGTAAATGACGCAGCAATCGGATTCTAGATTTTTATTTCTAAGGCAGGACAACGTCTGCCGGGTACAGCTAGTACTTATAATAATTATCATGTTATACGGGTCTGAATGTTGGGTCACAAAAATCATAGACCACAAATGTCTCCACTCTTACTTATTTAGAATGAATGCATGAGATGAGAATTGAATACATAAGGGGATCTTTAAAAGTTGCACTGGTGAGGAAAAATTGAGAGAAAGAAGACTAAGGTGATATGGGCATATAATGGCGAGGGATGAAAGTCAAGACAAATGTATTGTGTGAAGGATGACATAATGATCTGTGGTGTCACAGAAGATGTATGCCAGAATAGAGAAGTATGGAAGGAAAGACATTTTGCGTTGATCCCAAATAATTGGGAGAAGATGAAAGAAAAGACGAAGGAAAAACTTTATTTAAACAATTGTTCGTGTGTGAGTGCATTATATCAATCGGATTAGAGGATTTCTTTACAAATACAGAACCGTAGCATATACGGTTCATTAGCTCAAGGTTTAACCGTTTCACGACGACCATTAATAAATATTTTAATTTTAAACAGACGGATAATACAATGTATAATAAATTGACTAAATTATATATAATTGTTAACGAGATTATCTTAATTTAATTGTTTTATGAATAATATATAACTGAAAGAGACATAATAAATTGTATATTAAATATTTGTTGTAATTCTAAGAGCATCATAATCAGTAATATAACCAATAATATAATCATAATATCTATATGTAGTCATAAGGACTACAAACGGCTTGTAACCAAAACTACAAAAAAAATTGTATGCCTGTCAAGGCGAAACATGTAACTTGACACTTAGCATAACATCTGCAAAAACGACCATGTTTCAATGAAATAAATTACTTTGACTTTGACATTATTTTAAAAGGGGGGTATTATACCGATCGAGCCAGCCCTAAGAGCTGTCACCAAGACGAATGGCTCTACCACGTCCAACGATAACGGAAC
Organism: Dendrolimus kikuchii; assembly: GCA_019925095.2. NCBI lineage: Eukaryota > Metazoa > Arthropoda > Insecta > Lepidoptera > Lasiocampidae > Dendrolimus > Dendrolimus kikuchii. Next base: position 7,539,837 of record CM034401.1, read on the forward strand.
TCCAGAAAGGAAAAAATACAGAAAAGTCATATTATGCGTATTTGCTACTAATAGATAGAAAAAACATTGTTCATACCAAGTGCATAATCTTTAATGATTTAGGTCATGCAAGGCTGATAAACAGAGGTCAAAAGTGACCTCGATCAGTTTCCTGTTTATTATCTTCTATATACATATAATAAAACTGTAGAGGTCGAATTTCTGTACAATGAAAAAAAAAATATGCTAAAAACGGAGTCAGGGGATGTAAGAAGTGAAATAGAACTAGTTTAGATTTTTTCAAATTTTTTGTTTCTCTGTTTGTCTATTTGTACGGGCTAATCTACGAAACGACTGGACCGATTTAAATGAAATTTTGTATGGTGGTAGCTTATATCCCTGGTCAACATATAGGATACTTTTGATACCGAAAAATGAAAGTCCCATGGGATATTTAAAACAACTTTAATTATAATAAATACCACGCGGACGAAGTCGCGGGCATAAGCTAGTAAACGATAGATAGTTTCCCTACCTTTCCAAATTGTGTATTTGTTTAAGAATATTAATAATAAAATATAAAGCTATTAAAATGTTCCTGGACCTGCTTAAACTTTGGACTCACGAGAATGTACAATTTTAGAATAAAAAATGTACTATGTATTTTATTTCTATAAAGTGTATCATATCCAATTTTCTTAGGATTGGTTCAAGAAATTAATCGTGAAACTTAACAAACAATGAGTATTGAATTTAGAATATACTTTTAAATTATTCTCTCTGGATTAAATTATGGAGTTTCATTTGAACGTGTACTGTGCTATTAATTAAAACGGTACATCGTGTAAAGACGACGGTTTTACCAATTTACATGAAACTCGGGTTGGCATTGTTGTAGAAAGTTACTTAAGCTTATCTTTTAGTAAAACGCATTTGTCATTTCTATTGTTTTCTGTTTATTTTATCGTATATATTCTATATTCTTTTATATTATATATTTACCATAGTATACTGTAGTAATTTGATGTATGTCGGAATAGAGGAGTGTGGAAGGAAAAGACATATTGTGCCGTCTCCAATTAATTGGGATATGCTAGAAAGAAAAGAGACAGAATACTATAGTAATTTACTCAATAATTAAGAGGAAGAAGACTAAGTTGGCATGGGCATATAATGAGGAGGAATGAAAGTTACGTGACAAAACTAATTTTAAACTAGAAGATGGACGGGTACAAATATAAAGGTATACCAAAAAGGAGATGGCTGGATTGTGATTTATCTTTTTGTTCGGGATTCGCTTAAAAACTACTGGATTTCGATGCGGTTTTCGCTGAATGGCAGCAAATTATTAGACTAAAAATCTGCGCTACTTTTTATCCCGAGAATTTTTCCAGAAATAATTTTATGTGGCTACAATAAAAAAAAAATCGAATTTCAATGTGACTTTTTATTGATCGATGACAAATTAATTGTAATAAACTGTGTGATATTTTTTATTCCGGGAATCCCGCGGGAATTTTCTCGGGAGCGGTTTGAAGTTGTTCGGATGCATAAAAATTAACGTATTCCGACACAGTTTCCACTAAAACGATAGCTTACATTATTTTTTTAAATGCTGCGATGCTTTATGTCACGGGAATCCCGCGGGAATTTCAAGTCAAGCGTGGATTAAGTCGCTGGCATATCATGATTTAGTAATGTATAAAGGCAAAATATTTTGTTCAACACGTGAATGTCACGTGTTGAAAAATGAATACATGTTAAAATTAAGTCAATGATTTTTGTAGATGTACTTTGATTCTTAGAAAAAAATTTAATCTTCTCGAGAGCTAAATTTATTAATGTATTTTTTTTATATAATAGCATTGACGACCGGTATTCTTTATAATATGCCTATTTTAATTTGATTTTGATGATGATGGTTAATGGTCTAAACTGTGTGTCCTTTTATGATGATAAAATATGTATTTAATTTGTTACAGGCGAATCTCTGATGGTCCCCATGGATGCGGACAAACAGGACAACGTAGAAGCCGCCTTACTCGGAAACGAGGCATCACCGAGGCGGTACGCGACATCAGAATGGACACAATTCTGGGTTGTATTGAAGAGGACTTTGCTGTTCAGTAGGAGAGATTGGGTAAGAATTATTATTATGTTTAAGTGTTGCCAACTTAACTACCGACGTATTTCTAAGGGTCCTGCAGGACTGGCATCATATCCTGACTTAGTCTGACGCTCTTTTTGGCTCGATTTATACTATGATCCCGGTCACGATTCAATCTCGCTCTGGCCTCGGTGCGTTCCCGACCGGGCTATATATTCTTATACAAAAAAATTGGAGAATTCTCACTATCGTATCGCTCTAGTTCCGATCCGATATTACGCTGGTACCAGTTTACTGAAAATAATTGTTTGTGAGAGTAGCAGTGTGGGCACAGCGAGATTTTATCATACCGAGACGGAGATTAAACCGTGACCGACATCACAGTGTGATTCGAGCCTAAAACGGGTGCTATTTTGGGGTTACCCAATAGGGAGTAGGCAAAACCCTGTTTCAATACATTCCGAGTTTTTATCCTACCTTACCTTATAATATACCAAGCAAGCCCTCCCTATACGTCAGGGCCAGGGATTCCGTGGGTACAAAGCATAGCAACGTCCACTCGTATCAAACTCGAAACAGACATAGGATTGCACTCAAAACTTTCCGGCAGTATAAATGTATTCTATTCAGTTGCCGGCTTCAGATATGGTTAATCGAGCACACCTTCTATATCTTGAAAAGAATTCATGGAATATAAAGGTTGATGACAAATATAATAAATTTAGATTTTAGCAGGTAATTGTAAAACTCCAAAAAAATATAACCTTGACGTGTAGCAAAGTTACGAATAAATGAGCTTTTTCCTTGTATCCATTTGTTTTATTGATCGTCAATATTAGGATCCCGTCGCAAAATGTCAAATGTAAATCAGCCAGTAAAGGGTTCCAAAGTGGCTAATGTCTGTGGTCTATGGCACTTGGCTACAGAACCATAAATAAATTGAAAATTTCTACACGACGCAAGAAATGGGATGGAGACGCTTTCATACATCGTCGGGTCCAGATTGTGCAAAGATGACAGTGATTTTATTATTTCTTTTTATTATACTTAAGAGGCGACAAAACAACCCACAGCCAGGTGGTAGGGTATTTTCCGGACTTCATAGCTACCACCCCTGGTCTAGAGTATGCCGCCATAACAACCTTGATTTGTGTTCCGGCATTAGTGACCAGGTTCCAGTCTCCCTTAAGAGAGCAGCAGCGCATTTGTAGCACCTTTGGTGTTGCAAATGTCCATAGGCGATGGTAACCGCTTTCCATCAAGTGGGCCGTCTGCCTGTCTGCTGAACATTTTTTTTTATTGCATGAGGATGAGGCAATAAAAAAAAAATTGTTGATATTTATTATAATTGTAGTGAGTTTAGTTGTTTTGAATGAATTAATCGTGTGGTGTGTTTTCATATTATTAATTGGTGAAATTCATTCACATCAATCGATTATAAGGATAATCGATAACGTATTTTATTTGTGATCCTATTTTTAAGATTTCTTGTCTTCCAGATAGAATTTAGGGCTGATGTTTTCTATTTTGTAATAGAAAAATATAACGCTTTTTTAAAACCTACTCACTCAATTCATTACAGATCTTTGGCCTAAAAAGTCCCCGTCTCCTTTCTGACAAATACACATATAATCCAAATTTCCAACAATAAAAGTTGGACTCAGGCCTGCCGCGCAACACTTGCTTTGACTGGAAGATCTTACCCTTACGATGGAGGGGTATTCCATCTCGGTTGTTCACCTAGACGGATCAAAGTTTTTCTTTTATTATTGTGTAGCTGGTAAACAGGCAGACGTCGCAGCTAATGGAAAGTGATTACCGTCGCCTATAAACGTTTGGCAACGCTGGGATAGCGGGATAGAGGCATCAGACATGAGGAATAGGATAAAGGGGATTGAATACAGGATAGCTAAAATTTAATCAAAAATATATGGTGTGTTTTTCATTTCAAAAACTTTAATTATTGAAATAATTTTTATATTATCTTAAAGCGCTTTTTTCAGCTTTTACCATTCCCTAATTCTCATGTCACAAAATTATTACAATTTAATTTCTCCTCATCTATCGACTAAAATAAAAAGTCCTTAATGAATACCAATATGAATTTTCAAGATGCAACGATACCCTACATATCTTATACTAATATATAAAGCTGATGACTTCGTTTGTTTGGTTGAACGCGCTAATCTCAGGAACTACTGGTCTGATTTGAAAAATTCTTTCAATGTTAGATAGCCCATTTATCGAGGAAGGCTATAGGCTATATAACATCACGCTAAGACCAATAGGAACGGAACACCAATGAATAATGTTTCAAAATCGAGGGGGTTTGAAAACAAATTCCACGCGGACGACGTCGCGGGCACAGCTAGTCTTATATACAAAAGGGTTACATATTTTGTTTGGGAATGTACAATGCGCGCGTGTGTGTGTTTTCTGTTTTTTTTTTTAAATTAATTCCTCTGAATGTGCTCTTTAATTCCAGACTCTTATGTATTTGCGTCTGTTCGCACACATCCTGGTCGGGTTCCTGATCGGCGCGTTGTACTACGACATCGGTGACGAAGGCTCCAAAGTGCTCTCTAATCTCGGTTTCCTGTTCTTCAACATGCTGTTCCTAATGTACACTTCTATGACCATTACTATACTTAGTTGTGAGTATCTTTCAATATTGCTTCTTCTCCACAATAATACGCTGCGAAGCGGTGTGAATAGAGTAGGAAATAGACGTAACTTATGACTTATATGTATCATCACTTGTTGCTTGCAGACTTGCAGCGCTTTCATTAAAACCTTTTACAGTTTGAACAAAGGGCTCTTATTACTGACTACTGATCAAATATTATAGTCTTAACAGTTTGTTTTCGATGGTGTTTTTATATCATCTATTTTTTCAGTATATGTTCTTGATATAACCTCAGCAATTGGACTTTGTTTATTGAAAAGTTATGTATGTAACTTACACCGTTTAAGTAAGAGACGGAAAAATAAAATTGTATCAATTATCATCTGTGATCTAACTCAGTGTTCCGCAAAGTATGTACCGCGGCACACTGGTGTATCGTGGTCATTAATTGGTGTGCCTGAAATAAGGTTATGCTGCAATTTAAACTTTACGTTTATTGATTAATAATAATAAGTAACTTTTCTGCTATTTAAACTTTAGGTTTGTCGATTAATAATAAATTTTATTTCGATGATTAATAAATAAATGTTGGTTAATATTACTTTAAAAATGATTTATATTTGTGGTGCACTTCCAAAAAATTTCGTTTCCCTAGATGTACCTTGAACACAAAAAGTTTGCGGAACACTGATCTAACTCACCATGCAAAAATAAATTTCAGTTCAATCGTTAATAGAGATATAATTCAATTTTTAGCGAAAGGCGAAGTAATAAGCACAGTTTATTATTTTATACATTAGCAAACGAAATTATTAATGTTGCAAACATAATTAGTTAGGGCTGCCTTTCCATTGAAACGGAGCGAGGCTGCAGCAGAGCGGAGAAACGGAGAAATATCAACCCTATTGGTTTGCATAAGAATTCAATGGACAAAAAAAAATCAATGGACATGCAGCTAATCCTATTGGTTAATATATCTCCGCTTTTCCGCTCCGCAGCCTCGCTTCGTTTCAATGGACAGGCAGCCTAATCAGGCCAAATTGTGGAAAGCAAATCGCATTAGTGGCCGGGCTCCAGTCTCCCTTTAAAGTGCTCTTTCCATCAGGTGGGAGGGATGTCTGCTTGTCTGCTAAACTCGTGCAATAAAAACATAAATAATGTGGTACGTGCATTACCATACTTTATGTTTTTAACATTTTTAATAATAAAGAGATCAGTAGGTATTTGTACGCACCTTTGTTTACTTTAACTACAGATTTGTATGGGGAAGAAACACACATTTTTTAATGTAACATAAATTGCTAAATCTGTGTTCCCTATACGTCAATAAATTTCGTACAGGGGACGATAATCGAGAGACGATAATTTTTTATATTATGTAAACCCCCCCCCCCCCCCCAAAGTATATATAAATGATAAAGTCGCCCTTATAGCTAGTGTTTCAAAATATATTGTTTTGTAATAAAAAGTATTTGTCATATAAAACTAACGTTACGTTTCTGTCTATTTCAGTCCCACTGGAATTGCCGGTGCTTATAAAAGAACACTTCAACAGATGGTACTCATTGCGGTCCTATTATCTGGCCATCACAGTTTCGGATATACCATTCCAGGTGAAATTTTATTTAATTTTAAATACCTACCTTCGTCATTTTTATCTGTTACAATTTCTTTAATTTTAACTGCGATCTTTAACATACGCAAATAAGCATTTTCATTATAATTCGAATATACCTGTAAGTGAAGACCTATCGCAATTACATACCTCACAGTTGTCAAACAACATACTTCTAAAGTTGAAAAACATACTGTTTACAGCTTTAGACGAACATAGGTGAGTTACCGCTGACTAATTTAAATTAAAAAAAAAAACAAAATGATTTTTCAGGAGTTGTCTAATACTTACACTTAGTTGCTTTTCATTTCTTAGTTATACTTTGTATATTATATGTATATATGTACTATACACAGGGATGAATTTTTCAAGTGGGCCTTCAGGGCCAAATTCTAACCAATGCTATATAGTTTGCGAAAAACAGTCAAAGGAGTCTCGAGGCCGATTTTGATGAAATCTAAAATGATATCATTCGTTTTTTGAAAAATCAGTTACCCTTACCAGGAATGTAATCGGCTGATTTTGGAATAGCGAAAACACTCAAAGGTGTTTTTTCGCTATCTATCATAGTTAAGGATTTGGCCCTGAATGCCCACTTGAAAAATTCACCTGCATATGTGTATCATTCTGGGGTTGACCCCGCTTCGCGGCGGATCCAACTTCGTAACCCTTGTTTATTTAACCAGCCAGCTTTTTTCACATAGGTTACATTGTATTAAATTTTTATCTAGTCGCACGTCGGCGACCCGGAAGCCAAATGTTTTTTTCTACTTACATAAAAACTTAATTAGCTTTTTTATATCTATTAACCTTCAGTTAAAAAACACCAAAGTGATGGTGGAAACTGCTTAAAAATCTGTTGGGTGGTTTAGGAAGAATATAAAGATAGACGCGGCAAGCGCGTGTGTTTTATACTATGTAAAGATGACATTACCATTGTAAGGGCGTTAATTGAAGACACCTGTCTTTCAAATTTCATATGAATAGAGTTTTGTAGAGAAGTATTTTTCGAAAAAATTAATCTGATATACACAGCTGCCTTGTGCTTTGTGCAAATGTATTCCTTGCAAAATGGCGGTTTCGAGAAAAACGCGGTAAACATATTTTTAGATATCTAAACAACATGCCCGCGTTATATAATTTTTTAGTGTATCTAAAAAAATAAAAAATAAAATCAAACTTTACGCATATATTAGCGCCTCGGGGATACCGTTTCTGCAAAAAAGTGAAAAAGCCAAAAGTGTCGATTACTGCGAGTGCAATTAGTAGCGCAGATGGGTAGCCGAATAAATGTATTTGCGTAACCGTAACACTGCAATTTCCAGGCGATATTCTGCGTGATATACGTGGTGATAGTGTACCTGCTGACGTCGCAGCCCCCGGTCTGGTTCCGCTTCTCGCTGTTCCTGTGCTCGTGTCTGCTCATCTCGTTCGTGGCGCAGAGCGTTGGGCTCGTCGTAGGAGCCGCTATGAATGTGCAGGTTGGCCTAATTAACTATCGTTACCACCGTTTCTATTTCTAAACTTATTATAAGCATGGTAGCGAAGTTTTGTAACTCAGTTATGAGTTCAATAACAATTGATCCATAAAGAATATCTAATATTTATTTATATCAAACAAAAACATCAACAACAATAATGGAATAAATAAACGTCTAATATTGGTCAGTTAAGTTGAACCTAGTTTAACTAGTACGATGGTGTGTTCGTTATTGAACCGATAGCGCTAACAAACAGAAACTACAGTTAAAAGTACCTCAGAAACCGGGCATCAGTGGTGTAACGTATATAATAAATAACAATTATTAAAACAGATTTAGCTTAATAATAATAGGCTAAGTTGGGCCAATAAAAATTAAAGACCTTACATCATAAGCTTTAAAATAAAATTAAGAGAATTATTAATAATAAAAAAGCATATTATACAATAAATGAGTACCTTATTGACTCAGATATAGTTAGTTTCATTTAGGGACATGAAAAATCCTACATTATTTGTAAGCATTATTTTTATGTAAATTCTATATTAATTTGTATTTTGACTTTAGTAATTTTAAAATTTAATTCTTTTAATTTAAATACGTTTTTACGGTTTCAAGCGCGTTGTTTTATTTGAGTTTTATTTCGACTTATATTGACCGTAAACAAAATTAAAACAAAATAATTAAAACAAACAAGTTGGCGGTAGGCTAAATAAAACTTTAACGTTACTTATTGACACTGGAAATCTTTGTCTTAGTGATAGCAGAATTGAGCCCCAAAATCGTGCGCTACGTACGACGCGTATCAGCGGACGCACTTGTGTTACTTTCTATATAAAGAATACTGCGATCTGTTCGATACGATGCGTCCGAAGATCACGACGAGGGCTTGTTTTATTATCATTTTTGAAGTGATAACTTCTTATGAAAGGGTAAACCGCTTCGTTACGTAACGCGTAACGGCGTTAGTCTGTCTGGCTTCCTTTTTTCTCACAAATACGGCAGCGGTAGGCAGGCTCCTCCTCTCTCATCCTAACCCACAGCGCTAGCCGTATTTCGGTACGTATTCATGAATTGTAACTATGAATAAAATATATTTTATAAGCAATAAATGATTTTATTAATAAATAACTTTTCCTTACATTGTCATATTAATATACATAAAATTCAAGTAATACCCTAAGCTTTTCTCAAGTTAAACAATTTCATATATATAACAGTTCAACTTAGATTATTTTAAGTTACCACTTCTGTCGGGTGTCCCGCGATGCACTTTTTTTTTTATTTCAGTAGTTCAGCAGACAGGCAGACGACGCACTTGATCGAAAGCGGTTACCATCGCCTATGGACATTTGCAACACCAAAGGTGCTACAAATATGCTGCGACTCTCTTAAGGGAGACTCGAACCTGGTCACTAATGCCAGAACATAACTCAAGGGTTTTTTTTTTTTAATTTTTCGCGACTTGTATACGTAATAAAACTACGTTTTAATATGTATATAAATAAACTACCGCGCTTAAAACCGTTAGAACGTAGTTTTATTACAACTCAAGGTTGTTATGGCGGTATACACTAGACCTGGGGTGATCGCCATCCAGTCGAGCAAATGCCCTGGCACCTGGCTGTGGGTTGATTTGTCGCCTGTTACGACAGGCCGCCACCTTACGATATAATGTAGACGCGCGCTTACCTTAGCTCGTCATATCGTTTTTATCCGTGCAGGAACGGAGAAACAATACAATTTCCTGCGGCCCAGCGGCCTGTCGTATGAGGCGACAAAACAACCCACAGCTAGGTGGTAGGGCATTTGCCCGATTGGATGGCTACCACCCCTGTTCTAAAGTATGTCGCCATAACAACCTTGAGTTGTGTTCCGGCATTAGTGGCCAGGTTCCAGGCTCCCTTAAGAGAGCAGCAGCGCATTTGTAGAACCTTTGGTGGTGCAAATGTCCATAGGCGACGGTACCCATTTTCCATCATGTGGGCCGTCTGCCTGTCTGCTGAGCTCATGCGATAAAAAATAAAAAAAAACATCGCTAGACGTCCGTGGCCCATTTGATTTTATCATCCGTAGAACGGCGTGTTCCTCGCGCCGGTGATGTCGGTGCCGTTCCTGCTGTTCAGCGGCTTCTTCGTGTCGTTCAACGCGATCCCCGTGTACCTGCGGTGGATCACGTACCTGTCGTACATTCGGTACGGGTTCGAGGGGACCGCGCTTGCCACTTACTCATTCAAAAGGCCGAACCTGCAGTGTCACCAGGTAAACATTTTTATATTAATGAGTGTCGCAGGCATTGGATTTCATTTTAGATTCGAACGGATTTTGCCGCTAGTTAATGGAGTTGGACATAACAAATTATATTTTAATATAGCTCATTCAAATAACACATAATGAAAAGAATTATTATTTCCTTTTTTAATAATTATTATATCAGCCTCTATGGCTCAAACGTCCCACAGCTGAGCTGTGCTCTTGTCGCTTTTTAAATAGAGGTACTGCAAGGTACAACTAGCTAGGCTTGTTCAAGGCTGCTTGACGGTTTTCACACATCAGTTATGACAATGTGCAGGTTTAATCGCAATGTCTGAACTTCACCGTCATGTGTGATTTTTGTTATTTAGTGTACGTACTAGCGCTTTCCCCGCTGCTACGGCACGTGGAAAACTCTAGGTAGCAGCAGGCTCTATGCTACTTACATAAAAACTAAATTAGGTTCTTTTATGTATTTAAACCTTTTATATATATATATTAGACCTGAAACGACTGTTTCTTGTTCAATTCACTACAATTGCAAAGAAACTAAGTCCATATAGTTAAAACAATTCTCAGCCAAGCATAGAGATTTAATTTAATAAAATGTGTGATATTTTTTATCCCGGGAATCCCGCGGGAATTTTCCAGGGAGCGTAAAAAATAGCTTATTCTGATACAGTTTTCACTAAAACGATAATTTACATTCTTTTTTAAATTCTGCGATATTTTGTTTCCCGGGAATCCCGAGGGAGTTTCAAGTCAATCGTAGACGAAGTCGCGGGCATGTCCTTGTACTTAATATAATTATGTCTTTTCAGCCATACTGCCATTTCAAGTATCCAAAGACGACTCTTGAGGAGTTGAACATGGATGGTGCCGACATAACACTTGACATTGCCGCCCTAATACTGATATTCCTCGTCTTACGTATATCCGCCTTCCTGTTCCTCCGTTGGAAACTCAGATCCACGAGATAAGCGAAATTCAACTTTATTCTATAAGTAGTAAGGTATTAAGTTATTTTGTAAGTGAAAACACAGGCTAGCACCGATATTCATGCTACGGAGTTCAAAATGGTCTATATGACAATTATTTTCTTGCTAGGCCATTTCACGTGCCTTCGTTCGAGCAATCTTCGGTCTCTTATCTTGTAATTATAGGGGTTATAAAATTGTCAGTGATATAAAATTTCTTACGTTGGTCCCATTGGTCTTCAGAATGGATGTGTACTATTTGAAATGGATTTAAAAGTAAGGCTGTGAAGATGCAGCTAACAAACAAACTCACTTGCACGTGATGAAATAAGTATGAAATCTGAACTATAAACTGTTAGTGTTAGCAAATTATTATTTATGTTATAAAAGGTCAGACAACAGATGTAAACAGATGTACAATTTATATAGTAATTTTATGGCTGTTCTTAGTTATTGCGTCACTTTGCAGGTAAAAATTATATTTTTCTGAAGAAAAACAGATAATTAATAAACTAAGCACTTATTACGAGACAGCTATAGTATGTTTTGCAATAAAACCAGACATGAAATTTTAGATAGAAGCTAAATCATGTACATATAAAACTATATATCGAACATAGTAATGTATCTTTGAAGATATACGATTTAAAGTGACTTAAAGGACCACCTAAAAACCTGGATAGACCCGTGACCAACAGTGGGATGTTCTGGGCTATTATTATTTGCATTATAAAGGACATAGTCACATAGACACAGGAGATAGTCAATTGCTATTGACAGTACCTACATTGACAGCTCTCATTAAAGTGCTAATTGTATTAGGTTGGTAACTAAATTCTTACAGTTCTTTAATCGCTATTTATCGAATTTATATGGACTGCTGGAATGAAGTGCGTCTTTGAGGTTAAAGTCTAAAAAATAACATAAATGAACTGGAACAAAGCAATTTACAATTTTACACAATTAATAATTCTCCTCGATGCACCAGCGCAATAGACCAATTTTAGTAGCGCAGGACAGTGCAAGAATGTATAGCAAACAACACTGCCATTTCCGCTTGCGAATAAAGTTCAATATAGATTATTTAAGTCTCGGAAACCGGTCTGCGCTTTTGCGCAAACTGCAACTGCCGGTCGGTGTAAAACTGTACCTACATTGAGAATAGTCATTAAAGTTCTTATGATATTATTAAGTTGACAATTAAATTCTTACACTTTTTTAATCGCTTTTCATTGAACTAGAAGGCCAGAACGAAATACGCGTTTGTGGTTAAAATCTGAAAAATAACACAAATTAGCTGGAACAAAGCGTATATATATTACAACCAACAATTATAAGGTTCACAGACAGCAGAGAAGGGAGAGTGTTGCGCTCTCGCTCGGCCGCTGTCCGGGCTTTCACGCCATTTCTTTCGCACAACACAACCGTACGCTAAGAAACGTTAATATTTAACTGCACTGCAAACTCACCTAACTTCATTCGAAACGCATTTAAGTTTTGCGCGTACTGTATATAACGGTGGAACAGAATAACCTCTTTCGAATGACTAAAGGTATTATGTCAAAAGCATTTGAAAATGAATGTACTTATTTCAAAATGGAATCTTACAGATTACTTATTGAAAGTCATGAGTGTACCACTGCTTCCAAAGCAGTTCCAGTTACCGTTAAAGAAAAAAAAGCTGTGTATAAGCCCCCCCCCCCCCCTGCAAGACATTCTTATTTCATTATTTTTGCGTATATAAATATTTAAATACGTGATTTTTTTAAATGTATTTTTAACTAATGACTAGGTTAAGCAAAGCAGTTTCAATGAATACAATAATTACTGAAAGAGCTTGGTAGCGATTGCATTATTCCCATTCCGTGCGGTTGTCTAGAAAATCTTTAATGGCACGCGGAATAACAAAATTACAGAAAAATCTGTCGGTCGTAGGACTGCACGTCAGAAGTGAGAACTTTGTATCTAAGCGTGACGGTACCCGAGTACAGTGCTTTTTCTTATCCCAAAATTGCCCAACATGCCTAAAGATTTGGCTTTGAAAAACCAGCAAGAAGTTAGTATCCAACCTAATACATTGAAACTAATGACCCCAATTCAATTCAAGCGTAAGTTGTATTAAACCCCTGGAATGCAGGACTTTTTTTCATAAAATGAGTTAAACAATAAAAAAAATGTGTGCAATTGACACACGGCAGAAGTGAAACTTCAGAAAAGTAGCCTACGAGAGAAAGAGATAAATATAGAGAGTATCAGGAGTATTAGAATAATTATAATGTTTATTACTTTTATTATATTTTTCCAAGCTCAAAAATTACATATTTAAGATATATTATAAACACATATTTTTCAGATTCCATGTTTTCACTTTGAACAAATGACACGAGAGGCTTATGATAACTAAATAAGAAACAAATGCTCTACTTTCAATTTAATTTATGAAGTTCAAAATATTTTCAACTATATCTTTATGAGCATAGTGTTTAAATGATTAGATATCTCTTTTTAGTGTCGCTTTTTTTCCCGTTTCATGGAGTTTCACTTTAAAAATTTCTTAAGTCAATTTTCAGTTGAATTCTTCATTATATTTCACAGAAAACGTAACTAGTGGCAAAAGATTTTGCCATTGCCTAACAGTAGGCACGTAACATGAGGGTAGTTAAAAAGTTAAAGACAAACGGTTGGGTCGCCGACATTCCATCCAGGTTTTAATTGACGTCAATGGTTTATTCTAGACGAGGCGCGATTGATCGAAACGATTGTCAATGGCATGCAAAAAAGTCGCACTTATGTGCACCATGACAATGGACTTCGATTTAAATATTGGTCGATTTCCTTATCCTGATATGTAAAGGATAAATGAGTATTGTATTTTTTTTAGATTCGTTGACATATGTAACAACAATTGATGCACTTCGGACACTTTTACCTTATTGTTCTGTGTTGCCTTATTTTCTCAAAATATCTTAGAATTTGATTCAGGAGTAAAGCTTATGAGGGGAAACTATACAATTGTTGCCACCCCAAGTGATTGGCCCCCCTATCGATTTATTCAAGATATTAACTTATCTTAATATTTAAAAAAAATCTATAGCCATACATAACATAACGTGCAATCATTTTATGGCTAAAAATTAAAAAAAAATTAATTCATGAATAGGGTATCAATAATTTCGGTTGCCAACGATGGTACAGTTTATCCTATCTTGGTAGCTGAAGCTCTAGAAGACTAAATATTTCAAAATAATTAATTACCTATAATAACAAAGTGACTTGAGAATAGAAAACTAGACAAAAGTTTTTTCAAGACAGGTGTTTGAGAAGGGATTCGTGTATGTTATAGTCTGTGTTTTTATAAAGAGGTACTCTTGTCATAAAAGTGTAAAAAGTAAATATGAATTTCAATTCATTTTTCTTTATAACTTTGCATCAAGTGTTCCTATAATGATTATCTAATAAAAGAGAACTATACCGGAACAGTTTGATATAAAATGACAGACGATAGTTGAAACAAATGATGGAAAGATTTATGATAATAAAAATATGGAAGAAACCTTGAATCAAACTTGAATTTGTGTGAAAAAACTTCAGATGTTTGAATATAGTTATAACATTCTTGCATTACGTTAACAGCATTTAAAACAATAGGAAATTTTATTTGAAAATTCACAGCACGTAATTATATTTTTTTGTGAACTGTTTATGAACGTTTATAAAACTACACGAATGTGGAGAAACAATTTTATAGTTACTATTATATGGTAGAAAATAAATCTAATTACACAATACCACAAAAAAAGTTGCGGGTTGTCAGACTACGATTCTCTGACGTATTTTTTGTTGAACACGAATCTGAAATGAGAATTGGGGGTCAATGAACAAATAATCGAGAAAAACCCAAAATCGATCGCCGGACCGAAAAGAAAAATCGCGGCTTTTAGCGGTTTTCTGGGTTTGTCTCACAATTCTTTCAAATTCATGTTGAGCGGGAAAAGTACTCCAGAAAATCATAGTCTGACACCCAGCAAACGCGTTTCTCGTAGACCTGTGTTATTTTTGTCTAAATATATTTTTGTTTATATGTCACATAATAATTTTTCATTAGTATTATTTCTCTATATAAATATAACAAGTTTTTGTAATTTCAGATAATTTAATAAATTCTATGAACATATTAAAATATTATTAATAATTTTGAGTCATATACATAACGTTGGAACTTTATAGTTTTTACGCAGTAAATGTGATA
Source organism: Dendrolimus kikuchii (assembly GCA_019925095.2). Classification (NCBI taxonomy): domain Eukaryota; kingdom Metazoa; phylum Arthropoda; class Insecta; order Lepidoptera; family Lasiocampidae; genus Dendrolimus; species Dendrolimus kikuchii. The sequence goes on from CM034401.1 coordinate 7,555,124, forward strand.
CTTAATACTTTTTCATACAATTCGAATATAATAAGTATTTATGACAATAATAATCTAATTAATTAAATATATGTATGTTTTTTAAAGTTGTTGAAATCACGTACGATTATATTTATTCACAAAAAGTGCCTTAAATTTAACTAACTTACAAAGTTACCTTAGAATATTATAGAATATTATAATGATTATCCTACATTTTCATATTGTGTACAATTTAAATATTTTATACATTAGTTATTTAAAAGGCATTATATCTTATATCTGTATTATTCTTATAAAGTATACAGTAATAATAATCTACAAAGCATTCCGGACTTATGTGACTTTTATATAATTCGCCTGGTAATCAATACATATCATACTATAAACTTCTTTAAGTTCCTTCCTTTAATGTTGGACCTATTTTTTTTAAACAATTTAATACATAATTATTAATATCAAGTTGCATTAAAAATTCAATTTGTGATGTAAAAAGCTGATAGATAACAAATAATTTAAGATCTGAATAAAATTGGTGTCAGCTAAAAATACAGGGTTTGTTTCGTAGGTAAGTTGAATGCGTCATTATAACATGGTTATTCGCCAATACTAAGGCGATGAAATGGCTCCGTGATTGTTTATAGTGGTCCCCTTAAAATTGCCAAAAAGAACGTAATCATGTACGTTATAAAATATTTCTTACTCTTCAAATTAACGACGACTTAACTCATTTTGAAAATTGATAATCAAATTAATTTGCCAAATTCTTTTTTTATTAGATATTAAAAAAGTTGATTAGCTCGTCTTGCCTGAAGTTTTTGCTCAACTATAATTAATATAGCTGTGTGATCCTATAATCGATCACGTGAGAATTTTACGGTTGCCCATGTTGACATTATCAATTTTTATAATATCGATTATCGAGTCTTATCGATTGTTGGGCGCCTTGCCAATCCGGCTTGCCGTTTTTCCTTGTGTCAAAGATGAATGATCAAGATAATAAGATATGCCATTCTTATTACGGTTTCCACGTGTTATATGTAATTAATGAGACTGCTAGATCGCTCAATTAAACGCTAAGGAATGGTATTTAAGCATAATAAAAAAAACTGAATAATTATAGGTTTAGAGATTACATTAAAAACGTAAGAATTTGTCATCAAGAATAAATTCACTCCAACTGCGGCGTAATTTGACCGTTGGATGGCAAAGTAAAGGATGGTCCCTCTTATTTCTACTGCCTACTGCGACGAATGAAGCAAACATATTGTTTTAAAGAGAGAATTAAACCCCAATACATCGCTTTATTAATAATAGGTGAGATTTATTTCTCATATCGTTTTATTTGTAAAGTGCACGTGCGTGACATAATGACGATTTTAATAATAATGGAGGGAAAAAACAAAAAAAAGAACATATATGTTCTAAATTCAAAATTTTGGTATATTTGGTGGCCAGTATTATGCTGCACCGAATGAGTAAAAACTTTTTGTTGGAGATTTTAACAGTTACTATTATTTTACTTGAATATAAATCCTTATATATTCTGCTAAAGTTAAAGAATATTCAACAAATTGAAATAATATTGACGTATAATTTATTAACAAACAAAGAACAACTCTCAATAGGCCAATACTTTAAAAGCTCATTTCCAAAAATCGTAGATTTTGAGATCTGTCTCTGTTTTATCAAGCATACGATATACCTACACGTTAAGTTTGTGTATTTATACAAGTTGTATACACTTATTGCTATATTATCAGAAACTTGAATCATTAATTTAAAAATTATAGGATTTTAAGTTAAACGAGGTTCTTATAAAAAAAATGAACAAAGTTGAGAATACAATTTTACAATATTATCCAAATTTTTCTTCACTAGTTACAGATACAGATGTTTGTTGTATATATATTTTTGAAAATTTGGACTGGTAAAATAGATACATTTTTGGTTTATAGTAGGATGAAATTCACTAAACGATATGGTAGCATGTTGATTTCATTTTGTAAAACAGAATTTAATTCCAGAAACATTTGTAATTTTTCCATAACGATTTGAAAAAGCGTCAAAATTGTCTAACATTAATTTCGCGTGTGAAGTGCGTCTCACGAAAATATCCCGCGATAAAAACTGGAAATAATTATACAGACCAGCTCAAAGACGTTATTATGTTGTTTTTATCAAGTGTTTTTAAAGTAAATGTTACATTATATTGTATGTCTTTCAAGACCACGGGCCATAAAAATGGCCCGGAATTTTGCAGGGCTTGCGTGGGGCCATGGGAAGGCCAACACGTAGAGGCCCCTTGACAAATTTAATGTAAATGTGGCGTGACACTGACCGGCGATTATCCCTGTCTACACTATATAGTAATGCACTCAAGGACAAGCCCCGGCCAGCGTAGGAACATTATATTATTATTATATTTACTAACACTGTTAAATCGGAAACTTTTTAAAATTATTTTATATTTCTAATATTCCGTTGCACGAACGTAGCGCCGTTTGCAGGACTGCTTTTGTTAGACAGAGTCTAGTACGAGCATAACTGAAAATTCATATTTGAAGTTACAAGTTATTGCGCGGGATACAATGATAAGGTTCACGTACACACCTGAAAGGGAGTGTTGCGTTCTCTCTCTACGCCACTATTTGACACGTGTCGTATCTCTTTCGCACTCGGAAGTAATAAACGTTAACATGACAATGACATAGAAGAGCAGGGCCGTCTTTAACCGGGCGGAGGGGTCTAAGGGGCGCAGTAAAAAATTCATTAAAGAACATGATTTTTCAAAATCCGCCTAAGGATACTTAAATAATTACACCAATGTGTAGCGCTATATAGACTTCAACTTCTAGATTTCATCTATATAAACCCAAAAATGTTTGTGACATACAAATACAGACGGACGTTGCGTAAGGATTTGTCAAACGGTTAGGGATCCCTAATTATGAAACAATTTTTTTATTTTTTATTGTTGGTAGGCGGGGCGGGAGCGCAAACTGATTTTGGATACCCGGCGCCCAATAGGCTTAAGACGGCCCTGTAGAAGAGTAATAATTTTTCGCCGAGCCAGGCAAAGCGTTTCTAATATCTGGTGTAAATAATGTGACCTTTATTAATAAAAAATACCATTTTAGCTTCTTAGGTGTTTCTGAGTCATCGGTTGTTGATGTCTTATTACCATGATCATTCATGAGACTTAAATGTATTGTATTTAGGGACGTGGTTATCATTATTTGTACTTAGTTTTAATTTTTTACTATGATTAATTGAATGCGGTTAAATGGTTTTAGATTTTATAATGTTTTGTAAATTGTATAAATAAACGGTTTTGTGTATAATTTGTATTTTATTTTGGAACACTTATTAAAGTTTGTTTTTAATAAAAACTGAGTGTCATAGTTTCAGTATAATGTATGCAAGACCGCGTCAAGTGAAGCAGAAAAAGTAGAAAAGCAGTCAGCGGTTTCGAATTCAACGAGGATTTAGCGTGATGGGGAATAATGTGTCTGATATTTGAATGCAAATAGTAGGCACAGTTTAAAAGAATTATATAATAAATGGCCAAGAGAGTCAGTAGCATGCGCATAGTGAAGGGTTCCGTAGAAGCGCCAACAAACGGAGCCTTTGAGGAAACTGGCTGCGACAGACAGATGCTTTGCCATTTGGATATTGAACAGAAAATATACAATTAAACATGTTGTCGCCGACCGTTTAGTAGACTTCTCTCGCGACCAAAAGGCTGGTGTCTATTATGCTCAAAGGCTAAGTACTGCTATTCAACATGGTAACGTACCCGGTAAGTGACAGTGGTTTGGGACCAATATTTATCTATAATTATTCCTTCTTTTTTTTAGTTCTAGTTTTTAATGTTAGGTTTCCTTTTCATACTTTAATTTAATTTACGTATTATATAAAACTAATAAAATGTATTTAAGAAAGAAAAGAAAAACGATTGAACATTGAACGAGCTTTCACTTACTAATTTTTACTTTTTTGCGATGTAACTATAGTCGTTGCATTATGAACTGAGGCTTCGGGTCATAAATCATATTTAACTGTCTGTCTCGCTCGCACTTACAGGTCTTACAGAGAGGTGTAGGTGTGCGTAAGAATTGTAGAGGTGCATATCGATAACGGGATAGATACGATCGATATGCTAAATTATGTTAAGTATTAATAGGAATAATTTTTCGCGAAAATAAAAGTTTGTAATTTGTAAGGTAAAATGTTTGTTTCGACGTAATCATAGAGAAACTGTATAGATCGTAATGTGGCCAATAAATTCTCCATTGTGCGTATTGCGTAACAAAGCGTAAGTAATCTAATGAGTGTCATAACAAAAAATATTATATTTATAAAAAACAACAACCCTTACTCTTAACGACCAATCAGGAGTCAGAGTGCTAATGAAGGTCACTATGACTCATCGACCCCGCGTGCGCAGGTAGCAAGTATCGATAACGGGTTGCATTGCGTGCACATTCCTACTGTCAGTGACATTAATTTATTATCTGACGACCATTGAGATATAACATGTCTAGAGAGAGCATTGCTAACAAACAACATCGCCAAAAACGGCATCAAAAACGCGAAGCGTTGCTAAATTCACTCTGCATTTTCGGGATATCAGGAAAAAAATATTACTCCATTTTTTATAATTAAATATTTTTTTATGTAAGTGAAAAGTTTAAATGATCGTTATGATTTAATCGCTTTATGTGTTATAATTTAATATTACTCAGAGGTTTCAGTTTTTTTTAAATAAAGTATTAGCAACAAAACTTGTGTCTTGGAACGAACCATAAAAAAAATACATGCACAAATAAATTCATAACACATTCATAGCACATGTAGTAATTTTAATTCGCAATAAAATGTCTGTACAGATATTAGTACATATTTATGAGTCTGTTAATTACCAATACTAATTTAATAATTCTAAAAAAACTATTCATATTGGCAAATTATTTTTGTGTTACACACCATGTTCACAAAGGTTATTAGATGACTATTTATAACCCAAATATTATCCTGCGCTAAAAGTCAGTGAAATCATTTGTAATAGTAGACTTGGAACGATTCGATAGGTTTATATTGGGTAGAGTAGGCTTTATGTATAATCCAAAGTTTATATCCGTAGTAGGAACTACGGGGTAGGTACACGGGATAGTTTAATGCAGGGACTTAAGAGCAACTAAACCACTTGAAAAGGGCTATTATAGAAATAAAAATATTCATATCCAAAAGTTTTTATTCAAACTAGTTCAGTTTGATTATTTTCTGAACTAAAATTTGCTTTTTATCATATTAATATATTAAATTATTTCTTTATTAGGAATTAATGGAGATGCAGCTAACAGAATATAAACAAAATTAATATCTTAATTATGACAATAAAGAGTTATCTATAATATTATTAGCGGCCCGGCGCGGATTCACCCGTGGTCTGTCCCGCTCCCGTGGTATAAAGCGTCATGTTATATAGCCTATGACACTCCTTGTTAACGTAGCTTTCCAACAGTAAAATAATTTTTAAAATCGGTTTAGTAGATCCCGAGATTACCCCCTACAACGTCACAAACTTACAAACTTTACCTCTTTATAATATTAGTACAGATAACTCCGATCGAAGCATCTGCTTTAAACGATATTCAGTTTTTTTTATACCCTCTTTGACGATATTTGAAGCATGCATTCTGTCAATTCTATGTCAAACGTCATAAGATTACATTAAAAAGTTTATATTGTCCAAAGCGCTAAGGTTAGATTAGAAATAATTTTAGATGATGGTTAAGTATTCTTAAATTTTCTAATTATCCTTCACACAACTTACATCTTATCGGTCACGATCATATATAATTATTTTAGGTACTTTATTTCAATACAATTGTGCCGTTGATAAGAAAATATAAAAAAGATAGTGTAAAAATATCTCCGAAAATGATTCAAAATATTTCCTTTCAAAATCCATCTCTGTGTCCAACAATATGCTACAATTGGATCCGTAGGAAGTCTAAAACGTAATATAAACCAGTTTAAGAAAACCGGACACACAAACATTACATGTCTGTTTTCTATAGATTTTTTCAATTATTCATATTTCATCAATAAAAAAAAATCGTAACAAAAGTCCCCAAATTTTGGAAAATAAGTCACACTTCTCACCTGACAACATCAATCAATTCGATAACCTTGAAAATGTCGAAATTAAATTTCACGATATTACAAAGAAATCATGAGAAAAGTGTTAAGTTTTCCGATTAAATGACATCTCATCCTTATCCTTTCCCGTTTTGAAATAGTTCCGACACATTTTAATAGCGCAAGCCGGCATAATGATTTTTTTTGCGAGAGCTCTAACCAGTAAAGTAATCGAAACGACACTAACAGGCGTGGGAAGCCACTAAAGCCAGTGCACCAATTTTGGTGCACTGTTTTTGGGCCGTTTTTGTGCAATTGATGCGTGATCTAGACGTTTATATGATCTAAGCTGACGACTCTGTTTAAAATGCGTCAACTATAACCAATTGTAAGTAACGTATGTATGTATTATTATAGTAGATCCTTTATATTCTACCTGCATTCATATAGAACCTAGTACTTTTGAGACAAATTACTATGACAGATTTATAAGCATTTTGTTTCCAAAAACTTCGAATTTAATAAACACGGCCTTGTACATTGTAATGATGATGAAATATTTCTAGAACAAACGCAAAGCTGGATGATATTATTCCAACTAAATAAATAAGCCAAGGCACGACTACGCGTGCCGAAAACTCCTTTTGTCTGTAATGATTTTGGATCATTTGAAAATAGTAATGATCATTCAAAATTTTGTCAATACAACCGTTTTCCCTTAGTCGAAGATTATACATTTGTAGTTTATGCTGCAAGGGAAAGCCTTTGTAGGTATACATGGCGTAAATTACACTCGACATTGCCTTAGGAAACACGTATACAGAAGACTCCCCCCATTCATCTAAGAAAATGTATTTGTTATAATGATATATTGAATGTAGAACTAAAGTATACAATTCGCTCGAATTTCCAACGATTTTTATACTATTGAGTAAAGTTTTGCAGCTCTCTTCTTCGTTGTTCTCGTCCGGCAGAGGGAAATAAGAATCTGAATCCGAATACATCGACATTACGTTACTTACACAAGGTTTTAAGTTATATGGACTTATTTCTTCCTCTTTAGAAATCTGATAATCCGTGCTTGGCTTAGTCGTTAGACTCGATAAACTCGTTTGATAAAAACAATTGATCATGTACGCACACACGACCCAAATCACAAATATGACTTTCAAAATCATGTGACCTTGTATTTTGAAACCATGAAGAAACAAAACATCTAGTACCTTCAAGAAAATATAACACTTGTCTTTAACTCGAAGTAGAAATACCAATAACAATGCATAAATAAATAGAACTATGAATATTAATGCCCAAACAATTGGCTGAAATTCGGTGTAAAATTGTTTCCATAATGGAACAAGAGAAGCTTTTTTTACAACTATATTAACCGTGTCATAAAGATCTAGATGTCCGTGCAGGTAATCAAAAACAGACGCTCGAGAAGGTATAAGTAGTAGACCTCCTATCATGATGTCAGTTTCATTTTTTTGTAACATATCCATAGGTCCCGAAGCTGTTAAATCTAATGATATCGTGGTGAAATTTTCGGCGTCGTAACGGCTGCTAAAATTAGCATGAAACTGTTCTTTTCCCGCAATGACTCTAAGAATATATTGTTCTACTCCAATACGACTTCTTTTTCTCAACATACGTCAGCTAACGGCGTAAGGTGGCCAGTGAGTTGTTCCTATGTTTATCGTGCAATTCTTAACACCATTTACCAATTTATCAGGAAACAAGTCTTCTGTGAAATTTAGACAGCTTCCGAGTGAAATGATTCTGCTGTAATATTTTCCACAGCTATAATTTTCAAAAGGGTTGTATGTATACATTTGTACCCCGCTTAAAATAACAACATCTCTAACACGGCACTTCAGCAACACGTTAAATATACTTCTGAGTTCAATTTCTTCTAATGATTCCATGACTATTAAGAATTTACCAGAAGGATTCCATGTAGTCTCGCGAGTCAAATTCGCGAAGTTATTTATGAAAGTGGCTGTGTTTCTAACATGTATCAGGTACCCATCGATATAAGTAATCGACATTTGATTTGTTTTTCTTGAGATAATACCGATTACTTGCGACAAATGTATAGCTTTTAGAGTTTCCAAGTCTTCGGAGTTTATGTCGACGTATACAGTCTGATTGCCATTAGAATAATATGTCTGTAGAATGTTTATAATACACAAATTCGAGTTTTCATTTCGAATACTAAATGGTGTTAATGTTGCACTATAACTTCGCACCAAAGTAAAAACCACACAAAATACGACCAACATTATTAACCGACCCGTAATAAGTAATTAAGAAAGACAAATATGAAGTCATTTTTGTATGATTTATTAAGGCAATGCTAGTAAGACATTTAAGATGGAATGCTACGATAAATAGATATCTATGTAAAAATATTTAAATACACTAATGGTCACACAACAAAAATGTTATGATGTTAGTTTGTGTAATTAACGTCTATGGTGACATAAATGACCTTGTTGTTTCCTAATACAATTTGTATAGGTAATAAAACTAGATTATAAATTAAACTATAAATAAAATGATACCTACAAAATAACAAATTCATAGGTAAAAAATTATCTCCAAATTGCTGTCGGAAATGTCGGATAATACTTATTTTTGTATAAGTATATAATAATATGGCTATTCTGCTATTCACGTGGCTTCACTAAACTACGGATCCGTATCTTATAGAAATTACTCAATTTAGGCCTGGGTTATTTTTTTTAAATTGCAGGAATTCAGCAGACGGCAGACGGCCCACGTGATGGAAAGCTGTTACCATCGCCTAAAGACATTTGCAACACCAAAGGTGCTACAAATGCGCTGTTGCTCTCTTAAGGGAGACTGGAACCTGGTCACTAATGCCGGAATACAACACAAGGTTGTTATGGGGGCATACTCTAGACCAGGGGTGGTCGCCATCCAGCCGCGCAAATATCCTACCACCTGGCTGTGGGTTGTTTTGTCGCCTGTTACGACAGGCCGCCCGGCCGCAGGAAATTGTATTCTTTCTCCGTTCCTGCACAGATAGAACGGCTAGACGTCTTCGCTCAGCCAAGATGTTAAGATGTTGTTGTTAAGAAAATGGATGAGATAAAAAACAAGCACATACAGTACATTGAAGCGTGATTGAAATTTTAGAACTGGCATATATCGAATCAGGAGGAAAACCATACAACAAAAGGAGTGTTAAAATGGAAGATATAAGTGTAGGTATACTATAGAAGGAACAAAAATGTTTGAAGACTGACATGATAATTTTTGCGTGTGTGTGTGTGTGACAGAGGAAGATAATATGGATACAGTATAGGTAAGGATACGATCCATACTAGAATTGTCTGTCATATTTTATTTATAACAAACTCACATGCTTAGCTTTGTACTACATAATGTGTGTTTGTCTGTTGATGTCTATTTATTTGTAACATCGAGTAAAACGGTGGGCACTTATACGAGCTTGTTAATTGTTTGACGTTAAAGAATATAACTACCTATTGTTAGATGTCAATCAAAATGTGTCATTATGAAAACCATTTTTATGGACCGATGATTTATGAACAATGCATCAAGAAAAAATTATTATTATATTTAATTTTCTTTAAACGTGCAATAATAAAGCAAGATGTGAGTGGCAGTAATTTTTTGTAGGTAGGATTGTATGTAATAAAGGTTATATCCGTTATTTAAAGTGAATACCTATTGTACACATCAAAGAGGATCGTAGGAAGCAATGTCTACGAAATTTTACTGAAAAAGACTTCGCGCGTAATGGATATAAGCGTGTAATTATATTTGAGCACCTTCAAAAGGACTTCTAATAATTTTAATTTTTGACTTAGGTATTTGGTTAAAGAAAATAGGTATAAATTACCTAAATACATACAAACAGAATCTAAATAAATAAATCTAAGTTAGATTAGACATAATTTGGAATTTCCTTGCATACATATTCTACGAACAGCTGAAAGTGGATGATGTATTTCAAGTTAATTATATTTCATACTGGCCGTGCGCTTTCTTTTGTTCCTACGGGACTTGCAATAATAATTATGAAAGGATATTTCTACATAAAATATCAAGACCTAGTATCCTGATATCACTTATTACGTGTCATATAGCCTACCAAAACACGACTTGGTGAAGCTGAACACGGATTCCCAGAAGTTTAAGATAGGATGTCATATAGATACTGTTTATTATAGTCCACGCGATATTTGTTTTGCAATTTCATACAAGCAAAAACTAAATGGCGCCGCACCGCTGCCGCCGCCGATAGTATATTTTATTATTTTACCTATGGTCACTTGCGCGTAGAGCGTACGGTAGTAAGAAATTGACTTATAAATAATTTCCATAATATTTTTATATTCCTATAAGCAATTTAATTATTTAAAAATGACTGAGCTCTCTAACATCGTTAGTTACATTGTTAGCATTATATAGAACAGATGGATGATAGTCTGAAAAGAACGGAGGCAGTGTTCGCGTATTTGAATTCTGCATATTTATTCCCGGTTTGCTTTTTATTTGTTTTAGGTGCTTGAGTATTATTGTTTGTGAATATTATACTATACAAATATAGATAGAGCAGATTTAAATACAATAATTTACAAAAGCCTGAAATCGTCACGCCGTCGCCGCCTTGCCGCGCTAAAAACCTTGAGCGTGCCGTCATTCGCCGCCATTTTTCTACGCGGCGCACATATCTAACAAAAACTATTTGCGTGAAATAAATACGCACCGCAACGCGGCTAATTTTGCTTCACTCCTTAGATTTTTTTTCACGTTTTATAAAAATAAAATACACATTAATATGTATATTTTATTATGAATTAAATATTTAATATATAAAAATAAAAAAACTAAATGTTCTTAGAAATGAAAAAGAAGAAGAAACTGCACTAGTTTCAATCATGTCCTGACACATATAAAAGTGAAATTAAGTTCATAATTTGGTATGATTTTTTTTAAATATTCTATATCATGAATATAACTATACTTTCATATATTATCTACCGCATCAAAAATCCTATACAATGTCAACCCATAGACGGTCCGCTGTTGGACTCGAGCCCCTCTACATTTTTCATGGGTCAAGAACAGTATTTTAGATTAGCTTTTTTTACACTATTTATTAACATAAGGAACAATTTTACACGACCGTCCAAAGTTACCAAACAAATATTGAACTACTAAAAAGTGGCCGAAACAGTTTTGATTATGTTGTAGGTACTACTTAGTCGCGAAAACTTAAGAAAATACATGATTTTTCTAATTTCATTGTTACCTGGGTCATATAATCGAATAACCAACTAAAGGGGCTATAAGCATTAAGCAGTTATAAGTTATTACTCAATTGCCTTTGGCACTAATTGGTGACACTTTAAAGAGCAATTAGATTCAGTCGTTAAAGCAAAACCTTTATCATTATTATAATAAATAGTCACGTTCAAATGATAAAAAATAAATCCTATAAACCTACGAGTACACGTAGGTTATATCATTTATATTATTTTATTTATATGTTTATTTTAATAAGCCTTCATAAAAATCAAAGTATGTATTTTCACATTTTTTATTAGTAGTTGAATGCAACAAATATAAATTTGGTAAATTTGTTTCATTTTGATTAATTAATGTGAAATATATTAAATCGAATCATTTATTATAAAAAAAACATGGTAGGTACACACATGTGTTATCGTTTTTATAAGATTTATAATCATGTCTTTTGCAGGTTCGATAATTAATTTTATATATTATATAGTTCGGCCGTTCCTTAAAGACAAAATTGGTATCTATTAAACTGATTTTAGTAGTTACGTGAAGTATCGATGGCGATGCAATTAAAAAATGAAATCAATATAGGACACGATATATTACACATTACCGAATCGATTAAAATGAAACGATTTATTATTTAAAAAATATATTGTATTTTTTGTTGCCTTTTTTATCATCAAAATGTAAAAAGAAATATGCATAATTTAACCCTTAAGACTATTATCGATATACCAAAAAGCAGCAAGACTAACGCTATCACTATCTCGTAATATACCAAGAAAATATACCCATTTCATACAAATCATACAACTCCTATATAAACAGAGTGAGACAAGAACACAATTAACGATCTCGTACACAAATGCGATCTGCACTCTCATCGCGGACACATATGTGCTAATAGTGAGCTAAAGAGTTTAATAACGATTTATGTTTAAACTTTTCTATTATAGATAAATCTCTAGATCACGTCACTAATATTTAAGAAAAAAAAGTTAAGAAACTCATATTCGCTAGGTGTTACGTTTCTAAAGAAATAAGCTATGGTCTTTTAATTTGATATTAATTATTTTGATACTGTTACAAAGTACAGTACAGTATTTATATAAAACTTCAAATGGGGCTTCTTAGAATCGTTAAAAAAGAAATAAATGAGGTTCTATTAATGTTAAGTCATAATTTTCATCTTAAATAAAGCTAAATTTAGCTCTCTGGCTGAACGTAAGGCTGTCAGGGCTCGTTGAACACTTTTTTGGCGTGACCCGTATAGCGTGGAGGAGCGAGATTGAACGCTCTTCCACCCTATACGGGTTCTATACGGATCACAACTGTGAACCGATTTTCAAGTCCGATTTTGAAGTCAGTTTTGTTTTTATTAAAAAAATATTTTCAACTTTTTTGTTGTCGAAATACTTGAATTGCTTAAGACATAAGATATTAAGCACCTGTAGATATTGTACTATTGGCACGCGTATACAAGTTTGCGTTTTGTTGAGTGTAGGTGTTCCTCAAAAAGTGTTGCTCTTGATTTCCCTGGAATTCATTCATTAGACCCTGACTTGGTTACAATAGGAGCACCTCGGGAATATTTCTTTTGAATAATAAAAATTGAAAAGCAATGAGCAATTGACGGAGAAATGGCGTAACAAACATACGAACAAACACATAGCCTAAATGATAACCTCCTCCTTTTTAACCGACTTCAAAAAGGTTCTCAATTCGTCTATATGTTGTTTTTAATCATTTTTCGAAAGCGGGAGGCTTTTTTAAAGTCTTTTACAATTTTAATGATACCGCTTTAATTTTATAAAAATCTGCCCTAGTTTCCTTTGAGTGTTTTTCAATATTCCGTATAGTTTGGAATTTGGCCCACTTGAAAAATTCACTTTGTACCTAAATATAGCGTGTACTAGTGATTTCTTTCGCGTAGGTTTGGCACTTATTTATGTTTTGGCCCATTTAAGCAAAATATTTATTAATAATATCCTGGTTAATTACTCTGACATATAAGCTATTATTTGTTCGTGTGTTTGTCACTGAAATCCTCCCAAACGGTTACACCAATTCTGATGATTTTTTTTATGTTCGTATGGTTCCTAGAATGGTTTAGATTCACAATTGGACCCAGTAGAAGGCGCTGAAATCGGGTTCTAAATTTTTTTTTTGGGCAGGACATCATTTGCTGGGCATAATAGTATTTCTATAAAGTTTCATCAAAATCTATTCAGATTTTTACGTGAAAGAGTAACTTCCATTTCGTTTATAATATTTCAATAGGATGGTAAATTACGTCTAAAATTTTCTATGAAGTAATTTTTTCGTTAACCTTGAATATAACAACAGTAAATTAAATTAACACACAATAACATGTCTTTTCAAGACAAGGTCCGTTTGTTTTATGAATATGTATAACTATATTGCATTCATATAATTAAGAATATTAACACAGGCGTGTGATATTTGTTCATATCTTGCAAAAATTATAAGGCAGAAAAGACGAGGATACTTTATTGCACGTCAAATCACAAAAAAAAATTGAACAGTAGTAGGTATTTGAGATATTTTCTTAGTTAAAAATAAGCGGCCTTATTGCTTAAAAAGCTATATAATATATGCGACCTTTTATTAGAGTTGGAGTACTGTCTGCTGATTAGGGTCCCAATTCTGCTATTACTACCACGTCAAAATAGTCGTACACTATCGTCTCATTGATAATGTTACGACCTAGGTGCCGACAAAGACAAATTCACATCTGCAGCCCTGTAGAAACATATTTTATTACCTTTTCGGCATTTGGACTTCTTTTGTTTACTTTGTGTTAAAAATTTGTGATAAAAAAACAGCCCATTGTGTCTTGTAATCTTCTACGGCCTATTGTTGTATTGTGATCACTGCCAGGTGTCTCGGATTTAAAAGTACAAACTGATTCTAAGAAATTCGGTGTATGCGGCCGGGCAGACATATTGCATCTGTGCAGTATAAAGTAATGCCCCAATGGAGAGAGGAGTCAGTTGAGAGATAACCATAAGCGAAGCAAGACTTGTGTACATTCGGTAATCTATTTAGTGACGGACTTTGCGCGTGTATTTGAATTACGATCTTCTGCATTACGTTTGGACTTATTGCGTTCGGTTATATTTGTACCTGTGTTATACGTGTTTGTATAGTTGTAATAAACTCTATAATAATTCCAACGGCATTTTAATTCGAGTCCTGCAACTCGTAACAATAAGTTTGCCTGATTTCGGTATTCTGTTAAGAAAAATAGCCTGCCCGTGGCACCCCACTCTATCTTTATAAATATTTATAAACTAAAACTGGCCAACTAAATGTTTGAAATTTTTGTTAGTTTTTCAATATTAATTTTGGCGACGATATTTCTACTAATGATAATACCAATTTTTTTCTACTATTATTCTGCCGCGACGATTTCGAAAAGATGTTATTAATTCGTATTCTTTATATTATAGAATACAATTTTTGACAATATCGCAATAGAATCATACTTTGAATGTCTTCGCAACACCAAGATATTGAAATAGCAGAATTGGACTCCAGGCCCTATACACAAGTGGCATTAACGTTAATTATCCGTGCAGGAACGGAGAAAGAATACAATTTCCTGCGGCCGGGCGGGCTGTCGTAAGAGGCGACTTAACAACCCACAGCCAGGTGGTAGGGCATTTGCCCCACTGGATGGCTACCACCCCTGGTCTAAAGTATGTCGCCATAACAACCTTGAGTTGTGTTCCGGCATTAGTGACCAGGTTCCAGTCTCCCTTAAGAGAGCAGCAGCGCATTTGTAGCAACTTTGGTGTTGCAAATGTCTATAGGCGATGGTAACCGCTTTCCATAAAAAAAATAAAAATCCTGCAATAAAAAAAAATTAATAGAATAGAAAAGTTATGGGGCATATCTTTACGCTAAGTATTATGTCATTCCCATACATTTTTGTCTACAGACTCTGGGCCGTCTTTACCCGAGGGTGCCCGGGGTGATAAGTAGTGGTGACACCCAGGTGCATGGATCTGGGGGCGCAAAGCGATAGCTTTATACCTACATACACCATGCGAAATTTGCTACGTTTGAAAGTTACTAACAAAAAACAAACTTATACATTATTTTTCCGTAGATCATTTTCGTACATTACAAATAGGATTTTTGCAGTGAATCACACTATTTGATGATATTTAAATGTTAGACAACTTAAGCCAATTTAAAGTTAGATATTACAGTAGAAAATGTTTTGTATTAATCATTTAAAGTCACAATTTAACTAAAATCTTATCCTAAAATATATCTTATAATAAAAGACAAGGTTACATTCATTGTAGCATAAAATGTTGGTAGCAATATTATGTACAAATGCGTCTTCTTATTGTTACAAAGTTTAAATTGGTATTGAAATGGCTAGCAAAAAGTAATAGGAATATTATTTTTGGCAATTGGGGGCACTAAAGTGATTTTTCCACCCCGACTCCCAATACGGCAGGTTGACGAGCCACCTGGTAGATAAATGTTTCCAAACTCTGTGTTCGATGCGTGAGTAAGACGGGTAGATGATGGAATGAAAAGACAAGTGATAATCGAATGGGAGCGTAAGATAAGAGCTGGTGCTGGACGAAGGACGATTGTATTATAATTAGTCAGATATGTTATTTGAAGATGTAGATAAGACATTTTTAAATAAGAAGATGTTAAAGGAAGATTAAAAGATTTAAGAAATTGAAACCGTGTTACTCATTTCATCTCCACATTTATAACACCTAAAGTGCAGGTAAGTCGTGGTAGCGTAATGGCTGGCGCACGCGTCCCAGACCCAAAGGGCGCGGATTCGATCCTGGCTGGAACGCATGCAACACTTAGGCAGTTTTCTAACCTAATGTGCATATTGTTACAATTACCACGTGCTAATAACGGTGAAGGAAAACATGCATCGTGATGCAACCTGCACATCGAGATAACCGATGTGTCAAACCTGCCAAGCCGCCTTGGACAAGCGTGGCGGGTATACTGTCCGTTCCCCTATAGTGCGAGGTCCGAGCCCAACAGTGAGACATTTATGGGCTGCTATTATTATTATATAAAGTGCAGGTCTTTTATTAAACCTTTTTTTAAAAACCTTCACCGTAGCGCTGTAAGAGAACTTCGCCTGGAAAACTTTTTTCACACACCTAAAGTGCGTACCGGAGCATAGGGAACACCAAGCCGACGGCGAACAGTGTCTTAATAGAAAGAGGATAATGGCTCTACTCTGAACAGTTCCCAGAACACTTTCGATTATGCAGACGGTAGAAAACCTGGAAATAAATGTGAGTACAACACAAGTTCGTCGCTTGTTATTATTCTGGTTTAATCAAATTAATTACTGCACAAACTTAGGTGTTAATTGAATTTAAAATGTGCAAACTTGAACTTAATTATGAAACAAGTAATATGTGTTATGTACAATAACATTAAGTACATGTATATACTTAATATATTTATCTCGAAATAAGTATTATATCGGAAAATCTTCGCTCAGAATTACGTCCTGCAATTGATGTACAATACACAACGTTGCAAGGCCTAGAAAGATTTCAATACCAAGGTGTTTTATTTCTATGCACAAAAGTTTAGTATAAAATGCAAACGCATTCTGGAAGCGGCCGGACTATAGACACAGAATTAGCTTACATTTCAACTGTTTCTAATTCTAAGTTAAAATTATAAACATCAAGGCGTACGTTTGAGAGCAGAGAGAGAGTATAATATGTTCCTTGTTATAGAGCTATTAAGCTCTAAAATGTGCACCGTGTTGTTTATATTTCATATATGAATAAAATAAAAATCATTAAGAGATATATCTCTTGATGATTTTTTACATTTTATATGTTTTTATTTTTTTAATTATTCATCCCAAAGGAAGGATTCATTTCCAAAATGTAACTATTCAGGAACTATGCGTAATAAACACGTAGGCGTTTTATTCTCTTTTGAATTTAATTCAAACTATAGAAATCTGTATTAAAAAGGGATGTCGCAAAATTCGGGTCCACGAAAACTGTGCGAAGAAAATTGAAATCAAAGAACCCAGGACTTCTTCGTCCTTGTAAGCCCCGGTTCCTATATCTTACTGATCGTACATTTGTCTTACTATCGTTTAAAATTTGACATAAGCTATTTCAAAATTCAATCGGTGGTAAGGCAAGTTAGTAACATATAAGAACCGGCCATTAGTCAAGCGAACAACACGACTAATGGCCGGTTACTATCTATTTATTTATTCTCTAGCCATAAGCTGATATTAGACGGTTCATTTCTCGCTTTAGATTTGGATGTGTCAACCAAAGTGATTTATGTAAACATAAACTCGAATCATTTAATGTATTTGATTATTGTCGTGTCCGTTGCTTTGCGCCTTTCAACGAAATTGTATCAAACTGATTGGTCCGTCAAACATCAGCGTAATCATAGGCAAAAATATTCATACCTTATATTTTTTTAAATCATTTTAAATAAACACTGTAATAAACAAGGAAAGTAATTTAAAAGCACTTCAGTGGTGTTATGAATAGCTTCTGAAAACAAAGAGACCTAATGTTCCAGTTTCTGAAACGATTCTTCTAAGAGTCGAGTTTTATCCATATAAGCTTATTTCAAATTTATTTAGTAGTAAGACAAATGAACGGTTCGTAAGATATTGAAACCGGTCTATAATCAATTAATCACAAAAGACATTAATTGAATTCTGGAAAATATAAGAAACTGTCCTCAAATTGAATAAGAATAGAACTTTCCTACATAATCAACAATGTATTTGTACATTAAGTCCAGTAAACGTGACATTTGCCAAACTCTATTCAAGTATACAACAAACACATTTTGTAATTTGGTCTTCACATTGCATGGAATACGTAAAGATAAATACTAAAATAGGTAAATGAGGAAACTTTTCATATTTAAGGTGTGTGTAGGTATATTTCACGGCCGTTTCATTGATATTTGTTTTGATGGCCTCTGTGTGTGGGTTAAGCCTTTGCAGACTTGCTCACTATAACGCACATACTTCCAGGTATGATTCCTGGCGTGGTAAATTTCGTCAACGTATTTACCGTTATTTACTATGGTCTGATGTTCGGCCATAGGATTGTATATATGTTATAGTCAATTTTCCGTTATTTACTATGGTCTGATGTTCGGCCATAGGATTGTATATATGTTATAGTCAATTTTCCGTTATTTACTATGGTCTGATGTTCGGCCATAGGATTGTATATATGTTATAGTCAATTTTCCGTTATTTACTATGGTCTGATGTTCGGCCATAGGATTGTATATATGTTATAGTCAATTTTCCGTTATTTACTATGGTCTGATGTTCGGCCATAGGATTGTATATATGTTATAGTCAATTTTCCGTTATTTACTATGGTCTGATGTTCGGCCATAGGATTGTATATATGTTATAGTCAATTTTCCGTTATTTACTATGGTCTGATGTTCGGCCATAGGATTGTATATATGTTATAGTCAATTTTCCGTTATTTACTATGGTCTGATGTTCGGCCATAGGATTGTATATATGTTATAGTCAATTTTCCGTTATTTACTATGGTCTGATGTTCGGCCATAGGATTGTATATATGTTATAGTCAATTTTCCGTTATTTACTATGGTCTGATGTTCGGCCATAGGATTGTATATATGTTATAGTCAATTTTCCGTTATTTACTATGGTCTGATGTTCGGCCATAGGATTGTATATATGTTATAGTCAATTTTCCGTTATTTACTATGGTCTGATGTTCGGCCATAGGATTGTATATATGTTATAGTCAATTTTCCGTTATTTACTATGGTCTGATGTTCGGCCATAGGATTGTATATATGTTATAGTCAATTTTCCGTTATTTACTATGGTCTGATGTTCGGCCATAGGATTGTATATATGTTATAGTCAATTTTCCGTTATTTACTATGGTCTGATGTTCGGCCATAGGATTGTATATATGTTATAGTCAATTTTCCGTTATTTACTATGGTCTGATGTTCGGCCATAGGATTGTATATATGTTATAGTCAATTTTCCGTTATTTACTATGGTCTGATGTTCGGCCATAGGATTGTATATATGTTATAGTCAATTTTCCGTTATTTACTATGGTCTGATGTTCGGCCATAGGATTGTATATATGTTATAGTCAATTTTCCGTTATTTACTATGGTCTGATGTTCGGCCATAGGATTGTATATATGTTATAGTCAATTTTCCGTTATTTACTATGGTCTGATGTTCGGCCATAGGATTGTATATATGTTATAGTCAATTTTCCGTTATTTACTATGGTCTGATGTTCGGCCATAGGATTGTATATATGTTATAGTCAAATATCAAAACTCTGGCTCTCTTAGGTTTGACTAGTTAAATAAATGACGTTTTTCTGCCTATGAGTAACAAATTTTTGTCTACTCTAGGAAAGACTAATTTATACATTAATTAAACATGTAACAAATGCAGTACGAATCGCCGTTTGGCCGAGTCTGCCTTAGTGTTCATTCACGTTGACTCGCGGGCGCGGTGGCGGGCGCGGGCGCGGTAGACGTAGCGAGTTCGCGTTCACATTGGCCGCCAGGCGTTTGCGCCAGTTTTTTTGTTTTCAGAGATAGAAAATATGGACGACGATCTTTTATTTTTAACTGAAAATTCATATCTAAAGTGGGAGATGATAAAAATTAAAATTGGTGTGCACGAAATTAATAAAGAAAGAGAACGGTATGGTGAATTCCATACTTTATATAGTAATTTGAGAGATCATCCTTCAAGATTTTTTGGTGGATATACCAGGATGACTGTTAACTGTTTTGATTACGTATTGGATTCAATAAGGAGTGAGATTTCAAAAGAAGACACAAATTTCCATAAAAGCATAAAGCCCGAAGAACGACTATTTGTAACTATAAGGTGAGTTTAAAAAAACCATAGTTAATTATCATTTTTTTATCAGGATACATAATAACAGTAATTCAAATTCAAACAAGGTTCGTTAACATTTTTTGAAAAAGCTTTTGGGAATTGCAGGAGTTAAATTATTAACTCCCGCAATTTCCAAAAGTCTAATATAAAAATCAAAATAATACTGGACGCCCTGGACGGTTTTTGCCGTTGTATTGTGTCGTATACCGATAAAGTGCGTTAGTATATATATTATGATTGTTGACTCTATACCCGTATATATAAAGTACTCTGTCGTTCATACTGGTTGAACTTACCTGACGTCGCGAGTGAATCGCGCGCTTCGCCGCTAGTTCGACGTGAACACACGCATACAACTCATGCGTTTGATATTGCCGCGAGCGAAACGCGCGCGCCAGTCGCTAGCTTGCCTGCTACTTAGACCGCACGTGCATTTCGCAACGTGAACACTTGGATATTATTATGTTTGTTATTTCGCGACCGCGCCCGCTACCGCGCCCGCGAGTAAACGTCTTTGAACACTTAGTCGCTTGTAGGATCGACTAGACAAAGCTCGAAACATATTATTTTGCGTTCGACATTTGACTAACAAGTTAGGTACTTCTAGGTTTGACTACAAATACTTTAATCAAACGCCGATATTGGAATTTATTTCGGGTTTTGTCGAAAGGCTTTGGTCAAGCCTAGGATAAACCAGTCCGGGAAGAGACTGCAATCGACATTTGACTATAAAATACACAAAATGCAGTGATTGAAATAACAGTTTTAAATAATAATAATCGGCAGAGAAATACATACGTTGTATGATAGGATTTTAATTAAAAAAATTGTATATGTGTGCACTTCACACGCAGTAGAAGTTAAACTTCATAAAATATATATACATACATACATAACTTCACGCCAGTTCCCTTGCGGGGTAGGCACGAATAACAAAGCGCCATTTAGGCTTACTCTTACACACCTCACTTGCTTCTTTGACATTCATAACTCTTGTCATGCACGCTCGTCTGTTCTTAAGGCTTCTGACAATATATATATATATATATATATATATATACACATACATATATATACATATATATATATATATAAATATTGAATAATATCAGCCCGTAAATATCCCATTGCTGGGCTTTGTAACAATATGCACATTAGTTCAGAAAATTGACTAAGTGGTGCATACGTTCCGGCCAGGATCAAACCCGCGCCCTTTGAGCATGGGACGCGTGCGCTAGCCATTACGCTACCACGACTATTTACCGGTATATTTGTCCTTCCTATCCATCCATCCATTATTTTACTAGCTGTGCCCGCAACTTCGTCCGCGTGGAATATTTTTTCGCGAAACCCTTAAAAAACAGACAGAGACAAACATTTAAAAATTGTTTTTTGATATTCTAAGTACCGTACATACGGTTAAAATTTGGTTAAGCTCTACACAAATAATGTCAAAATTTAACCGATGGTAGGACATGTAAATGAATAGTAAGATAATAGGAACAGGCCATGAGTCAATGACATTGCACTTGTATATGTATGTACAATGTAAATATATGCGTTATTTATTTAATTAACGAAGAATATGTATTTTATTATTATTTTTGACATTAATGCGCTAACACAATCTAAATGAAACTATGCCAATAATTATAAAAAGACAAATGAAAGAGTTAATGAATTTATTAGTCTCCAGTTATAAGCTAAATAAGTACAATATACAATAATGCTCAATTTAACATTATGCGACAATTACTCCCCGTACTAGTTTGAAACTGTTACGGCAGAGCAATTTAAGTAAGTTCATGTCTTGGAAGCTAAAAATAACCAAAAAGATAGAAAGTTTCGCACTACCTTCAAAATAATTAGTAAGTACACAAAAAATGAGTTCTCTGTCTACTACTACTACTGTCTAATATTAGGTAATGTACGAACTCATTCTGCAAATGCATCATGTTCTCTGTCGTTTATATCAAATCAAATCCAATCTTCATTTATTGCATAAAACATGGTGGGTACATAAAAAATATGGTAAGATTAGTCCATAGGTTCACATGTTTTTGTCTCTAGGGCGTGCAAAATGTTGTGCCTATTACAATTAATAATTCTTATCGGTTTAGTATTAATATTACATCAATATTTAAAAAAAATCTAAATAATAACAATAATAATGAAATTAAGTCATTTTTTAAAATAAATGTCATATAAATTAAAATTAATCCACTAGTCTATATAATAATACATTGTACGTCAGTAATTATCATTAAATTAATCATTAACACTAATATGATTAGTCAATCAAAAATGTCCTTAATCTATATTTAAAATTATTGTATAGTTTATTCCAGTTGTTTTTTTTAAACAGCTCCATGTACAGATACAGCATGTGTAGAATTTTATATTATATATTACAGAGAAAGCAACATTATTTGTTAAGTAAAAATATATATAAATATACATACATTTTTGTTGTTCATATCACATATATACATCTATTTTCTGCAGTATTGATATATACATAAGAACTATATAAATGTGAATGACTTGAGCAAGTGTTTGTTATAGCAACTGAGAAACCAGATGATATTTCACCCTTTGTTTATTTTCTTCTCGAGTATCTTATATGTCAATGGCCTATATGTAGGTCGAAAGGATAATATGCCTATACAAATGGGTTTTCCAATATTCTCCAATAAAAAATAGTAAGACATTACATCTTAAAACACACAAAGAACTTGTTTTTGCAGTCTCAATAACATACTTCTCGATGATTTGTCGAATATCAAGGAAGTTCAGTGTCAATAACCTCTTACTATAGAAAATACACACGTATGTTATTTTGAACTGTATTCCAATCGTAGCTAGGGTGACCAGATCAATAAATCATTTGCAATTTTTTTTATGGTTTACTTGGCACCGACTCCAAGATGTTGTAGAAATTATTTATTTTATGCTTTTTAGTTACTCTTGAAGTCGGTTTCTTTTTGCTAGAAAATGTTTTATTGTCAACTATTGAGTTACATATATGGTATCCAATAACAATGAAATTTATACGAAGATATATTGAAGCTGTACTAAATCCAGCACACAAAGAATCACTAAAATCAGTTCAGAAATAAAAAAGTTATGGATGAACATACATAAAAAAATATATACGACGAATTGACAAAGTCCTCGTTTTTTTAAGTTAGAAAATGTGGTTTTTTAAGGTAAAGTCCAGACCTTCTTGTGAATTTAACCTTAATATTATGTGAGTAAATGAAGCTACAGTCTATATCAAATAAGACGGCATGGTTGAAATTATATAAGTAAATAGAGAAATAAACATCGTGATTATAAGTCATCATCATTATCATCAGCCGAGCGTTAAATCCCAGTTGCGTTTGAAGCGTTCACTCCGAAGCCCAGGGTCCGCTTTCGTACTTTTTCTACTCCACTTCGCGCGGTCTTCAGCATTCCCCGTTTCGAGACCATTGGTACGCATGTCATCCTTCACAACGTCAAGCCAACATTTCTTGGGCCTTCCCCTTCGACCGGGACCTGGCGGAGGCGGCATGGCTAAACATTTGTCCCCCACATAATCAGCCGGTCTCCGTAAAACGTAGCCGTACCAGCATAAGCGACACTCTTGCAGTTTGTTTGCTATGTCACGGACATGAAGATTGCGGCGGATGCGGGAGTTCCTGACACGGTCTTTCCACGTCACTCCACACGTCCATCGCAGCATATTTATCTCCATGACACGCAGTTCTCGTTTTTGTCGCTCAAGTATAGGCCACGCTTCACTGCCATACAAAAGGACAGGTCTAATGATGGATTTATAGACGTGTACTTTTAATTTAACCGGCATTTTGGGGTAACAAATGACAAATGTCATCTCACGCCACTTGGCCCTATCACGCTGAATAGAAGCGGGCTAAGGACAGATCCCTGGTGTACTCCTATCTCGATGGATGCTGAAGCGAACTCCTGGGATTTACCTTCATCAAGCAGCCACCATCTAATTTGGCGTCGACAGTGCTCAATGGGTTTGTCTTTGGGGTTTACGCAGAAGTCCATGACAAGGAGACGGTGTTGTGCCATAAGACATCGTGATTCTATGTACTCGTATATGGTAGATAATAAATAGTTACAGGATTAAATATATTTTTACATATTTGAAATAAATATTTATTTCATAGGGAAGTCTCCGATCACGTTAGAAGTAACATTTTATGAATATGTAAGCTATACCGTCCTATTTAAAATATAATTTAGAATTGTCTTGTGCACGTACATTCTAGACTGTGTGTGGGTTTGAATGTGCGGCCGGATGAGAGGTGTGCCTATCTCTCGCCGCTCATCATAATATGTAAACATTGATTTTAACAAGAATATTGAGTGTATTTTTATTTTTTATTTATTGATATAGTGGTATTTTTGGATGGCTTAGAATTCTCCTCGCATGCCGGACCTATATTACCGGACATGTCCTGAAATTTCCAGACGTGTGGCAACCCTAGTCGTAACTGCATAATCTAATCGTATATAATTAGCATTGCCCGAAAAAAGAAACGCCGCAAATCAATTTTTTTTTAAGAGGACCACGTTCTCTCGAGAATGGGTTCCCTTGTTCATTTTTTGCGTTCTGGCAAAGTTCTCGCGGAAATGTGTATTGTGTTATTATTTTGTTCATCATCTATATAATTATATCACTATGTTTATTATCATACCTTGCTACAATGTATCTGTCCTTGTCTTTTTCTTCCAGAATGTTCTACATTTTTCTGAGACTTCTTAAACCGACTAGATCGTTCCACCATCGCGCGCCACACTATGCTTCTGTTTTTATAGCAGGTAAGTCAGTAACAGGTAACTTTGAGGTTAATGATTATTCAAAGGTTTATGAAATTCGAATAAAATTATAAAAAAATCTAAGTGATTTTCAAGTCACATTCATACAAAGTGAAGTTCTTTTTGTATGATAATTATTCATTATTGATAATATGT
This sequence comes from Dendrolimus kikuchii, assembly GCA_019925095.2. Classification (NCBI taxonomy): domain Eukaryota; kingdom Metazoa; phylum Arthropoda; class Insecta; order Lepidoptera; family Lasiocampidae; genus Dendrolimus; species Dendrolimus kikuchii. The sequence continues at coordinate 7,580,499 of CM034401.1, forward strand.
GATGGCGTCATTGGCGAACAATTTTTTTGAAATATATTTCTACAAAAATATAAGAAACTAGTAAGCTTTTTTCTGTCTTTTCTTTCACCTTCTCCCAATTATTTGGGGTCGGCACAATATGTCTTTTCCTTGCAAACTCTTGTATTTTGAAATACGTCTTCTGTCACACCAAAAATCATCATATCATCTATCACACCAATCCATCCATCTCTTTTTTGTCTACCTTTACGTTTGTATGAAAACATTAACAAACTGCTACCTGCACATTGAGATAACCGATGTGTGAAACCTGCCAAGCCACCTTGGACAAACGTGGCGGGTATACTGTCCGTTCACCTTCAAAATGGGAGGCCCGAGCCTAGCAGTGAGATATTTATGGGCTGTTATTATGAGGCTTTAGACTTGCATATAGGTATTTCTAACGGACAGAAATAATGATCAAAGAGCATGTAACAGGGTTTATGAAGTTGTAAATGTAGAAGTGATTTACTTTATATTTTTTGGTGTTGACGACATCTTGCTTACATAATTTAAAGCGGCCAGTGACTATTGTAAGGCGTTGGTTTGTATTCAGGTCGCAGTTAAACCATTTTACGCGTTCAAAATAAAATTTAAATTTAAATAGAACGCTGGAACTGTTTTCGAATATATTACGAAAAAAAAACAGATTGCATGACATCTTTCGAGAATGTCTCAAGTTCTGAGTGCGATGACGCACCACTCCATTTTATTATTGTCCTTGGTACGTCTGGGATAATGTTATTGTTAGTGACTATGGCCAAATGCGGCTTGTTTATATCGTTAAAAATAACATTGTTAAACAAGAGCTACATTAGTGTATATACATGATTGTATGTATAATTACATATATACAGTTTACCTGTCAATGTTTAACGTCATTTATAATATCGCATCACAAATAAGGCATTAAGCCTTTGGACACATCTGTCTGACACAGTCACTGACACTAAAATTATTCCAGATATAGCAGAGGTAGAAAGGTGACAAGTCAAATGTCATGCTAACATGAAAGATATGTTTAGGAGATTTCAGATGATATACAATTACTGTTTCATCCTTGGCATGCTGGGGCCGCACCTGCAATAATATTAAAGATATTGACTGAGGCGGAATGCATTTTATTTAAAGCGTTAAAAATAACACCGTTATCAAATACCCACCTTGTGAGTACCAAATGTATATACATAAGTTAGCTGTGAATATGTAACGTCATTAACAATTAAAAACAATAACGCATTACACCTATTGCCACATCTGCGTGCAACGACCTATAACTGTACGATTATCCCAGATGAGGTCCCACCAGTAGAAAAAAGTTGCTAAAACATCTCTTCGCTAATTTTCTAGTTTACCCTCTTTTCTGTATAAGGCGACAGCAGAGTCGACGGCTATCCAAAGCGGAGAACAAGCAGCTATTTTGAAGATTTTACAAATCAACCTTTGACCAGCGCTATATTACACCGTATATATTTTTATACGAAGATAACAAAACAGACACATTTAGATCTTATTGAACTGGCCTTGGCATATTTGCATATCTTGTGAAAAAAAATATAATTATATGACGTGTAAATGGTGCCGTCCTCTATGAGTAGCAGCCTCACACGATCCAGGGGGGGTGGCTCTCGAGGTCGATGGAGCTTCTACTTTTCCAATACAAGTATCAGGTCCAGACATCTCTAGCATATAGTTCACAATTTGAACTAGCAATTGTTTCCCAAGGGGCACATTCTGCTCGTGGTTTATTATTTAATGTTGAACAATGATTTTTAAGTCATGATACCGCCATCTCTTGTCCAAACTTCACACACAAATTTTGATACATACATATTTCCTTCTCTTTTTGTGTACTGGTATGTACGTATATCTATTTCTGTCCCCCCTAATTTCTCTTTGGTTCATGGAAGATGCCGCCATTGTGTGATCGGTTTCGAGTGCGGTGTTAAAAAGACACATGTAAGAAATGAGAAAACTTTTGGCAAGTGCAGTGAATTGTTGAAACAAACTAAATGGCGGCCGCCCTGGAAGTTTATGTTATTGTTTGAATGATTCATTAAAAGGGTTTCAATTTCCGTTCATGTGTGATGTCTGCGTCTGAGAAGCCAAGGTGGACATTCTTAGTCAGCGGGGGTTTGGGTGAGTCTATATAATAGTCTATTGTATTTATTTATTATTATTCGAAAAACACAACAACTGAAAGCAACAAAGTTATATATATTAGTTTCAGCGGCTACGTGTGTACGGAATATCCGGAGGTTTTTTTAACTTCGGATCCGCGCATACAATAATGTTTTGGAATTTTGACATTACATCTAGGTTACAAGCCATAAAAAGATGAAAAAACATTTTGTAGTCTAGGTAGTATTAACATTTTGAACCTATAAATGTCCCATTGCTGGGCTTGAACCTCCCCATTTTTAAGGGCATGGATTGGCGAATTTGTTTCAACGGTTAATGCGATGTGCAGATTTCATCATGATGTTTTTCTTCAATAGCACGCGGTAATTGTAACATTATATACAACAACAATATACGAATACACACTAGATAAATAAACTTTCTAAATAATGCATTCGTCCTGGCCCGTGCCCCAATTCTGCTATTTTAATATGGCGTTGCGAAGATATTCAAAGCACGATGCGATTGTGATAGCGTCAACAATTCTTATTCTACTAAATCAAGAATATCCTCTCGATATCGCCGCAGCAAAATAATAGTAGAAAAAAAAATGGATTACCATTTACAGAAATGGCATTAGCCGAAATTAATATTGAAAAACTACCAAAAATGTTAAATCTTTAATTCGTAAGTTTTCGCTTATATGTAAATATTTATAAAGATAGAGTAGGGTGGCATGGGTATGCCATTGGAAATGCCACGAGAGGGCCCGAGAGGTAGCCGCGCGACCCTCTCAGGGCCGGGGAGGTTAGAACTTCCCCACAGGAGAGGCCGCCCCTGTTTATGGGGCGGCCCACCGCTCGCCGGGGTCGCGGACTAAGGCTCACGCTGTGTACCGTGACCCCAGCACCTTTGCGGAAGAAGGCTCCCATGGGGTTTTAGTGGGTATACCCGGCGCCGGTCATATTGATTAATCGGCGTCGGGGGAGCCCCACACACCGGCCGCGTCGATCCCCGCGCGGCTGACGGTGCGGCAACGCATTTCCCCATGTAAAAAAAAAGGGTATGCCATTGGAATTAACAGAATACCACAGTCAGGCAATCCTACGATTAAAACGGCAGCGTCCGGCGATTTTGACGAGATAGATAGTAATAGTAGAATTGGGCCCCTGGACTCGAGTTAACGACATTTAAATCGCGTGTTTGAGGCGTAGGGTGTTCGTTCCTAATTTGCCACGGCCTGTAAATAATTTTCTGTAATTAAATAACCGTCATATATAGTCATTATTTTGCCAAAAATATCTCTATAGTCGTGTATGCAAGCGCAATTTATTTTTTAATTTTATTAAGTTGCGATATCAAGATTTAAGGTTAATAATGTCAAGGTGTCTTGCATTCTGTCTTCTTTATTTTTGTATTCAAATCTATACAAATAAAAAAACTGAAGTGTCCGATTTTAATGTCAAAATAACAGGTTTATACAAAATGCATATGAAAATATATACGGTACTTATATCAAAAAAATCTTTTTTATTTATTTTTTGTCTGTCTGTCTGTTTGTTCCGGCTAATGACTGCAATGGATGAACCGATTTTGATGGAACTTCCACTAGCAGATAGTTGACGTTATAAGGAGTAACTTAAGCTACTCTTAAAATTAGGGTTCCGCAAAAGAATTTGCACGTGGTCGATACCGCGGGTCTTGTTCGAAAATATCTGCTCCGACTGTAATTTCATGTAATTGCAATTTTAGAGTTCTTTGGGTTAAATGGTAAAAACGATATGTTTATAAATTCATCTTGTACGTCTATATGTCATAGTTAATTTACTGGGACTTACTAAGCTATCTTTACATGTTATCAATAATAATAATAATCGATAGACAAACACACACATATTATATCTCCAGATTAAGCAAGTTACGTTTTATGGGTATATATCATCTGTCGTCGTCAGCCATTTGCAGTCCACTGCTGGACGTAGGTCTCCTCAATACGGCGCCACTCATCCCTGCCCTCCGATTTCCTCAGCCAGCGCCTACCGGCGACCTTGCATAGGTCGTCGGTCCATCGGGCTGGAGGGCCTCCGACACTACGTTTACTGAGACGCGGTCTCCACTCTAGGACTCGTTTGCTCCATCGGCCATCGGTCCTGTGGCAGACGTGACCGGCCCACTGCCACTTCAACTTGCTAATTTTGGGAGCTATGTCGGTTACCTTAGTTCTCTTACGGCTATCCTCATTTCTAATTTTATCCATAAGAGAAACATTCAACATAGCTTGCTGCATAGCCCGTTGAGCGACTTGGAACTTGTGGACCAATCCTGCCGTCAGTGTCCCTGTCTCGGCCCCGTAGGTCACAGGACGGGGAGGACGCACTGCTCGAAAACTTTTGTTTTCAAGCATTGCGCAATGGTCAACGAGAAGACTTGACGAGACGAAGCTTACCGAATGCTGGCCAGCCCAACTGAATTGGCTTCCCCCTCGAAGTTGTGCCTGCCAACCTGTATTTTTTGTCCAAGGTAGTTATATTCCTGCACAGCTTCCAGAGGGACGCCATCGACGTTTACCGGTCTCGGCATGACGTGTTCATTGAACATGACTTTCGTCTTGTCCAAATTCATACCGAGACCGACTCATCAGGAAGATTAAGATATCATTTGATGGTATCGATATCTTCCACGAACAGCTATGAAGTAATAATAGGTACTATGAGAGCGGCATATGTCTAATCATCGCAGTGGACACGAACTAATGGATAACGCTTTTTTTATTGGATTAGACTTTATGTTGTTGGTCCGAAGACCTCACAACTTTACCGGGGTCTTCGGGCGGAGGTCTTCGCCAGGCGAAGACGCTCGAGAGGACTAAGCCGCGACAGGCACAGAAGCCTGGGGGGATGTTCGCGACCCGTGTGAGTGTGTGGGATTCGCCAGATCGGGGGTGGCACTAGCGTGCCCGCTCAGAACCGGTGCCACGCTATTGCCACGCCCCAGTTAGGGATACCCACTAAAACCCCTGGGTGTTCCGTCCTGCGCCTTATGCCAGGGCTACGTGAATGCGGGCTTCCCAACTCCGCGTGCCCTGGCAGGCGTGGGCCCTCCTCACTGGGCTTCTTCCTATGCCAGAGGACGTGTCCCCTGGCTACTTCTAGGTCTGATCCGTGCATGGGGCGGTCTGTAACGCGCCCCACGGGAAGAGAGATGAGCGCGCGCGGAACACTCGCGCTCTCATCTCGAAGGCATGTGCGGGTGAGTGAGAACCCCTATACCCCTAGGGGTCCCACCCGCGCCGCCCGCTTACGGCGGCCGAAGGTCACTATCCCACCTCCGGCGTCGGCGCGTCCTCCTTTGGCGGGAGCGGAGCAGGGAATTACGCTCACGCTCCTGTTCCGCCTCCTCCTTCGCAAACATAACCTGCTCGCAAAAGGAGGAGATGGCGTTCCATCCGGTGGAGCTCCCGACCATGGTGCGTACCACGGCCGGGAGCGAGGTGTCAAATCCAGTATGGGCGACGAGCTCCCGGCGCTGCTCCGTCCAGGCTGGACACTCCCGGAGTGTGTGCAACGCCGTGTCCTCGTCGCCCGTGTCACAATGATGGCACTCTGACGTGGCCTCGCGGCCGAGGCGACACAGGTACCTTCCGAAGCAACCATGCCCCGTCAGGACCTGCGTCAGCCTGAACGTCAGGGTGCCGTGACGTCGTCCAATCCATTCTTGCAGGACGGGCCTCACCGCCTCAATCGTGGCGGGGCGCGCGCTGGGGCGTCTTAGGCGTTCTTCCCAGACCCCAACGGCTACCTGGCGGAGCTCCGACTGGCACGCCTCGATATCGCGAGGCGCGGGTCTGGTGCCCCTAGCCAGAGCCTCTTTGCGCCACACATACAGTGACGCCAGGACCCTGGCTTCCAGGTCCCATGGTTCGCGGCAACCTACGCTATCTTACTGCCATTTCGCAACGTGTTATGGCTGAGAGAGAAGAAACGGCGAGTGGCTAGCGCAACGCGGGAGCCTATGTGTTAATAGATGCCCTATCTCGCTCGCACATCAATATTTCTACTTACCGTTTCCAAAATAAATTAGTTCACTTCAGTGCATATCAGGACTCGAAATTAATGCTACTCTCTGCTATCTGAAGTATTATTTAACATCTACTTCTCACCTTCTACTCTTGTTACAGTGCCATCTATAATGGTCGGACTGCACCTGCGATAATGTTATACATATTGACTGTGGCCGAATGCGTCGTATTTAAAACGATAAGAATAACGCCCTTATCGAATAGCCCCATTAATTTATATACATTCTATACATACGTTATCTGTCAATATATAACATCAACAATACCGCATCACAAACAACGCATTACACTCATCGTCACATCTGCGCAAAACAGCCTATATCTGTAACACTATCGCGCAGGTCTGGCCCCAGTATAATTAATGCTACTGATGATGCTATACTGACGTGTTTTGTTTTTACTGCTGGATGTTTCGTATTTAATTTGACATACATTATAATTAAACTGTCCCTAAATTAGGATGACGCAAGAAAACTTTTACACACCTTTATCGGCTGAATACAGCTGTACTAAATACCTTATTGTAACTTCTTTATTTGTATTTACTTACATATATTCGTAACTAGCATTTGCCCACGACTTAGTCTACGTTGGATAGGTAACAAAGATTACAGTTAATACCAAATTTGAAATCAAAGGTTATTTTCAGCGAGGTAATTCTTAGTATGAAAATACGTGAATCCCGGAAATCCCGGAAAACGCGGGACAAGTAATGTTACTAAAGTACATAACTACAACTGTTCTAGTAAAGACTAAGACTTTATCGATCAGTGAAAATTTCAAATCGGAATCAGATTTTTTTTCGACCTGGTCACTTTCAATTTTTGCCAAGAAAATTCCGTATAAAGTACCGCAAATCTTTAAGTCTGGTAATTTGTTATTGATCAGTGAAACCGTATCGCACTCGGCTCAGTAGTTTTTACGTGAATCCCGAACAAACAGGCAAACACAAAAATTTAAAAATAAAAGACTACACTTTTCCCATTTTATAATATAATACAGATAAATCGCAATTGAATTTCTAAAATTTGTACATCATGAAAACGGTGGAATGTTAAGAGCCTTAAATATATATTTTTTTAATTGCTGGGGCACAGTAGACAGGCTAACGGCCCAACTGTGATGGAAAGTGGTTACCGTCGTCTATGGAAATTAGGAATAACAGATAGATAAAGAGATAATTGTAACAAGTCGCCTCTAAGCACTACGGTGTTGTAGATCATGAAAAATGTTAAAATTGGGTCATGTAACCTGGCGCTGGTTTCTCAGATGTCAAGACATTTTTTATTTTCTTGACACCACTATTTTACTACACTTTAGTCCTCTCATGTCTATCGTGTAATATTACGTTTATTAAATGTTTTACATCTTTTAAACTACTCATTCAAATACAACAAACATTAGACTATCGCTCCGATTCTAAATATTCTGCATCAACTAATAAAGAAAGATGTTTCATAGACATTTTGTACTTTAAGTCAATATTTTTCAAGTACTCTTCCTTCATAGAAATTCCTTCATAGAAGTTGATTTTAATGAAGTAGTTTCTGTAGTATTTTTTTTAACATGATTTTTTAGGACTCCGTAGTTGAATGCAAAAGTATTAGACATTCTTGACACTACGGAAACCTTCATTGCACGTCAAAGTACACTTGACCATGTATTCTGGAGTTATCCCTGCAGAAAGAATACAAGTTTTACTACGGCCGGGCGGCTTGTCGTATGAGGCGATAAAACAACCCACAGCCAGGTGCTACGGTATTATGCCCGACTGGACGGCTATCACCCCTGGTCTAGAGTATGTTGCCATATACAAACCTTGAGTTGTGTTCCGGCATTAGTGGCCAGGCTCTAGTCTCCCTTTAGAGATCAGCAGCGCATATGGAGCACCTTTGGTGTCACAAATGTACCTGCGGTTAATCGCTTTCCGTCAGTTGGGCTGGCTGCTTGTCTGCTGAATTTATGCAATATTTTTTTTATATAATTTTGTAAGTAATAATTCGGACAAAAACAAACAGAGGACACCCAAACGCTTAAAGGCAAATACTATAAAGTCTTTATAACGAAGCTGAAATCAGAGCACATCTAGGAATACACTAGGTTATACTATACCTACGATAGATATAAATTAATATGTATGACATACAACCAGTGAGCCGATGTGGAAATGCTAGTCAGCTTGCAAGCGCCGCTATCACAAGACGCGCAGACGTTAAAATTAACTTTTTAGTTTTTGCATCGGAGTTTTTTTTATATAAATACATACCAATTCTTGTATTTATAAATACTTACAGTTAAATTATATTTAATAGTGAATATTTACGTATATAGTGTATATTTCTTACTGTTGTGAATCAATTTATCAGGTATGTTTGAAAGTAACTAATACTTGCGAGTACTTATGTTATTGATTGTGTTAATGACCCCGGTATTAGAATTATGCAAAGTTAACATACCATGTTAAGTATAAATTGACAAAAAATCGACAGAAAAATGCATGCCTTGTTCAGTTTGCTGATAAATACTTTACGTCTGAGTAGCGTACAACAATTGCTATTAGGTCCGACAACAGTAACTTACAGACCGGAAAAATTTATCCTATCGAACTCAATGTCTATATATAAATTTAAATTATTTTAAATAATAATATGTTTGTCGTATTTTTACATTTTGTCTGTTTGAGATTCATTCGTCATTTGTTTGTTTGGGATTTTGTCTACCTTTTATGAGGTTTTTGCTTTTTAATTATTTTTCGCCAATGGATAATGGAACCCCAAAAGCTACATTCTAGAATACCTGTAGTTGAAAATCATAAATAGAAAATATAAAAGGTAATAATAGTGGGTAAGTGTAAGAATAATTTCAAAATGTGTATCAGTACTAAAAGTAAATAAAAACGATTTGACTGTAGATTAAATTGTAAGTAATTGATAGAAACTTATGGTCTAATTTGTTTTCAGAAAGAAAAGAATGAAATTTATAATATTATGATGTTCTAAACATGCCATTTCTGTAAATTCAAATTATAAAAAAAACTGAAATAGACTAGGTATATATTGTCTGTGTGTTCAGGATTCATGTAAAAATTACGGAGCTGATTTTGATGCGGTTTTCGCTGATCGACAACAAATTCTTAGACTTAAAGTCTGCGCTACGACTGATTTTAAACGGCGAAATTAAAAAAATCGTATTCCAATGATGATTTTTTTACGGATCGATAGCAAATTTTGCACGCAGCTCGTCGCACATATAATATATATTTGTGGTGCACCCTGATGGTGGTGGGTCTAGGATACTCAGGTGGATGTAGTCGTAGAAGTTAAAAATACTGTTGGTGAAAACTTGTAATAATATCACTTTACATAGGAAAGCGTCTGCCTTCGGCTACAACCCAAACGGAAGAAGCACAAAAATGCAACCACAATGTTGTTAGTAAAAAATATTCTATGTTGTTGTTGCCAACAAATTTTATGTAATAATTTTTATCCCGTGAATCCCGTGGCAATTTTCCCCGTAGCGGTTCGAACTTATTCGGCTGCGTAAAAATTATCTTATTTCAACACGGTTTTTACTAAAACGATAGCTTACATTTTTTTTAAACGCTGCGGTACTTTGTGCCCCAGGAATCCCGCGGGAATTTCAAGTCAAGCGTGGACGAAGTCGCTGGCATATCCTAGTACAAGATAAAAACAAAAAGTAAAAACACCCTCGGCCTGACAAATGACAGAGAGGTGGCGATTAAAAAGAAATAGCAGTAGTTTTCTTCGCGAGCTCATAATTTCCGCTTTGACTTGGCGTGTGATCGCGTATCTAATCACTAGAAAGTCTCTAGTTACTTTAACTTCAGTTCACAGTGCCAAAACAATAGTCTTTTGTTGAGCTCAAGGCTTCTGCATGAATAAGACTTTCAAGTTTTTCAATTAGTTATTATCGTAGTAATTCTTTTTCCATATTATATTATTGTCCATTTTTATTTTTGTATTTTTTTTTATTATCATTATATTATTTTTGTTTGTTACATCTCTATTCATTCTTTGAAAGTAATTGTAATACAACTTCTATATGTATTTAAAAAAGCCTGAGATAATTATGATAAAAACATATTTTTTAGCTAGACGTGTTGCTGGGGAGTTTCTAGCCGCTTCGTCTCGTTACGTTGCGAAGTGGCGTACATAGAAGAGGAAGTAGATGTAAATTTCGACTTACATGACCTTAAACAGTTTTCTCCAGTGGAACTTATTTTGAATAAAAGATTTTGAATTTGAATTGAATTTGCATCATCGGTGAAGGAAGAACATCGTAATGAAACCTCAACCTGCACGTCGAGATAACCGATTTGTCAAACCTGTCAAGCCACCTTGGACAAGCGTGTTGGGTGTATAATCCTTCCCCTACAGTAGGAGGCCCGAGCCCAGTAGTGGGACGTTTATGGGCTGTTATTATTATATATGTATCATGGTTGATGAATTTAGTTTTGTTTCTATATAACGATAGATAACACGTATTTATATAACTAAATATTAACTAATACAATAAAGAAATAGTTTACCTATAATAACGCAGTTTGAATAAAATGCATGCAATCATGCATAATAAGATGTAGAAATTCAACTTAAGTGTAAACCATTGCGCTAGAATGTTTCAATGGTGTAAACGTTAAAACCACGTTTTAAATAATAAAGCGATAAAAAGCAACAGACGATGTATTAGCTTATTATTTAGCTTTTCGAAATTACGTTTTTTACATAGCGATAAACATCTTTAGAGTTGGGCTGACGAAAGTGGACACTGAAATGATTCACAAACTCTAGCATGGCAATGCTAATACAAATGTCAATTTCGTATTAACAAAATATTGTCGTTATTACTGCTGTTTTGGAGTCATCGTGTTTTAGCTTTTAAGAGCTTAAAACGTGAATAAAGTTGTTAAAAGTGAAGTGCGAAGGTTATTTTTTTGCATGATTTGCAAATTCGAGAAAAGGCAATACGACAAAGATGCTGAATTTAAAGAAAAACAGGATTGTTTACATATTGTACAAATACTCTATGGTTATTTGGAGTTGCCATACGTACATTTTTTAAAGGATATGGGGACTTTGGGGCCAAAGAAATGTAATGAGTTGAGATACGACTTAAAAACCACTACATTTTTCTATTACAAAATGGAAAATATTAGCCTTAAATTTTAACTGAAAGAAGAGGAGTGTTAAAAATAAGGTCATAAATAATATAAGTTATCGATTACTATAATCTATTTATGTGAATGATTTTTTTTATTGCAGGAGATCAGCAGACAGGCAGACGGCCCACTTGATGGAAAGCGGTTACCATGTTACCATCGCCTATGGACATTTGCAACACCAAAGTTGCTACAAATGCGCTGCTGCTCTCTTAAGGGAGACTGGAACCTGGTCACTAATGCCGGAACACAACTCAAGGTTGTTATGGCGACATACTTTAGACCAGGGGTGGTAGCCATCCAGTCGGGCAAATGCCCTACCACTTGGCTGTGGGTTGTTAAGTCGCCTCTTACGACAGGCCACCCGGCCGCAGGAAATTGTATTCTTTCTCCGTTCCTGCACGGATTTTCATCAATTAGATAGATAATTATTTATGGTACACCAAAGCACAAACAAACAGAAGTAGAAAAAGATAGATATTATAGTACAACACGTAGCCTTATCGCTAAGAAGTGATCTCTTCCAGGCAACCCTTAATAGGGATTGATAGATTTTTAATACTGTCGGTGGTGCAGTTAATAAATAATGATGAATAAAAATAAAACCTAGTTTTATTATTTATTATAGACGAATATATCTCTGAGGTCGCGCTCTTTAGTGCTGCCATTGTAATTCACTAAACAAAAGTCATAGTAAAGCGAATAAAGTTTCGTGGACACGGCTATTACTAAATTAATTTAATTTGATAAACGATTACCATGATACTTATTAAGCAACTCATAACTTAAGGAATTAATCAACTTTGAATTTATGAAGTCTAACAATTTTAAATAAGTAACAAGTAAAAATAATGAACCGACCTTCTTATGTTATACCTAATTTTTGTCTAGTAACTATTTAAATTAGTGTTTCCTAGTTGTAACGACAAAATAGTTATTCATTTTTAACCGAGTTCAAAAAGGAGGAGGTTTTCAATTCGTTTGATTGTTTTTTTGTATGTTTACTTGATTTCTCTGTCAATTGTGAACCGATTTTCAATTTTTTTTCTTTTAATCGAAAGGTTATAGTCTCAAATTGGCCCCATTTGTCACAATTTCAGAATTTGATGATTGGATTCCAAGCAATTAAAGAATCGCACGAAAATTGTTAACCAACTTCTTGTTAACACAATATCTCCTTCAATTGTAAACCAATTTTCATTTTTTTCTTCTACACTCCCGAGGTGGTGCTATGCCACCAATGCCAATTTGTATACGCGTGCCAGTTAAGCAATTTCTACAGGTGCTTAATTTATTATTTGTAAATTTGTAAACACTTCAACATGTGTACGCAACTAAAAATAAAACATTTAAAAAAAAAACAAAACCGACTTCACACTAAAAACTTTTTTACTATATTTTGTAAGTTTGTTGTTGTTTTTTTTTGTTTTACTTGGCACCGACTTCGAAATTTTGTAGAAAGAAGTTGGTTAAATATTTATTTTTTGATTTTTAGTGTAAAGTTGACTTTGTTTTTATTAAAAAAAAATAGCAGTAATATTCTTAGTTCTCTGAGCCTTGTCGGGTTTTTGACGTGATAGAGAGATCTTGATAACAGCTCTTAGGGCCAGCTCGACTGGTGTAATACCATGCTCTCAGAGAATACTTGCGTTAAACATTTAGCCTTGAGTTAATCATGTTTTAAACGATGAGTGAAACTTCCGATAGTCTACTTCCCCGTCTCTATGTCGTCTTCCCTATCCCATCACCCTATTCCAGTCTGTTTAGGCGCGTAGCATATTTATGCTAACAGATATTCACAGGCAACAGATAACATTTGTTATTTCTAGAACACAATACCTCTCGATAACAGGCACATAACAAGTCGTAGATAAATAAATGTTAAGGCATTATCTAGCTATTTACGTCTTTTAACTGTTCTACTAATTATTATTTTTTTTGTCTCGTTTTATATAAGTAAATCATAATTAAACTAAAAACAGATGCACTTATTATTCATATCAGTGACTCATACACAGTTCAAGGATTTATACGGGCTAAAACGAGACGCACCTAATATTTATAAGGTAACAGAAATTAACGGAATGTAAAGGATTTAATATGCGCGCACATTATGGGACGCATCCGAAAACAATGTGCATGCCCAGAATCGGACGCGGGTTTTGTGTTGCCAACTTTTCTTAGAGAAAACATGGTATGTCAACTCTTAATAACCGCTAGATTGGCACGGATTTGGAAAAAGCGCTGAAAATAAAGTAATAAGACTAGATACTTTTTTAGTTTAATTCATTATAAATATTTGGTCTTCTGACGATAAAATTTCAATACACGTCGATATTTCAGTAAAGAGATAGGGAATTAAAAATAGCACTAAATAAGGTGCGAAGCGCTGAAAAATAACTCTGTATGTACATAGATGGTACATAGAGATAAAAATCTAACACTAAAACGCCTAAGTTGGCAACGCGGCTTGCGGTGTATACTTACTGTATGTGCACCGCAAGCCGCGTAAAGGAACTTCGTTCCAATAACAAGTGAATAACAATACGTTATTTAATAGCACAGAATCAATGTTGTTATTTTTGGATAACAGTAACAGGGGTAACAGATATTTCAATTGACCTGTTATAACTCATTTCTAATTTTCTTATCCCAACTTCCCCTTTATCCTAATCATCATATCGGATCTGTCTATCACAATCCCTTTATTCCGTCACTCTTATCCCATCCTATTATCCTATTGCTCGTATCGCATCCTAAATAAAGACTGGCAACGCATTTGAAAAGAGTGCCCTGTATAGAGTGGAGGAGTGAGATGGAATGCTACTCCGTCTCAAAGGAAGATCTTCCAGCGAGGCTATTGTTGTTCCTCGCAGGTCTAAGCTCATCTATTATTGTTGGAAATTTGTATATATTCTTTATACGTTTCGGGAATCGTTTGCGACCTTAATTATTGCACAGCGCCATCTATTGGCTTGTAATTGTTCCACTACACATTGGCTTCACCTGGTGTTGCAAACATTTATAGGCCACGGTAACCAATTTTTATTAGGTGGGCCGTTTTCACAATAAAAATAGGAACTGCAAGCACGAAAAAAATATTACATATTAACATTAATTATTAAAACATTTACGGTTTTCCTGCTATCCACAAGTTCTCACTAAAACCTGATACGCATGTTAATAATAATTTCTTTAAATATGTAATAGAAATATATGTAAGCATACTTTTTGGAATACTTTAAACAAAATGACTGACTTGAAACTAAATTTAGTAATTATAGTTATGTCGCAAGAGTACAAATATGAGTATGCCGTCGACCTTAAGCCGCTGTTTGAATTGAATGATTCATGATTGCAACACAATGCAGATATGATTAAATCGGCTGACGGGCAACATGCGTATATAAATATACACTCGCGCTAACTCGTAGGACGCGAAGATTCGTCTAATACAGTGTTCCGCAAAGTATGTACCGCGGCACACTGGTGTACCGTGGTCTTTAATTGGTGTGCCTCGGAAAAATAAGGTTACGCTACAATTTAAACTTTAGGTTTATTGATTAATAATAATAAATACCTTTTCTGCAATTTAAACTTTATGTTTGTTGATTAATAATAAATTTTATTTCGATGATTAATAAATAAATGTTGATTAATATCACTTAAAAAATTATTTTCATTTGTGGTGTACCTCCAAAAAATTTCGTTTTTCTTGATGTACCTTGAACACAAAAAGTTTGCGGAACACTGGTCTAATAGATGAGCTTTATAGCATAAACTGTCGAAAGATTCATCACCTCACCCGATAGATGGTATCTTAATCAGTATTATATTCTCATAAATACCATTATATGACGTTTAAATTGATAATTCTATAAATTCCACTATATCTAAAAGATAGTTTTAACTTATTGTAAATCGGAATAAAGAGAGAATATACTTTAAAAACTAACACTTGATAATTTAAATGTAAGGTGAAAAAATGGTTCAAAAAATAACTTTAAACTTACCATCACTTGTGGTATTGTGTGGTTGGTCTTTTGCTCTGCAGATCTCGTCGGCGCATTGTACAGCGTAGTAGGGCACTACAATGAAATTACTTATAATTTTTGACCCTCTCTCTCCCCTGATGGCGCTAGTTTTCATATTTTGTTATTTTTCGATTATGTATGGAAGGGACACTGGGATGATCTTGTAGTATAGATGAAAGTAAAGCTATAGTAAGTAAATCTATGGGTTGTCTGGAAGAGATTTTACACATATTTTCGTACTTTTCGGTGAGAACGGAATCCTTACGTAATCGTCATGTCCGTCTTTGTATGGCACAGTAAGTTTTCTCAAAAATCGTTGGATAGGGCCCTCTTTACCAAGGGTTGCAAACCGATTGCTATGTACCTACATGTACAGTCAGCGTCTTATAGAAAGAAGCAGCCAAGATGATCAAATAGATAAGAACATCGAAAGTGATCATTAGTATCGGTACAACCATTGTCGTCTAATAGATCGAATCACCCGTCTTGACCAAATACATCAGTACACCGACAACGCCAAATACATGAGCACATTCAGGTCACCATTAATATGTTAACAACCATCTCGCCAAAACAAAGAGACACACTAGAAAAATGAACTCTATTCTAAATGTGATTAGTGTCAAATCGAGATGATTTCATACTAAACCAAAATTGTATTTCGAATTATGTATTTCAAATTGAATTACTTATTGCTAAATTTGCATTGAATGAAAAGCACCTTTCTTTCCTAATGTGAAATTAATGAAATCAATTCTGAAGACGTTTGAAACTTAAAAAAAACTCCTGATCACAGCAGTGTGATTGACGAAGAGGATGATATGTGCATAATAATATTTATTACGTTTAATCGAGGGTAAACACTGGGATTGGAAGTATCACTTATTGACTACTTACAAACATTGTTAAAACTTCTAACCCATAAGGGCAGACATCGAATCTTTAGTATTTTTGACTGACCCACCTATGTTTTATTACTAACTCTATGGACACAGAACGATTTCACGTCGATAGATTATAATCTATCGGGAAATAATGCGTTAAATTGTAAGCAGTTTGTTCCGGTTCACAATATTTCAATAGCTCTCGAGATAGATTATAATCTAACGGTCTGTACAATTTAACCATGACATATATACTCTAATATAGCCAATTAATAACGGCGTTCATTTTAACTTTATAACTAAGTTGCATTTGGCCACAGTACCTAACTATAATATTATTTCAGATGGAACAGAGATATTAGCCGAGCCCAGCTAACTAAAGATATATTATTAACCTACAAATTTTATAAATAGTCTCAAGTTCCTGTTTCTAACCAGATATTTCAGTTCTCTTAATTAAATCAGGTTTTTCATACTTTTGTTTACATTCTTTAATACTTGATGACACTGCTTTTCAGCTTTGAGTTTTCGTTTTTACTAAATACTAACTGTCTTATTCATAGAGAGTTAGAGTAAGTTTGAACGCTTCTTTAACCACCATAAAGAACTGTTCAAACATACTTGACTATCAAATGTATCATCATCATGGAAACGCGAAGGAAGTTTCGCGGGCAGACGATAGTCTATAATATTATAATATGCTAAATATGTCGTCTCTCTACATTGAAGTTATTAAAAAAAAACACAATTGGAATAGACTATATAAACGATGGAGACACGATGATTTTTTTTAGATTTCTTGTCTGTTAGTCGGTTTTTCTGTTTGTTCGGGATTTACTTAAAAACTACTAGGCCGATTGCGATTCGATTTTCGCTGATCGTGAGCAAATTCTCACACTTAAATTCTGCGCTACCTTTTATTCCGGAATCGCACGGGAAATTTTCCGGGAACGGTTTAAAGAGGCCAGAATAAAAAAAAGCTTTCTTATTTCGATGCGATGTTTTTACTCATTGATAGCAAATTTTCTGAAATTAAATCTGTGATGCTTTTTATCCTGGGGATCCCGCGAATTTTCTCAGGAGCTGGTTAAAGTTGTTAGGACGCTTACAAATTAGTTTATTTATTCTTACACGATTTTAGACACGATACATTATTTTTTAAATACAGCAATACTTTGTGTCCTGGGCATCTCACGGAAATTTTCCCGAGGGTGGTTTCTAGTGGTTAGTATGCATATAAATTAGCTTATACTAAAACACAATGCACTTTCTTTTTCAAATAAGTAAAAATAGAAAAAGTATAAATTATTTATTTGCATAACAATTAGTTGATTCAGATTCAATTGATACTAAAACGATGGTTTACGTTCTTTTCCGAATGCTTTGTTAGTTTATATTCCGGGAACCCCGCGAAAACTTCCTTGGAGTGGTTTAAAGTCGTTATACTGCATAAAAATTGGCTGATTCCGATACGATTTCACCAGAACGTTAGATTAAGCTTTTTTCAATGACTGGGGTATATTATATATATATATAGTATGATCTCAGTATAGATCATGAGAATTCATATACGTATTAGACATTAAAATAGTATCCAAGAAACATCAATTATTCATTGCTGATAAAAAAAGGTTTATCTCGAATTCTAAATTTCTTATGTATTGAAACTCTTTAGTAGATATTTCAACAAACTCACATATACATAGAAAATATACTCACATATACATAGTGTATTATGTCAAATGAAATGTTAAAATTAAGTTAATATTGTAAAATAGCTTTGTCTGTACATTGAAGCTATTAAAAAAACCAATTGGGATCCAATTGTTTGATTGATGGAAAATTGAAACAATTAATGTTTTTTTTTTCATAAATATGTTAATTTCTATGAGGTTTTCACTATTATACAGACATTTTTTACTTAAATGCTGAAAAAGCTAATATCATGGGAATTCTAGTGTAATTTTTCAGGAAACCGGATTCACTTTTTCATGTTTTTACTCCTATACTTTAGTGACGGAAAGTTCCAAAATTTTCTTGGGAATAATGCGCCTAGATATAGCATGAAAACTATTCGTGTTACTCTTATTACAGCATAGTTTAATACTTTATGACATTTTTATACATGACCATATTGGGACTTTTGAGATTTCCCGGGATTTCCTTCCACTTCCAAACCACTAGATCAACTTTGACGCAATGTTCGCAAATCACAAGACACTGTCTGTAATTATTAGAAATCCTTAGTGAAGAAACATCTGTAGTTGAATAAGTCTTTAGTAAATTACAAATATCGGGAGTTTATGAATATATCCAGGATTCATGTATTGTCATATTAAATATTTATTCAATTTTACATATTGATAAAATAACTTTAATCTTTGCTATCTAAGTAATGAAAATGAAGTCGAAGGCAAATACTAGTTACGTTATAAAAATGAAAAAGATTTTTATAACAGTAATAATACTATTGGAATTTTGATTTAGTATGAAATCATCTCGATTTGACACTAATCACATTTAGAATAGAGTTCATTTTTCTAGTGTGTCTCTTTGTTTTGGCGAGATGGTTGTTAACATATTAATGGTGACCTGAATGTGCTCATGTATTTGGCGTTGTCGGTGTACTGATGTATTTGGTCAAGACGGGTGATTCGATCTATTAGACGACAATGGTTGTACCGATACTAATGATCACTTTCGATGTTCTTATCTATTTGATCATCTTGGCTGCTTCTTTCTTTAAGACGCTGACTGTACATATGCATGATATGTACATATCATGCATAATCTGCTAGTTTTAAACAGACAATATTATTTTTAAAAATTGACCACTTAAAAAACCAGGAAATTTATTCAGATGTTTGAAACATTTTCTACCTAACTTGAATTTTATTGTACCTATATATATAATTATATTCATGTAACTTATAGTATAGTTCCCGGCACGGAACTTGAGCCATCGGCGAAATAGTATAAATCGCTTTACTCATTGAACGCAGCCAATGTGATGCTATTTATCGATATATCGAAAATATTATGATTTTTGGTTTTGTTTTTCCCTTTACTCGAAAGGGAGAATATCTCATACTTCGAAAAAGAACCGCAAATCACTGTCCGTGGGCCAAGGCCACCGCTCAAGAATTGTAAGTAAGTTACATGAATATTAATTTCATTTTTTATTACTGATTTTTGCATACCGGCGCCCAACATTATTAAGATGACTCTGCTACTGGCTCTATAGGGATAAAATTCGACATCAACGTGTAATGAAATGGCGAAACTAAAAATTAAGAATCGCCCTCTTACAAATAACTTCGCGACGAAAAATTATTTTTTAGTATACATAGGCGTGTTGTTCTTAGTCAAAATTTCAAAAACTATTATGGTGTACCAAGTATGCTTTTTATAAATAAACCTAACTTAAAAATATATATATAATGCTTTTTTGTATAACTCAATAAATGTACTCGGACAACATACAATTCCAAATCGTAAAAAGAGTACCCTAGTTTTTGGAACGCGGAATGGATAACTCTGAAGGTCACTTAAACAAGAGTTACTGAGTAGTTTTTGTCGTTTTATGAGATATGATATTTTTCCGTTTAAATCCTTTTTAGGGTTCTACTACCAAATAACAAACCTATTTGACTTTTGTCACTTCTATGTACGACATGCCGTTAACCAATTTGTTATAAGGTAGGTTCACGCAAGTTATTTAAAAAACGTTACACTACAAATCCAACACAAGCGTTTCGTTTATGATTCTAGAGACGCGGAAAATCGCGTTTAGTCCGGAAGGTCTAAAAATATTATCTACACTAGGATCTGTTACAAATTTAATGTCATGATATCCGGCTAACGTATGCGATTAAATAACCTTTCAATTCAAATATTAAGTTAATGTATGTAAAAAACATTTAATAATGTTAGAAATGGCCAAGAATAATGTAGTTTAAAATAATGAGTGTAAAACTGGATATATAGTTTAGTTTATAATTAATCTTTTTATGATGTCGACATGATTTTGTATATTCAAGTTAGCTCGTAATTTTTGATGATCTAGCTAACATTTGGTGGCACTTATCCAATACCCACACATGCGAAATGAAGGATTCCTTAATCATATGTAATTAAATCAACTGCTTAGTTATTAAAATTTGGCCATGAAAGTCTATCATTATATCAATAGACAGGAAAGAAAGAAAAAAAGACTTAATATGAAGATTTATTTTAAGAAGTTGCGACGTTATTAGCGACGACATTAACAATTATTGCACTTATTATATTACATTAACAACTACTATTAACGATAAAACATTATTGCACACCAAAATAAACAATTAAAAGAAGCATATTTACAATATTTTCTAGGCATTAAAATAGGTATCTCTCCCAAGCAACTTAAACCTTGTAAACATTAAGTCGAAAAACACCAAACTCAAATACAACTTGAAAGGCAATTAGAAACAGTTTCTTGTTAACATTAAAAATCCTTGGAATACTACACAGTCATGCTTAGTCAATTCCATCAAAACAAATAAATAAATTGTAGTGACAGTTGTGATTTTGACTTAAATACCAAAATTGAATAGATAGTGATCCCAGTCACCCCACACTTATGTGATTTTAGAAAAGATGAATTTTTAGGATCGGTAGTTTAATATAAACTTAGAAAGCTATGGATACTCGCTAAGCTGAAAGCGGGGCCGTTTTTCAAGTAGCAGCTGTCAAAGGTGGAAAATAACTATGGGAAGATGTTTGACCCGTCAGATTTGTCTGGCTCATTGGAAAATATTTTAAAATATTATACTTGATAATATATATAAAATTCAGCCTTCCTAAAATGACGTAAGTTCCTATTTTTTTTTTAAGTGTCTGTCAAAAGTTATAGCCCACAGGAAGTGTCTGGCAACTGTATATCTTCGTTTATAACAATGATCATATATGACATATGTAAAAACAAGCCTTGCTACTTTGACGAAAGTTAGCATGGTTACTTACCATCTTTGATACTTGCTACCTGAACTACGGCCCCGCTTTCAGCTTAGCGAGTATTCGTCGCGCGCGCACGTCTCCCGTTCCGCCTCGGCAGTCCGTTATTCGTGTTCGTTGTGTTCGTTCGTTCACCCGGTCGATCTGTATTTTTTCTGTGACAGTGCAGTGAAAAGTGCGTCATCAGGTGGTTTTTCCACCAAATCGTTCGTCCCCCTCAGGGACAATGGACGGCGTGGAGCCCTCCCCATCGTTGCTAGAGGGTTTGCTGTCGTTTTTACGACAGCAATTCCCTCAAGCTCTCGACCAATTTTTGAGGACTCCGGAGTCCCAATCAATGGTGCCCGTTATTTCGGAACTTAATTCCGAGAAACCTGTGTCCCGCGAGTCACACGTGCAAAGGGCCCCCGCGCAGGCCCCCCTCCCCGCACCCGCATCTGCCGCGACCATCGCACCTGCCGCGACTAGCGCACGCCCCGCAACCCCCGCCGCCGCGCTTACCGCGGTCCACCTGCACTCTGCCGTAGCGCCCGCGCCCCCCGCATCCATACCCGCTGCGTTACCAGTGCGCCCGCCGCCCGCACCCCCGCTCAACGATGCCCATCGTGTGGCACCAAAGTCGCGCGCCTCGTTTTCTCGCGGTTCCGCATCGACAAAACCGCGTTCGAGCTCTGCGAGTTCGACGACATCGCGTTCACGTTCGCCCATCCATCGCGTAATCGATTCTCGTCGAGAAATCGATTTATCCTCTGAAGGTCCGCAAAACCTCAGGGATGCCCCTCTTCCACCGGCCGATGAAATTACTCCTATGGATGTCGCGCCTCCCGCGAACATCCCCTTAGACCGCGAAGACGATGACGGTTTTATAACCGTTAATCGTACTAAAAAACGTAAGACCCAGAGGGAGGTCCCCCCCAACCCCGCCCCAACAGCGGGCACAACACCGACAGCGGCACCTTCCAGCCGCCCTGGGCCACCTTCACAACGCCCGCCGCCACCCCTGACCATCCGCGAGAAAGCCCATTGGCTTCAACTCGCTAAAGAACTGCCAGGTAAGGCAATCTCCATAAAGGAAGCCCGTGATACTCAACACGGCATCAAAGTTATGGTCACGTCTTCAAGTGACCACCGCGCCCTAACTACTTTATTATGTGACCGTAAAATCGGTTACTACACTTACGCCCTGCCAGAAGAAAAACGCCTTCGGGCTGTAATCCGCGGACTTCCTCAGGAAATTGAAAGTTCCTATATTCTAGAGGACCTTAAGTCCCAAGCCCTACCAGTGCACGAAGTGCACCGTATGCACAGAGGCGACGCCACAAAGTCCCCTCTAAACCTAGTATTGGTTGTCCTCGACCTCTCCCCAGAGGGGAAAAAGATCTTCGATCTTGAGAAGGTCTGTGGCCTCTCTGGCCTTCGTGTGGAACGTCCACACGAAAAACATACACTGCGGCAGTGTCATCGCTGCCAACTTTATGGGCACTCTGCCCTACATTGTCAATCCCGTCCCAGGTGCGTCAAGTGCCTGGGCGACCACGGGACCTCGGAGTGCACTCGCACCCGGGACTCCCCGGAGCCACCGAGCTGCATCCTCTGCGGCCAAGCGGGTCACCCCGCTAACTACAGAGGCTGCCCTGCCGCCCCCCGACCCAAACGTAAGGTCGGAAAGGGCAATGCCCAAAAAGGCACTAGAAAAGTGCCGAACAAACCCGCATTCGTGGCGGCCCCCCCCCCAGTGGTAAACCACTGGACGGGTCTTCCCACGACGGAAGCGTTCCCTCCGCTAAGGACGCGTGCCCCAGTTATGGCCGGCCTACCCTCGGCCACCCCCGCCCCCGCCCTCGCCCCCATTTCTAAGGGACCTTCAGGGCCATCGGCCCACCACTCTATAGCGGAGGACTTAGCTTTGGCGACTAAATTCGCCAAGAACTTGCCCTTCGACCTGCAAGAGGTCCAACTCTTGGCTCGGAAACTGAGGCAAGTTTCAGAGTCAACACAACCCTCCCTCCGGGATCAAATGGATCACGCGTACCTCCTCCAAATACTTAGATCGTTGTAACTAAACAACCTAGTCAAATTATTGGCAGTCTCGTGCTTGTAAAACCTATTTTGTTCATAAAAGTCTCGTGCTTGTTTTTGAATGTGATATTTTTTTATGTCAAAGTTTTGGTTTGTTTTTTTTTTGTCGTGTGAAAAATATTGACGGAAATACGTGCATTAATTTTAATTGTGTTTATTAGGCCGAAATAATAGTAAATTAACACAAAAAGAGAGTATTTATTTATTAAAACCACGGGATTTATTCTCACCGACCACAACAGAATGGCGACCGTGAGCAATTTAAAAAAACAGAGAACCGTAAGTCGCAGGTTATTTACTTTAAGTTATAACACTTGTATAGATAAGCTTAGCAAGGGAGAAATTCACGAGGTCCGTGCAATTCTAACCACCTTAAACGATAGAGCTAAGCAAATGTTTGAGATAGAGGAAAAGTTTAAATATGCAGTTCTCGATTTGGACCTCTCGGAGGAGGAAACATTTAAAGAACTAGACTTAGAAGGCTTCTATCAAAGAGAGACTGATTATACCCTTTTGAAGACGCGCTGTGAAAAGTTATTACGCACAGAGTCAGATGAGGTCAGTGAATTTGGAAACGTTAACACACTATTCAATAATAAAAGTTCGGATAAACCCCAGACTACACAAAGGAAATTTCAGTTGCCTACATTAGAGCTCAAACAGTTTGACGGAGACATTACAAACTGGTTGGGTTTTTGGGGGCAATTTAAGAAAATAGATTCAGATGTTTTTATAGATGATGACGACAAATTTCAATATCTATTAAAAGCTACAGAACCAGGTTC
Source organism: Dendrolimus kikuchii (assembly GCA_019925095.2). Classification (NCBI taxonomy): domain Eukaryota; kingdom Metazoa; phylum Arthropoda; class Insecta; order Lepidoptera; family Lasiocampidae; genus Dendrolimus; species Dendrolimus kikuchii. The sequence goes on from CM034401.1 coordinate 7,604,672, forward strand.
GTCAGCCAGAGAACTAGTTGAAAGCTTTCCACCAAGTGGGCCCAATTATCACAAGGCGCTAGAACAGATGAAAGCCAGGTTTGCCAAGGACGAAATTCTCATTCAATGTTACGTCCGTAAGCTTTTAGACATCGTACTGTCCCAAGGCAATTGCAGCGATTTTTCAGATTTAAGGACTTTGTACGACAAGTTAAATACGCAGCTAAGGGCCTTAGAAACATTAGGTGTAACAAGCGAAAAATACGCAGCAATGCTTTATCCACTCGTCGAATCAGCAATTCCTGAAAGTACTCTAAGGGTTTGGCAACGCATACCAAAAAATCCGATACGGATCAGCTGCAACAGTTGCTAGAATTTTTAAAACTGGAAGTGGATTGTGAAGAAAGAGTACAGATAGCAAAAAATTCGTTTACTGAAACAGCAAAAAGAGAAAAGCAGCCGACAGCGTCCTGTCACGGTCGCCATTCTGTTGTGGTCGGTGAGAATAAATCCCGTGGTTTTAATAAATAAATACTCTCTTTTTGTGTTAATTTACTATTATTTCGACCTAATAAACACAATTAAAATTAATGCACGTATTTCCGTCAATATTTTTCACACGACAAAAAAAACAAACCAAAACTTTGACATAAAAAAATATCACATTCAAAAAAGCATTGTATATGGTGCGACAAAACTTCTCATTTTAGCTCGGAGTGCATCAGTAGCAAAGAAATGTCACTAGAGGAGAGAAGAAACTATTTAAAGTCTAAGAAAGCTTGTCTTATTTGTCTGAAGATCGGACATTTCGCAAACAATTGTAACAGATATCCAAAATGCTTATATTGCACTAAACGGCATTATTTCATAATGTATAAATTTATACTTGCTCCTTAAATAATAAATGAAATTCCTTTTTAAATAAACAAAAGAGTAACTAAAAACCAATACTACATTAAACACCTTCTAGTGGATACAAACATCTAACGGAACGCCTGTATTCCCCATGCTGTGTCTTCACTTTAGCAACCCTACACACGCCGTCTTTACCCTTATAAAGTTCCTGGACTACTCCCAGGGGCCAAAGTGACCGCTTGTTAGGTGTCATTACTAACACAACTTCTCCAATTCGTGGGATGTGTAAACTATCTTTCCCTTTCAAAACAAGTAATGAAAGATATTCGTTGCAGAAACGCATCTTGAGGTCACTTTTAAGTTTTTCAAGGTATCTGACACGCACGTTTAAGCTCTTGCCATCTAGATAATCCAAATCGGAAACATTGGTACATGGCAGCGGCTGTAAGAATATTGCCGGGGTCAAGGGTTGTGACAAAACATCTATCTCATCAGTAATATATGACAACGGTCGGGAATTGATCACTGCTTCGCTCTCTGTAATGCATGTTTGCAATTCTATCAAATTTAATACTGCTTTTCCAAGCACTCTTCGCAAAATTTCTTTTATCATACGAATTAAACGTTCCCACCATCCTCCCCACCACGGTGAGCCAGGTGGAATTAGAATCCAATCGATTTTCTGAATGGCTGACTGGGAAACTACTTCATTCCAATTAATCCTTTTAAATAAATTTATAGCTCCGACAAATTAGTGCCATTATCCGAGTACACCGTTTGAGGCCTGCCTCTCCTGGCTACGAATCTCCTAAAAGATAATAAAAATTCGTCTGTAGATAGTGAAGCTACTACTTCGAGGTGAATTGCTCTATATACGGCGCAAGTAAATAAAACTAGCCATATCTTCTCACCACTTCGTAAAAACAATGGCCCGGTTAAGTCGACGCCAGTGACTTGGAACGGCTTGCCCGCCTGTGTCCTATCTTCTGGCAACGCAACTAATGGTGTAGAAAACGGTTCTCCCTTTTGTTTTCTACATGTAACACACCTTCTTGAAATCTTTTTTACTAACAGACGTATTCCAGTTATTCCACAAAGTTTGCCGCAAATTTGCTATAACAGTTAATGTACCAGCATGCATTAACGCTTTGTGTTTGTGTACAACTAACCTCTCTACAATGACATGTTTACTTGGCAATAGTATAGGGTATCTATAACAAAGTGGTATATTTTCAGAGAACAATTTCGTCTTAACCTTGATTAAATCATCAGTATCCATAAAAGTACATAAATCCTTATAAGTTTTCAATTTTCCATAGGTTTCCATTTGGATAAGTTTGAACACCTTATTCTCGGCGTTTGTAATTTCTTCTGAACTAAGAACTCTTTGTAATCGCTCTGATCTCTTAATCTTGCAGTTTGAATAAAAGCGATATATCCATGCAATCATTCTGATAATTAATGTATATTTAGAAAAATATAAAAGTCTTTCTGAAAAATTATTTGAAACAGCACTATTAACCATGTATTGCTGATTCTCTTCAATAGATTTTTTAATTAAATGCGTGTCCGTGCTTGATATAGGCCACTCTTTGGGGTCTAATTTTAACCACTCCGGTCCATTCCACCACAATGATTCTTTTAGAACATCTGCTTCACAGCTTCTTGAAGGTAAATCGGCGGGGTTCAGATTACCCGGTAAATGATTCCAATCCTTTATATTAGTGTAACTACGAATCTCTTTTACCCGATTTTTTACAAAAACGTCCAAACTTTCATTTTTCTGTATAGCCACGTTAGAACAACAATTGAATCAGTCCAAAACCAGCAATAGTGTTCCAAAGAAAAAATATTTTTCGCAGTGAGATTGAAGGCATAGTATCAGTACAATTGGTAGCCGCAAAGTCACGAGTATCACCTTCCAAGGATAGTAAAGATATCTCAATACCACGGAGAACTATTAGCAGCCGTTATAGGGGTCCGTCTATACGTTCAATTTAAAAATATTTTTTCTTTGGAACACTATTGCTGGTTTTGGACTGATTCAATTGTTGTTCTAACGTGGATACAGAAAAATGAAAGTTTGGACGTTTTTGTAAAAAATCGGGTAAAAGAGATTCGTAGTTACACTAATATAAAGGATTGGAATCATTTACCGGGTAATCTGAACCCCGCCGATTTACCTTCAAGAAGCTGTGAAGCAGATGTTCTAAAAGAATCATTGTGGTGGAATGGACCGGAGTGGTTAAAATTAGACCCCAAAGAGTGGCCTATATCAAGCACGGACACGCATTTAATTAAAAAATCTATTGAAGAGAATCAGCAATACATGGTTAATAGTGCTGTTTCAAATAATTTTTCAGAAAGACTTTTATATTTTTCTAAATATACATTAATTATCAGAATGATTGCATGGATATATCGCTTTTATTCAAACTGCAAGATTAAGAGATCAGAGCGATTACAAAGAGTTCTTAGTTCAGAAGAAATTACAAACGCCGAGAATAAGGTGTTCAAACTTATCCAAATGGAAACCTATGGAAAATTGAAAACTTATAAGGATTTATGTACTTTTATGGATACTGATGATTTAATCAAGGTTAAGACGAAATTGTTCTCTGAAAATATACCACTTTGTTATAGATACCCTATACTATTGCCAAGTAAACATGTCATTGTAGAGAGGTTAGTTGTACACAAACACAAAGCGTTAATGCATGCTGGTACATTAACTGTTATAGCAAATTTGCGGCAAACTTTGTGGATAACTGGAATACGTCTGTTAGTAAAAAAGATTTCAAGAAGGTGTGTTACATGTAGAAAACAAAAGGGAGAACCGTTTTCTACACCATTAGTTGCGTTGCCAGAAGATAGGACACAGGCGGGCAAGCCGTTCCAAGTCACTGGCGTCGACTTAACCGGGCCATTGTTTTTACGAAGTGGTGAGAAGATATGGCTAGTTTTATTTACTTGCGCCGTATATAGAGCAATTCACCTCGAAGTAGTAGCTTCACTATCTACAGACGAATTTTTATTATCTTTTAGGAGATTCGTAGCCAGGAGAGGCAGGCCTCAAACGGTGTACTCGGATAATGGCACTAATTTTGTCGGAGCTATAAATTTATTTAAAAGGATTAATTGGAATGAAGTAGTTTCCCAGTCAGCCATTCAGAAAATCGATTGGATTCTAATTCCACCTGGCTCACCGTGGTGGGGAGGATGGTGGGAACGTTTAATTCGTATGATAAAAGAAATTTTGCGAAGAGTGCTTGGAAAAGCAGTATTAAATTTGATAGAATTGCAAACATGCATTACAGAGAGCGAAGCAGTGATCAATTCCCGACCGTTGTCATATATTACTGATGAGATAGATGTTTTGTCACAACCCTTGACCCCGGCAATATTCTTACAGCCGCTGCCATGTACCAATGTTTCCGATTTGGATTATCTAGATGGCAAGAGCTTAAACGTGCGTGTCAGATACCTTGAAAAACTTAAAAGTGACCTCAAGATGCGTTTCTGCAACGAATATCTTTCATTACTTGTTTTGAAAGGGAAAGATAGTTTACACATCCCACGAATTGGAGAAGTTGTGTTAGTAATGACACCTGACAAGCGGTCACTTTGGCCCCTGGGAGTAGTCCAGGAACTTTATAAGGGTAAAGACGGCGTGTGTAGGGTTGCTAAAGTGAAGACACAGCATGGGGAATACAGGCGTTCCGTTAGATGTTTGTATCCACTAGAAGGAGTTTAATGTAGTATTGGTTTTTAGTTACTCTTTTGTTTATTTAAAAATGAATTTCATTTATTATTTAAGGAGCAAGTATAAATTTATATTTGATTCGGTTCTTACATTTTTTTTTGTTCGCAATCGAAAATGCTCGTATTTTGCCAACGTATACATAGTGTAATGTTATCAATAACTTTTGCCCTGTGGAGGATGTTGCAGTCTCGTGCTTGTAAAACCTATTTTGTTCATACAATAGTGTTTTTTGAATGTGATTTTTTTTTATGTCAAAGTTTTGGTTTGTTTTGTTTTTTGTCGTGTGAAAAATATTGACGGAAATACGTGCATTAATTTTAATTGTGTTTATTAGGTCGAAATAATAGTAAATTAACACAAAAAGAGAGTATTTATTTATTAAAACCACGGGATTTATTCTCACCGTCAAGGCAACCAGCTCACAAGACCTGGACCGCATCCCGGACCACATCGTGTCCCGCCATGACACGGAGACGGCAATCGAGGCCCTCACCAGCCACCTTCAATCCGCAGTGCGGAACTCGTCCAGGCAGGTGCCAGTGGAGGATGACCGCCACTTATGCCTGCCGGACGAGGTGAGGGTACTGCTGAGGGAAAAGAGAGCCGCCTCCAGAGCTCACGACAGATATCCCACCGAGGATAACAGAGTCCGACTCCGCGAACTAGAGCGCGAGGTCAAACTACGTATCCGGGAAGTCAGGGAACAACGTTGGGACAGAACGTTGAGGGATATCGAGCCAACTCACCAGGCATACTGGAAGCTGGCTAGAGCTCTCAAATCAGACACCCTTACTGTCATACCCGCGCTAGAAAGAGCCGACAACACCGAGGCGTTCGATGACGAGGAGAAGGCCGAGTGCCTTGCTCAGAGTCTAGAGCTTCAATGCTCCCCCACTACGCAAAACGTCGACCAGTCACACCTGACGGAGGTAGACTCCGAGGTCGAACGTAGATCCTCCTTACCAGCGGAAACCACACTCGACACGGTCACGGTCGAAGAAGTGCAAGATCTGATCAAGTCTCTCAAACCGCGAAAGGCCCCAGGGACCGATGGCATCAACAATCGCGTTTTAAAACTCCTACCCGCCCATCTAATTATAATTCTAGTGAGCATCTTCAATGCCGCCATAACAAACTGCTCCTTTCCCGCGATCTGGAAGGAAGCAGATGTCATCGGTATTCACAAGCCGGGAAAACCGGCTAATAAACCGTCTAGCTACCGTCCAATCAGCCTACTGAGCGCACTCAGCAAGCTTTACGAGAGGGTCATCCTCTCTCGACTTAGAGATTTTGCCTTCAGCAAACATCTAATACCCGATGAGCAATTTGGCTTCCGTGCCAGACACTCATGCGTCCAACAGGTGCACCGCATCACGGAGCACATATTATCTCACTTTGCCCATCGCCCCCGCCCTATAGGAACAGCCGCACTGTTTCTAGACGTAGCAAAAGCCTTCGACAAGGTCTGGCACAACGGCTTGATTTACAAGCTGTACCAGTTCGGTATGCCAGACAGACTCGTGCTCATCTTGCGAGACTTCCTCCTAGGTCGTAGCTTCCGTTTTCGAGTGGAGGGAACGCGCTCGTCCCCTCACCCACTCACAGCCGGTGTACCACAGGGCTCGGCCCTGTCGCCACTACTCTTCACGCTGTACACCAGCGACATCCCAAAAACTCCAGATGTGGAGTTGGCCCTCTTTGCGGATGACACCGCACTCTATACATCAGATCAAAACCGACAAATGGCTTGCATCCGGCTGCAGACAGCTGTCACAGAACTAGGCGAATGGTTTCGCAAATGGAGGATAGAGGTAAACCCGGAGAAAAGCGCAGCAATGTTCTTTTCCCCGGGCACGCTTCGCTCCCCCAAACGCGCTAGCCTTCGCCTAAAAACCATTTCGCTCTATGACCAACAAATCCCCTGGGCAAAGTACACCAAATATCTTGGTGTCACCCTAGATCGGAACTTGCGCTTCAACGAGCATATCACTATAGTCCGAAATAGAGCGCGATTTGTGATGGGTCGTTTAGCACCCATGATAGACAAACGAAGCAAAATGTCCCTCAGACACAAGCTTACTCTGTATAAAACATGCATCCTCCCGATCATGACATACGCGAGTGTGGTATTCGGCCATGTCAAGCCTGCCCTTTTAGATAAACTGCAAATCGTGCAGAATAAATTCATGCGCAGAGCCGTCGGTGCTCCCCTCTATATGCGTAACGTCGACCTCCACCGCGATCTGGAGCTTCCCTCCATCAAAAACTACATTACGTCGCTCTCGCGTAAGTATTTCGATCTCGCGCCGCACCATCGAAATCCGCTCGTCGTGTCCGCGTCCGATTATAAGCCTCGTCGAAAGGCTCTTGTGCGACGACCGCGTAACGTCCTGACGGACAGAGTCGACGTTATTACGAAACGGCTGGCCCGGATCAGTCCGCCCACGGTTAGAACAGTAGGCTGGCAGGCACCGACAGACAGACACAGACGGCGGCGTCTCAGACGCCGCCAATCAAGATCTCTCCACGTCCCCGCGAGGGACGCTAGGAGACATAGCTCACCCCACAGGATAGACTAGGCGTGTTGCTGGGAAGTTTCTTTCGCCGTTTCTTCTCTCCCAGCCATAACACGTTGCGAAAAAAGTTGTACCTATTTACGTAGCAGTGGCGAGTCCCATCGATCTACAGAAAGACTGAGCGTGTTGTTGGTGCTACCGCGAACGCGGGCCAGTAGAGATACGCATCTCTACTATAATGATAACAGCCCATAAACGTTTCACTGCTGGACTCGGGCTTACCACTTTTAGGTTCTCCATGTTGCTAGGAAATTAGTTGCGTCGCTTCTTCTCCTTTAACAGTAACTAAATTTTCTTTCGAAGCAGTGGTAGACTCATGACTTTCAATAAGTGATCTATTTGTAAGGTTCCGTTTTGTGATAGATACATTAATTTGTATTTTCATTGTCATAAAGGTAACGTACAGTATACCCACCACGTAGACGGATCGGTGGGTTTGACACATCGGTTATCTTGACATGCAGGTTCCATCACGATGTTTTCCTTCACTGTTAGCAGGTGGTAATTGTGACAATACGTACACAGAAAATTGCCGAAGTGGTGAATGATTTCTAGCCAGAATTCGACCCTTTGAGTTCGGGACGTGAGGTCACTAACCACTAAGCCATCACAGCTTTAATTTTAAGGAGTAAAACACACATTTATTCGTCAATGTTTTTGTCTTTCATTTCGATATCTTGCAGGGTTAAGAAATTTTAATATAAAATAAAGATCAAGATCAGCGCGAGAGATGTGATGAACACAACTTGTTTATTTACATACTAGCGTTAGCTCGCGGCTTCGCTGGCGTTAAAAAGCACACATATGTCATGTAATGAATATGTTTGTTACAATTATCAGTTTTTTAATATTTTCTTAAGATTTCGCGACTTGTATATATAATAAAACTACGTTTTAACGGTTTTAGGCGCGGTAATTTATTTGATTTTTGTTATTCCGACGTTTCGTTAAAATTAACAAGTTGGCGGTAGGCTAAATAAAACTTTAACAATACTTGTTGACACTTGACACCTTTCCGATCCGTGATCACGGCCACTGAAAAGTGTTCGAAACGTCGGAATAACAAACATCAAGTAAATTACCGCGCTTAAAGTCGATAAAACGTAGTTTTATTAAATATCAATTTTAGTTAGATTAGACCCTACTGAATCAAAAACTGAAAGTCTTAAAACACAATAATAGTTTAGAATAACTTTTACAACAAGAAATATACTTAAATCGAAATGTCGCTTACCATAAAATGGCGGTAAGGCCCTGTTATATTTTACTTCATAGTACCTAATGATAATACCCGTAACGCAATCTAGCGCGGCAAATATGGAATTAACCATAAGAGCGACACATTGAAATTGTCCCTGTCATAATTATCTAGGAGAAAGATATGACAGGGACAATTTATTTATATAATTTATCATGGCAGTGTTTGTTATTGAATTGCAACGATGGCACCAATGAAACGCGTTCCGAGTGCCATCTTAACGGCTATCCCTCAGGGACAGTATTTTTTCTGGATGAAAGGTAACCCTACGTCCTGTTCTTTTTTTATTGCCTGAAGCAGGCAAACAGGCAGACGGCCCACCTAATGGAAAGTGGTTACCGTCGCCTATGGACGTTTGCAACACCGTTTACGTGTCATATACCCCAGACAAAGTGTTTGCAAAATATCGTGACGATTTCTTGCTTAACTAAGGCGTGAAAACGTGATAAACACACTCACATTCGCGTATAGGATATAAAATACTTCTGAATTAAAAATTAAATAAACATATACAAAATTTATAATATTATAAAATTCTAAACCTGCCATGTCTATACATTGAAGCTTTAAAAAAAAACCAATTGGAATAGATTATATAAACGAAGGAGAACACGATGCATTTTTTTAGATTTCTTGTCTGTTTATGTTTGATCGGGATTCACGTAAAAACTCCGGGGCCGATTTCGATGCGGTTTTCGCTGATCAACAGCTAATTCTTAGAATTAAAATCTGCGCTATTTTTTATCCCAGGAAACCTGCGGTAATTTTTCTGGAAGTTATTTGAAATGTCCAGATTGAAAAAATGCTAATTCCAATACGTTTTTTTCACTAATCGATAGCAAATTTTATGTGATAAAATGTGTGGTATTTTTTATCCCGGGAATTCCGCGAAAATTTTCCCGAGAGCCGTTTGTTATTGTTTGGATGCATAAAAATTAGCCAATTCCGACAAAGAATTTCAAGTCGTAGACGAAGTCCACTATCCTAGTAAAAAAAATCGAAACGTGTGCCGGGACACATAGTAGGAACTTCAACAGACAAGTGGAAAAACAAATGACAACGGATAAGTGGCAAAACGAATCGCAACAAAATTTTAACTTTTCGCAGGTTTCTGCAAATTATGATTTGGTTAGGTACATTTTAATTAATGCATTTTTTATTTAAACATATTTTATTTTATCAAACAAAAAAACTGAATTCGATCTGAAAACAAAAAACGCATCCATAGTATACTCTAAAATTATGCCGCCTCTCACCACGTCTAGTCTAAATTTATGCCGCTCCTCCACGCGGCTGCAACGCTTTTTCGTGACAGAAAAATCATAAGACCCCCCGTTTATATAGAAGTTTCACTTCAATAAAAATGCATAAAGCGTCACAGTTCAAGTTTGGCTGACTTCTGTGTCAATGTCGAGTGGCCAATTATTACGCAAGAGATAGCGAGTGTTGAAGTTTTCAACTTTTAATTTGCCTAAACTCAAATATTACTTGGAACTCTCTCAAGGCTTTATACATTGGAAAACGTATGCACACTGTTTACGTTGATGGTCAGTTATTTTGACTCAACATAGGTTAAAAGGTGAAGGGATATCTGTAATAATGTTACAGTTAGGCCGTTTCACGCAGATGTGACGATGGTTGTAGTGCGTTATTTGTGATAAGATATTGATTTTAATTGTTAATGACGTTACATATTGACAGATAAAGAGAGTCCGCGCCACAAAAGATGTTCTACAGACGCGGCGTTGCAATCGCCGTACTTAAAGTAATTATTTGCCAATCCGTAAATCGGTGTAGCTAATAACTGAATAATAAATACAAAATATTCCATAGATAAGAGCTGTAAATTTATTGCCTGGCTACTTTACGAATTAAATACTATCAAATAGCGGAATTGTCACTTTTAGTACCTTAATTTTCCGTGGGACTTCTTTGGGGTGCGGTCTCTATATACACTAATATGGCTATTCGATAACGGCTTATTTATCCGTGCAGGAACGGAGTAAGAATACGATTTCCTGCGGCCGGGCGACTTAACAACCCACAGCCAGGTGGTAGGGCATTTGCCCGACTGGATGGCTACCACCCCAAGTCTAAAGCAGGTCGCCATAACAACCTTGAGTTGTGTTCCGACATTAATGACCAGGTTCCAGTTTCCCTTAAGACAGCAGCAGCGTATTTGTAGCACCTTCGGTGTTGCAATGTCCATAGGCGATGGTGACCGCTTTCCATCAAGTGGGCCGTCTGCCTGTCTGCTGATCTCCTGCAATAAAAAAAAACGGCGTTATTTTTAACGCATTAAATAAGAGGCATTGGCCACAGTACCTATAATATTATTGTAGATGAGGCTCCATCTTAAGATATAGGAATCGGTCATTAAGAAGAGAAAAATTAAATGAGAAAGTGGTTTTGTTTATTTATTCATGATTTAAATGTTATATTATTCAAGTTAAGTTCCACTGGAGATAATATTTGAAGGTCATACGTATAAGTTAAAAATTAAAGTCTACATCATATTTTATGGTTATTTTATATTTTGGTATTGGTAATGGTTTCAGTATCACGTTTGTTATGAATGTGCTGTCTAATGTAATACATACATATGTAGAAGACTAGAGTTAACGCCGCGGCCGCGCCGCGGGACAAACTCTAATGCGTACCTCTTGTTTAAAGAGCAGGCGTTAATACAGGTTACATTAAATTAAATTTTTATGTTGGTGTGATTTGCCCCCGGAAGATTCACTTCATTTTATATCGAAAACTATCCCATCTCCCGGTATGCTATGTCCATTTTCGGTATGAAAACTACATATGTACAAAATTACATCAAAACCGATCAAATACTTCAGTAGTTTTTCCGTGGAAGCTTAACAGACAGACATATCGAGTTACTATCGCATTTTTTTTGTAGATGATGAATTTTTATATTTATAATTAAACATGAGAAGTGATTGGTATTCCATACAAACTTTCATCCCGTATTTCAACCCGTTCTAATTTTATTTATTTATCTCCCCGTCTATCTGTAAACTACATAAATGGCCAAAATGATCAAAATTACGAAAATGGCCAACAACAAAAGAAACCTATCCTACTTTCTGGGATAAACTTTACATAAATCTATCCAATAATCTATCCCATTATCCGGGATGCAAAGTATCTATTGCCCACCCTTGGTATTAAAAATACATATTTACATTGTGTCAGCCAAATCGGTCCAGTAGTTTGTCCGTGAAAACGTAATAGACAGACGGAGTTACCTTCGCATTTATAATATCAATAGAGATAAACTTCGGGTTTTGTGTCCCGGAATGCGGAAATTTACGAACTGAATATCTTTGTTTAACTTTTTAAGAAAAAACAACAAACAACAATAGAACACTTTTAGTGAAAAACATTATACAAAAAGTTAGGTTGTGTCTGACTCTCAACTAGGTATAATTACCTGTAATTATACCTAGTTCCAATTGCTAGTGTTAAAGTTAATGATTTCCATGTAGTGTGTATGTAGTCATATTCATGTACATATAATTAGTATCAAGTATGTGTGTGTGTGTGTGTGTGTGTGTCTATTTGTAAAGCTTCCGTGTGAAGTAAAACACACTTTAAATCAGAGGTAGCCTCGACTGAATGTTAGTTATCAATGTTTGCATTTAGTTGTAACAGATTTAAAAATCTTTTAAATTAATTGAATTTAATATTTTCTTAAGTTTTCGCGACTTGTATACATAATAAAACTACGTTTTAACGGTTTTAAGCGCGGTAATTTTATTTGATTTTGGTTTTTCCGACGTTTCTCCGACGTTTCGGCCACTTTTCAGTGGCCTTGTGTGTTTCATGTCAGCAATGTCTACGAAGTCTGCGATCAGTGAACACACGCTGGATAAACCCAACCACTACATCAGATTCGATAACCCACAAATCCTCGCGAAAGAGAATCGTTTCATACCTAGAATGATGCGTGAGGCTATTGAAATCAAAAAACACCCAAATTTCAATAGAGAAGATGGTTGGCAAGTACCACCTGTTTGGGATCCAATTATCAAAACTATTAAGACCCAAACCCAGCAAAAACCAGCTGCCAGACCTCAAGACACTGTGAGCTCTTTCTGTGTACAACGGAACACAAACCAACTTGACTGATAATTACTTTTATTTTTCCTTCCACCCATTTTAATATTATATAAAATTATTAGAGCTAGGCATGTTTGCTGAAGAGTTTCTTGCGCCGCTTCTTCTCTTCAAGCCATAACATGTTGCGAAGCGGTAGTAAATTAGATTAGGCTCCCATAGATTAAATAATAACCATAAACAAAATTAAAAATTAAATAATTAAAATTAATAAGTTGGCGGTAGGCTAAATAAAACTTTAACAATACTCGTTGACACTTGACATCTTTGTCTTCCGTGATCACGGCCACTGAAAAGTGGCCGAAACGTCGGAGAAACGTCGGAAAAACCAAAATCAAATAAAATTACCGCGCTTAAAACCGTTAAAACGTAGTTTTAATTGAATTTAATTATTTGTTTAATTTTACGTGACTAAATGCAGAAGTCGTGGAAGGCCACGACACGCCTTCCATGATCAAATTGATCGTGTACTAGCAGAAGGTGATGTCAGGAGCCTTAAGAACAGACGAGCGTGCATGACAACAGTTATGAATGTCAAAGAAGCAAGTGAGGTGTGTAAGAATAAGCCTAAATGGCGCTCTGTTGTTGGTGCCTACCCCGCAAGGGAACTGGCGTGAAGTTATGTATGTATGTATGTATGTAAATGCTTAAGGTTATTTGAATAATAATTCTCTATATGTCATTCATTCGTCCTTGTGTATATTAATTCATTTTCATGTAATTTGTTTTATATTTTAAATTTAAGCTCAATAAAAGTATGGTTTGCATTTGTTTTGTTTCTATTTATAACAGCCAATAGGCGTTAAAACAGTGTCTTGTGACAGTTTTACGCTACTAATAATAGATTTCTTGCAATGTACCTGCGCTGTAGACCAATTTTAGAAGCGCACCACAGTATACGAAAGGTGTAAGCAGAACAGAGCGTAGAATGTATAGTACGAAAGAAAAAGATAAATTTACTGTCGAGAATGAAGGCACAATTAACTAAAAAACATTACACTAACAGGACTTATATATATAAAACATAAACATGTTAAATAATATATACAAACTAAAAAAAAATCACGGCAATGAGGTCGGTAACTCAGCGTTGTGCTGCGCTAAAAACTGACACAGCGCTGATTTTCAGCTCCAGCCTCCATCAAATTATAAGTAACCCAAACATACAAGTTCCATTAACATTCAGAAAGTTATTTAAAATAATAATAATAATAAAAAACTTTACGCTGGTGGTATGTATGACTATGTACCCAAATATAAGAAATATCTCCTTCTATTGACCAGATACATCTACTTACCTTTTTTGGAAATTACTGAATGTATATGAATAAAACACGGCATAGTGCTAGCTTCTAACCCGAGATAACACTAAAATACTTTTATCCTGATAAATAATGTCGTTTCTATGGCATAAACGGATTAGCAAAATAGTTGGCGTTGCAATCGCGTTTTTTTCAATTCACTAACAAATGCCTGCGTTGTCATAAATAACATTTTATTCATTGTATTACTTCAAATCAGATTGGCTGCGACTCCCCTTTGTTTTGCTGCTAAGTTGTGTAGACTATATGGACTTAGTTTCTTTGTTATTATAGTGAACTTAGTAACAAAAAGCAGTAAAGTTTTAAGTAAAACACCTAATTAAATTTATATATTCGTAACATGAGCTACTACCCGACCCGGGGGCCTTTACGCGGCGCAGCCGCGGGAAAAACTCTAGTTGTTTAAATATTATATACAAATAATAACATTATATACAAAGTATCTTTTCTTTATAGTTATTTTTTCTAATATGTCGTATAATTTACTAAACAACGATGGAAAATATAGATAACTAATTAAAAAAAGTATAAGCACAAGGACCAATATTGTCAAAGACGTCTTTTCCATGTCGTACTCTGATTACAGCATCCCCTGGATTAAGTACGCGGCCGCGCCTCGTCCAGATAAATTACCACCCGTTCTGACGGCCCACCTCACACGCCACGCGAAACAGCTGGTTGTTTGTTTACATAGAACCGCTGTGGCTTTCTGGATAGTCCTAGATCACGAGTGTTGGCTATACGATTGGCACGGGCATTGTGTAGTACCTCGTCTCGTACGTCGTGACGCGCTAGGCGAACTACAATGGCCCGTGGCTGTTGTGTTTTCATTACTTCTTCAGAGTTAGACGAATTCATATCTAAACTACCTTTTCGATCTACGCTAACAATATCCCGTCCCTCTAAATTTACACCAAACTTCGTGGTCTCGAGGGTAACTGAGTGCTTAGGATCTTCATACTTCTCTTCAGCAATATTTCTGATTTCTCAATCGTTTGCAAGATTCTCTTGTTATTGATCATTAAGGTCCTCCTTTAACTGTCTTATGACGTTATCGAAGTCAACAGAAAATTATCCATTTGTGTGTCACGATTCTCCAGAGTTTCCATTCGTGCTTTCAGTCCTTTTCAATACATGTACTATATGTATGTACTACAGTTTTCAAATATGACAGTTCCTTATGGAGATCTAATTAAAATCGACACTCAACAAGTCAGCAACATTGCCACTTCCGATTGCGAATAAAGTTCAATGTAGATTTAATTCACATGTCGAAAACCGGTCTGCGCTTTTCTGCACAGACGAAAACTGTGGATTGGAATTTTGAGTTGTGTAAAACTGTAAGAATGTTTGTAGTACCGCTACAGTGCCTAAATATAAACTTCTCAAGTATTGGTTTGGTTTATTGGTCTCGATGAAACAAAATTACACTTGATAGCATGTAGCAGTGCTCAATAATAGCCGAGTATCATTTTACTGTTTACACTAGTTTACATGCCTTAAGCATATTAAACAAAATTTTATGATTGCTGATTTATTCTGCCGAATCTGCGATAGTAACTATCCCAGGCACTGATTTATATTATTTATTTTTTTTACATATTATTATATTATACAATAAGTAGTATTACTGATAATGAACTACTAAGCCGTGGCGGCTGCGCGATAGACTTCAACTCCTTTGTAAAATGTATACGAGGTTTATAAGCTGGTTAAAGTCATTTTAAAAAGTATTATTAATTATTTTTAAATTATTTTAAATTAAATTATTTTATTATTTATTATTTTATTTTAAATTATTAAAGAATATAAAAAAATATTTTACATTAAAAAGAGTTAAATAAATATTTTTAATCTTATACTAATATATAAAGCTGAAAAGTTTGTTTGTTTGTTTGCTTGAACGCGCTAATCTCAGGAACTACGGGTCAGATTTGAAAAATTCTTTCAGTGTTAGATAGCCTATTTATCGAGGAAGACTTATATATCACCACGCTAAGACCAATAAGAGCGGAGTACCAATGAAAAATGTTTTAAAATCAAGGGTTTTTCTAACTTACTTTTTTTAAATTATTCCACGCGGAGGAAGTCGTGGGCAGAAGCTAGTAAGCCCATAATCCTCGTATATTTATTATGACTAATGAGGGTAAAGGTTTCAAATGTAGCGAGGTTTAACATGAACCGAGCTCAGCGGTGGAATGTTTATGGGGTTAATACATTTCAATCGTATGTAATATGCTTTTTGCAGGTCCTTGAGTGCATTATGAAGTCGCAGTGAAAGTATGATGGCCTCGACAAGCAGCGCGATAGTGCCGGGAGGGGCTTTAGGCACGGCCCATTTGTCGCATCTGCCTCAACGGCCTCCGGTCAACTTAAGTTTCCAGGACCTCACCTACAAAGTGCAAAATGGAAAAAGTAAGTGTACCGGGTTTATATATCTTTAATTTGCCTTAGTACTGAGGGCCTAAAGCTGCCCTTTCTCAGATTCGTATAACGCACGTGAAAAGTATCCTAACAATGCGGAGCTTCGCCATGTCTTACAACTACCGGTATATCTAAACACGTGTCAGTTTCACTAGCGGTTATTCAAAAGCGGTCGGTTTACCAGTAGTAATGCTGATATGAGATGTATTAACCGAATCATTCTGCTTAGTTGAAAAGCTCAGAACTGACAGAAGGCGACGGTATTCAATGACATTGAATCGTTCAAGTTTAAATTTATATGGTTCACCTAGATTGATTCGTCCAATTTGGAAAACATAAATGTAATATAATATTACATTATTAGTTAAGAATTTGTTTTAAGCTAGGTTGCCTGGAAGATATCGCTTTTAGCGCTAAGGCCGCCTGTTGTTTTGCCAAGAAGTATTGTAATTATGCATTATAGTTATATTTCGCGTGACAAGCGATCATTATTCTTGATATGCTCTTATTAAATTTTTATTATATAAACATGGTAATTGTCCAAACAAGATTTTAATAGCGTGTTAGCATATAAAAAATGTTGAGCAAGGTTAACGAGCGGATATCGTTAAGATAATTGGAGTGAATGGCGATGCAACAACTTTTCAGAGGTGACGTTTGAGGGAAGCGCTTGGCGCTGCGCCACAAACCATATCTCACGTTACACTATCTATGTCCACTCACACAACTGCAAAGCTGACCCTACGCCGCAAAAACTGTACCTAAAAGAAAACAAGTATTATATTAAAATCTTTTTTTAACATGTTAGTTTATTTCCATCACCACAATGGTTTATATATATATATATATATATATATATATATATATATACCAGTATACAAGAGAGAAGGAAATATGTATGTATCAAGAATTTGTACTGAAGTTCGAACAAAAGATGGAGTTGCCACGACTTAAAAACCATTGTTCAGCATTAAATAATAAACATATTATTAATAATAAGCTGAACACAGCTGAATACAGAATAAATGAAATAGTAATTGAGAGCAAGCGTTCCATTGTATGGAGGTGAACGAAAGTCAAAGTTCGGGGTATAATTTATGTTAATCGCTACAGTAGAATATTATCAGAAACACCGTTTAATAAAATAAAAATACTGGGACTAAAATTAATAAAAATATCAACAATTTATGGTTGGCTGCTCCCCTCAAGAACGATGTACATAGCTTAATGGTGTATTCCGCCCATTCTAAAATACTGAGAATAGTCAATGACATATTTTGCAACTTTAGTAAAAGGTTATCTTTGTTCTTGTATACCAAAGGTTAGTAGTAAAGTTACACTTCAACGCTTTATAACTCCGCAGATATATTTTTTTTATATAAGGGACCTTCAAAGCCGGCTTCACCCCTAACATAGTCAGGATTAGGTATAGCGCGGGGCCTCTCATTTCCTCTGTGCCTTCAGGCCGTGCGGGAAGTACCTACAAGACGTCAGAGTATTCGTGTTCCCACTGCGGCGCCCCTATATCCGCGGCGTTCCGCTCGCATACCGCGGCCTCCTGCCATACTAGTAGATTATGAAACCTCGTAAGGAATACTCATATAGAGAGCACACGCGTTGGCCTGCGCGCCAGGCGCTAATATCAATAACCGTTTTGTTATTTAAGTATGTGAAAGCGTATCTAATAATGTAATGTCACATTATGACTCATTAAACCAATTAATTTAGTTCCAAACAAGTTTTATTATTATCAGTGCCCGCTATATAGGTGTTTTTTTCCAAGTCAGACCGTTCTATTATAATACATCATACATATATTACTCACACACGCATACACACACACATTTCTCTATTACATATATGATGACAGAGGTGACGAAACGAAGCTTGGACGCTTACTCTCAACGAGGAAAATCAGCTTTAGTAGCGAAAAGGAAGGTTCTCCGTAAGATTCTGGGTCCAAGAAAGAGAGAGGATGGTAGCTGGAGGGTCCGAACTAATCTCGAAACTGAGAATCTCTTGGCCGAGCCCAACATAACAGGAAAAATAAAAGCTCAGCGCCTCCGCTGGCTCGGTCACGTAGAACGGTTGAGAGACGATCACAGCGTGAGGAAAGCATATTTGGGACGGCCGGTAGATCGGCGACCGATCGGCCATTCCAAATATCGCTGAAAATACAGAGTGGAGGCTGACCTTTGTGAGTGATCTTCGAGCCGATAATTGGCAAGGAACTGCGCAGGACATAAAAAAATGGCATGTTCTCGTATCGCAGGCCAAGTCGACTTTGGGTCGCTGAGCCAACGTAGTAAGTATTTATGTTAGACGTATGTATGGCGAGTGACATGTGTGATTTATGACAATATTATGTAGTGATGAAATGAGGTTGTAATGAATGTAAAGGTTGTGTTCATCGCAGACAATACTAAAAGGTGTATTGTAAATATGCCGCTACGCAATTCTGTAATACATACATACATACATACATACATAACTTCACGCCAGTTCCCTTGCGGGGTAGGCACGAACAACAGAGTGCCATTTAGTCTTATTCTTACACACTTCACTTGCCTCTTTGACATTCATAACTCTTGTCATGCAAGCTCGTCTGTTCTTAAGGCTCCTGACATCACCTTCTGCTAGTACACGATCAATTTGATCATGGAAGGTGTGTCGTGGCCTTCCACGACTTCTGCATCCATCCACTTTTGCATTGTATATCTGTTTAGTCATTCTTTCATCATGCATTCTTTCCACATGCCCGAACCACCGGAGCATTCCTTTCCTTACCTTCACCCCGACACTCTCTTTCAGACCAACTCTCTTTCTTACTTCGGTATTACGAACGCGGTCCGCGAGCGTCACTCCGCACTCTGTAATGAATCAAAATATATATCATAGATGGCTGTCATACATGTAACTCAAGGTTGTAGTTTATTTCAGTCACATATGCCCAGTTCCTGTATATTATCAACCGTTCATTTGCCTTACTATCGGTTAAAAGTTGACATAAGCGCCGTACAAATAATGTCTAAATTCAACCCATGGTAAGACAAGTGAATGAATAGTAAGATATAGCACCAGGCCATTAGTCGTGTGGTGTACTGTTAATTTAAAAAAATTCATAGCGATGCTTTTGATAACTGTTTTTCTTTGATTCGTACGGTAGGAAGACATTCACTTTCACGTCGTAAAAATGCCTAAAGTACTATGGGTAGAAACTTCTGAATAAATCGAACAACTTAACAAATAGTTTCAAAGAAATTTTGTTTAATCGAACTCAGTTTTTAAGATATAGTAATCCTCTCTCTTGAAATTAGGTTTTTGACTAATAGACATTTGCAAAGAGGGGATGAAGAGGATAGTATAGGGCGATGAGATAGATGGGGCAGAAGAACGCCGCTGAGAGAATGAGGGAGGAGGATGAGTATGCCCATAAGATCCCGTCATAGGGGACCGCTGGATACCGGGGTTAACAGCAGAATTTTACTCCCCCCCCCCCTATTTATTGATGAAGTAAGGCACCCTGCTACCGGCGTGTCCTAAAAGAGCCGTACGTGGGACATCACGGTGCAGTAACTCTGTACTAAATCCATTGGCGTCCTGTAACAGCGTTAGGTAATGAGGCGCAGGTTTAGGTTTGGTGGGTAGTCTGACGGTTGGTTTCTCGCGACTACTTCTGCTTCGGTAAAGTCTATGTGGAGAACCGACCGATAGGAGTACCAATCGCCCATCGTATCCCTCCTTCAGGCCCTAGGATTGTATCCGAATTTCACATTCTCCTGCGTTAGCAAAAAAAGGGGAGGGGGTTGAGATAGAGAGATCACACAAGAGGAAAAGGATAAAGGGGGAAGATGGGATAGGGAAGCAGGCCATCGCAACTCTCACTCATCGCACGAAACACGTTTAGCTCAAGGCACTTGATTTTTATTTATTAGCCCTTTCACGACGATATTCTGTGAGAGCGTGGTATCATGCCGATCGAGCAGGCATTAAGAGCTGCAACTAAGATCGTCGTGATTTGAAGACTTCCAGTTGTATTCGTCAAGAAAAACAGATGCCGGCAAATTTTTTTTTACATCGGCAGTGCGCACCAGAAATGTGATAGAAAAATGCTTCGTTCAGTCTGCTGGTACTTCCGTAAGGTGGTGGCACAATCCAGTCCCACCTGCATCTGATTATCGTACCGGCCTCGGGCATTTGACACATATTACAAAAAAATCTGAAGCCATGTTCATATAAAAAGCAGACGCTTAGATACCATATCATCGTTATAGCTTTAAAATATCATGACAGATATTATTTCAATTACTACCTATATAGTATACGTATAGTTAATACGTAATTTAACTTGTTAAAGAAATGACGTCATAATTTGCAATTCTTCTACAAACTGTAGGACGGCTTCGACTTTTTTTAAGATGATAAAAAGCATCTCAGTTAATTTGCTTGTCAACTACCCTAATGCTCACGAGTTACTTGTTAATAAGCGTCATATTAAACAAATACGTAAATTAGGACAACAGATGATCAACTTAAATTCACATTGACATAAATTATAAACATAAACTCATTATTTTATTTCTTAATAATGAGTGTATTAGTAGGTATAATACTTCTGTTATCTGCTTTGCAATTAGGTCGACCATATGTTTCCGTTTCTCTTTATGTGTTATATAAAAATTACCTAAGTACGATTAGTCATCTATACTAATAAATTAAATTAAAATAATTGTTTGTGATTTTAAAATAAATGTGAAAGCTACTATTTACACAGTGCCTAATAATAAGTGGCCATTTGTAATGTAATATTAACTTTTCACTTATCTAAAATAAAACTAAATTATAAATAAAACCTTTTTTTATTATTTTTTATTGCAGGAGTTCAGCAGACAGGCAGAGGGCCCGCTTGATGGAAAGCGGTTACCATCACCTATGGACATTTGCAACACCAAAGGCGTTACAAATGCAAGGGAGACTGGAATCTGGTCACTAATGCCGAAACACAACTCACGGTTGTTATGGCGACATACTTTAGACCAGGGGTGGTAGCCATCCAGTCGGGCAAATACCCTACTACCTAGCTGTGGGTCGTTTTATCGCCTCATACGACAGGCCACCCGATCGCAGGAAATTGTATTCTTTCTCCGTTCCTGCACGGATAATATCTACAAAATTGGCGATGGCATGCCTCTGGTGTTGCCAACGTCCATAGGCAACTGTAGCCATTTTCCGTCAAGCTTGTTTGCCTGCTTTGGTAATAAAAAAAAGTAAAAAACTGACTCCAAATTGACCTTTTGTTGAATTTTTGTTTTTTTGAAAATTTGATTAAAATAGTTTTTCAGTGTACCCCACGTCGTCGTGGAGAGGGAAACCCTTATTCTTTAGCCATTATACGAACTTAATAAGTACTTAGCTAAAACACGTTAAATCTTTGCCATTATGTTCTACATGGTAGACCTTGATCTGCATTATCTGACGTGTGCAAGGTGAATATAAAAATGCGGTAATTAATAACAATGAACAACATTTAAAAAATTTAATGTTTCAGATAGGGCATTTTGCCTGCAGATAGTGTAAATAATTTATATAAATTATAATAAACCTCGCAATAGTCAAGCAACGTATTTGCGAGGTTTATAATCACATGCTACAATAGGTACTAACCTATTGTAGCATGTAATTAAAGACTCACACGACTCGGATATTATCATAATTTGATTCGATTCTACAGCCATTTTTAATAGCATACCGATTGGATTTGCATACTATAGTTAAATTGCATAGACTATAATGTAATAGCTATCCATAAAATGTGGTAGGTAGGTACAATAATCCACACAAATAAACAAAAAGGTAGTGTCTAGATGTGCTATCAATGTAAATAAATGTAATTTTTATCCGTGCAGGAACGGAGAAATAATACAATTTCCTGCGGCCAAGCGGCATGTCGTAAGAGGCGACAAAATAACTCACAGCCAGGTGGTAGGGCTTTGTCCGTCTCTATGGCTACCACCCATGGTCTAGAGTATGCCGCCATAACAACTTTGAGTTGTGTTCCGGCATTAGTGGCCAGGTTACAGACTTTATTAAGAGAGCAGCAGTGCATTTATAATACCTTTGGTGTTGCAAATGTCCATAGGCGATGGTAAACGCTTTCCATTAGGTGGCCCGTCTGCCTGTCTGCTGAACTCATGCAATAAATAAAAAATCTTTTTGAGTAAAATTCTAAGCGCAATTACTTTATAACGTACTTATGATAAATGAATTCGTTTTTTAGAATTCTTTTATCTCAGTCTGTCTGAAAAATTATATCGAATAAAGATCGAAACGGATTTCTGTAAAACTTTAGAGCTTAGCTCATAGCTCTATAGATTCACCCAGTATCCGACAAGCACCGCCTTCCACGGGTAGACCCCGCGTCAACCGGTGTACCTGGCATGGTCAATAAGGGAATGTCGCATAACGCCAGAATTGCTGAGCAGTTGCTCAACGATTGGTACTAATGGCCCGGTTCTATATCTTACCAACCGCTCATCTGCCTTATTATCGTGTGGTTCACTGACCTCGTGATGAGATCATTTATTACCGATGTGCAGGTTTCATCATAAAGCTTTCCTTCACCATCAGCACGATAATTCTAATAATAGACATATTAGGTCAGTAAACTTGCTGAGCATAAGAAACGACGTTATTTGATCAGGACGTGGGTGCGTCAGCCACTGGACTGACACGAATTGTTTGGACAAACCAGCTGGCTTAATAATGGTACTTAATAATTTAAACAAGATTAATTTAAAATGTGCTGACAAAATATATGCAAAGTATTTCCTTAAGTTTTCGCGACTAGTACACTACCTTTTAACAGTTATAAGGGCGGTATTTCATTTGATTTTTATTTCGACGGCACTTTTCAGTAACCGTGATTACGGAAGACAATGATCTCAAGTGTCAATGAGTAATGTTAAAATTATTATTTAGCCTACCGCCAATTTGTTAATTTTAATTATGGTTATTATTTACTCTGTGGGAGTCTAATCTAATTTAACACCGCTTCGCAGCATGTTGTGGCTTGGAAATATATGCAATCCGAGAAAAAGACATGTGATGGTACACTTCTCTTAGGAAGTTTCCTTAGAGAAGTGTACGATCACACTGTGAACTGTGAAACTTATATAATTTGTTTGAACGGTATATATATAAAAGTAAGATCTTTAAAGGGAAGCCAATAGGAATTGAATTGCCGTAGCCTTCGCCGTTGGTAGCGGATCGCCTTAATGTAATTCTGGTCAAGCTTGTTTTAATAACTTATTAATTAGTGGTTTTAAAACCGCATACGTTAAGGCTAATACTCAACAGTGGACTCCAATTGAGATTGTAAATTATTTACATTTCGCTTTTTGAAAAATACTTTTCGAGAATTAAATGCTGCTGATAATTTCTACCTATTACTTTCTTACATTTCTATATATTATATATTGTATTAGCTTGTATCCCGGATCAACATCACATAGAATAATTTTTATCTTGATAAATGTCAGGGCAAGTTTCGCTGGTACACGCTAATTAAAATATGTATAAAATTGGTGAAGGAGAATTCATCGAAGTCAAGTATTTGATGACGTTGACTAACATGCTGTCTCATGTCTTTTATCTTGCTAATAAAATCATTAAATTTTGTATATAATATTTTCTTAAGTTTTCGCGAATTGTATACACAATAAAACACCTTTTTAACGTAACAACAATTTTGGTTATTCCGACGTTTCGGCGTCAATGAGTACTGTTAAAGTTTTATTTAGCCTACCACCAACTTATTCATTTTAATTATTTAGTTTAAATTTTGTTTATGGTTATTATTTACTTTATGGGAGCCTATTCTAATTTACCATAAACAAAATTTTGTATAATTTACAAAGTGTAGAAATAATATATTAATAACTGCTACAGAGATATTTTAACAAAGAGTGTTCTTGTTTTCTTATAACAGGGGCGGCTCGAGACAGTGGGCACCGTAGGCAACTGCCTACGGCGGCAAAATTTAGGGGCGGTAAAAAAGCCTCTAAAGTCTACAAAAAAAAAAGAAATATAAACTTTGTTTTTCAATAAAACAAATTGTCGTTATTAAAACCTGTATTAATATCTTAACTCAATTATATAATGGCCGGCCCTGTAGTCAATCAATTATAATCTTAAATGTCTTTCACAGAAAGGATATATTACACATTGTTGAACTTAGACCATTACAAAAGTAATAAACTTTAATTACAAAGTTAACATCTTTGTAATTAATTTGTTTGTACATTGCTCAATATTATTCAAATTAACAACATTTGTAATCAAAGTGCATTTAATGAATGGAGTTAATTTCGGTTTCGCGGTACTTGCGTCAAAATATGTGTAATTGGTCCCCGTCGTACGTTGGCCAATGTTTAGAAAGTCACTGCGCGTGATATGCAGCTTAGAGATGTACGATAACTTTAGTCGATAAATGTACAAGTTCATTTTTGAAAATGATAATATATCTATAGGTACTTAGAAATCGATTACAAATAGGGGTTTTTACCCGTGCGCGGAAATGTAGAAAGAATGTTAATTCCTCCGGCCATGCGACCTGTCGTAAGCATTGATAAAACAACCTACAACCAGATGGTAGGGCAATTGCCCGTCTGGATTACTACCACCCTTGAAAGGGAAGGGGAAAACCGCTTGAAGACAAGTCACCACAGGGGAAGTGTAGTGGGACGTGCGGGATTCCTCACTATGAGGTAGCACTAGCCCGCCCCCCCCCCCTCCTGCAGAAGTGTTTTTTTTTATTTATTGCTAAGCTGGCAAACAGACAGAGGGCCCAGCCCTTGGAAAGTGATTACCTTCACCTATAGATGTTTGCAACACCAGGGGCCAAGCCACCGTGTTCCTAGTCTTTAGGATGGGAAAAAGAGGGATCAGAAGAGGAATGGGACAGAAAGGATGAGATATGGGATTGAAATAGTGGGATGGGATAAGGAAAATGGAACAGGGGGAGGGGGAAGTGGGCCATCAGAACTCTTACTCATCGCTTAAAACAGCACAAGGCCAACTGTTTCACGTCGATATTTTGTGAGAGCGTGATATCACACCGATCCTGCCGGCCCTAAAAGTCATTAAGATAATGATTCTAGCATGGCTCCACCACGTAAAAATACGTATTGCCACTCGAGTCGGGAATACCCACTAAAAAATCCCTCGCCGTTCCTCTATGCGACCCATGTCTGGGTTAAGGGCTCGAACTCGCCCACATTATGAGAGGCTGCTTCCATTATAACCTTAAGTTGTACCAATCTCTTCTTCGAGGCCAGCAGCATGTAGCAATTTCAGTATAAACCGCTCTTCATGTGGTGGGCAAGTAATAAAAAAGGAATTAAATACTTCTAGGTCGTTGTGTTTGTAGGTTCGGGATCGGTAAAATGCATTACAATGCATGTTATCCCATAAAATTGTGTTCATTA
The DNA here is from genome assembly GCA_019925095.2 of Dendrolimus kikuchii. Taxonomy (NCBI): domain Eukaryota; kingdom Metazoa; phylum Arthropoda; class Insecta; order Lepidoptera; family Lasiocampidae; genus Dendrolimus; species Dendrolimus kikuchii. The sequence goes on from CM034401.1 coordinate 7,630,465, forward strand.
TGTCCGCTTATTCATTAACAATGATTTCAAGTTGCGATTTTAAACGTTAACAACTTTACCTTGTTCAGAAATTTTGTCGATCTGTGATTGTTGTATCGTGTAAACCTTTATGGCTTTTAAATGGGTACTTTTGCAAAATTGTTTTGTGAATCTGAGATGAAAATATAAATATACTGACAAGTGTAAGGTATACTCTATGTTTCTGCGCTGTATGTGTCAACACTTGACAGATTCGTAAAACCATAGAGTACAAACGTAATATGATTCTACAAATTACGCCATTTTAACCTCGCTGATTTCCGCTGCTTTCAAATGACTCTAAATTATTATGTATAATAAGTGTGGATTCAACTATCTGTATCCAAAGTGTGTTGCAAAATATTGTATAAATGTCTTGTTCTAAAATTTGATGCTAAGACAAGCTTCGGTCGTCTCAGATATGGATTAGTAAATGACTTCAATATCCGCATTTTATTTATTGACGAACCTTACAGGTGCGAGTCGAATCGCATGCATCCACTTGTTTTGAAAGTCTATAGTTACAATCAATCTCTTATAGTAGCCCAGAAACCCAAATTTACAAATAACGGGTATTTGATTAACGCTATCATATTGGTGTTAGCGAGCTAACTGAAGATAAAATTAAAAATAAAACAGGTCAAGTGTGCATCAGACCAGAAACTATGTATATATATATATATATATATATATATATATATATATATATATATATATATATATGTAATGTGTATTATAGTAGGTACATAATTATGTATCATTGTTATAATGATTAAATTAATTATCTTATATAATATATTAATACTATAATTAAAAACTAAAAATAAACTAAGTTATACATAGTACAAGCGATTATAGGCTGTAACAAATCGCGGCCTGATAGGAGCGTGCCCAGAAGGCTGGCTACATTGCCACGCTGTATGGCGATGCTTATTTGTTTGGCGAAATATGAGCCAGCCTTCTGATCACGGGTGGCATCAAAGAGTTTCTTGCAAATCTCTTTGAAGAAACTCTTTGCCGATGGACCTCACGGACCTAATGTTTCAACTCCAAACGGCACAAATATGTAACCCCTTTCTAAGGTTCCATATTTGCGCCATTTGAGAGCTTCAGCTTTTGAAGCAGCGTTGCCAGCCTCTAATTTAGTCATTGGAAGATGTGACGGCGCTAGAGTGTCTACACGTGTCGCGTACCAAACAAGCGGCCGTCCCGTCTTCCAAGGAATAAGGGACATACTATCCGGCATCTTGCCATCGTCGCGTACTAAGCCATTCGGTTCTAATCAGGTCCAGACTCCCAAGTAGCAACAGCCAAAAGGCGAGCGCGCTCTGTCGAACTGGATCACGTTTGTAGGAGAATTTTCCATGTCAGTCCGCAGAGTGGCTCATCCGAAGCTCGTTAGGAAGTCGGAACAGTGAGTGATATATCCCTCACGATGCTATCCAGCGCATTTAAAAGTAGTTTCTTTAAAAAGTTGGCAGCACCAGAGGGGGCATATGTAAATTTAGGCACGAAAAGACTGTACCGCATGATAGTGAATGCTACTTGGGTATTAATATTGAATAAACGATCTGAAGTATTACGAAAATATTTAAATTTTTCATCGACGAAACCTGGTAGGGCCACGTACATACATACATATTACATAGACATAAATACATATTAACCATTTTAATTTTGGGAGCTATTCATTGTATTTTTGACAGTATTTCTGTTTCGCTGTCTGTTCTATTTATGTAAAATTCATATTTTTCAAAGTTGATTTCCAGGTCTATGCTCTGGAGATCCGCTTTTAAATGAATTAAATCGTCTAGAACCGTATTCACTTGGCCCCCCAGAGTGCCATCATCCAGATACCAAAAGTTGAATTTGGATTGTTTATTAATTAATAAAATAAATTATTATACGATTGTTGATTTAGCAACTACCGACTTTTGTTGTCCTTCTTATACTCCAAACAAAGGTTATCTGGAAGAAATCGCGCTGGGCGATAAGACCGCCGATTGTATTTGTATATTTATGTTCTTGATTTTATGTAGCATTTTGTACAATAAAGTATATTCTATTCTAACAATAAACGCTACGTAGGGACATATTACTCTATCATATACCGTAAAATGTCAGCAGTACAATGAATCGTTCTACCATAGGACATCGCACCAGCGTAGATACCACGATTTACGAAGCCCACTAGGCCCATAACTTTAATTATTATTACTTGCCTGGCGGTTGTGTGTTGACTACTAACAAAGTCCTCACTTTCGAGTGTACCTTTATAGGAAATAAAGATTCGATTTTACCCGCATATACACTACAGACTTATTTTGTCATCTAAGCAAAATTTATGTCGTAATGTGTGGCTGCTTCCGCTAGTACACATTCCAACAATGTTATACTAATATATAAAGCTGAAGAGTTGGTTTGTTTGAACGCCCTAATCTCAGCAACTACTGGTCTGATTTAAAAAATTATTTCAGTGGTAGATAGCCCATTTATTGACGAAGGCTATAGGCTATATATCATCACCCTAAAACCAATAAAAGCGGAAGAATGTTTCAAAATCGGGGGGTTTTTCCACTATCCACGCGGACGAAGTTGCGGGCAGAAGCTAGTAGCAAATAAAAACCAGCACAACACAGTCGTGTTTCCATGTTTTCTTTCTTACTCCGATACGGCCACGAACCACGTAATCCCCGTCACCAGATCAGCTGACAAACGAAAGAAAGACTAGCTTACAGGTGACAAATGTACACTGTTTCTGTCGTTTAGTACTAGCATTATATAAAAGCACTTAATCAAAAATCCCCATTAAGAAAAAACTATTCAACGGATCCTGTTCAAAATGGTGAAGAGGGCACAAGTTTCACCACTTTGAAAGCTAACATTTATCCATCTATAGACGTAAATTAATCAATTTTACTACATACAAGTACATTGTAAAGCGAGATGAAGATTACGTTTCCGAGACAAAATGTTGTGACCTGATAAAGTCAGACTAAAGGACATGATTTCATAAAAAAAAATTACTTTTGCTAAAATTGTTATTTGGCAAAAAGGTAAATTGTGTACAAAACTACGTATTCTATGACTATTTTAAATCAGTTTTGTATAAAAAGTTTGATTAATGACTCATACATAATTTTAGTCGTAATGTTATTGTTGTTGAGAATTCTTGCTAGCAATTATATGCGGAACAAAAATGGAAATGTTTTTAGGAGAACAAAAACTATTCTCGTTTCAGTAAATAAGACATACAGAGATATTAATTAAAATTCTTTTTATTTGGGGTTCCGTAGTTCCATTGGCAAAATAAAATGGTATATGGTTTATAAAATGGTCACTTCATCTGTCCATTTATCTATGTTATTTTTCTCGATTCTGTATAGATAGAATTTTGTATGAAAATATATAAATTATATGCCTCTATACAATATCGGCGTGAAACAGTCAGCCTTGTGCTAATTGATTTTGTGCGATGAATGAGAGTTCCCCCTCCCCTATCCTATTTTCCCTGTCCCATCACTCTATTTCAGTCCCATATCCCATCCTTTCTATCCCATTCTTCCTGTCTGATTCCTGTATCTCATCTCCATCCTCTTTATACCGTTCGGTTGTCCTAAAGGCTGGCAATGCGTAGGCTTCGTTCATGGTGTTGCAAATGTTGCTGCTCTCTTAAAGGAGACTGGAACCTGGTCACTAATGCCGGAACAGAACTCAAGGTTGTTATGACGACATACTTTAGATCAGGGGTGGTAGCCATCCAGTCGGGCAAACCCCCTACCACATGGCTGCTGTAGTGAATTCAATAAAAATAAAGATTAAGTGTGCCAGCATGCATGTAACTTATGATTGAAATTGAAATTCTGAGAACATTTAATTATTGAAATCAATCTAGGTATCTATCTTTTTCTTATAAATAAAAATCAATATTTGTATGTTTGTCCTCGATGCGCTCCTAAAGCATTGATCAGATTCTGTTACAGTTGTAATAGAAATTAACATTAGTATGGTGTTCTGAGGACGCCCGCGACAGTTTCTGGCCCAAAACTCTTTATATATAAAATTCTTCTGTTTATGTAATATGTCACTGAACTCTTCCTAAACGATCAACCTGATTTCGATGAAATTTTTTGTGTGTGTTCAAGTGCGTCCCGGAATGGTTTAGATTTACAATTGGTCCCGGTAGGTGGCACTGCAAACGAGTTTCAGGATTTTGACGAAATGTTTTGTGTGCGTTCAAGTCACTTCAAGTGGGTCCTGGGATGGTTTACATTCAAATTTAAACCAGGTAGGTGGCGCTGTAATTGGGTTCCAGGATTTAGGTAAATTTATTATTGTTAGTGTTCAAATAGGTCCCGGGATGATTTAGATTCGCGGTAGGACCCGGTAGGTGGCGCAGCTAAACTCCTAAACGGTGGAACCGATTTTGATGTATTTTTTGTTTGTTCAAGTTAATTCAATAATGGTTTAAATTAACAACCGGTCCCGGTAGATGGCGTTGCATTTGGGTTCCAGGATTTTGACAAAATTTTTGTGTGTCTTTGAGTAGGTGTCAGGATGGTTTAGATTCACAATTGAACGAGGTAAGCGGCGCTACAATCGGATTCGTGTAAGTTTGAGCGTGTTCCGGGATGGTTTTGATTTACAATTGGACCCGGTATGTGGCGCTGGAATCAGGTTTTGACTTTTATTTTTTAAGGGCAAGGCAATGTCTGCCGGGTACAGCTAGTAATATTATAAAATTCTAAACATGCCGTGTCTGTACATTGAAGCTATTAAAAAAACCCCACTGGATCGGTTATTGAATGTGTATTAAATAACCGACGGAGAAGACGGTGCAATTTTTTTAGTTTACTTGTCTGTTTGCCGGTATGCCTGTTTGTTCGGGATTAATGTAAAAACTACTGGACCCATTTCGATGCGGTTTTCGTAGATCGGCAGCAAATTCTTAGATTTAAAATTGCGACACTTTGTATCCCGGCGGGAATTCCAGTGCGATGTTTTTTCATGATCGATAGGAAATGGTATGTAATAAAATGTGTGATACTTTTTATCCTCGAAATCCCGCGGGAGTTTCCGGCCGCGGTTTGAAGTTGTTCAGATGCATAAAAATTAACTTTTTCCGACAGTTTCCACTAAAACGATAGCTTACGTTCTTTTTTAAATACTGCGATACTTTGTGTCCCAAGAATCCCGCGGGAATTTCAAGTCAAGCGTGGACTAACTCGCGGGCATATATATAATATATAATAAAATCGATACAATTATTAACTGTATATTTGTGCACATCACTAATCTGCAGAGTCAACACGTGACTGCATTGCGGCCTAAATTCAAATCAAAACATCTACGCACGTGAATGCGTTAGTAGCTATACCCATTGCTTCTCATAATAGAAGAACTCTGAAGGAAGTATTTTTTTTTTATTGCAGGAGTTCAGCAGACAGGCAGACGGCCCACTTGATGGAAAGCGGTTACCATCGCCTATAGACATTTGCAACACCAAAGGTGCTACAAATGCGCTGCTGCTCTCTTAAGAGAGACTGGAACCTGATCACTAATGCCGGATTACAACTCAAGATTGTTATGGCGACATACTTTAGACCAGGGGTGGTAGCCATCCAGTCGGGAAAATGCCCTACCTGTCTGAGGGTGGTTTTGTCGCCTCTTACGACAGGCCGCCTGGCCGCATGAAATTGTATTTTTTCTCCGTTCCTGCACGGATAAAACCAATAGTAGCAAAACTAATGAGTAGTGTTCATTGAGCTCGTACGTTACCTCTATAATACTGCCAAAGTTTTTCGGTCTAATGTATGCACATTATTACTGCATATTACTGCACGATACTGTATAAAGGTAAGGCCCATAGCTGGGCATTAACTCATTAATCCGTTAATCGTTAATTAACGAAGTTAATATTTTGAATGACGGATTAACTTTTAAGTTAGCTTAATAATATGTTAACGGACTCGTTAACTTCCGTTAAATTACCCAAAGTCCATATTATACTTATATATCATTTAACCAGTATGACTATAGTGCTGACGGAGTAAATGCGAAGCCTGCAATGGACACCAAACACCACATATTTGCTAACGCGAGCTAATAATTAGATGGTGACTTAATAGTTAGCACAAAGCCGTGATAGTTTAGTGGTTAGCACACTCGTGTCCCGATTCAAACAGCGCGGGCTCGAATCCTGACCGCAGAGCATGATGTATCACTTGACAGTTTTCTGACCTAAAGTGCATATTCTTACATTTAACACGTGCTAACGGTGAATATTATTACTATTATTGAGCTGCCAACACCACAGCGACTTCCAAACACAGTTACCACAGGGCCGTAGCTCTCTGAGATTATGCCGGAGTAAATAGTTGTCCTCATCGGCTCTGCACTAAACAATAAGATATATATGAGTATATGTAGGTAGAAGAAACCTGAGGTTACCATAACTTTCACATTACATTAACGTCAAGTGTAAATAAAAATCACTTTATTTTTTAACGAATGTATTAAAAATAAAAACAGATGTAATTAACTTATGGTAATAAGACCTCTCGTTTACGGTTGTAATCACATGTAGTATTGCATAAAAGCGGCGGAGTGCGTGTCAAGCCCCTCATAGTGAACTTGTTAGTTGCCAATGTTCACCATATTTTCTGTTTACTTAGAGGACTCAAAATATTGTGTCATACGAAGATACATTATAGTACCAGTCATGCCGATAGACATAATTATATTGGCATGTAGCCAATGTGCATAATTATGGCCATTGGCTACATGTCAATTACAATACAATACAATTATATTACACTGGTTAACAGTGATTTTGCTGCCGTGGATATTATAATGACTTTCAATAATTTTATCTCAACAATTAATGAAACTGTGAATTATTTTGGAATATTGGCTATAGTTTTTTTTTTCTATTTTTATACAACACTAAAAACCAGTAAGTATGAAATAAAACATTACAATTATATACATTAATATCTAATATTTATTGATAAATACTAGATACTAATAGTTTTGTTTTATATTTAATAAATGAACATAGACGTAAAAAGAGAGAAAATAAGGAGAAGTGAGGTGGTGAAATCTATCTTTTACTTCCTATAAGATACCTATAAGATTTTCTTCTTTATTATTTTTGGGGAAAATTGCCGTTGTAAAGACCAAGAGTAATCTGCCGTCGTGATCGGTCCCGACTACCCTGACACCTTTCCACCATCACTACTAGATGTTGGTAGAAGTGCTCACCCTGTTCCACACTCAAATTCTCAAATAATCAGATAATCTAAACCATGTAACTGTAGAGAAATTGTAACTTTATGCTCATATTCAATCTAAAAATCTTAAGAATCAAAGTCAATTCAGTACTTCCATGAATATCTTCTCAAATTGTGTACTGGAAATTATAACAAGCTACAGACATATTATCGAGGGCAACAAATATTTTTTAAAATTTATTTGACCAACAGGTCAATAAATAAATACAGTTAAACTAGACTTGTTGTCAAAAAAAAGCAAAAAAAAAAACATCCCGACGAATTGAGAACCTCCTCCTTTTTTGAAGTCGGTTAAAAAGCGAGTTTTTCGGGGTATCATTATAGTAATTGTTCATATTTTTCAATCAACAACTATCAGTCATTTATTACAAAAAAATCTATTTAAATAACAAACGGTACTATCGAATAGGAAACAAAACCTGTTTTTAATATTTCCGAAATGTTACAGCTAAAGCTCAAGGTTCAGTGGATGTTTTTTGTGTATGTGAGGTGTATGTACGGCATAAATTAAAAGCATAAAAAATGCTTTGAATTGAATTAATCAACGCATGAATGCATGAATGAAATGAATCAACGCAATGAAATTTCAATGATATGTTTTTATACTTATAAATTACTTTTCACTAAATTGCTATATATTTTACATTTTGAGCTAAATGTTTACTATCAGTGACAAAAATATACTGGCTGGTGGAATGCTACAGAAATAGTAGATTGTTATACGAGAGGTGGAAGTGACCTATTTAGGCGAGAGATTGTTTGGCGCCCTCGCTACGAGGGCGCTAATAGTACGAGTGCCTAAATAGGTCTTTCACCCGAGATTAACACTTTGATTTTCATTTCGAATATGAGGAAAGTAAATAAAAACGAATTAGTTGTACAAACCACTTCCGACTTCTCTAATGAAATCAGACGTTAAATCCACATCTAAATCGAATGAATTCATTTAATACATCACATATAAAGCGTCAAGTATTTTTTGGTCTGTGGCAATCTACCAACCAGTATTTTTTTTAACTCAAATTTATGAACATTATAAATAATAATTTAATGAAAAGTTTATAAATATAAAATGATGTTACAAAATTGTAATTTTTATTACAATTTAGACCGCGTTTAATAGTGGCTATAAAAAAAGTTGAGACATGAGTCGCATGTACTATAATAATAATCATAATATAATAATTGAATAAAACTACGTTTTAACGGTTTTAAGCGCGGTAATTTTATTTGATTTTGGTTTTTCCGACGTTTCGGCCACTTTTCAGTGGCCGTGATCACGGAAGACAAAGATGTCAAGTGTCAACGAGTATTTTTAAAGTTTTATTTAGCCACTGAAAAGTGGCCGAAACGTCGGAAAAACCAAAATCAAATAAAATTACCGCGCTTAAAACCGTTAAAACGTAGTTTTATTATGTATACAAGTCGCGAAAACTTAAGAAAATATTATATAATAATTTCTTTATTTCAGGTAATAAATAACCCATATCAATTTTACGGGGTTTTACGGGCAGGTTTTCAAATTGGACAAGTACATTAACAATCTGCACGTAAAACTTCAAGTTAAAACTTTATTGCGATTCGTTTTTCCACCTGTCCGTTGAAGTCTCACCTCTACTATGTGTCCCAGCACACATTTCTATTTTTCGCAGGTTTACTGCAAATCATCATTTGGTTAGGTTAGGTACATTTTAATTAATGCATTTTTTATTTAAACATATTTTATTTTATCAAACCAAAAAACTGAATTCGATCAGGAACCAATAAAAACATCAATAGTCTTCTCTAACATTATGCCGCCTCTCATCACGTCTATTCTAAATTTATGCCGTTCTTCCACGTGGCCGTAACGCTTTTTCGTGACAAAAAATCCTACGACCCATTTATATAGAAGTTTCACTTCAAAAAAAAAAATGCAGTGTCCTACATCGTTTATGTAGTGTATTCCAGTTGGTTTTTATAAAATAACTTCAATGTACAGACATGACATTTTTAGAATTTTATAATATTATAGATAAAATATCCATAGCCTTTTAATTTGCAATCTCTAAAGTCACGTTCTGACATTACATAGTTCTTGCAATTCACGAAAGTGAGCGGGCGTTACGGGCAATTGACCGTGTATGAGTTTTCTATTTTCACATTGCGATGGTGTCATATCGTAGTAGATTCATGCTGGAATCATTATCTTAATCACACGCTCGCTGGGCCGGTTCAATCGGTGCTATACCACGCTCTCACAGACTAACGGCGTGAAATATTCTATGAGGTAAATCCTAACGTATACATAAATGGTGGTAAAAGTTCTGAATTAACGATGGTCATAGAACAATTCGAACTTGCAACGTAAAGGATTGTTAAATTATAGGATTTACCGAAAAAACTAGCATTTTTACATCACTTATGTATTAACTAAACCGTATGAATGGTGTTCTGGAGCGTTGGTTTGTTGACCTTGCGACCTTATATCCGTTTCTAACGGACAATAGGTTTGTTTTTGATTCATTTTACTCCGCTAACAATAAATTAAAATGTTATAATTAACCTACCTGACAATTACCATACTCAAGTAGGTTCTTAGAACATAATTATATTCTAATATATTTTAATAGAATTTAAATTTTTGTTTCCAAATCAAGTCAAAAGGAGATGAATACGCTTTTATACATTCTTGGGCCCAGATTGTAAGAAGATGAGAGTGATTTTAAGATTTCTTTTTATTATGTTGATATTTTTTATAATTGTAATGGGTTTAATTAATTGTGTGGTTTAAGTATTATCACATTATTAATTATTATTGAAATTCATTCACACAAATCGATTATGGTAATTGATAAGCGTCTTTTATAGCTATACTAGTTTAAAATACATGTAGCTTTAAATGGCGCCAAAATATAAGTTTGTACATATACAGGTGAATTTTTCAAGTGGACCTTCAGGGCCAAATCCTAAATTACGAAATAGCGAAAAACACTCAAAGGAGTCTCGAAGCCAATTTTGACGAAACCTAAAGTGGTATTAGTAGATTTTTGGAAAAATCAACTACCCTTTAAATAAATAAACACACCCTGTATTATTATACCAAATCATTGCGCAGCTTGTAAGGATCAATTCCTGCAATGTTTCTGTATAACCTAATTTAAAATCATAGTAGTGTAAGCTTAGAACTTAGATAAATATATGTATGTAATAAATAGACATATAGAAAAACGAGTAAAAATATAAAAAGAGAAATAAATATAGACAAAACAATGCAATAGAGAATAAGTCTTTTTGTAAAAACAAAAATTAAGTAGATAATTAAATCTCTGATCCGAGAAGAGACAGGAAGGTGAATAAGAAAATACATGTTGATTTCAACAATATTTATATGACAGACTAGCGGCTCGACGCGGTTTCACCCGCTCTCTGTCCTGCTCCCGTGGTATATAGCGTCATGTTATATAGCCTATGACACTCCCTGTTAGCGTAGCTTTCCAACAGAAAAAGAAGTTTTACAATCGGTTTAGTAGATCCAGAGATTATCCCCTACGACGTCACAAACTCACAAACTTTACCTTTTTATAATATTAGTATAGATATAGATGAAAACCAAATCACACCAAAGTCTAGTTGGCAAGTATGCTTCCCTTTTCCTTGGTGGTTTCTCACCATAGTGATGCATTACTTTATCCAACGTCCTACATGGACGCACCAGTCCGCACCACACACTTCAAGCCCTACAGTGATGCGTCATACATTACGGGATAGCCAGCATCGACGTAACACTCAACAAAAATAAACTCCCACAATAAGAAAGAAGACAGACATGCTTTCATACATTCTTGGGCCCCGATTGTAAAGAGATGAGAGTGATTTTAAGTGCTCTTTATCTTATGTCGATATTTTTTATAATTGTTGGGGTTTAGCTATTTTAAATTAATTATTCGTGTGGTGTAAGTTGTTGAAATTTATTTTATTTTTAAAATATAATATTATTTAATTATTATATTTGTGACCTTATTTTTAAGATTTCTCGTCTTCCATATAGAATTCAAGGCTGATGCTTTCCATTTTGTAAAACAAAAATATAACGCTAATACCAAAAATATAACGATAAGCTATATCTCAACTCATTACAGTTCTTTGCCTGAAAACTCAGCGTATCCTTTATACTGTTATAGCAATTTGAAAATTAGTTTTTTCAATCAACTCTCAATCTAAATTAGACTTTAAACCACTAATATAAAGTTCAAAATTCAATGCACCGTTACGCACAATTTCCTTTGAGCTTTGTATAACAGAATATCTGCCTCAACTATATACAGAGAGAGCTAAAACTCATTTCAAATCTTTATTTAAATGGTTTAATTGTTAATGTATAATTGTTGTTTTATTAAATTGAAAATTAATGCTAACATTAATACTAAATGTGTTTTATTTCGAATTAAATAAAATTAAATTTTATATGTTTATCTCTTTTTAGTGTCGCTTTTTCGTTTTATGGAGTTTCAAATCACAACGATTCTTAAGAATAGTTATAATATTTTCTTAATTATTAACGAGACTCAGGGCCGAATTTGCAATCATCAGATAAAAGTTATCTGTCGAGTAAATTATAACCTAATTAAATTCAACAGTTATACAAATCAACTGTTTTAGTAATGCAACTGTCATTTTTAATTTTCCCATCCTGTGATTTGGGTGATTAACTCTACGAATAAATTTTATCTAATGATTGTAAAATCGTCCCTACGGTATTGAATGTCAATATAATTAGTTTTTCTATAATGATTATGATGTTTGTTACAGCATCAAAAATAATACTTCGTGGAATAAATGGCGATTTCCGTTCAGGAGAGCTGACAGCTATTTTGGGTCCGTCGGGCGCTGGCAAAAGTACGCTACTGAATGTACTAGCAGGATACAGGTTCGTCAATAATAAAATTAATATTAAAACCTGAGTGTCTCCAAATCCCGTGCGAATGGTTACCTCCGAAGTGGACTTCTTATTTCTAAACCACTTCACTGCTTATATCATAGTGCAGAATTGAATTCCTAGTTGTATACTAAAATATAAACATAAACTAAATAGTTAAATCTATGGTAGATTATGTAGCAGATCACTGCCAGCAGGGAGTGTGTCCAGAAAGCGGGCTGCGTTGCCACGGTATATGGTAGTGCTTATTTGTTGGGCAAAATATAATGGCTAGCCTTCTTATCACGGCTAGTGTCAAAGAGTCTTTAAAGATGTCTTTCATTAAATTTTTGTCGATGAACCCTACGTGCCCAATCTTTCAACCCCAAATGGCACAAATATAAAATCTTCTGTTAAGATTTATTTGCGTTGTTTGACGTCTTCAGCTGATGCGGCGGCGTTGCCAACCCCTGACTCGGTCATTGGAAGATGTGACGGGGCCAGTGTGTTAACACAAGTCGCACCCCCACTTGCGGCCGCCCGATCTTCCAAGGGCCGAACGACATTTCGGTCTCTTGCGATCGTCACGTACCAAGCCATTTGGTTCTAGACTGGGTGATACGCCGACGCTGACAAGAGTTCGGCGGATGATGTCGTTGAGGCTGGCATGACGAGATCTTTTTGCGCTCTTCAAACATGACAACTTGTCATGTTCAAATCGGTCTACCATAACTCCGCATTGACAGTAATGTAGTACGCAACATGGCACCCCAAGGCGTAAATTCCTTGGATTTTTTATGTTTGCTGGCATGTTAACGGGCTGATGAGCTACGAGTCTTGATGATGAGTAAGTGGATACAACACGAAGGCGGTGCGTTGCTTACCTCGTCGATACTAAATATCTGTTTATATACTAATTAAATGGACTGCAAATGTATCGCTCGGGAAAACGGCAGCAGGGTGTTATTTTTTATTTAAATCGGCATCACTGTATGTATATCGTTCTTGGTATCCTCAGTGATTGATATATACAATGTCAATTTATTAAAGGTATTAAAAAATTTAGTCATAGATTATGGCCACAAACTAAAAAAAATATTAATATATCTTTATGTTTTGAATAAATTAGCAGAGAGCCAATCATTGAGAGGGAGGGGGGGAGGTCAACAATGGTATAGTTTTCCTTATTTATGTGTTGTGTTGTTCCCTTTTATCAGGACGCTCGGTGCTACAGGCGTGATATCCACAAATGGGGAGCCCAGAGATCTCAAACTCTTCAGAAAGCTGTCAAGGTACATCATGCAGGTGGACTTGCTGCAGCCATTCATTACAGTTCTGGAAGCCATGACAATGGCTGCTGATCTTAAATTAGGGTCTGATGTCAGCAACAAAACTAAAGCCGTACTTGTAAGTAACTTTTCAAACTTTATTTTTTAATTTATTTAAAATAGATGTTATCTAATATACAGAGTTAAACTAAACTGAATCAATTTGGTTGAAAAATACAGATCTAAAATAATACACCAGTATTCAATGAAATTGAATGATTCAAGTTTATCTTTATATGTATCACTGGATGATTCATCCAAATTGAAAAGCAGAAATGAATCGTCTAACATGTGCTTGATGGTTACTTTATCATTATATCAAAAACCAGAAACATAAATAGGGTTAAAAAGTTAATATAGTTGTAATATATTGGTTGTCTCATTTTTTAAGTTGCGAAACTGGCAAGCATGCAGGCAGCCTAGCTCATGTAAAGTGGTTACTGTCGCCTATAGACATTTGCAACACCAGGTGGTTAGGCGCGTTGTATTCCTACCTTTCCTGTCCTTTCCGCAAATCCGCACGCAGGATAGACACAGGCGGTGCCACCTATCGGCTAACCACTATTCGTGCTGGCGGGCGGCCCAGCCTGTTGGTGGTATGCGGACTGTGATTAAGGGAACAAACACTAATTCTGAGTCTAAAGGAACGAGGACTGGGGATCCGCAGTCCGCAGGTGAGTGCCGCTTCATTCTACCCGGCTGTGGATTTTTCCCTCCTTCCACCACCAACAATCTACCTTTGCCACCCGCACCACTACCAGGGGTGAAGACAACGCGCTGCCAGCTTTATAATGGGATAAAGAGAATGTGACAGGAGGATGAGATGGAGGGATGAAACAGCAGGAATGGGATAGAACGGATGAGATATGGGATAGGAAATATAAGATGGGAGGGAGGAAGAAGTGGGCCATCGAAACTCTCACTCTTCGCACGAAACGCGATTAGTACAAGGCTCACCGCTTCGCGCCGATATTCTATCATTATGAGCATCGTATTACACATAAATGTTTTGAGTTAGAGCTGTAGTTAGTTAGTACCTACATAATTGGGGTTTGCATGGAAGAGATTGCTTTAAGCGATAAGGCCGCCCTTTGTTCGACATTTACTGTAGCAAGTTTTAAGAACGTAGTTCTAATTTTTTATGAACAATAAAGTGTTTTTATTAATTCATTCAATTCTTAGGTTGTTATGTCATGACTTCAGCTCAGTCCCTGGCTTTGGAATAACAAGATCAAGTTAAAACTTGATTCTAAAATTATACACTAATGTGTGCAATTAAGATTTTTTAATGAGATACACTTAATTACATTAAGACACATTACTTCTATGATATGACTAAAATATAAATGTTTGTTTACAGGTAGAAGAAATTATAACCTTGCTGCGGTTGAACAAAGCAAGAAACACAACAACAGAAAGTTTATCAGGCGGTGAAAGAAAACGACTTTCAGTAGCGCTCGAGTTAGTCAATAATCCACCAGTTGTGTTTTTAGATGAACCCACAACGTAAGATTCTTACTTTATACATGTCATTTTTTTTTACTGTTTTTTTTATACAATTTTATCTCCAAGTGATGACTAAAGAATAAACTGCGTAAAATTACTAGAATCTTAGTTCTAGTTTTAATTCTTTAGATCTATATTTTTCCCTACATATTGTTATGAACAATACAATTATAAAGATCACGAGGTGCACGTATAGGGCTAAGGCCTCACGCGCACTTTGCTGCTTTTTTTTGAGACGGCGGAAATGCATTTCGCACACTACCGGGTCGTTTGCTAGGGATTGGACCAAAGCGATGAGAGGTAAAGCCACGAATAGCCACCCGAGTCAATCGCCGGCATGTGTGGAACTCGAATACTTACTCAATACTCCACCAAAACCACCCTCCTCCTATGGGCCCCGTGCTTATGGCAGAAAGAGCGTGAGACTTAGAACGTAGTTACGCTCACGTTGATCCTAGCACATCAGTGCTTGAGAGTGCCCCGGGAAGCAGAGCAAACTCACTTCGTCAACAGGGGGATGACTCCTCCGCTCTCTAGATGCTGGAGGGCCTCTGCAACGGTATTAGGGGAGGAGATCTTGCGCATATCTGCGCCTCCGGGACCCCGACTGACGTCGGTACCTGCGAGATGCATGGCACTTTGCTGCTAGCCGTAGACCGGTCAACCGTCCAACTGGCTGTAGTGCGCGGTAAATATGCGGCAGCCGGCATCGCAACTACAACGCGCGGTTGAGTACTGGCCGCATATTTAACTGCATAATTCGTATGGCGATGGGGCCGCATCGAGCGACCGGTTCCACTGCAGCCACAGCGTAGTGTGTATAGGAATCAGTTTTACGTACATTTTTTATTTGCTGCCAGCCAGACGGCTGACCAAAGTGCAACTAGCCGCGTAGTGTGTATGAGCGCTAAGACGAAACGATTGCGGCTACGCTCATCCGTTACCTGGACTCCCATAGGATCTCTTTCGCACTGCACACGTCAGTTGTTACAACGACATCGTTTCACCGGACCTGCATAAACACACATTATAATTGTCTTTGAAGTACAGAATTTATGTTAGCGCCTACTGTGTATTTTAATTTGAAGCCAAAGGCCAGCGGTAGACTTGTGTATAATTTAATTATACAACCTTCATAAATGAAGTTCTGTAACCTAATAATAACAATACAATTGTAGGGCTATGGTATAAATAAGCAAGTGTAAGTTTGCTAGAGCACACATTGCGAACAAAATTATTTTCTTACCTCTCTGAAAGTTTTTGGATCATACTACATCAACCAGCTAATTGTGCTAGCTAAAAGAAATGGACAGCAAAAAAATGAGTTGTCTTGGGACACCTAGTTGGGACGCAGTTCACCTAAAAATTCTCAAAACGTCTCAAAAAGTGTTAATAAGTATTAAAACGTCGGAAAACCATCGAAGATAACAAACAATTTTTTTCAAAATACTGTATGTATAGCAATACATAAACAAACAGATATTATTTTACATCTTATTCATTGCATTAAAGTTCGAAATTGTGTAATAAATAATAAGGGCAATTACAAGATCTTCTAATTGCAAAACTCCGTAATGGACCACTGATGGGTATTATTTGACTTTAGATCTTATTAAATTGCATTGAAGTTCGAAATTGTATAACCACATACATTTTTCATTGCGGTTACACTATTTTTCCGTCTAGCTCACATCCGCCAAGCGTCAGTGTAATGTGCAATAAAGAACTTTCTTCCAAAAACAAGTGTTTAACTAACGTCATACCAATGCAGTCTATTATTTTCCTTAATTTCATTATTCGTTAAGTCTTACTTTGAAAACATTGATGCAATTGCATTTTTAATCATTTTAAACAAACTGATACATGACAGAAACAAGGTAGTATGCAAATCGCCAGACTGATATCATCGTACCAATATAATAATAGATTATAATTAATTGATTTAATTCCATAACACATGACCGGTATAAAAAACACATTGTTTGAAATTGTAAAGAAAACATCATTAATAAGTTTGGAAATTGGTCAATGTCAAGCAGTTTAAGGTTGGTGTGGATAGATATTTAACCAACGGTTAAAATAACATAGTCGCTGTTTAGCCAATATTTATAACGAGTAATTAATTAATCATGAGTTGTTTTTTTTACCGATTTAAATAAAACAAGGAAGGACGTTCTCAATTCGTCGTGTAAATATATACTTTTATTTTATTTGTGTGTTCAGCTATAACTTTTTTGTTTCTGAACCGATTTTGATGATTCTTTTTGCATTAAATTCAGTAAAGCTTCAAAATTATCCCTGTGTATTTTATTGCTATTGGACTTTGGGTTCCAAATAGTAGAAAATTCATTAAAATCGCACAGAAAATGTGAAAATTATGCGGTTTTTCAGCTAGTACTATTTTGTTTCTGAACCTGATTGGTTTGGATTGAAGTCCTTTTGCGTTGGTTTCAGTACAGCTTCAGGATAGTTTCAAATTTCATTATTGATTTAATTTTTATTGGATGCCATATACGATACGTAACGTAAAAGTGACTAATAAAAAAATTCTACAAAATAATAAACCGGCTTCAAGAGTAACAAAAAAGCAAAAAATAAATATTTTCTACAACATTTTGAAGTCAAGTAAAACAACAAAGAAAATTGCAAAACATATTAATTTAGCCTATACGAAATAAACTATAAGGAAATTTTCTTATATTGTTACATACCGACAAAGACCGCACAACTGCATGTTGTAAACACGAATTCTTTTACTTACTTCGTGTTTAAACTTTAAAAACATCTATTGTTATCGTACTTATTTTATGGCCGCAATTAGTGTCGGATAATCCTTGTTTTTATTGCATTGCGTCGACGCTTGCCAGATGTCCGGGTTAACATGTTCCCTTTGTCGGTATTGTACAGTTTAATATAAAACAATGCCTGGACGGAGGGGTGGGGCAGTCAAGCGACGACTAGGATACAATTAAGACGTGTGTAGTACTTTCGATTAGCGACATAGTGACGGACTTTGCGCGTGTTGAATTGCATTGAATCGTGCAGTGTGAACTGGTTGCATCCAGTTTTATTTTGTACAAGTTTTATACGTGTTTGTAAACCCACGCAAAATTGGCGCTTTGTCGTCGAGTTGCGGAAACCGCTCGCTCGCAGAAGAAGAAGATGAAGATACGTGTTGGTACAGTTCTAATAAACTCTATAGTAATTCCAACGGCATTTATTATAATTCGAGTCCTGTAGCTCGTTAACAATATTTAATTTCGCACCGACGTCGACGTAGTAAAAAAATTTTTTTTTGGCTTCTTAGTTACTCTTGCAGTCGATTTCTTTTTGGATAGAAATTTTTTATACTGTAAACTTAATCAACTTAGGTATGATATTTTTAAAGTTTGCTTATGACTTTCAGAGGACTAGATGACGTAGCGTCATCAACTTGCATCTCCTTACTCAAAAGAATAGCTCGTGGTGGTCGCACAGTTATTTGTTCATTGCACACACCATCGGCAAGGCTCTTCGGTGAGTTCGACCATGTTTACGTTGTGGCAGACGGAAGATGTGCCTATCAAGGCACGTCAGCTGGAGTGGTCCCGTTTCTGAGCGAGCTTAATTTACCGTGCCCTAAGACTTACAATCCTGCAGACTTTAGTAAGTGTAAATTTTTTTATTGGATTTGCTTTAAATTTCTAAACCTAGTATTTTTAATGATCTGTAAATAGTGTAAGAACAACTTTCTCTTTTCTTTTCTATACTCCATCCAAAGGTTGTCTAGAAGAAATCGCGCATCATAAGAGAAAAATTATGGTATTGATTGTATGTGGCATTTTTGATGATTTTTGTACAATAAATCATTATGACGTCGTAGAGCCACACTGGTAGCGTACCAAAGTCGTGGTAGCGTAATGGCTAAGGCACGCGTCCCAAACCCAAAGGGCGCGGGTTCGATCCTGAACCGGAATGCATGCACCACTTAGGTAGTTTTCTGACCTAATGTGCATATTGTTACAATTACCACGTGCTAACAACGGTGAAGGAAAACATCGTGATGCAACCTGCACATCGAGATAACCGATGCGTCAAACCTGCCAAGCCGCCTTGGACAAGCGTGGGTATACTGTATGTTTCCCTTGGAAGGGGATGCCCGAGCCCAGCAGTGGGACATTCATGGGGTGTTATTATTATATTATTATAGAGTCATGCTGGAATTATTATCTTGATTATAGCTCGTAGGGCCGGCCCGATTGGTGTGATACCACGCACTACTAAGCGGTTTGTTTTATATTTAGTTAATGTATATAGACGTAAAAAGAGAGAAAATGTGGTGAAATCTATCTATTACTTCAGAGTGACACCTTCTATAAGATTTTCTTCTATATTATTTTTGGGGAAAATTGCCGTTGTAGAGACCAACAGTAACTGTCGTCATGTAACGGTCCCGACTACCCTGGTACCTTTCCACCATCACTATTAGGTGTTGGTAGAAGTGCTCACCCTGTTCCACACCCAAATTCTCAAGATTATCAGGAAATCTAAACCATTTAACTGTGGAGGAAGTGTACCTTTATGCTACCAAAGCCAATTCAGTACTTCAATGAATATATTCGCAAATTGTGTACTGGAATTTATACAAAGCTGCAGCCATATCTAGGGCAACGATGTATTTTTAAATTTTGTTGTCCTTTTTTACTAACACTGGAGTCCCCTCACAAATGGTGCCTCTATCCAATCATTTAAATTGAATTAAAAGAACTGAATTTATATTTCCAGTAATTGAAGTATCGAGTGGAGAGTATGGCCAGCATGTAGACACTATGGTGGCTGCAGTTGAAAATGGAAAGTGCCAACGATGGCGAGATTATGCCGCGGATAAAGTGCAACAATTTCAAAATATGGAAATCGAACAGTTGAATACTGGTGGAGTGGAAAGTCACAACTATAAGCATGGCAGTACGTCATGTCAACAGTTCTATGTTTTGATGAAACGAATGTTACTACAGACTGTGCGAAATAAGGTACGTAATATGTATATTTGATGGGACGTGTCCTGAATTTCAAGGCTTCGATGTTCGCCGTGTATCTTCTTTATCTAGTACTAGCGGTCCCGGCAGACGTTGTCCTGCCTTGGAAAAATTTATAATCTGATTAATTAAGTTAAATATGGCCTATGTCAATCAGGTAACATTTTAATGATGAAAGAATTTTTGAAATCAGTCCAGTAGTTTTTGAGTTTATTTGTTACAATACATAAATATAGGTAGATAAAACGAAGTCGCTTTTCGCATCGGTCTATTTTTATATCCGCTGACTCCTTCTAAACCACGCAACGGATTTTCAAGCGGTTTTCACCATCAGTTAGATGATTTTTCAATTAAGTTTTATATATATTAGAAATGAGGATATCCGTAAGAGAACCAAGGTAACCGACATAACTCGCAAAATTAGCAAGTTGAAGTGGCAGTGGGCCGGTCACATCTGCCGTAGGACCGATGGCCGATGGAGCAAACGAGTTCTGGAGTGAAGACCGCGTCTCGGTAAAGGTAGTGTCGGACGCCCTCCAGCCCGATGGGCCGACGACCTATGCAAGGTCGCTGGCAGGCGCTGGCTGAGGAAATCGGAGGACAGGGATGAGTGGCGCCGTCTTGGGGAGGCCTACGTCCAGCAGTGGACTGCAAATGGCTGACGACGACGATATATATATATATATATATATATATATATATATATATATATATATATATATATATATATATATATATATATATATATATATATATATATATATATATACTAGCTTTGGTCTGCGGCTTCGTTCGCGATATATAAAAACCTAATCAAGTTTTTATGTACGTAAAATAGAGCTACTCAGGGCCTAACCAGGGATTGAAACTCTAATACTTGTGTAGTGCACCAGCAGCCCGTTCGAGTAGAAGTGTACTTATCCTTGCAGGAACAGGAAAAAATAGTAATTCCTGTAGCCGAGGGGCCTCTTATAAGAGGCGTCAAAACAACACACAACCCACAGCTGGTAGGGCATTTGCTCGTCTGCATGACAACCACCACTGCCACCATATAACCTTAAATTCCGACATTAGTGGCTAGGTCCCAGTCCCCCGCCCCCCCATCGAGGATGACAGCACATTGCAGCAACTTTGCTGTAACTGTAACATTTTACATAGGCGGACATCTGAATGAACGAACGAAATGACCACTTTCAATCAGGTGGGCCGACAACTAGTCTGCTGTACTCCAGCAATAAAAAAAGTGTAATTTTAACTTCATCTGTGTTTCGTGCGAACCTATGAGCAAGTATATTGACTCTATATATGTTTGAGGTTTCTGTCATATGTTTTAGCAACTTCTGTAAGCACAACAAGCGGTAGAATAAATTTTGGGAACGCTCCCTGACCACAGCCAGAATCTATTATCTGTAAATACGTATTTATTGTTCCTTTATTTTTGTTTTTGTAAATATATTGTAAAATGTATAAGTTTCTTGAATAAATGAATACGTAAACAATAAACATTATGGTTTATAACAATAGCCCCCGACTTTTATCTTTACAGTCCTATTTGTGGCTTCGAGTGATTTTGCACCTGGCATTGGGCTTTATGGTGGCCCTCCTGTTCTTCAGAATGGGCTACGATGCATCCAAGACGATATTCAACTACGGCTTCTGCTATGCTTGTATTATTGCCATGTTGTACATACCTATGATGCCAGTCCTTCTCGCTTGTAAGTCTCCAAAACTATTATCTTTTTACTGCAATAACTTACTAATTATTACACCAAAAACACGGAATAATTGCATGACACCCAGACCGTTGTCATTATTACATTTTATATTCCAGAGGCAACATTTTTAGTCCCCAAACAAATACTTCTGGGTAGAAATTCCCCAAGCTGGATATCCTGCTGTATATCTATATCGACACATAAGTCTCGTTCACCTTGAAACTGTATTTTTAGAAATCTCCCAACACTTACGTAGGGAATGCGTTGTGTTGGTTTTGTAATAAATAATACACATTTTATAAATCTAGTAGTATGTGCACACAAACGAGCCCTTTGAAAGAACGCTGAGTATTTTACACTAAGATATGCCCGCGACTTCGGCCACGATTGACTTGAAATTCCCGGGGGATTCCCGGGACACAATGTTCCGCAATATTTAAAAACATAAGCTATAGTTTTAGTGAAAACTTTGTCTGAATAAGAAAATTTTTATGCACCCGAATAATTACAAACCGCTCCCGGGTCGACGCATCTGACTTCTGAGACATTGATCTGAGCTACACTATGTACAGTCGTATATGCCGTCATACCTCTCCACTTCCAGGCGAAAATCTGGGTTCGCTAGATCGGCGTCAGCGTCACGGAATTAGTTTTTCATCGCATGGTGTGGATGTAGCTCTAAATACTTAGTCGCTATATAAAATTTATGTGCTTCAACGTGCTTAGTTCAGCGTACATGGCTCAAGTTTGCGTATTGTTTTTCTAGCTTGACTGATTCTGTTCCTTTTTAGTTCCACAGGAAGTTCAGTTAGTGAAAAGAGAATACTTTAACCGTTGGTACGGTTTGAAACCATATTACGCAGCATTAGTCTGTTCAAGGACCCCAGCCACCGTGTTCTTCAGTCTTATATTCCTCTTGATTGTGTATCCACTTACATCGCAACCTCTGGAAATACCGAGAATATTGATGTTCACAACCATATGTGTGATGGTGGCATTAATATCGGAGTCAATGGGAACTGTCATATCGGCGTATTTGAATGTTGTTGTAAGTATTATTAAAACAAGGATTTACCTAATAAATATTTGTAAAGCGAACGCCCTTTAGAGGTGCTCTTGCGCAGCTTCCTAGTTGTGTTGCCCAATCACGGCGGGTTAATTTACCATACTCGTAAGATTTGAGATATATTCGGGTATGGCTTCAGATCAATGTGTCTGAAAGATAGCTACGCATGCGCTGCACTAGATTTTGTGACGAAGTCCTATCAAAGGGAATTTTAGACAGCTAATGAACTGACATTAACATTTGCAATCTAGCACATAATTTTTCGTTTAAAACCATAATTGTATTATTATAATTGGTTATGTATACATACGTACAGTGAGAAAAATATAGATAATATAGATGTCTGTAATATAGACTTACTATAACACAACGCCATCTTCTTGCCGCGCAGGAAAGGTGAAAGAATACAATTTCCTGCGGTCGAGCGGTCAGTCGTATAAAGCGACAAAACAACCAACAGCCAGGTGGTAGAAGTATTTGCCCGACTGGATGGCTACCACCTCTGGTCTAGAGTATGCCGCGATGAGGGCCTTGAGTAGTGTTCCGGCATTAGTGGCCAGATTCTAGCATCCGTTTAGAGTGCGGCAGCACGTTGGTAGCATTTTTGTTCTTCCAAATGTTCATAGGCGATGGCGTTTTCCATTAGATAGGCCTTCTGCCTGTCTGTTGAACTCATGCAATAAAAAACATAAAAAAATAAATAGAAAGTGTCAATGAAGGCTCTTAACTAAGTATCTTCTCTTTTCAGAACTCAGTATTCTTAGGCCCAGCTCTTAGTGTGCCTTTGATGTTGCTTGCCGTATACGGAATAGGTAGTGAAGATGAACCGCAAATCATATGGAAGTTGGCGCGCTCTTGTTCGTTCCTACGTTACGGCTTGGAGGGCCTTGTTGCTGCTATCTACGGCCCTCCTAGAGACGACCTTATATGTCCAGATGAGGTTGTGTTGTGCGAATATAAAAATGTCGCGTAAGTTTAATTTAAATTTTATTTTATGAGTTTTTTAGGTGTATTTTGCTATGTGCGCTTTGCTTCCACTTTTCTAATGCGTACCGCTGAAGAGTGGAACTCCTTAGTACCGTGAATCGTTTGTTTTTCCTGAAACTTACTATTTAGGTATCTTAAAGTTACAAACTGAGGTCGTTATCAGGCAGATTCATATGATGAGAAGTATTAACATAAAGTGGAACTTTATATCTTACAACTATCATATTACACGTGTCATAAGGATTCTCTAAAGGCGACCGCTTTTGGCCCCAGTTATCTTCTAGGTAGGCGTGCTCCATCTTGACTGCATATCCATTTGATATCAAGTGTATCTAATGTCATGTCAACGTGAACCTGTATATTATAAAAAAGTGAATTTGAATAATGGTAAAGACGCAAAACGTTTGTTATGCTGATCATTAATATTATATTTCCCTATATGTGATATCGATGTCTAAGTATCTGTTGCTGGTGTATACTCAGAACTCCGCGGTTTAGTTTTGAGTAGTGCAAATTCTAGACTTTCCAAATTTCCCTTTACTTTGGTTTACATGTTTTATGTGTGGCCAGTGGCAGAAGTTGGCACCTATAATTTTTCTATGTCCGTCCGCCTGTTAGTGTAATATGTTGCCGTCGTTTTATTTAAGGACGCTTTTTATTTACTATTTATTAGCTCTTACCTGCGTTTTTGTTATTTTTTTTTACTTTCTGATCTGAGTAAAAATGCTGTAATAGGGAGAGGTAGAGGTAATACTTCATATGGCAGAGAGTAGTATTCACTGTCGAGTGCTGCTGAGAAGTGAAGTGAACTTATTTATTTTGGCAACGGTAACCTTATGTACAAACATTAAAATGTCGGACAGCTAGTGCAATACATAACACAATATATGACCGGGATAAAGTAACTATTAATTGGGGCGCTCCAGCGTTGCGCTCGCTAATCCGCGTCTGATTTTTTTTTTAATTATTATTAACATATCTACGGACTCGAGTTCCGTACCTTTTTTTACTACTTAATTTCTACGAAAAATTTTAGAGTCCATACACGCTTATTGTTTATTTTTGTTACCGTGTGACATTAATTTAGTGATTTATATGTTATGGTGTACCTTAAGATTAACTTATTATATTAATTTATCCTATTTTTAATACTAAACTTATACTAATGTAGAGTGTATCTGTTACATGCTGGTGTTGTGAGGAAGTGCATGTGCAGAGTCGGCCTTATATCTATACTTATATATAGTCCTATCTAGTGCCATGTGTGTTGGTTTTTTCTTTTCTGATCCGCGTCTGATTACAAGCCTCGGCGAAAGGCTCTCGTGCGACGACCGCATAACGTTCTTACGGACAGGGTCGATGTTATTACAAAGCGGCTGGTCCGGATCAGCCCGCCCGCCGTTAGGACGGCTGGCTGGCATGCACCGATAGACAGACCCAGACGGCGTCGTCTCGGACGCCGCCAATTACGATCTCTCCGCGTCCCTGCGATTGACGCTAGGAGAGATAGCCCCCCCACAGGATAGACTAGGTGTGTTGCTGGGGAGTTTCTTTAGCCGTTTCTTCTCTCACAGCCATAACATGTTGCGAAACGGCAGTAAGATAGCGTAGGCCACCTTGAACCGCCGATCCCAGTCTGCCGGGATCCTTTTCCTCGGGCTTCATATCACCCGTCGCCCGTTTTCAATTAGTGCATTGTTGTCGCCCTCTGGTTAGCATCATTAGATTCATCCCCCCTCTCATGGCAACCCCGGTAAAGTTGTTAGATCATCGGACGAATAACATAAAGTCAAGTCGAATAAAAAAAAGTGCTAGCCAGTTCTCCGTTGTCCGCTGCGATGACTAGCTCCCATAATACAATTGTGACTGTGAAACACAATTTGGTATTTCCCACTAAATACACAGCAATACGTATGTATGTTATTTTTTAATATTTCAGGTATTTCGTTCGGCTAATGGGAATGGCAGGAGTATCGTTCTGGGTTGACTTCGGTGTCCTCGTTTTAATGCTGGTTGCTATGAACGCTGCTGGATACTACCTGTTACGACAAAGATTGTCACCAAACTACGCTTTTAGAGCTATTAAAGTTATAGGAAATTTTATCAAGTCTAAAATGAGTTCAATACAGTGAATTTTAATATATTTATAACGTACATCACTTCTCATAATGATTTTGGAAAAAAGGAAAACTTTACGAAACCGTCATATCCATTCATCAATCTATCAGTCTTTATAATGTCATAATTAATTGTGTGGGGAAGTAATGAACGTCTATATGGATTAAATTAGAATATGTAGGTACATATTACTATCTACCTACACTTGTGCCGCTATACAATGTAGTGATACCGCGAAAAACAATAATGATAGTTCGGCCGTTCTATAAAGCCACATATGGCATCTATCAAATTGATTCAAGTAGTTACGTAAACTATCGATAATGATACAATGAAAAATTGGAATCGATTTATGAAGTCACAATTACCGAATCAAACTAAAGCAAACAATTGGTCACGTCACTAATTTTTGAGAACTAGCTTCTGTCCGTGACTTCGTCCGCGTGAAATAGTTAAAAAAAGTAATTAAAAAAAAACTCCTCGATTTTGAAACATTCTTCATTGTTTGTCTGCTCCTGTTTGTCTTAGCATGATGATATATAGCCTATAGCCTTCCTCGATAAATGGGCTATCTAACACTGAAAGAATTTTTCAAATCAGACCAGTAGTTCCTGAGATTAGTGCGTTCAAGCAAACAAACAAACAAACTCTTCAGCTTTATATATTAGTAAAAGATAAAAAGTGTTGAATAACATAACGTTGTTATGTGTAACGTTTCTAAAGAAATAAGCTGACGATGGTGCTTTAATTTAATATAAATTATTCTGATACTGTTACAAAGTTGATTCGATAGTATTTATATGAACCAAAACTTCAACCAAATGGGGCTTTTTAGAACAGCTCTACTTTTTTATAGGGGTGGCGGTTATACAGAAAAATTATATTAAGAGTTGAAAGTTTTATTATACATAGTCGTGTGGGGATCGTTAAACTGGATCTTATAAAACAATAATGATGTTACTAAAGTCTATTTTTTAAGCCGATAAATGGTAAGATAGTCGCTCCCAAAACTGTAAAAAATCTATAATAAAACTACGTTTTATTATGTATACAAGTCGCGAAAACTTAAGAAAATATTAGGTATGTAAAAAATCCAGGCTTAAAAAGTATACCTAAGTACTTTAAACGAAAATTAGTTTGAACAAGATCCATTAAGTGTATTTTAGGTTTGGGGGTTTTTTCTATTAAATGCTTTTTGTAGGATTTCGTAGACATATAAAAACCGTGCGTGGACTGCCACGCAATTCTCAGGTTTTATAGGTTATGTAAATTTTGAGAGTTAAAAACCAATGGTTATCTGTGAAATTATATTGTGAAACTATAGTGTAAGTCTCGTATTGCCTCTTAATATAAAATTTTAAGATGTAATAATAATAAAGACAAGATTAGCCTAGAAAGCACATTGTTTTTGTTAGTGAAGTAACCAACATAAAATCATATGCGTATAGGGTTTTATTCATTATAAAATGGGTTGAAATAATTCATAAATTCCAGTGTTCATAAAATGCCAGTGAATTTAGAAATTATAATATTATAATAATAATTGATTTTATATCCAGTTATTGTTATAACGTTATTATAAGACTGAATATTTTGCATCTCTTGTAAATGTGATGATGATAGCTTTATATTAAGATTACTTCAATGTAAAATATTTCTTTTTATATATGTTTAAGTCGTGTAAGTCATGTATTTGAAAAACCATATTTTTTTCTATTTTATGTAATTCAACAAAATACTTGTGTGTTTTTATGTGTAAATATAGTAGTTATTTATTATTGCCACAAAGATGAGTCGATGGAAATAGGTTTCCTCTAAAACATATTTGTAAAATAATTAATACCTATACCTTTACTAACGCAGACTATCTTCAAAGGAGTTCCTACTATACCTATCTTTTAGCACCAACGTAAGAAGTCTGGGCGTTTATATTGATAATCTCCACTCCCGGAGCCCTCAAATTCAGGACGTTAGTAGGAAGATGTTTGCATCTACAGCTGCACTTCGAAGACTGCGTAATTTCCTTCCACGTGCGACTAAAACTGTACTTTGAAACTTGCACAATCTCTCCTCCTACCATTTCTAGATTACGCCGATGGCAGTTATCTTGATCTTACTGAAAGCCAACTCTGTAAACTTGAGTGATTACAAAACTATTGCATACGATTCATATTTGGTTTGCATAAATATGTTCATGTTTCAGAATTCCGCGCTAAACTCTAGTGACTTCCAATACGTCTTCGCCGGAATGTTCGTATACTCTTCTGTATAATATATTATTTAGCCCTCAGACCCCTGCATACCTCAAGGAACAATTTCAACACCTTTATTCCGGTAACTTAAAGTCTCTGAGATCCTCTGAAAATTTGTTACTTAAGACTCGTCTGCATACAACTAGCTTTTATGACAAATCCTTCACAGTCCAAACAGTTCGTCTTTGGAACGCGCTGCTTGTTAATATCAAGCTAGCAAAGTCACTGCCTATTTTTAATAGACTTGTGAACGATTATTACAGCTCAAATAGCTCAATAAGGATGCAGCAGCAGTTATTCTCAGTATTTCTAGTTTTATATTTATTTATGTAAGTGTATTTTATTATCTTTTATTTACATAGATCAGAATAATTTTTATATTTTATTAATGTATGTATATTATATCATGTATATATATATATATATATATATATATATATATATATATATATATATATATATATATATATATATATATATATATATCGCCAGGTGGTAGGGTTTTTGCCCGACTGGATGGCTACCACCCCTGGTCTAGAGTATGCCGCCTAATAACCTTGAATTGTGGTCCGGCATTAGTAGCCAGGTTCCAGTCTCCCTTAAGAGAGCAGCAGCGCATTTGTTGCACCTTTGATGTTGCAAATGTCCATAGGCGATGGTAACCGCTCTCCATCAAGTAGGCTGTCAAACTGTCTTCTGAACTCATGCAATGAAATATATATATATATATATATATATAAATAAGATACCGATTCGATAGTGAGAATAATGCAAAATACCTCTGTTCTTATCAAATTTCTATTCTGATGCCTAGAAGAAATCGCTAACAGCGAGAAGACCGCCTATTGTATTGTAAAATTTTATTTCTGTTAACTAACTATTAAAACACAGAGCATAATCATTCATAATAATTGTTACACATAATTAAAGTAGGTATATGATTTTAGACATGTATTAGTCATTTTTGTTATATTACGGGTATGCTAATTGGGCGTAGCTGTGCGAAACGAAACTAAACCAGAGAATGACAATATTATTTTTACATACAACATGGTTTTAAGATAATTAAATATTTTTAAAAAGTTGCGCAGATCGGCAAGGCAGCTTGCTTTCTAAAATATATTGCATATTAAATATTACACTTACGTTCACTTATGTAAATAGTTGGGATTCTTTTGGCACACGTAAAACATGCAATTTGAAACCGTTGTCTTTAAATCCATTTTGGCTTAAAGCTTACAATTTGCGTTGTGATGTTCAATTATTCTAACTACTTTAACTTACCAGTTAACTAGGTACTGTAATTGTTATAGTTTGGTACCAAAATACTGCCTATGTAAATATATAATATAGGAAAGTATATAATGTCATATTTAAATATTATAAAATAAATTGTACCTCTCAAATCAAGGTTCCACTGAAATAACTAGTTTTATTTCCAAATATTTACTTCAGTAATCTTTATGCTTTTGGAACAGTATCAACTTTATAGGTAAGAAGCGATCATTTCGATGGTAAAAGTAACATATGTACGAATGTATGATTAATACTGGTTTGGGAAGAGATGCAAGTAAATAAAGAATTTGTTTCATAAATGCTTTTATTTATCCTAACTGTTGACAGGGCACTCTACCACAGTGCGACATCTTCAATAACAACATTAAAATATGAAAATTGATTTGTATTCGAGTATTTTAGTTAATCCCTTATTTAACGTAGTCTGTAGCTATATAATAAAACTGTTAAAATTCGTGTATTTTTAGTAACCAAGTGTGAAGGAAGATTAAATGAAAGTGCAGAGTTTATAAAAATCACAGTCGTTTATTTTATAATTAATAAATACTGGTAATTAGGATAGACATAGAGATTTACCAAAAAAACCTTTAGCGCAATGAAATTACATTAAAATACTAATTAAACCCTATAAATGTATTGAAAATTGATTAAATACAAGTTCAATTGCCTACAGTATGATTTCGTAAGTGTTAAGAAGCACCGTATTGCAGATTTTATTAGATATAAAAAACTAAAACAAAAAAGTATCATACAAAATGTATTAACACACAACACCTGTTTCAGGCCCGGCTTTTACACTTGTATCCGACGTGGATATCTGCATTGTAAGTATGTAACCATACAGTATAAAACTATACATACTTATCAAGAACACATTTACACATAGTACAACTTGTGCAAATGAATTATCTGAAGTACATTTGCTAAACAACATGTTTCTAAAGCATAAATTCTGATAGGTCTAACGGTTTGAAAGAGCAAATTATCATTTAATATTTCGTGAAACAAAACACAAAAGTATTCGATATAAAAACAGCAAAAATGTAGAAACACAATAATCACAAAACGTCACATTAAAAAATAAAATAAATTATATACAATTTACATTTCCATAAAAGAAATATAAATATTGGAGACAAAATCTGCAATAAGGTACATAACTTATTTAAATTTAAAAATATAAAGGAACTTACATTTAAGTCATGGGCCCGATCTTCTAAAAAACCTTAACAATAATTCTCTAAAGGTACTTATCTATTAACAATCTATATTAAGTCCTTTTGCGTCCTAAAAAGCTAATTATTTCGAAACTTATTTACAGTAAACCACCTGTATTCGAAATGTTGAGAATATGTTAAGATCCATTGGCTTGGTCTTGGCTTTTTTACTTACAAGTGTTTCAAATAGTATAATATCATAAAGGAGTCTACTGACTCTTTCGTGTCGTGAATGGCGTAAATGTTGGCAATTTCACATAGCCAGGATATATATTTTATTTCCTAAAATTATGGACATAAGGGATCGTGGGCTTCATTTGATTTTTTTTTAATTATTTTATTTATTTATATACATTTTCAAATGTCTTTCAAAGTATTTGCCGAAAGCCAGACCTATAAATGCTCAAATGCTGTTGACATTTTTACCTTTAGCTGCAGTTCATCAGCGCAAATTGTAACAATTCATAATTTGGGATAATTAGTAATACATATTTATATTTTATTTTATTGCGTGAGTTCAGCAGACAGGCAGACGGCCTATCTGTGTTGGAAAGCGGTTACTATCGCCTATGTACAATTTGAAACACCAAGGTGCTACCAATGTGCTGCCGCTCTCTAAAGGGAGACTGGAACCTGGCCAATAATGCCGGAACACAACTCAATGTTATTATGGCGACATACTCTATACCAGGGATGGTAGCCATCCAGACGGCAAATCCTCTCCCTACCACCTGGTTGTGGGTTGTTTTGTCGCCTCTTACGACAAATAAAGAATACATATTTATTTATTATTTTTATAATAAAACAATACGAGTATCTTAGGTGTAGACTTAGTGTGCGAAATAATGATTTTTATGACTTGATATTATTTACTTAAGGCTTGTTTGTACTGTATGTGTTATTTAGTATAAACATATATAAGTTTTTCGATCATTAAAACCTTTCATTCATCAGTCTAGATTCAGTCTTAGTCAGATTATGTGAATATCAGAATTAAACAGACCATGGTGCATTGTACAGAAAACTGGTAATATGAATATGAACCGTGAATTATCATTAAGTTTTCCGTTGTACGACATAAACTTTCGAATACAGGTATCATACTGGAGCATATAAAAAACCTAGTTTCTCTATCAAAATCCGTGAGGTTACAAAATGCAACTACCGTCTAAATAATAAGGTATTTAAAACATTTTATTAAGAAATAGAAAGATCATACATATATATAAGTTCTATAACAAACTATTTATATATAATTTTTCGCTATAATTAGAAAGTTAAATGTAAAAAAGCAAAGTTAAGCTTAATGTGCTACGGAGCCACGATGAGTTATCATAGTGACGCGCGTTCGGCTTGTTTTAGCTAGGTACTCGGGTAGTTCGGGTTAATAAATTTATTTTTAATTTGATATAAGTTTTTAATTATAGCGATAAAATAAAAATAATTTGTTATCAAACATACATATGATCTTTCCATTTATTAAAAAAAATCAAATACCCAATCCTGGCAATTTGATCTTCGTACAGTGGCGTAACAATAGGCTAACAGGACGGGTAAAATAGAACTGTGGCCGGAGGGGCCTTATCCGCAGAGACCTCCGGCTCGAGAGAGTCGCGGGCCCTAAGATCCAAATATTTATTATTATAAATAGTAAATTTGACACTAAATTAATTAAGTTACTTGCTAAAGTTTCTTATAATTCACGAAGGCGATCGGATTTTACTCGTCCTTGAACGTAAACATGGGCATTGCAATAGTGTGTGTGTATAATGCATTGAGTTAAATGTAGAACGTAGTAAGTATATTATATATACTTACTACGTTCTGATATAAAAGAACAATCAGTTACGAGCGTGCAGTCCTATTATTATACACGCTTTTGGTTTCACGCACACACACATACGTATTTACTACAAGTAAAGCTCCTCGCCTTCGTGAATCGCAACAACTACACACTAATATAACAAAAAATGTACGAAATCGCCTTGTTTTAAAACATACACTTCAATCTAATAAGTTTTTTCCAATATTAAAATTCAAAACTAGAAAATCACCTAAAAATGTGTACAAATAATAGGGGGCGGACGGACAGTCAAATCAACTGAGATACATTTTATAAAATTACAGAACGTCGCAGTCTCATAGATTTTGTACGAGCGTGACGTATGACGTCATAAGTAGGTACAAGTTATTTTTAATTAGTTATTTTAACGCCTATTCTTTTATGTGTAAAATATTAGAATAATAAATTC
Source organism: Dendrolimus kikuchii (assembly GCA_019925095.2). Lineage (NCBI taxonomy): Eukaryota > Metazoa > Arthropoda > Insecta > Lepidoptera > Lasiocampidae > Dendrolimus > Dendrolimus kikuchii. The sequence continues at coordinate 7,663,424 of CM034401.1, forward strand.
TAATAACACGTCCGCTTCCCTATTATAGTAGCGTATACGCGCAGTGATACAAGAGCTCTTTACATTGGGAGTGGGCCACATCCGTTGATTCGCCAACTATTTACACCACTGCATTACCATGTACCGTGCTAGAACATTCTACAATTATTTTAGTAGTACGAGCTATTTAAGTTCTTACATGTCTTGCGCAGAACATATTTATTAGCAGGGCCGCGCCGCCCCTATGTGCGAAATGTGCGCCGCACACAGGCGCCAAGGCAACAGGGGCGCCGCCATCGAAATTATTTTAGTTATACTTACACAACAACATATTCTTTGTAGTGGAGTATCGATAAGTAAGTAGGTACAATAGACGCAACATATGCCTTGTAAATAACAAAACATATATTGCGCTTATATAAGTCTTCCAAGATAATATTCACGTTTGTGATTTAATTTTACGCTTTGGGTTTTAGTTATAGTTAGTTTTAGTTTACATTAATTACAAGTTCAGCGTTAAAATCAAAAGAACCGCCGTGAGTTTGTTTCAATGAGTATATGAACGCAACCCGATACGGACGCAAACGGGGTGGGGTCACGGGGATTCCCCGACTTTAAGGAACGGGAGAGCCAAAACAATTGGACAATCTTCAATCGAAAGTGTGTGCAAGGTGCGCATTGATTTTTTATAATAAGAATAAGTTCTGGCATTAAAAACAATATATAGTTTGTGTGTTATTGACTGTTTTAACGTGTTTTTACGATGAGTAGTAATCAAATTAAAAAAAAAGAAATTATCTGGTAACCACAAATTAATAAGGAAAAAAAAACGTGATAAAATCTATCTCAATGATAAAAATACAACTAAAATAAGTAAATATTTTACGGCTCTACCATCCACTTCCAAAGAATCATTAGAGACAGAAACCAGTTTTACCTATTTAGAAAAATATTATCTAAGTATATTAAACTGGAGAACATTTATTTCGGTCAAATTTAACAAATAACAAAAAGATTTTATTAGGTGGAACATGAAGATTCGTGAAAAAAAGAGGCGCTTCATAGGTTTCGCACACAGGCGCTGTGGGGGGGTCGGCGCGGCCCTGTTTATTAGTGAGGGCCGTCTTAAACATACTGGGCGCCGCGCCAGGATGCGAAAATTAGTTTGCGCCAAAAATAATAACAATGTATTTTTTTAAAATTTTAATGATCTCTAACTATTTGTCAAAAACAAAACCTATTCGTTATATCCGTCCATCTTTGTAATAGTATGTGCCAATCACTTTTATTAGAAACTACTGGGTTTTTATGAGATTTGACTACGCTACAATGAGTAAGTATTGTTAAACAGATCTTGATAATCATGTTTTTTACCAAAGAAGTTTATTGAAGTAAATAAATCGGCTTGTACCTTTTAGATGCCTGAGCCCCGGGTAAAGACGGTCCTAATAATAGCATTGCATCTCTCTCTCTCACTTCATGGTGTTAGGTGTAAAGGCTGATTTACATTGATCCAACTACTGACTTTGGTAGCAGTCTGATTTCAAAATATTCAACCGGGAATATTGAAGTCAGTTAGACTTAGTAACGCTGTACTGGCTTAAACTAATTTACACGATTCTAGTACGAAGTCGGTACTGACGTCCTTCGAATTCTAAATGAAGTCAGTAACTGGATCAACGTAAACAGCTTTAATAAACACGTGTGACCTGCGCAAACTCTCGAAACTCCTTTCGAAGTCTCGAGGCACATTTAAGTTTCGGGCTTATTGTACTTTTTTACCATTTATTTAACAATAACAGAATAATTATGTGAACGATTGTGCCCCGACAAAAGCACTCTAAGTTATGACGTAATAAATAAAATATCCGTGAACTGTGTTGATCTAATGGATTGAGCAGTTTTTATAAAGGTGATTAAAAAATGTACGTGTAGTTTTTTGTAACCAAAAATTTGTGGGTACCTAATTCAAACTTTGTTATTAATAGAAAAACCCTATTGCTACAATTTCGTGACGTACAGTGCCATACAGAAAACTATTTTACCGTTAAATAAAAACTTACAGTTAGATTTTGAAGTACGCGACCGGGACAGACGACCGAGACATGTGACAGATGTCCGCGACATACTACATATTCGTTTTGTATGCAATTTTATGAACTACTATGATGTGCCCGCGACTTCGTTCACGCTCTACTTGAAATTCCCACGGGATTCCCAGGACACAAAGTGGCGCAGCATTTAAAAAAGAATCTAAGCTATCGTTTTAATGCAAATAGTTTCGGATTATGTTAATTTTTATGTACCCAAACCACTACAAACCGCTCCCGGAAATATTCCCATAGAATACCCGGGATAAAAAAATATCACACATTTGATTATATAAAATTTGCTATCGATCAATAAAAACAATTACATGGAATTCGATGTTTTTTATCTAGACATTTTAAATCATTCCCAGAAAAAATCCCCGTGGGATTCCCAGGATAAAAAGTAGCGCAGATTTTAAGTCTATGAATTTGCTGTCGATCAGCGAAAACCAAATCGAAATCGGCCTAGCAGTTTTTACGTGAATCCCGAACAAATAGACAAGAAGCTTCAATTTACAGACAAGGCTTGTTTAGAATTTTATAATATTATAGGTATTTGCAGCGCGAGACAGACTAGCGACTGGTCTTCATACGGTTGCATGGAAAGAAGTTATATTGTGTTTCTCATCTCATGTCTTGGTCACCAGTCTCAGATGCATACCTTAAAGTCTATTAATTGCTTGCATGTTAGCAATGTTTATCCATATTACATATTGAGGATATATTATTATAAAACTCAATAGATTTGTGTACGCATTTGGTTTTTGAAGGATTTGATTATGTGTTTGTGTGAATGTTTTATAAATCAATACACGAAGAAACGTTATACTGTATATAATTGACGGCCTCTATGGTTGAGCAGGCTAAGCCTTTGCCGGCCTACCTCACTGTGACGTAGAGGCTCCGGGTTCGATTCCTGGTATAGTAAATTTCGGAAACGTATTTTCTCCGTTATTTACAATGGTCTGGGTGTCTGGAATCGGCTCCAGAGTAGTCCGTTGTTATTACCCATAACACAAGCGTAACTTGCTTAACTTGGGGATATACAATGTGTGTGTTTATCTGCCGATTATTATTATATAATAATGCATTACAATGGCATTATATATTCATTACATAACCTAAGAAGGGAGCTTTGTTTTCTTAATATCATATTTAGGGTTCCATAGCCAATTTGATAAAAACGTGACCCTTAATAAATCTACATGTCCGTCCGTTTGTTTGTGTATGTCACACCCAATTTTTTCCAAAGCTAGTGTGTCTATAAAAATAGAATTTAGTAGAAAAATGATTAAGTATGTCACTATTATATCAAAACTTTATTTAAATTGTCAAAAAAATTGGCGTGTTCACCAAACATGTACATGATGAACATGAACATTATGGATGAAGAAAAATATTCAAATTAGGTATTGGTATTCTTATACAAGTCTTGAAAAATCATGACCATATTTAGTGATAATTTTCTTATCGAAATCAAATCAGGTGATAATATACGCTTGTAAAATCAGAGAGTAAAAATTATTTTCAAAGAAAATTAAACAAGATCCGTCTTTGAGGTATAGGGTATATTTAATTAAATAACTTTAGGGTTATGTGGCTAACAGACAAAAGCAGTGACAGTTCTTCACATCTTGAAACCACTCATTGTGCGTGGACAGCCACGCACTTGCAGATTTTATATTTACTCGTGTAGATACTTATGCTATACTTACTAATGTCAAACTGTATGGCTTTGTAAGAGATAGTAATGGTCTAAATAAAGACTTAAGTACAATGCAAACTGGAATATTACAGACTTAACTAGATTTGACAATGCTTATTGCCTTTGTACCTCTTGTCTCAGAACAACAACTAAAGCTGTACGAACCATATAGCTACAATATACACATATACATATGCATATATATATATATATATATATATATATATATATATATGTATATATATATATATACACGTATATATGCATATGTATATATATATGCATATATATATGCATATATATATGCATATATATATATATATATATATGCATATATATATATATATATATAAATATATATATATATATATATTCGAACTATTTTTGTTTATGGCATTGAAAGCATGTTGGATAGGGAAGCATGTACAGTCGTACATTCGTTATGCGACAGCTATACAGCTGTCTGTCTTGGTTCGAACTTTATTAAGTTGATTTTAACAGTTTATTATATAAATTAGAACAAAATTTGAATGCATTAGAACATATCGAACAATAAATACCTTAGATATTTTTTGTTTCACACTTAGCAATAGTGTATTTTTTATTTGTCTGAAGCAGATTATGAACGTTTACAACATCAGGGGCATTGTCAACGCGCTGCCGACCACGAAAAAATTTAACGACACCTTTCTTAAACAGCCCTATGTATATCGTTTTAAATGAATAAAGAGCTGCCACTAAGACTGTATTTTAACCCAGTTTCTGTAGCTTTATTTATTGTTGTGAGTCTCTTACAAATGCTAAAAAAATAAGTAACTGGTTTAACTATGATATATTGTCGAATTCTTATCAACTCTAATTTTAACGCTACGTAAGTATTACAAAACCTTTTGTGATGATACTACAATTAAAGATCTTTAATTACGTGAGCTTCTTTTCTTGAATAAATCGCCGTTTTCCTTAACTTTCTTTTTAAAAATATCGCGTCTACTGAAAAGCTAAGATGAAAAGTTTTACGAGTGTCTTAAATTTGTGTAATAAACATGTTAATTTAACAAGTTGTTTGTGATGATTTTCAATTCATAAAGAACTACTTAGAAACCATAGGAGAACTAGGAATGAAAATTACCTAGTAAGTTAAAGGTAACTCTAAAAATCTCCTTAAACATACATACATTGCATAACAGGTCATTCTTCTCTCGCTTTTAATCCTATGGTACACGAAATGTTTTAGACCAAATTCGGTCAAAATTGTTTCTTTAAAACCTCAAAAAAAAAGAGAAGAATTATCTGTAGCGATATCTAATCGTTTAAGATATAGATTTTTAGTGTTATATTTTTTACTAGGCGATTGCATTCATCTTCTATGTTACAAACTGTGTTTCCGTCACTGCACAGCAATGACCACACGACTCTCGTTCGGCAGATAAAGAAAAGTTCCCAGCAGTTTGTGCTCATTGCATCATCATCAACTTAAACCTTAACACTAAATACGAGATTACTCTAATAAAGACGAAGAAAGCGCTTAAAGCCCCTACATCTATCCAGAAGTTAGCGTGATCCATCGTCATTTCCTCCAAGTATTGACTTGGATTCCTAAAATGGCAGTAGTCTTCTGAACAGTGGAGCTTTTCTCTATTGTATCCATAAACAGCAAGCATTGCACCTTCAAAGCCGTATCGAATATAACTTACGTATGTTAACCACTGGAGGTAACTCGGTATAGCGTTGAAGTTTACAAAAAAACCGGAGAATAGTACTACTGGGATTGTTGTCACGGGCCCTAAGTATACTCCGGTCTCTATCTTCATAGCAGCCCCAATTAATAGTCCCAATGATTGAGCCACTAATGATGTTAGTATGTTAATTGTGGTGAACATTAAAACTCGGTCCGTCTGCATCGGTTGACCGGTCATAAAGTAGACTATCATCACGTAGACACCACTGAAGACTATCTGAAATGCAATGAAAATACTGCTTTTAGTTGCAAAACGGCAATGGAACCGTTATAAATTCGCCATGATTTTGCAGTACACAATGAGCTAGGGAATACTAATTCATTTGTTGATTAATTTATTCACTAGCAGTGATCAGCCACTTGTTGCTGTGGCTTAGTCTGATTAAATGAAAAAGTTGTTGTCATATATATATATATATGACAGCAACTGTAAATAAGTACACTGTGTAATTGTATATTCTACTATGAGTATGTCGCTATTTTGTGCTGATGTTAAAAATGGTGTTCAATTTGCTATTACATAATTATATAGTGTAGTGTGTACTATTTTGACGTCCAGCAAATCCCAATGCGTATTCGAACTTGTACCAAAATTCCAAAGTAATTAATAAAACCTTTCGGAAAGTTAGAGTCTTAAACAAACGAACATTTACTTAATTTTTTATTTATACAAATAATTAAGAGAAATTAGTGAAAGTATAATCTTTACCTGGAAAGGAAGATCTGCTATAGTCTTCGCAAAATAAAATGCTTTTAGAGAGTACCAGTAGTTCAAATGCTCTCTCACAAATACGTTCATTTCTGTTGGGACTGAAAATATATTACAAATATTAGACAAAAAAACATCAGACAAACAAGTTATTTAATTAATAAGATGCTCATTTACTGAATAGCATATTATTTTTCCACGCCTTCCTATCTTATGGAACGTTTCGATTTCCTCCATACATCTCACACCCTTAATTTACACGTTTCTCATAATCTTCCTCTAAAAACACCTGCACACGTTTCTACATTCTACACCAAATCCTTTGCTGTTTAGACTGTCTGGCTATGGAATTCATTGCCCAAAAACGTAAGACAGGCAAAGTCACTCCCCATTTTTTTAAAACTGTACGAAAATATTATATCACACTATAATAATTATATAATTTTAATACCTTATTGAATGTAAATTTACTTATTAGTATATATATTATGTATATAATATATAATTGTATAGCTATTGTTACTGCTATACACATATTAATAATGTATACATTACTAAATATATTATACATATAATATGTGTTATTGTTATTTTTTTAGGTATATATGTGTGTGTGTATTAATGTGCACACCACCGAGACTTTTTGCACTTGCGATTCCATTTGTAAAATCTATATATAACCCGGGTTGTCTATCTGGTAGAGATCGCTCTAAAGCGATAAGGCCGCCCACTGTTCCTGCCTTTATTGTTTAATGTGACTACTGTAAATTATTGATTCAATGTGTTGTATGTGCTGAACATACATACATACATACATACATAACTTCACGCTAGTTCCCTCGCGGGGTAGGCACGAACAACAGAGTGCCATTTAGGCTTATTCTTACACACCTCACTTGCCATGTGCTGAACAGTAAAGCATTTTCTATCTATCTATCTATGCTATTAAGACATCAGAATAGGAGGTATGATTGTCAAATATAAATAAAACTAATTAAATATGAGAGTGTAATATTAAAGTATTTTTTTTCAATAAAGGTAGAGAAAAGGACAAAAAAGAAAAAATATAAAACTAATTCTGACAATCAAAATAATCTCAGGGATGGTAAAATAGTTAGTATTTAAAGTCCAAGCTACTTACATGTAAGAATGGTGGGCATCATGGCCGTAAACATAGTAAACATCACAGTGAAAAAGATACATCCAGTATTACTCATGACCTTCGCAGCGTCCGTTCCGATATCGTAGTACAAGAATCCGATTAGTAGCCCAACAATCATATGGGAACAGAGCCTCAAATGGGTCAGCATTTGATCTCTAAGAATGCTTTTGAAAGTTCTCTTTAACAATATCCAGAATTGTTTCCATCCAGATGTAGGAAAACCAGGCTTAATGGGTTTTTTAGTGAAACTCTCGCTTGAATCAAGTAGAGAGGTGGCACATGTGATTGGTACGAGGTTCGTTGAGTTAGGTAAGTTCTGTTTATCTGTGTTGATTACAGGTTCTGACATGTCTATCACAGTGCATGTCGGTTTTTCTAGAAAGATCAAATTATGTTACGTTTAGAATACTTATACGCAATAAGAGTACAAACATGGAAGAAGAATTCTAGGAATGACAATAGCCCCTAAATGTATCTTTATCAGAGGTTGGTCCAAGCTAAATTTGAAAGAAAGAAAGGCTATTTGAAGATATAGCAACCCATTTGCATATCAAGTAGAAAGAGTAAAAATTATTATGTTTTGAGAATTTGTACGCCGTATTTTCAGCAAGCTTAGTTTATTCTTATGCCGGAAATTCCTATTTAAACAATGTTTTAGAACTAAATCAATAAGTTTATACTTGTTATGTAGATACAATGAATTGATACAAAGAAATAAAAAAAAAAAATATTTTTTTTTATTGCATGAGTTCAGCAGATAGTTCATACAATAGGAGTGGACAGTCAAATCAACTGAGATACTGCTTTGCATCTCACAAAATGTAGCAGTCTCATAGATTTTATATCAGCGTACATACTTACCTACCTACACGGAGGTACAAGTAAAAGGAGTCAAATAGCGCATAATCTATTATTTGAAAAGTAATTAAAATTATTTCTGTCATGATATTTTAAAAGTTAGGTGATGAGATGTTATTTTATCACATGTTCTTTTATATGTAAAAATATTGTAATTTATTATAACATATAATGTCCGCATCCCTGTTGTATGGAAAGCGGATGTGTCGTTTGTCGCGGTCATCTGTCTAGTGTCTCGGTCACCTGTCTCGGTAGCGTATCTCAGTCAACGAGTCAGTATTAGGATTGTGATTCTTCGTATTCTTCTTCCATGGTAAAAATACAAATAAAGATGTATGGACACTTTCTATTAGATATACTATAGTATAAGCGGCTAGACTATAAAAATACCTGTCATTAAAAGTACACTATACAATGGTTATGATAATCGATTTATTCTCAAATACACACAAACAAACATCCAAGATCAATTTTACGTTTATATATATAAAAATATTAGAATGTATTCATGTAAACGAAATATCTGTTATCAGAAAAGACGTTTTGCATAATTTAGTAGACTGATATATCAAACTTGAAATTTGGTAACAATGATGACATTAATAACATTATTTTAATAAAGGTGCTTTCTTCATTATTGAATTGAGTAGACCATAAATTATGCAGATGAACTTGACCCCAATACTTGATCATATTGCAGAACTTGATCTAACATGTTTTATTTAATAAATTATTTATAAAAAATACATCAAGCTCGAAATAATATAAAATAAATCTTTATCTAAATAAAACTTAATTGTTCTGGTATACGATTAAATACAAAATAGTTGTCTTTAAAAAAAATAACGCAAAATCACTGTCAGGAGAGAACGTCCCAAAAACCTACGTTGCCTTGTTAAACAGCAACGCTATCACATTCCTCGAGGTATTATATAGATCAGCTTTTGATCACGTGAGACTTGAAACAAGTATTACCTATCTGACTGTCTAGACAACATTTTGTGCTTCAAATCCGATGGTTTCAAGGTCTTCACAATTTGCAATACATTTACTTATATCATCATATGCAGGTATATAAATTTACTCACCCATTGAAATAGCAAGAGCTTCAGCCTTTTGCGCGTTGTTTTTACTTGTCTGATTATTGTAGTTCAAATTCTGTGCTGCAACGGACGTTGATGACGACGATGACTGTCCTCTACCGCAGTTGCCTTTGTTTACCGCCATCACCAATTTATGCACCCAGTCTCCATGCTCTCCCGTCGCTACTTCCATTACTGAAATATAAGTAATTCATCACAGTAACAGTAAGACCACCTACTGAATTGTACATTTTTATTTTTGATTGAACTGTACCGGTATTCATTCATTCATTTAGAGTTTGATATTTGAAAATATACGTATCAATATAACATTGGTCGAATCTTCATTGTGACCTTTTCAAGAAAATTGTCACAGAAGATCTCATATAGCGACGGTTAATTATCGACTACCTCCTAACTCAATTTACTAAAAAATATTTCAGTAGCCTATAAAAAAAACAAAGCAAACAAACATATACCTCTATTGGTTTAATTAATTAATATAATAAATAAGGTAGAAATAACAAGAGATTTGGTAAAAAGAAAAATTACAGTGAAAGGTTACGTGGAGGTGACAAATGTTTTATCTATTTAGTTACGAAAATCTAAAAACAGCATAATATTTTCTTTAAGTTTTTTTACAAAGGGTTTCAAAGGACTATTGGACTTTAAACGTCCCATTTAAAGACGCCGTAATATCCTGTATCTCTTTGTTGTCAGTTAATTATATTTTTTATATTTGCGCAAAAAAGGCTTTATTTACTAAGAAATTGTTATAAAGTAGGTCAAGCACAAATAAAAACAAAAGAACTTCTAGAGTATAAGTATTTGCGCAGCAATTTATCTTATTATGTTAGCCGTTGCAACTTATATAATTAAAAATCTAGAATTAATTTTATGTACGTTTTTTTATATCACCACAGAATCCGTTATTTTTTGTTACAACAATAAACCGTTGGCAATAATGTTTTTTTCGCTTTTACGTAGGTAATTTATTTATTTCATAATTAAGTAGGATTTCCATTGTTTGTTTTTAGGTACCTAATAATTTAGTGTACGTGTGCGAAACTTCAACTATTTTATGTATGAGACTTCGAGCTGCCACCAGTCCGGTCTTTAACAACACCTACTACTTCTCAAAATCTGGGAGTTACTTAGGTCCGGCGCTTGCCAGGTTCCTATTTGCTTGAAGACCATGGCTAAAACGTGAATATTCATGAATATTCACTAGCTATAGCTGCACAAACCTTGCTAAGCCAGATTAAAAAAGAATTAAGATTTTAATAAGGTGCCGAAATTTTTATTAAATTGTTTTTTATTGCAGGAATTCAAACAAGCAGGCAGGCGGCCCACTTGATAGAAAGTGGTTACCGTCGCCTATGGACATTTGCAACACCAAAGGTGTTACAAATGCGCTGCTGCTCTCTTAAGGGAGACTGGAACCTGGTCACTAATGCCGGAACACAACTCATGGTTGTTATGGCGACGTACTTTAGACTTGAGGTGGTAGCCATCCAGTCGGGGAAATGCCCTACCACTGGGCTGTGAGTTGTTTTGTCGCCTCTTACGACAGGCCGCCCGGCCGCAGGAAATTGTATTTTTTCTCTGTTCCTGCACGGATGGGATAAATTATGAACTTACCATAATCAGCTGGATTGTGATAACTCGGACAATGTAAACCCATAGAACTCAGGAATGGCACTAGACCTCTGACTTTTCCTTGATAAATACACTGGCCATCAGCCAACGTGTATAGAAAATCAAACATTTCGAACAATCTAGCGGACGGTTGATGTATTGTGCAAATTATTGTTCTACCCCCTCTTGCTAACGACTTAAGCAAAGAAATGCACTGGAAACACGATGAACTGTCCAATCCTGACGTAGGCTCATCGAAGAACATCACAGGGGGATTATTTACTAATTCTAAAGCTATTGATAGGCGTTTCTTCTGGCCTCCAGAAAGATTTATTGTTCTAGTGTCTCCAGCCTCTACGAGACCCAACATTTCTAATATTTCGTTAATAACAATCTTTTTGGCTGTCTCTGTCATATCTTTCCCGAGTTTGAGATTAGCTGATACATGCATTGCTTCTCTAACACTTAAATGTGGCAATAGGCAGTCATCCTGCATGATATAGCATGACAATTTCCTAAACCGTCTTGAATTCCGATCTTTTCCGTTGATGAGGATTGATCCACTTACATTTCGAGTTCTGAAAATAGAGACATTTAATTTATTTACTTGGACAACCAGAAGAGATAATTATCAGTAACAGATTAAAAGTGTTTTGAGGTAGATAGCCATTCAAGCTTGGCACGTGAGTACCTCCTTACAACTGAATTTAGTAACATAAATAATTAAATTATATTATAACATTGTTAGTAGTTGATTAAGTACCTACTCAAATATATAAAACAGATGCGAATGATAGTACAAAGCGTTAGTGTTACATTTAATTTCAACAAGAATTGTTGTTAATACTATATAAGAAAGAAAGTATATGTGCCTAAATTGATGAAGATGGATTTTAGGCAAGTCAATAGATTCCAGTTAAAGATAATCTACCAATGTCAGCGCTTAGTGATAAATGTGCATAAACTTGGAAGAAAGCCAGAAATACCTTGCATGCTTAATAAACATTCGATCAATATATTAACGTTATAAAACGTGTACGCTTTCAATGCATCTCCAGCACGCAATTCACGTAATAAACATGCGAAAATAATGTTACAACTCACTTGTAACCAGCCAAAATGTTCATCAGCGTACTCTTTCCCGCTCCGGAAGGTCCCATAATGGCAGTCAATTCACTAGATCTGAATGTTCCACTAATGCACTTAAGTAACGTTTTATATCCTCTCTTTCTACCTTCACTAACTGAGTAGGAGAGTTCGGAGAACTCGATATCCACTGGTGGCCGTTTAGGCAAATGTGTGAGGGATGCCATGGGCTTTTTCTGATCACCTAGGCCATTTGGAATTTTGGGCACCAGACCTGTCATAGTTGAGCCAGCGGCACCGTTGCATAGATTCATCTGGGAACCTCTGTAAATTAAAAAAACCAATTAATTACATTCCGGTATTACAAAGTTCAAATTCCCTATAATTAGCTTTTTATTGCGAAGCTGACAAACAACCAGGTGGCCCACCTAGTAGAAAGTGGTAACCGTTGCGTATACCCCTTCGCAACACCAAGTCGAAGGGGCGAAGCCAATGTGGTGCCAACCTTTAGTATGGGATAAACGGGTTGGAATAGAGGGATCAGACACCAGGAATAAAATAGGCTGATAGGAAAGAAGGTGAGAGAAGTAGGCAATCGGAACTCTTCGTGCGGGAACGGAGAAAGAATACAATTTCTTGCAGCCGGGTAGCCTGTCGTAAGAGGCGCACCAAATAACTCACAGCGAGGTGGTTGGGGATTTTCCCGTCTGGATGGCTACCATCCCTGGTCTAGCATGCCGCCATAACAACCTTGACATGGTCCGGCCGGCATTAGTGGCCAGTTTCCAGTCTCCCTTTAGAAAGCGGCAGCACATTGGTAGCACATTTGGTGTTACAAATGTCTATAGGCGATGGTAATCGCTTTCCATGAAGCGAGCCGTCTGCCTGTCTGCTAAACTCATGTTATAAAAAAGACCCTACAAGATCCTTGGTTTTAACCATGATTAACCACGTGCGGCCATCTAGTATACGTGTCTATTTGTATCAAGGATTATTTAGTCGTTATTTTGATTAATATTGAATCAATTATAAGTTAATTGAGCCCGGAAGTTATTTGGTTTATTCGTATCCTTATTCTTTCGTAATGATGAAACGCCTGTCATGTAACTATGAGCCTACATAATTATATGAATGTAACATAATTATTGGTAGTAAACTTTTGCCTTAATACGTTTTGTATTAAGTATTACATCACATTATTGTAACATAATTAAGTGTGCAGTAAAAAAAGTAGTTTAATAATTTAAAACAACTTGTAACTTGTAAATTAAAATTAATTTGGCACTAGCATTAATATTCTGTTAACTTTTATGGATAAAGACGAGACTCCAATTATAATTTATGATTTAAAAATAAGTAAATATTTAATAAACCTTTTTATATCGAGGTGTAAGCCGTTGAGATGCGAGCACTGCGCAAAATCTGCGGAGTGACGCTCGCGGACCGCGTTCGTAATACCGAAGTAAGAAAGAGAGTTGGTCTGAAAGAGAGTGTCGGGGTGAAGGTAAGGAAAGGAATGCTCCGGTGGTTCGGGCATGTGCAAAGAATGCATGATGAAAGAATGACTAAACAGATATACAATGCAAAAGTGGATGGATGCAGAAGTCGTGGAAGGCCACGACACACCTTCCATGATCAAATTGATCGTGTACTAGCGGAGGGTGATGTCAGGAGCCTTAAGAACAGACGAGTGTGCATGACAAGACTTATGAATGTCAAAGAAGCAAGTGAGGTGTGTAAGAATGGGCCTAAATGGCGCTCTGTTGTTCGTGCCTACCCCGCAAGGGAACTGGCGTGAAGTTATGTATGTATGTATGTAAGCCGTCATGGACGTCCTGCTACCTGGTTGATAGTGTTTCCTACACTACCCACCTTTGGGATGCATATATCTGGGGATAGCAGTAGGGTGGGTAGTGTTGGCCTCCCGATGGCATGCTCGGACCTACCAACTTTGAGGTCTGGCAGGTGTTTTGCTGCACTTTTAAGTCTTAATAGTTTTGATGATTAGATCCCAAACAGGTGGGTGCTACTTGCCAACCGTCTTCTGTATTGAAATTTGGGCGTATTTTGATGAAAAACAACCCTGTACACTGTGAGCTCTTTCTGCGTGCAACGGAACAGAACTCAACTTAGTTGACAATTTTCTCTTTTTTATTTTACCTCAACCTATCGTAAGCTGAATATAACAAAGAAACAGAAGAGCACAACAACTTGTTGCCCAGTTGAGTTCATACCCAAAGGCCAAGTAGTATTAGAACACGAATAGAGGTCGTTGTATATGAGCTGTGAATATTAATGTAAATAAATAAGGCAGGAGGTGCAAATACGCCGGCTATCACACAAAGTGTCTCCGCTTTGATATTTTTATCAATGTAAAATCGTGCGAAACCTAAAGCTAACCACACACTGGCTACTATCGCGTGGCCATATTAAATCCATATGTGTGTTTGTCTGCCGATTATTATTATTATTATAAATTCCTATTAATATTATAAATACGAAAGTAACTCTGTCTGTCTGTTACCCTGTCACGGAAAAACTACTGGACCGATTTGACTGAAACTGGGTAGATATATATTTTCGATGGCGAGGATGAACTTTGGGTACTTTTTATCCCGAAAAATATATATTTGTCTCTCTGTTTATTACGCTTTTATGGAAAACTATTAGACTGATTTGGCTGAAATACGGTATATAATAGGTTGGGGAAAAAGTCTTTTCGCATATAGTATGTAATAGGTTGGGGAAAAAGTCTTTTTGCATATAGTATGTATGAACTTGTAATAAGATCTCTTTGGCTATACCATTTGTATCTGGCTGGTTTTGTTATCATTAAAAAGTTTTAATTTTAAAGAAGACAATTCCAAATACAAATTAGGAAAATGTGTGATTTTCATTTGTTTTTCTTATTGTTAAAATGAGTGAATCTAATGAAGAAATTCGATACATTTTAAAATTTTACTACAAAAAAGGTAAAAAAGCAACACAAGCCGCGAAAATAATTTTTGATGTTTATGGACCTAATACAGTGTCTGTGAGAGTAGCTCAAATTTGGTTTAAGCGTTTTCAATCCGGAAATTTTGATATCAAAGATGCACGTCGCTCTGGTCGCCCTGTTACGG
The DNA here is from genome assembly GCA_019925095.2 of Dendrolimus kikuchii. Lineage (NCBI taxonomy): Eukaryota > Metazoa > Arthropoda > Insecta > Lepidoptera > Lasiocampidae > Dendrolimus > Dendrolimus kikuchii. Next base: position 7,678,593 of record CM034401.1, read on the forward strand.
ACAAAATTGATGCCATTTTTGAAAAAGTGGAGCAAGATCGGCATATTAGTAGTTAAGATGTAGCTGGAGAACTGGGAATTGACCACAAAACGGTTTTGGCGCATTTGAAAAAAGCTGGGTACACAAAAAAGCTCGATATTTGGGTGCCTCATGAGCTCACTGAAAGAAACCTAATGAACCGTGTACTCATTTGTGATTCTTTATTACGACGTAATGAAACCGTACCATTTTTGAAGAAGCTGATAACTGGTGATGAAAAGTGGATCACGTACGACAAGAACGTGCGAAAAAGATCGTGGTCAAAGGCCGGTCAAGCTTCACAGACTGTGGCGAAACCCGGGTTAATTCGCAACAAGGTGATGCTGTGTGTATGGTGGGATTGGAAGGGCATTATTCATTATGAGCTGTTACCGCCAGGCAGGACCATCGATTCTGAACTGTACTGCGAACAACTGTTGAGATTAAAGCAAAAAGTTGAGAGAAAGCGGCCGGAATTAATCAACAGAAGGGGTGTAGTTTTTCACCATGATAACGCTAGACCTCACACATCTTTAGCCACTCAGCAAAAATTACGAGAGCTTGGCTGGGAGGTGTTAATGCATCCGCTGTATAGTCCTGGCCTTGCACCTTCAGATTTTCATCTGTTTCGGTCTGTGCAGAATTCCTTAGGCAGTGTCAGGTTAACATCACAAGAGGACTGCTAAAACCCCACAACCCAAAATTTTTATAGCAATGGGATCACGTCCCTACCTACAAGATGGCAAAAAGTTATCCAACAAAATGGCACCTACATACTTTACTCAAATGTAAATAAACTTTATAAAAAAACCTTTTGAATTTTTATATAAAATGCGAAGAAACTTTTTCCCCAACCTTATATATATATATCTTAACATATAATCGCACAAGATTAAGCGATAGTAGCGTTTAACCTAGTTGAATTATGTTATCGTCCTTGGAACGGTCGAATGTTTTTATAATAGTGTGACGTAGAGACCTACATTTTTTTTATCAAATAATGCCACTGTGCGAATATTGTCCCAATCAGCAAAAAATTCTTATCAGCACGTCAAGTACGAATTTGCATCTAAATCTAATAGCGCTGCTCCATCTGGGATAATGTTAGTCTTATTGACTGTGGCTAAATGCGTCTTGTTTATAGCGTTAAAAATAACGTCGTTATTGATTAGACACATTAATGTATATCAGCTAATCATACATACGTTATTAGTCAATGTTTAACGTCATTATCAATTAATAAAATGTCGCATCACAAATAACATGAAATTCCATTGTTTCTAAGAATTACAATCAGCCAGTAAAAACGTACCTCGGAAAACTTATAAATCCTACATAACTAGATGGCGCCACAGGTTGCTTTTAGTACGTTTTATTATTTAGAACACATTTGTTACCAAATAAAACGGACTTTAAAAGAACCTATTAACTTTCAATTTTTTCAGTCAAATAAGCGGCTCAATATATTCCATCATAAGACACATATTCTATTATTATTTTTCACAAATGTCGCTTGATGTCTGGATCGAAGCCAAAAAGTAGCTCTTTAGACTTGGCATAGTTTATATACCTGTTTCCATGTTAAACACAGTCTATTAGGTATTCACATGACGTTTAGAATAAAATATTTTCTCATAGTTATTTCTTAATGACAGATATATCCGTGCAGGAACGGAAAAAGAATACTGATTCCTGCGGCCGGGCGGACTGTCGTAAGAGGCGACAAAATAAACCACAGCCAGGTGGGCGGGCATTGGTCCGACTGGATGGCTACCATCCCTGGTCTAAAGTATGTCACCATAACAATCTTGAGTTGTGTTCCGGCATTAGTGGCCAAGTCCCAGTCTCCCTTTAGAGAGTGCCAGCACATTAGTAGCACCTTTGGTGTTACGAATGTCCATAGACGATGGCAACCGCTTTCCATCAGGTGGGCCGTCTATCTGCTGAACTCATGCAATAAAAAAAGGATATTATATTATAGCTAGACACTTTAGTAATAAGTGGTATGCCTAACACGCATGTCTAAGGCGAAAGGGCGTGTATCATGCATCGGTAATCTAGATATACATAATTATAAGCTGTTCACGATGTAATCCTGCACCGCCAGTGGTCTTTTTCAATACGTAAAAAACTATTTACAACTTCTAATATGGACGATTGGGGCTCGGATAATTTTTTTGTTCCACATGTAATGTAAGCTATCGCGAAGATGGTTCATCTGATCGTAACTGTCTGCCATTGTAGAAGGCATCTACCACACTAAAGATAGACTCTCAGTTACAGGACTGCGACAGGTAACTACGAAACGTCACGTCAAATCATGCAAAGAAAATTGCATATAAAACAGGACATGCCGTGTCACGATCACCCGTCTCGTGTCGCGGTCGCGTACCGTAATCATACTCGTATATGTACAATTCATACATCTGTCAATCTGTGTATAATTGCATACATATTAGATATGTCGTGTATCACCGTCACCTGTCTCGTGTCGCGCTCGATTACCCTAAATCATATTTGTAGAATTGCTTACAAAGTGGACATGTCTAGTGTCACGTCACATACCTCAAATCATACTTTACTTAGCTGATGCCGTTACCTAGGTCTACGAGATTTTCAAGACAGCAACTAAAATAGATAAGAGTGAATTATGTTTACCCCAGAAGCTGTCCGTTATTGAGTTGTTCGGAGTATGGAGGGGACTTGACTTGTGAGAAGGTGACTTTGTCGTTGAACTCCCCGCGACTACCCCTTCCGAGTAGTGGCATTTGGATCTGGGTGCCCTTCGACTCCATCTTCAGGCTTGACGTCATCGCAGCATTACCATCGTGAGGTATGGAGCCCTGAAAATGAAAGATATCACTGTGTTATACAATAGTATAGAACTGTATAAACTAACTTTGTTCAATATACATAGAATGAAATTGGTTTATAAACCTAAGAAAAATATACCGTTTTTAGTTCCCTGAACTAAGTTTACATATGATTGTAAAATCAGTGACCGAACCATAATATATAACCAATGTCACACCTCTTAAGATTATAATTTCAATATACGTCAGCAAAATGAAAAGTTACCGTAAGATTGAATAAATTGTACCGAAAATAAATATGTTAATGAATATCAATTATAACTTGATAAACTTTTATGCATATATACATTACTAGGATATGTCCGCGACTCCGTCATCGTTTGACTTGAAATTCCCGCGGCATTCCCGAGACACAAAATACAACCACCATTTAATAAATAATGTAAGCTCTCGTTTTAGTGAAATCTGTGTCGGAATAAGCTTTTTATGCACTTGAACAACTACAAACCGCTCCCGGGAAACTTCCCGTAGGATTCCCGCGATACAAAATATCACACATTTTATTAAATAAAAGTAGCTATCGAAAAGTGAAAAAATCACATTACATTTCTTTTTTTTTAATTATTCCCCGAAAATTTCCAGCGGGATTCCCGGGATAAAAAGTAGATTTTAAGTCTAAGAATTTGCTGTCGATCAGTGAAAACCGCATCGAAATCGGCTTAATAGTTTTTATCCCGAACAAACAGACAAGAAATCTTTAAAAAAATCCATCTTATTCTCTGTCGTTTGTATAATCTATCCCAGTTGTTTTTTTATTTAATAGCTTCCATGTACAGACACGGCATATTTAGAATCTTATTATGATATTATATGTTTTCTTTTTATAACAGACAAACACATTGTATGAATATTTCAAATTAAGTAAATTATGTTTGTGTTTTGAGTAACAACGGACAACTTTAGGGCCGATCCCAAACACCCAGACCAGAGAAAATAACGGGAAGTGCTAGAAAGCGATCCCGGAAATGGTGCGGCCCAGGTGGACCAACGCTTAGACTTACGTGGGTTGTCTGAAAAGTTTCCGACCTAACAAAGTTACATTTTTTCATTTTTTTTTTAATTTTTCAACATAGTCTCCTTGTAACTCTACAAACTTCTCCCAGCGATGCTACCATCACTGTAACCGGTCCAAATAGTACTCGGCGTTTTTCTGTGCAAAATAATTGTTCACGAAGGTGATTGCTTCTTCATTTGACGAAAATCTCTGTCCTCCGAGTGCAATTTTTAGATGAGGGAACAAAAAGAAGTCGCTTGGGGCTAGATCTGGCAAGTAAAGCGGACGGTCAAGCAGTTCAAACCGTAATTCGTGCATTTTCGCCATGGCAACCGCTGAGCTGTCAGATGGTGCGTTGTCTTGGTGAAACAAGATTTTCTTTTTCTACAAAATGCAACGCATCTTTGATTTGCGTAGGCGCATTGCTTTTCAAAAACCAATATTTAATATAAAAATAAAAACACTCACATCAACTCACTCAAACACCTGTTACATAAGAACTGCGCGTCCAAAATGGCTGAAACTTTGGTGAGTAACTGTCAACAGATGAACAACAAAATTTACTAGCTTTTATTTACGAGTGCTGCTATCTTCATGTTGAGGTCGGAAACTTTTCAGACCACCCTAGTACAAGGTGGGCCAAAAGAAATCAGCCTATTGGAAGATGCTCTTATTTTTGCAAATGGCCGCCAATGTCACGTCTGTTTTGATATATGTGGACTAGACAGATGCAGAATACACGTGAATAAGCCATGGAGCGATACACTCCCCAAGAACGCGGAATAATCGTGTCTATTTTTTTGCGTAACAATTCAAATCACACATCATAATGAGCGATGAGGCTCATTTCCACCTCAGCGGGTAAGTGAACAAGCAAAACTACGCTTCTGGGGCACCGAAAACCACGAGTGATGCACGATGAGCCATCACACCCGCTCAAAGTGACTGCATGGTGCGCTGTTCACGCTGGAGGCCATTTTTTTCGAGAATGCCGCTGGCCAAACGACAACAGTGGACGGTGCGGGCTATAGGGCCATGTTGACCGAGGTTTTTCTGCCGCAATTGGATGAATTACGACTGAGGGACATGTGGTTCCAACAGGACGGAGCAACGGCACACACTGCGCGAGCCACAACCGATATTGTGAAGGCAGCGTTCCCGGGTCGCCTCATTCTCGTTTTGGGGATGTGCACTGGCCCGCAAGATCGGCCGATTTAAGCGTTCCAGACTTTTTTTATGAGGTTTTTTGAAGTCCCGTGTTTACGTGAACAAGCCCGAGACTCTGGAAGCCCTCAAGGACAACATTCGACACGAGTGCAGGAATCTGTCGCTGAAAGTTCTCGCCGAAGTGATGAAAAATGCCATAAAACGAGCCCGTATGGCAATCAATTGCGACGGCGCCCATTTGACCGACATAATCTTCTCGACTTGACCAATAAAATTCTAAAGGTTCAAATAAACATAATCAAAAAACAGAATCGAAGTTTTTCATTTAGAAAAAAAAGAGAGCCAAACAACATCGGATGACTTCTTTTGGCCCACCTTGTATTAGACCGTACTTTCGGGACCGCGACTGTCTATTACTTTATTTGTGTACTTTTTCTGCATAAGATATTTTTTTCATGATTTTACTACACTATTGTGTAATAGCATGTAAAATATAGATTGTGCCAAATTTTATGGACTAATATACACCCTTAGTTTACTAGAAAGAAAATGTTAAATAATATGTAGAATTGTACATAGACAGGTAGACATGACAATTCTACAATTGTATTTGTAATTATACAAAAAAGAACGATTTTTTTATTCCAAAATGGTTCTAGAACACTGAAATTCTTCATCTAAAAAACAGCACCAGACATAGTTGTGTAGTTGTACAATGTATAACAAAGTATGAAATTACTCTAATGGTCGAAGGTCGATAGAGCCTTTATTAACGGTTAACGTAAATATAATGTATTAAAGTGAAATATTTTCTTTTTAATATGGATGGAAAAATAGTAGCGTCATTTTATTATTTCTTTCAAACAGACGCCTGATGTTTGCTACATCTAGGGCGTTGCCAGCTTCGGCAAAATGAAATAAATAACGCCATTCTTAAACAACTGTTTATACTGGGGCTTCATCTGCGTTAGTGTTAGATTAAACTGTGGCCGAATGCGTCTTAATTAAAGCGTTAAAAAATACCGTCGTTAACGCATAGCCACATTAGTGTATATACATACGTTATATGTCAATGTTTAACATGATTAACAATGTCGCCACGTTGCGTGAAATGGCCCCTATACCTTGGACGTTATATCCCAGACAAAGCCGCACCATTAGAGTTGTTTGTTTATATCTGCATTAGCGATGCATATTCCTAGCCAGGATTGGAACCCCCGCCATTTGGATATGAAGCCACCGCGGCATCTATTATTCAAACAATATTAATATTGGAAATAATTCAGACCATATGCCCAGTAAATAAGAAATACTTCAGGGCTTTAATTAAGCAAATAATCCATTGCGTGCGTTCTATATATTTATGGCTTTGACCAAATACTTTGAAAATTTCAGTTATAAAATTATTTAACACGAACGTAGTTTACATGTTCCTACATAGTTAAATGTACTGTGACGAAGGTCATATTGATAAATTAATTTTATTCATTTTTATATAAAAGCGGTGAAATTTACTAGAATGTTTTATAAAGAGAAGTAAAGTATAACAAAGTGTGCGTAGTTAGTACTAGGGTTGCCCAACCGCAGTATCGTACTTTATTTTATAGAAAAACTAGCTGTCCCGGCAGACGTTGTTCTGCCCTGAACTAATAAAATTTAGAACCCGATTCCAGCGCCACCTACCGGGTCCAAATGTTAGCTATCCTATCTTTCAAGTCGGATCAAACTGCACACGGTGTGCAAATTTGATTAAAATCGGTCAAGTAGTTTAGGAGTCCATTGAGGACAAACATTGTGACACGAGATTTATATATATTAAGATAATATAGCACGAAATATACTACATATTATTCGCTAATTCAATTGTCACGATTTTTGTTTTGATTCTTATGATTATTTTGAAAAAAAAATATATAAATATTTGCTGGCCAAAGTAAATAGTAGTAATAAATACACATGAATTCAATAATGAAATAAATAAAATAAATAATGAGAATTCAATGTGTACTTTTTCTGGAAATTTCTCAAAAGCACTATGTTTTTCCAGCTTTAAAACAAAAACACTATATTTTCGTCAAAAAAAGGTGGCAACCCTAGTTAGTATTAGACGTTAACATTAAAAGAAGTTCTCTGGTTAAGGCAGACCCGTGTCCCCGCTGCCACAGGCGAAATCCAGGGGAGGGTATGCTTTGTGCCCTGCGGTGACAATGGACGAGGCCGTCTCGGCCGGCGCCAGCCAAAGCCCACGCGAAGCAGGTAACAGACATTTCCCGCGGTTCAGGCTATAGGCGAAGAAAAGGAAAACGGGGAGTTTAGTCTCCACACGCCCGCCCTCATCGTGATCCCGATACGATAACTCCGTAAACGGTTTTCTCCTCGTTAACAAACTGATAATACAAAAATTTGTTTTGAAAGCTATAACCACACTCATGACTTTTAATAAGTAACCTGTAATATTCCAATCTGAAATAAATACATTCATTTTCAATGACGTAGGTTTGAACTCAAAAGCCTTCCAGAAGCATACGAGGAACAGTTTTATTTAACCAGATTTGCTAAAGATATTGCTAATTACATCCTGCTAACAGTGAAGATAAATATCGTAAGGGCTTCTACACATCGAGATTACTGATATGTGAAAGCTGATAAACCTTTTTATAAAAAGGTGAAACACGTATTGTCTGCTGTATATCGTTGCTGTCAGTGCTGAACCTTATAATTAAATTTTTTGGTGACCTAATTTTTTTCGTGAAAATTGTTACATAATATATTTGTTAATAATTTTTTTTTAGCGAGGCAGTAAGGGGAAGTACTTTTACTTTTGCAGTTACACGAAAATGATCGTAGGAGACTGACTATCCATAGTTTTTCGTGAAATTTTGACCTCATTCACAGATTTTCAAAAAAATGTACAGTTAACACGAAAATAAGCATTTAACATTTTTTATGATGCCAATTGATCTTGTTTCTGATACTAATCAAAAACTTGTATCAGACCAACCGTCGTTGGAGTACTGAAAAAGTCAGAAATCGCAAAAATGTTTTCGCATACATCTTTTAATAAGTCTAACTTATCTTTTTTATTTATATTTTTTTTTGTTGACTGAATAGAAAGTTAAAATTGAAAAAAAATCACACGAATTTTTAACTGATGCAGCAAATTAACAAGATCGGTTTTTGTTAGAAAGTGACGGCGAGTTCTTAATTTAATTTTTTTTCAATCTTATCTATTTATTCAGTCAACAAAAAGTTGTACACTTTCTAATTTTGACGAAAAAAATGTCACCAAAAAATGTCACAAGGTCCTCCTTTGACGCCTACGACATGTAAAATAGGAAAGTCCGAGCCCAACAGATGGAAAAAATTAAGGGTTCCGTAGACATCAGTAACGTCAACTGTTTGGTTATTGTCATTTGGAGAAGGAATCCTAAAATAATATTTCAAAAAGTACTCAACGAATTCTAATCAAGCTAATTCTAGTTGAAAGTACTTTTTAAATTCAATTTTTTCAGAATATTCCATTTTATAGTATACTAGCGGCCCGGCGTGGTTTCACCCGCGCTCTGTCCCGGTCCCGTGGTATATAGCGTCATGTTATAAAGCCTATAACACTCCCTGTTAACATAGCTTTCCAACTGTAAAATAATTTTTAAAATCTATTTAGTAGATCCAGAGATTACCCCCTACAACGTCACAAACTCACAAACTTTATCTCTTTATAATATTATAGATACACCTTCGGTGGCTGCTCCCTTCCAAGGCTACTACTACGAGTCAAGGTTCATAGTAGCCAATTGTATTTGCTACATAATATAGTGGTGCACTTGCACAAAAAATTCTGCACCACTTTGACCTAATATATGATCTAAGCCTAAATGTAACCGGTCCACATTATTCAACCACTATGGCGTAGGTATTTAATATTCCTTTATATGATAAATTATTAAATTATATGAATTTTACACACAATAAATAAATAATAAAAAATATTACATCTATAGAAATATAACACGATGACTTATCATCAAGTCAAGAAGTTAACATGCGTGTTTTAATCAAGGTTAATAGTGAAGTATACTAAAGTTAAGATCTGAATTGTATCTCATTTAATGCATATAAAATTCCAAAACTGGTTGTATAAAAATATGTTATTTTAGTGATTAGTGTATATAATAACAAGATTGGGGCAGAATGGCGCTGGTATAGTTACAACGTCAATAAACCTAAAATTAAATTAATTATATTAAAAAGTTCAAATTAAATAAACTTAATATGAAATAAAAGAACTTTTAAGAAGAAGTATTAATTTTATTTTATTATATTTAGGAGACTAATAGCTGTAATCTTAAAAACTAAGTAGAAAAATAGACCAGATGAGCTATTGACAAAACTGTATATGATATATATGACAAGAGAAAATAAAATTAATGTTTAAGATAACGTTAAAAGAAGAATTAAAAACTATAAATATTGTCAAATAGTAAACTAATTATTTTCAATATAAACTTTGATTAATTTTGCATTTCTAGATACTAGATTATCCGCAAATAAGTGAATATCCAAACGATCCAGCTTGCTTAGTTTGTTAAATTCGTTGATTGTTCTAACAAAAAATGTCTGGCGTCATGAAACTGTGCGTGTTGCTAATAGAACTTATTTTGAAATTTAAATTGAATTGAACGCCGCAAATATGTGTCCATTGGTAATGGGTACATATTTGTGGCTTTCGGAGTTGAAACCCTGGGGCCGTGGGGGCCTGGAGCTCATCACCTCTATCGAGACCTCTCAACGCGTCTAATTGAGGTCTCGCGTGACCAAAAGGCTGGCTTGCACCTAGGGCAACGCATAAGCGTTGCCATCCAACGTGGAAATGCGGCCAGCATTTAGGGCACGCTCCCCGCCGACAAGACCTGGAGTCTATTTTTTTATTTATAGATTGTTATTTTGTTTGTATAGTTATATTTATAGTATAGTTTATATTCATTTATTTAATTCCGTATAACTTTTCAATTGAATTTGAACACATTTTTTAGAAGCATGTGCAAGCAATGATTTATACATTTTTATTATAATGATAAAATTATGCAAAGCCAAGAAGCAAGCCAGATTTTTATAGTTAAGTACATTTTCAAAATATCAGGAGTATCCCATCTTTTATCTGTCAAGAGCACTCACTCTTCAAGTCAATGACTCACTTGAAGAAGATTTTGTAGACAATGTACTCTTGTAATAAATGTGACTTATCTGATAAACTTATCAGAAATAATTCGTACAGTGGCTTGTTATTTCTTATCTACCTATGTATGTCATAAACTGGCAACAAGTTGTTGAGATATAATGAATCGTTTATCATTAAACTATTGCTTTTAATCGTCAATCTCTGCAAACAAAATTATCTAGAAAATTAACCATTTTCACACAGATTACGAAATTTAAATTTCCTTATATGAGTAGATAATATAATATAATAGTAACAGAATTTGTAAAATATGATTTATTTTTAATAATTAATGTTTTACGTTATTTATTTAGAGAATGGCGCTCTGTTGTTCGTGCCTACCCCGCAAGGGAATTGGCGTGAAGTTATGTATGTATGTATTTAGAGAAAAATTTAAAGTCTTAATAAGTTTAATTCCATGTTTTGACTGATCTTCTAGAAACATGAACTGTGGTGTTTTATAATCCTGTAGAATTTACGCGCCTTTCAGTGCAAGGATTTGACCTAGGCGTTTTTCATTCCTTATACTGTTGTATATTTTCACTAACATATTTATAAGATAATAAACAGTCATATTAAAAGATTTTCCAAAGTCGATTTGAATGCGATTTTATTATACATAAAAATTTGATATGACACTTATCTTTTCATGACTTGAAGACGCGCGACATCGTTATTTATCGAATATTTACACACCTTATTTGAGCAATAAACATGCTGCGTCTGTTGTAGCGGAAGTACTTACGTGGAATGTTAATTAATAATTTAAAATACATAACATATTGTTTACTTTATTGAAGTGAAACTTCTATATAAACGGGGGGTCTTAGGATTTTTCTGTCACGAAAAAGCGTTACAGCCGCGTGGAGGAGCGGCATAAATTTAGACTAGACTTGGTGAGAGGCGGCATAATTTTAGAGTATACTATGGATGCGTTTTTTGGTTCCGGATTGAATTCAGTTATTTAGTTTGATAAAATAAAATATGTTTAAATAAAAAATGCATTCATTAAAATGTACCTAACCTAACCAAATCATAAACCTGCTAAAAATCGAAATGTGTACTGGGACACATAGTAGAAGTGAAACTTCAACGGACAAGTGGCAAACCAAATCGGAACAAAATTTTTAACTTGAAGTTTTACGGGTAGGTTTTCAAATTGGACACGACATACATCAAAAATCTCCCTGTAAAACTTCAAGTTAAAATTTTGTTGCGATTTGTTTTGCCACTTGTCCGTTGCCATTCCTTTTTCCACTTGTCCGTTGAAGTTTCACTTCTACTATGTATCCCAGCACACATTTCGATTTTTTAAACCATATTTTGTTACTGCTCCGATCGATTGGACTCCGCGAACCCCATTGATAGAGTTTCATTCCCTTTCTCCTTCCTTCCTTCCTGCTCCCAAGAATTGCGTTGTGGGAATTTGTTTTGTTATTAGTACTAATAGGGAACACAGGAACCTTGCTGACTAGCTCAGTACCTACGGAGTAGGGAGACTGCGGTATAATCGGTATCGCACACAGGTATACAAACAGCTAGCTAGCGACGGACCTGAACCTATAAATGTTAGTAACAAAACCGTTTATCCCTGTTTACAAGTATCAAAGGTTGGTATTAGGTATCAAATTGGGGCCACTGTTCATGAGAATCTTACGTGGGTGGACGGTCGTAGTTTGTATCTAGCAGGCGAATTTAATTTTACTTAAGAAACACGAAAATATATGGATTTACGTCAGCACGTTTATTTCGTTTGTTTAAGAATAATGAGAAATGTAAAACTATTTTAATATCCTATACCTAGTGTAAAACGGACTATTTCAAACATTTAATAATAAATGTCAAGGGTCAGGTAAAGTGAGTTTATTTCATTTGATACGTACTGCCGCACTTATAGAGCTTATAGGTTAATTAATTTGAAAGCGACTATTTATTTTAATATAAAATTTTAGATTTAGATTAAAAATTTGATGATCCATAGTTATACTTGGGTATCATTTTTTTTTTAGAAAAGTGGAAAATATGTCCTTTACGCTTTTGAAAGGCGGATTAGTAGATTTTACACCACGATGCTATTGATGTGCAGATAGATATCGCAAACTCGTGTTGAAAGTACGTAATTTTACTCAATGCAATAAAAAATACATATTGGCAAGCTGATTCGAGAGTTTAATACACTACATTGTCGGCCTACTTGTGAACAATGAACGTGCGAAAAAGCAAACAAATAAAAGCAGCAACCAACAGTTAGATTTTGCTTGATAGCATGAAACCTGTATAATTGCATAAATTAAATATTAACACAGACATCCATATTATAATAAATAGAATAACGTCCATCAACTGGGCAAAGTCTATTGTGCTCATTCACTCAGGTCGCATATAGTAACAGTACTCGTCTAGGTGTTTGCTTTGCCAATGTGCAGTGAACTAACCAATGATCGTAGGGACCGGGGTAATTTTGGCATAGAAGCAGAATACTAGGAATGATAACCACCCAGTTAAGGTTTAACACAACTTATAATACCGATTGGTAGTTTTTGTTTGCGTATAAAAGTGCAGACCAGTTACTGACATGTAAATAATCTATTGTTACGAGTTGCAGGACTGGAATTAAAATGCCGTTGGAATTATTAGAGCTTATTAGAACTATACAAAAACGTATAACACAGGTACAGATATAACTGAACACAACCAGTCCAAACATAATGCACAGTTCAATAACACGCGCAAAGTCCGTCACTAAATAGATTACCAAATGTACACATGTCTTGCTTCGCTCGTGGTTATCGCTTGACTGCCTCATCTCTCAATTGGGACATTGCTTTATACTGTACAAACGCAATATGTCTGCTCGGCCGCGTGGACTGAATTTCCTAGAATCAACCTGGCTAATGACTACCATAAAATATTATGATACACCATGGGCTGTTTTTCTAATGACAAATTTTAAACACAAAGTAAACAAAAGAAGTCCAAATGCCGAAAAGGTAATAAAATGTTTACAGGTATGCAGGTATGAATTTATCTTTTGTCGGAGTGTCGGTCGTAACACTATATTGAACTTTATTCGCCAGTGTTGCTTGGTATGTATTCTTATTTCCACTTACACGATTCGCAACACGAGATCAAAGTTTCCCGGGCTACCAAAATTGATCTTCTGAGCAGGTAGAGATTATTTTTGTGTAAAACTGTAAAAACATAACTCTGAAATACTCCCAAGTCACATATTATGACTAGATCATTCTTCTATTACTTTTGATATTTTATTATTTAAAATATATTCATTGTTACCAAATCCATAAATAAATGTGTAGCTCATGAGTTCCTTTTAAATTTTGAGTAATTTAGTCAGATAAGTTTCAAATAATAAAATATTAAAAAGTAAAAAAAGGGTGGGTACTATTTCGTTAGATAATTTAGAAGCTTTCCAAAGTAATTATTTTCATTCCCAGTACTCTTCTTATAAAATTTTAATGGGTATCCATCAGTTGCCTTAAGTTCCACACTAGCCCAATCGTTGTTGCAGGCAATATGTGTTATATGATTTATAGTTCCAACCTTTGTGAACAAAATAGTGAGGATGATCAGCATTACCTGTGACATATTCACCATTTCAAGGAGGAATACAAAAAAAAGATTGCTAAACTGAAACATTGGTGAATATAGGTCTAAACGAAAATCACAAAAGAATACATTCAATACAATAAAACTACGTTTTAACGGTTTAAAGCGCATTATTTTATCTAATTTTTATTCCGACGTTTCGGCCACTTTTCAGTATTATTAGTAGTAGTATAAAATGTATTTTTATTATGTGCACTAGTCGCGAAAACTTAAGAAAATACTATGAATTTAATATGTCAAGATTAATTATGATTATTTGTACATATGTTAGAGGACATACACAAGAATAGAACATTATGTAAGAGAAAGGCTATTTCAATGAGGTGGGTTGATACTGTCTGCTAGAAAAAATTAGCGAAAGAAGTCCAAGCTTGAGATGGTTCTGTTATAGGAAATTTAAATGGAAAGTAAGTTCTTAAAAAAATATTTGTTTTTTATATACGAGATATTATTAAACTCGGCCGCGTACTACTTTTCTTTTAGTACTTTCTTTTTACTTTAATTGATTTTATAATAATAATAATTATTATTTATTTATTTAAAGACAACACAGTCCAATACAAATATACACAAAAATACACACTATAATGTTATTAGTAATTAGTTTTTTTTTCTTATGACTATGTTAGTAATTAATGACTAGCACTGATTTAGTTCTTTTAATGAAGGACCAAATCAGTGGGCAGTCAAACTTATCAGCTATTCCCTTCAGGATGCTGTTGCTGCTACCACGCAATCTGCCCAGTAACGACGCTGTTTTTTACGCCACAAAGCATCAAAGCCTGCTGCAAAGTGTGCTTCGGCGAACATAGCTGACGCACTGCAGAAACGCGGTCGCCTCAACAACACCCTGAGGGAATTATTGTATTGGACTGTGACGTATAAAGATAATGACTAATGTTTAACAACTTCTGAAGTCTACATGTTAACCAACCTAGTTCTCTCAAAAGCCTTGAATTCGATTTCCGGTGAGATTAATATCGTAAACAATCTTTCCTTTATTTCCTCTGATTTGAGTGTCTAGAATCGAACCCAGAGTTATCCACTATATATTACCTATAACACAAGCTTATTATATTGCTTAGCGGACTGTAAAGCTTGCTTTTGTCTGCCGATATATTTAATTAATATAATTATTTGTGTACATAATACACAATCTGTTTCAATAACTTCCGATTTCAGATAAAATAAAAGTAAATAAAAAAAGACATAAACGTATTCTACAATAATTTCATGCTATTGTCTGTTATTTTAGGTATATAATTTTGAAGTCGTACCAAGTAACTGTAAACTTGTTTTGTTTGGTAACTAGATATGATATTTACCTTTACTGAATGTTTCTGAATACGAAACGCAAGTGACTCAGTAATCGATACAATACCATTATTGTGAGTATGTTGAATATCTATGAGGTGTATAAATGTTCTATCCGTGCAGGAACGGAGAAAGAATACAATTTCCTGCGGCCGGGCGGCTTGTCGTAAGAGGCGACAAAACAACCCACAGCCAGGTGGTAGGGCATTTGCCCGACTGGATGGCAACCACCCCTGGGTCTAAAGTATGTCGCCATAACAACCTTGAGTTGTGTTCCGGCATTAGTGACCAGGTTCCAGTCTCCCTTAAGACAGCAGCAGCGCATTTGTAACACCTTTGGTGTTGCAAATGTCGATAGGCGATGGTAACCGCTTTCCATCAAGTGGGCCGTCTGCCTGTCTGCTGAACTCCTGCAATAAAAAATAAAAAAAAACAACCGACAAATAGCAGAAGTATCACATTATATTTGTTTTATTTTAAATTTCTTTCTAGAAGCCATATAAGTCAAAGCGACTCAACGTAAGTAATTTATAAGACGCTACAGTAAAACGGTAAATAATTAAATTACGTTAGGTTCATGACTAAAATTAATTTCGTAAATGTATAATTTAATAGAAATTGAACCGATTCCTACTAAAGTTATCTTGACCGGTAATTAGTAAAGCATTGGGCAAAAATAAAAAAAATGTTGTTTTTTTATTGCGATGTTGGCAAACAGGTGTGACATGGTGTATAGAAGACCAGTCAATTTATCTTTTAGTATCATTTGCTAATTGCTGTCTATAGACATTTTTAAATTTTTCGCGCGTCGAGAATGCTGTTAAAGTTTACTTCGTCACGCAATTCGCCATCTTAAAATTTCAAATTATCATCTTGAAAACGACATTCCATTGGTCGTCGTATTCAAACGTCATGTAGAAATTTGAGATCACACATACAAATTCTTCTAGATAACATTGGCGCCCAACGTGGGGCCAATGTTAAAGCTTTTAGAAAGTGGGTACTGTCGCCTACAGATGTTTGCAACACGCGGCGTTGCAGCCTTGCAGCCTTTAGGGTGGGATAAATAAGAGGGGATAGGGGGAAGAAAAGGAGAAACGAGGAAGCAGACAAGAGGAATGGAATAGGGAAAACGGGATAGGAGAACTGGGCCAAGTGCGTAATAATCTATGACAATGAAAGGTTCCTTAGAAGTACAGTTGAACAATCTACAGAAGTATTGTTAAACGTAATGACGTCAGCTATTAGCACCCTCCTTTCCCATTTCCTTCTCGCCGTATACACTCGGTCGAACCGTTACGTAAATCGATGCGCCCTCGTAAAATCCTACGAGTGAAAGTACCAATAAATTGCTACTAAAAAAGGGAGCTCAGAACTACGCTGGCGGCCAACAGTGCCCTGCAAGACCATAAATTTTAATGCAATGCGTCTTTCCCTTCGCATTTGCCCCGAAACCCCACAAAAAAAATACAGTTCCTTGTCGACTCGCCCGTATCCCACATAGCTATGTATATTGAATTATTTTCTTTCCGTATCAAACCACCATACAATATGATGGACAATCATAGTTTTTTTGTACAAATTCATAACACCATTGTGTAATAGCAGGTGTCTTTCCTGACAAATCTCATTCATTCATCCATTATTATTTTGAGAATAATTGCTGTGTTATAAATATAGACGGACAGAGCGTCGAACCATGGATACGGAGGAAGGCCAAATGCAGCGCTTAATTCCGCCTGCCCAAGAAGTGCGCATGGGACTTTCAGGGGAACCGAGCGAAATCCGACCAAGCTACCCACTAAACCTAACCTACGCCCCTAATTATACTTGCTGTGACGCCACGGAATCTAGAACAGTGGTACTACACCTTGGCGCTCTTGTGTACAGACTTTGTATAACCCGGTGGCAGAGTGTACCACTTCATCAGAAGAGGGGAATGTCCGCTGGTACCCCCGTATGCAGCGGCCCCCTGCGGTGGGATCATGGAACAAGGAAACATGCATAACGGCAAAATCCCCGAGCGCCGGTAGGACGGTCTGTATAAAGTTGTTTGACTCCATTCCCGGGCATATTATGTGTGCATATGTATAATAATAATAGGAAAAGCTAATTAGTAAAGAATTTTGTTTCATTTAATCATTCGGTGGCTATATCTGAAACTGATATCATCAAGACAAACAGGGAAACAATGTAGACATTCCAAAAACATCGATTAAGTGCGTGTTAGACCACGTGGTAAAGATTTTCGTAGTAGTGACAAAGTGTTTGCCATTTATTTGAACACGGAGCATGTCTCAAAAAACTACTGAAAGGATATTGTTCAAATTTTAAAGAATTTTCACGCTCTAGCTGACTCTAACACCTTGAAATGTTGTACATTATTTCGGTCCATACTTAAAAGTTAGACGAAGGAGGTTTCAAGTTTTTAGGAACACATTTTCAAACTATTGGATTCGACTGGCTTAAGTAACAATATCATGAAATACTTTGATATATTATTATATAACACCTACATATGTATCAGATGATGTCCAATACGCCTATGTGGGCTAGTTTGTTTTCGCCCATCAGTTCCAAATAAATACCTCTAGATTGATTTTTTTGCAATTTTACTATTCCATTATACGGCGGCACTAAGATGACTCCTACATTCCAAATTTTATCAATAAAGTCAATTGTCGTCGAGAAATAGTGACAACACACAGACAATTGGACAGAAAGGGTTTCGTTTTTCTGTTATTAGGCTACCGAACCTTAAAAACTGTTGTCCACTTCATATTCACCCTTACCTAGTTGCAAATGTGTACAAAAATGTTATCAATGACCACAGTGATAAATTTCATTTCATTTACACGCACATTAACACATATAAGTACTTACATACTTTTAATTTTACATTTCAACATCTATAGAATTAATACATATTAATATGAAAATAGAGTACATATTAATTTTCATTATTTTTATACGTTATCCAAAACAATAGATAATAGAGAAATAATGACCCATGGAATATCTAGTCATAAAATAAAAATAAACGAACAAACATATTTTTATATATATGATATATATTATTATATAATGTAAGGACATAATTATGTACATTCCCACGCTAAGTTTGTATATATATTATACAATCTATTGTATATATGTATTCTAGATAACTTATAACGGACAATTCTGAGGCCCCGAAACTCTCAAAGCAGAGTATTTAGTAAAAAATTCGTTTAGAATATATATACAACTAGGAATTGAACACAGAGTTGTTACATTTGAGATAATATTCTCAAATGTAACAACTTTCGGTGGAATAATGCTTAAACTACAAACTACTACATTGTAGAGGCATACAAAATCCATCGTCAAATGTAGTGTTAAGACTAAGCAACAGGATATAAACAATATTAAGTTAGTCCTGCATGACACGTCTACCAACGTAAAATTCTATTTAACTGCAATTGTGCATTGCAAGCGTTGGTGACTTCTGAAACCAAACTTGTTTTTAAACAATACTACAGTTATATGGATTTCCTAATGTACAATTGGATATGTATCCCGTTGAAATTATGTAATTTTAACTTATATACTAATTTATCATCAAACTTAATTTCGCGGTCTTACTGTTAAAGCGTAACAGACAGTTATTTTCGCCTTAATTGTAGATTAAAGAGAAACTCACGAAAGGAAAAAGATATAATCACAAGCTCTTTCTTTCTCCCCATCATCTGAAGTGACAATTTAGTAGGTATTCAAAATATATTATACCTCGTATCATGTAACTCAATAAGTCTCTTAATTTTCCCATTCAACACTAATCAAACAGTTTCGTTAGACAAACATTAAGACCCTAATGTAACTAAACCTAATAAACTTTACCCTTGAGGAAGAAAAAGGTTTTGTGAGACATCTTACACTACGCAAGTACCTATCTCCAAAAGTAGAAACATCTTCGTTATTCTTGGTATGTACATGAAGTATTGTACTAAAAAATAGGAAAATTTGTTGATAATTGGAAAGGCATAATGATGAATTACAGGTTCCGATGTAACGGGTTGATACAAAAAATGTTGGATTAACCTAGTGAGTGATATGCATACCAGTAGTATCACAATAAGGGATGCCAACGATCGTGCAAGTGGAGAAGAAACTAGGCAATTAAATCTCTGGCAACTAGGGACTTAACATTGTGATGATGATGATAAATTGGAAGAAAAAAAAAATTCAATAATATGTATCAACTACTTTAAATTGCTTTCAGAAAGTTGGAAGTTTCAAATTTAATTATTTACCCATGATCCAACACTATAGCTTTTTGAATTTTCTGAATTCTTGAATTCCTGTTTGTGCAGAGCCTTGATATATCATGTCTATACATTTATTTATGATTTTCTAATATTTTAAAATATATGCAGTTGGTATGTTTCGGCGAATATAAAATCGTCAAGAGCTGAATTATTTCGGGGTATATTCCATGTGTGAGATGGTGTATATACACGTTTTATTTCAGATATTAATAGAACTTGGGCTGTTTTTATTTAGTATTTAACATATCATATTCTAATTCAGTTTGGTATCAAAATATATTGTGTTATAATTTATGGATTGCTTCATTTTGTCGTAAATCGGTCCCATTAACACATGTCAAGTATTGGAAGTACATTAAGTTCCATCACTTCCGCAGTAATAAAATTTTTATAATTTCTAATTTTACACAACACGTGGTACACAATTGCATTTTAATAATAAAATAATTAATACAAATGCACACCTGAATCCACGTTGCACTCAAAGTAGCCAGCATCACAAACACAATTATTTTGAAAAGTCCCAAGAAAATGCACGTAGCATGTCCAAACTTCACAAAAATCGGAATAAATATAATTAAAAGATTACATTCATAAACCATTATCAATTATAACAAGGATTTTTATTTATCAGTCGATTGTGTATACGTACTTAGCAACCGGTAATCACTCTTCGCACGCAGATAAATTCTTGCTTGTTGTGTTACAATGTTCTAATCCTTTAATTCTGAGTTGTCATCAGCTTATAGAAAAATAACGGTATTTTTAGACAGAAATTTGCTAAGTAACTGTTATATTGCTAAGTTTTATGTTTTGTTTTTCTCCTCCTTTTCTCTCAATCATATGGAATCGGCAGAAATATATTTTCCTTTTATATTCCGCTTTGCTGGTATATGTTCTCTGTCGCACCAGAAATCATTATGTAGTCTTTCACACAGTCCATGTGATTTTTGAATCTCAACTCATTAGAGATGAACCCATTATAGTTTCATTCTACTCAACGATAAAAAAAAATTGATCCCAAAGTAATCAAGAAATATTTTTCGAAAAATTTCATATGCCTCTATTTCCCAAACAACTCAACAAGTTATTCATTTGTCAATATAAATTGAAAAGTATTTCGTATTTTTTAAACGCTTTCGGTGAGGTAGAGTCAGGTGCAAAAATTCGAGTTATAAAAAATATAACTACGAAAAATCTAAATAAAACAAGCACAGGTTTGAAATTGGTTATTTATTGATAAATGTAAAATTAAATTAATAAATGTAAATTACGCTCTTTAGCACTTACTTTTTGCGTTTAATTCAGTATAAGCTTCAGAATGGTTTCAAATTTCATTGGTATTGGACTTTGAGTTCGGAAGATATAGCATAAATTCCTTGAAATCAAGTAGAAAACGTTTTAGTGGTTGACGTCTGTAACTTTATTGTCTCTGAACCAATTTTGATGATTCTTTTTGCATTGGGTTCACTTTCATAGTGGTCTTGGTTGGATTCAGTATAGTTTTATATGGTTCTACATAAATTTAATTGCTGTTAGATCTTGGATTCCGAAGATATAGCAGAAAATTCCTCAAAATCAAATAGAAATCGTATTGAAGTATTGTTAGGTTTATGAAATCGTAAAATGAGTAGGTACCTAATTAAGATCAATAACGTGCTGTACTAGACTCAACTAAGACTAGGAAGGCGTACAATGGAAATCCATGACGATAAACAGCACGATCGCGTATATTGGTTATGAGATTCGTCGTATTTAGAAAACAACGACGATCTGAGTTAAGATTCAAACGAAGGCTGCCTGGTAAAATCAGACGATGGGTGTAATCATTTTACACCAATCACACTTCTAAAATAACGAACAAAAACGGGTTGCGAGCAGTTGGTTTTTTATAAATCAAAATGCACGAGCCACTCCTCGGCAGCGGCTGGCGAGTCCCAAAACCGACTGATATACATTTATACACTGACCAGCATATGCTAGCGAAATTTCATTTGCATTACCGTGATAACAACGTGTTTGTTAGTGAAATTTGACGGCACTTATTTGAAGTTCTTATGTACATATAATTTAGCTTCGAGCTGCACTCAACAACAATTTCTAAATTCGCTTCTGTTTCATATAGCTATCGTCGCCGCATTCAAGAAGCTACCTTATTAGGGGTACCATACATGTAACTTAAAAGTATAAAATAAAATGACCTAATGTTGAAGTCGGTGTCAAACAAAACAAAAATTACCATAAACATTGTTATAACAACAAAATTTGGTTATTTTTATGTTTTACTTGCACCGACTTCAACATGTTATAGAAAATTATATATAGTTTGCTTTTTAGTTACTCTTGAAGTCGGTTTATTTTTTGTTAGATTTTTTTAAACAATGAGGTAGGTAATAGAATATTATGACGAGGTTTAATCTTTAAACGAATAGTTTTGTCAAACATTAACATACAAACCCCGTTGTATAATATCTTTAACAATTCTCTAACTGACTATACACCTAAAATATCTCATGCAGGAGCATAAAATTTTATTGATTTAATAATATTTTTAAATTGAGTACTTTGGGAACTGACTTAAACAATGGGTTGATTACATTGGGAACACTCCCAGTTTCCTATGTGTACTTTGGGACATCTAAACAGTATTTTATAATATACACTTTTTCGTGTAGTTTGGGAATTAATTTATGAGATCCTTATATTTTTAAACAAAGGAATTGAGGACTTTGGAAATAAGCCGTCGCGGACATATCCTAGTCAGTCTATAAATTTGACAGCCTCTTTATTTTTAGGGTAACTGACTGTATAACCCGCTACGTTTGTACACGACTAATTAAAGGGTTACACAGGTCGGTTATCTCGATGTGTAGGTTTCATCACAATGTTTTCCTAGAAAAATGTGTAAATTGGTGCAGCCTTTTCAACCAGAATTTGGATCGACACCGTTTGAATTAGACCCGGGTGCTTTAGCCAACTAAGCTACCAAGACCTGGCGTGTGGAATAATCTAGTAGAAATATAAAACCTTGTAAATTAATATAAGTGTATAATATAATCAATTTAATCGGACCCTGGGCGTCGGAGTGAACGCTCCGAACGCAACCGGGATTTAACGCTCGGATGATGATGAATATAATCAATTTAATACGATCCTAAATCATAATAATGATGCATGTTTGTAATCACCAAAACAAAGGTAAGCCTACCTAATAAAGTTTTATTTATCTAACTTGTTATAATCATTGTTAAACAGATCTCTCAATAGATAACTACCAAAATAACAAACTTTGTTTATTTCTTCATTTATGATGTAATCCGCGCATTTAGTGATAATAATGTTTATTACCTAACCCACTGAACTGTGCAAATGTACGATTAAGTTTAATATCTGTTTACTAGTTAATTATATTCAAATCAAACAAATGTCCGCCAAACACCACAAACGGCGCAACATTGCGACTCTTAGAACTGGGTACATATTTGAAATGTTTCAGGAAAAGAGTGAAGACTTTGGGTCCATGGGGGCGAAGTACCCACACGCTTTACAAGTATATTTAAAAAAACGAATAATCGAGGCAGCGGGAATCAAGAACGCTAGAGCTTACCTTGCACAAAGAATCAGGCTTTGTATCCAGCGAGGTAATGCTGCCAGCCATCAAGGTACACTGCCCAGTGACAGTGGTCTAGTGGAGCTCGACGGAATTTAGTTTAGATTTTTTATATTCTTATTGTGTTGTATTTTTAAGTTAATTTTAAATAATTTCAAATTGATATGTTATTGTTGTAGAATTTCTTGATTTACATAATATAGACTAAATCATAAATCTCACAGTAATAAATAGGAAGATATGAATACATTAGTAGGCACAGTAATATGCACGTTAATTGCAATAGTAATCCAATGATGATAATTTTTGTTTACTTCTGGAATATAGAAGATGGGCCGTTACCACTTGATGGAAAGAGGTTACCGTCGCTTATACATTTGCAATATAGCTACGCATAGTGATTTTCTTATATTCATATCTCTCAACACATAAACAATGACCGCCTTTAATTTTTAGTTTATTCACAATATCACAATATCATTATGTAGCGTTATATAGAAGACACCTTGCCTCCAAATTTCATTTATATAGACTATAGAGCCATTAGCGGAAAAAAGGTATTGACATACATGGGATGTGTCTATGTATGTTATAGACATTTTTCTAGGACATTAATATATTCATTTGCCTACAGAACTTCAAAAACTGAAATCGAAACCGCATGAAACGGAACCACGTCTTTGTAAAAATGGTAGACGATCGATACGCCCTACCGTTTCCAGACACGCGAGTTATGCAAACTCATTGTCTGCTTACCAGTCTACCCAATTTTGTAACACGGTTGTTCTAGAAACAGGTTTTACTATTGAAAGTTTATTTATAAAAGGTCAGGCACGACGTGTGACAGTATATCTGACCTTTGCCCTTCACCAAACATATATAGCGAGGCATAAAAAAAACAGATGATGGGAATTGGGACAAACAATAATAGACTAGTTTTGGTTGTGGTAGATACACAGAAAACATTACTATAATAGGAGAGGTAATACCGCAAACGAACCCATCCGGTCACTGGGTGACAGAATGTTGAACGAGAGTTAGCAACACTAATATCAACGATATAAACTTTTTTTTAATTGTGTACGAACTGTCATTCTGTCATTCTTTAATTGCCATAAACTATGAGTGTGTTATAATTTTACGAGACAAATATACTTGTTTTTAGTTCAAAAGTCTTTAAAATTCATTTTAAACAACTTCAATGCTTCAATTCCACTAAGCAGAATATCCGACCCGAGTTTTTTAAAATTACAATATAGGTTTGCGTTTGACCATTTTTTCGATCGTCTAAGATGTAGTAAGCTTAGCTAGAAGGTACCTTTTCACATAGGACTTGAAGACACCCAGATTGTAGGTTTCGGGAAAAACAGACTGCAGCAGTGAGTTCGAATCCTTTGCGGTTGACGAATGGAACCAGAGGTATTGTCAAGAGTCGACTGCGTCCGTCACCAAGCTCTTTTTCCCTGATGTTGCGAGGGCGTTCAGGCAGATGAAATTGATAGGGATATCGGGGGTGCACGCGCAACTGTTTACGGGGCACGAAGTGTTCTCCGAATACCTGAACCGGTTCGGGTTGAAGGAGAACCCTTCGTGCATTTGTCACGACAGCAATTTCGAAACTGTACCGCTCCTAATCTTTTACTGTCCAGTGCACGCCCGATTGAGGAGCAACCTCGAGGTGAAAATAGGGACAGCCGTAAAATATGAAAATATGCACGAACTGATGAGCAAAAGACACTTGGATGACTTCATAAAATATTGCATCGAAATAGTCAGCATTGTAATAAAACGAAACAGAGATAAATAAATACATGTTAAATATATATTATAAGAATATATATAAAAACTGTAAAATAGAAAGTTATAATAATAGAAACCATGTAAAGTGTAAATATATAGTATAAATAAAAATAGAGATAGAAAAGTAGCATGTAACTAGAAAATATAAAAAAAAAGTCAAATAAAAAATAGTAGCGTAAAAATAGTAATAAGAATTTGTCGATAACAACGTAACAAAATAATGTAGAAGTAAAGTAGAACTAATATATTGTAAACATAATTAGTAACATATAAGTCATAGAAAATAAGATACAAATGTAATAGAAATAAGCTGTAAATAAAGATAAAAAAGAATAAAGAAAATAAAAAAGATAAAAAAGAGAAATTAAATACTCTGACATGTCGTGTTTGTCAGGATCGAGGAGATATTATAAAAAAAATCCTTTGCGGTGCGCATAGCGAAGGTGGACATGAAGTACCTTGTTCATATATATGATATGTCGATCATATACCGGTACCGTATGTCAGAGCGTCTGGTTGTCCGATCATGAGAAGGACATGGGTAGGATAAGATTGAAAATTTCTAATGCACATTGTCCAAAATGTATCTGATAGAAAACCGATAAGATGGCAACCTTGCGTCAATGTTCGAGGCTTTGGTTGGTTTAATAAATACAGTACTCAGTCTGTGCCCCTTGTATAGGACTGGAGGTCTCCATAACAGATTCCAGCTCGATAATAAATTAATAATACCTACTCCTTGAGAGAAACCTGGCTGCGGGCCACAATATGGTAGGATTATGAACATTCAACAGCCGCCGCGACTCTCATATTACCACGCTGCTTGCCTCCGATCCTTAAGATGTTAATAAAGCATTTCCTCCTCGTAGAAAAATACTAATTACGTTCCTAAGAAAGGAATACCCTACATCATTAGGCTGTAAGGCTCCCCAAGTTTACACCAAATAGCCCAACACTCCTCTTTCCCCATCCAAGCCCTACTGATGACCTTGTAGAGGTCAACCAAGCTAATAATGAAACGCCTAAAAGCCAGAAAAGAACTATCTGTGTCATCTCCTCCACTCTTCCTCTCCACTTTCCTATAACACCAAAATGTACATTTTACAGATGATTAAGTTACAGGTAACTATATATAGTAACTTAATAAATATACGAGTTCAGTGTTACAGAAGCACCATAGGGCCTAAAGTAGACAGTGGAACTTTATGCTGTCTACAGCAACCAGCAAATCAAGATACGTGTCAATTTAACTAAGCGATTCTCCGAAAACAGCCGCTTTGTGCCCTCTAATCTTCGGTGTTGTGTATAATATTGTAATTCTATAAAATACTACGAAACAGCTCACCAAGAGCTATAAAACGGTATTCAAAACTACAAATCGACAAAATATTACTGTAGTAAAACTACTTCTCACAGAATTGAACAAAGAAAAATCGTTTTATTGAAAGTGGATGACGATAAGCCTAATGAAGTGAGACTTCCGATAGAGCTGTTATTTTCACAAAATAACTTTTGTAAACGACTTTATTTTGAATATAAAGATGATACTGTTATCTATGACATGTCTTAGGTCTCGGTGAGGAAAGGATCGACCTTAATACCTTTCTGACCTTGGGTATCATAATAGAAACAGTACGCTCCCGTTTTTTCATTTCATTTGTTATTGGATTTCCTTTCAGTAATGTCTATTAGGTTTGTAAGAGCTTTTTTGAAATAAATATGGGTGTTCATTTACATCAAAATTAGTGTTGATACATATAAAGGATTTTGTTACTATTGTTAGCGAAATAACAGATAATTAAAATATACTATATATGATTATACTAGTTTAACACCCAACCAAATAAGCTGACCTAAATTTGAGTTGAAATTGTGATTTTTACACCGCTTGACTAAATTAGAGACTGCTATGATTATATTAGCACCTAATTTCATTACCAATGGTGGTTATTCGGTTCATAATAAGTTAGCAAAGAAGTTTAAAGCTAATAAACACAGATAAATGTCTCATTCACAGCAAATAAGTCTTTATTTGCTTTTGAAATCTAATGTAAAAGTAGAAAATATTTGTTTTATGAGGTTTAATGTAAATTTCGTAGGAAATATTTGATTTAGATTGTGATATACCAAAGTTTAAGAACAGTACGATTCTTTGTCTTCGCGTATACCATGTTTTTCAATACATTTAAAAAGTTCCACCTTGAATTTGAATGGGGTATTGACACATCTCAATTAATTGTGAAACCATGTTCATATAAAAGAACAGGCGTTCAAATACCATGTCATCATCATGACTTTAAAATAACATGATAGATATAATTTCAATTTAAACTTTAATTAATACGCTATTCGACTTGTTATAAAAATAACGTCATAATTTGCAATTCTCAAAATCTAGGTGGCTTCGGTGTTTTTTAAGATGATAAAAAGTATCTCAGTTGATTTGACTATCATCTACACAGAGCCGACCATAGGATTTTTGACAGAGAGAGTTTTTTGGCGCAAGGTCGCATTTATTAAATCAACATAATACTTATTTGTAGCTGGTCAACTTATGATACAAGACTTCTGTTACTTATCGAATTAATTAGTATGATTAGCTAAAAATGTCTTTAATATAATAAGTATAGAAGTACAATACCCATACCACTATTCCTCGAACTGGGAAGGATTGATAGTAGGTCTGGTGGCCAAACAAATATTTATTGCCGGTGCATGGGCGAAACCGTATTTTTTATAGATCGAATCAATTTACGTAAACCGGGTTTCAACTCGTTTTATCTAGATCTAATTGACCACGTATAGCAAAAGTTAATTCATTTGCAGATTTTAGTTCGTGTACAGTTTTCAACTCGTTTTAATCAGTGTTCCTATATCTATAATTAAATCATCTGTTATTACGCTAGTAATAGTAACAAAATTCTCTACAGGCATCAATACTAATACTGTCTGTCTGTCAATTCTATATCTTTTACCTACCATTGGTAGACAATTGAACGACGTTTAATCAAATTTTAAGCAATTGTAATGCAATTTAACTATTATATAATAGCAATATGACTGGTAAAGTTGATGCCGGTAAACCTCAACGGAATCACTATGATCAAATTGAAAATATTTTGATTAAAGCTCAGGTAAGAAGCACCTCAGATAAATGTGTATGTATGACAAGTTTATAAAAGTAGACGAAGCGTAAAAATGTTTATCGGGATGGTAGCAAGTGGTCTCTGCCTACTCTAATGGGAAATATAAGCACGTCAATATGTATGTAAGGCAAATTAATGGATAGTAAAATAAGAAAGCCGATATAAATCATTGCTCTGTGCTGATTACCGACACAAGGATTAAGCAAATTATGTTAAACTTATTCAAAAAAGGGACTAAATACGACACAATTCTTACAATAATCATATTAGTCCGTGGTATAGTGACACTTATTGGGAGTAATTTAGACATTGAATAATATCAATACGTCGTCACTTTTTTTTTAATTGCAGGAGTTCAGCAGACAGGCAGACAGTCCACTTGATGGAAAGCGGTAACCATCGCCTATAGACATTTGCAACACCGAAGGTGCTATAAATGCGCTGCTGCTCTCTTAAGGGAGACTGGAACCTGGACACTAATGCCGAAACACATCTCAAGGTTCTTATGGCGGCATACTCTAGACCAGGGGTGGTAGCCATCCAGTCGGACAAATGTCTTACCACCTGGATGTGGATTGTTTTGTCGCCTCTTACGACAGGCCGCCCGGCCGCAGGAAATTGTATTCTTTCTCCGTTCCTGCACGGATAAAATTACAATGTAATTGATTAAATATTTTGTCTAAATTTATTCTCCAAAATTAGAAATAACATTTTTATATACCGATAAATTAAAATTAATTATGTGTCTGCGATTGCAAATGGTCTAGGAGACGGTGAAAATCGACATTCGCCCATCTGATAACAAGATGAGACATACTTTTTATCAAATTATATTGATTTGTAAACACGCCTATGATAGCTTGCCAATCGACAACCGTTCATGGAATATTATTGCCAAACTTTGAAGTTAAATGAACGGTTTTTTGCAGGCCAGCCTATACGGTTATTTTTGTAATTAAACTATCTTTCTTATAATACCAATTTTATTGGTTAACAGAACGGTTTAGTTACCCATATTGACTTACCTGTTCATACCTGCTTGCCAGGTAGCCATGACCAGAAAGAAATAAGTAGGCAAGCCTATCAAGGCATATTCTCTATGTTAAAAACTATCAGTTGAAACTAAATTTGGTCAGTTATCAAAAGAGTAAAGATTATGGAAAAAATTATTAAAATTAATTAAATTAAAAATAGCCATGAACACTTTTCGATTGGCAAGCTACCATAAGGCGTATTTATAAATCAATATAATTTGATAAAAAATATGTCTCATTTGGTTATTAGAAAAAAGGTTAATCTTCACCGTCACCTCTATTAATATTATGCCAAAATTTATATGAAAATATCTGCTATTTATACGATGCCTAACTATAACTACTAACTACTATTTTTGGATCTTTGTTTATGCTTGTCTGTAAGTTTGTATAGAATGTAATGTGAAAATTTTAAGGATTGTAACAGAAATTTTATCTTAAAATTTGCAGTATATTTATTTTCGATAATTTATATAGTTCAGAACATTATAACATGTTTGTATGTATTACTGCCATCTAGTGGGTAGGTACCTATATAAAAGTTTTATTTGTCTATGCCCGAACGAACAAAGCTGCAGACACAGCTACAGTTCACATAAAATTGTATAATAAAAACGCCTCCCGTAATTTTTAATAAGGTCTATGGACCAACAACATAAAGTCAAGTTCCATTAAAAAAATATATGATTACATAAGTAATACAGAATCACTTTAAATGCAGACCTATTTGTATAATGCCTTTGGATTGTTCATATGTAAATATAATATATTTTTTAAATATTTTTGTTCCTGTTTCATAGTTTGATAATAATGAATCAATACCATGAAATACAACTATTATGTACTTTCGATGACGGGTATTGAAAAAATATAGAATATCTACTTTTTATCCCTGTAATGCTCGAAACCTTGCGGCATACGTATGTATGGATTCAAAATATAGGTACGCAAGCGGATCCGGAATAAAAAGTTCTAGTCTTTCATAAAATTACAATTATTTCACATTTTTGTATTTCATAGTTTCATTTGTCTACGGAATACTTGAAATATTTTGAATAAATGCTGTTTTTATCTTATAAATTATTAAAAAAATATATTTTAACATTATTAATAATATACAGTAAATTATTAACTAGTATAATGAATAAAACGATATTTACAGTTGGAAAGTATTCCTTAAGAAATTTCCACTTTATAGTTTAAAAGTTAGTGCAGACTTACATATTTACGTGTTTTGAAGCGCACATTTCCCCATCAAGGTCATTTAGGCTAGGGAGAAATAAAATTTAAATAAACAAAACTCACTGCATTGTAAACAGAAGGCGTCGGGCGTAGACGCGCGAGCAAGTAAGCGTATTTATGGCTCGACGATCTTTTTCGCCCGTGTGTCACCTTAAATGAGAAATTTTAAAAGCGACGATGATCGTCGAGCCATAAGTACGCATTTGCTAGCACGTCTATAGCCCGCTTTAATTTTTCTCTTTATTATATGCGTATGAAATACCTGCCTGCCCAGTTTGGTGAGAAATATATCAAATTATTCTAATCTAATATGGAATGTAATAAAAATCCATCCATATTTTATTTATTGTGAAATGAACCATGATTTATAATCTATATAAACAAGTTGACATTACTTCATCAACATAATATAACACCTACGATGCTTTTCTAGTCTGCAAGTTCAGGACGATTTAAACACCCTTAAACTTACCGAATGTCCTTTCAAAAAGGAACTAATTTATATTTTTCAATATAAGACCTCATTAAAACTCCGCTTTCGTCCTTGAAATGATAAAATCGATAAAATTAAAAAATACCATTATCCCAAGATGTCACGTAAGTATATTTATATGTTTGTTTTTTTTTTAATTTGAATGATTATTGTTTAATGCGTATTGTTCTAGAATATGTGTCAAAGTTATAGCATCCAAAAAGAGAAAGTAATAAAAAATAATTTCAACATGGGGGAAGATAATCCAATAAAACTATAGGCAGGCACGCGAAAATTTAATGTATGAATAAATGTGTTGATGCAATTAAACCAGACCGATATGTAGAACCACTATTGGCATATTAAAATAACTTGCCTTATTATTAGGTCAACAATACACTATTTTAGGAGTAAGGTCAGGTAAACAAATTACCTATATTTGATAAAAAAACAAGTCTGGCGACTTTGTTTTTTTTTCACTGTAAACCTTGGGGTCAAATTATGTATATATGTTTTCTTCTGCTTATTTTAAGTGGTATTTTAAGCTGCTAAAATTTAATAGCTATTTTAAGTGAAAAGAAATATTGAAAGAAACGAATTAATGCTTATAGAAAATTCCTGTGTCCTATTAAATGTTGATTATCGTTTCAAATCCCAAACAATCATTGAATTCATCGATATCTAACTGGGACGGTATTGTTCTAATTTTCCATAAAATAGTAGATGACTCAGTGTCAGTGGTTAATTTTAATACAAAAATTCACATATAAAATAAGAAAAATTTAAACAGTTATTTGACATTATCTACTTTGAAAGAAACAAACAAAACTATTGTTATACAGTGATTTTTTTTTATAATGTATTATACAAGTTATAATACCTTAATTTACGTCAAATCAGCATAAATCCGTACATTAAATGATTGTAGCACTCAATACACAGTCTTCACACACATAAAAATGGTACAAAACTAAATTTTACGCACTACAAAGGGATTTATAATTATATCACTGCGCGCAGTATTCCTAACTCGATGCGCGTATGGCCGCGTGCTACTGAGCGAGTCAACTCAAATGGCTGGCAACCACGACTCCGCGAGCAAGCGAGACTTGAATCATCATGACAACGAACTCAAGCTCTCCTACCTATGTCTATACATTTGCACCGAACAAAGGCGATTATACCCGAAGCACACAGCTGTTTGATGTTTGTGAACCTACAATATACTTATAGTCAATCGATGGCAACTATAGTGACGTAATACATTTTACTATTTTGTCTTCAAGACCTTTGCAAAAAATAACACGCATTCGAGTACATGAGAAAATATTCCCGGATCTTAAAGTTGACTCCGTTGCTAGGTACTAGAAAGTTGTACACTTCAAAAGATAACAAGGATATGTAATTGGAAATACAGAAAATAAAATTGTAATGACACTTTGTAGGAAAGAAGGAAAAAGATTTCATCGACATAAAATATCGTGGATTTTTCTTCCACTATAATATATAATATCAAGAATAGTAAAATGTGAAAGGTAAAACGAAGCCTATGTCATAAAAATCTTAAATTGAAAGAATATGACACAATTATTTAGTTAGAACATTAATAGGTAATTTTTTCGAAATATCAAGGATTGTTTGACTTTGTGACGTTAACTAAAAAGCTATCTTTTGTAATTGCCTTTTAAGGTTTTGTTTTACTGTGTTCTTTTGATTTCGATTCTTCCTTTCTTCTGCTTTCGCAATCAATATTACCATTTTCGCCGGATAACTCGAGAATAAAAAAGCTAGTCAAGTCATTCGACATCTCTGATTTCTAAAATTTAGCGACTACTTTCGTTTATTTGCAATCCTACGAAGACAGTTTCATCAGAGCTAGGCTTGTACTGATATACAAAAACAACTATAACATCGATACTACAATATGAATATTACTATCGATATAAAACAAACTCATTTTATCGATTATTTTTGGTTGAAAACCTCAATTTCATCATATTTATTATGAACCCCAGGCAGTAGGTTTATTTTACATACATAAAAACTTAATTCGTTTTTTTATATATTATAATAATTATAAAGAAATTAAGTCCATACAGTCTACACAACGGCACACCAAAATATAAAGGCGAGTCGAAGCCAACCTGATTTGAGGTACTACAATGAATGACATGTTTTTTATAACAACGTAGATATTTGTTAGTGAATTAAAAAAATGCAATTGTAACGCCATTTATTTTACTTATCCGTCTATTCTAAGGTATCAATATCATTTATCAGAATAAAATGTATTTTAAGTGTTAACTCGGGATATAACCCAGCACTATGTCGAGTTTCATTCATATACGTTCGTATATACGTACGTACGTATATAGTAGTTTAAAAAAAGATGCGATCGCAGTGCCATCTTCCGCTATTTTCGTCTATCCCTCGAAAACGATGTGATTTATGGGGGTAAAAAGTATCCTAAGTTAGAACCCAGCCTATAAGTTAGCTTTATTTCGAGTCTCATTAAAGTCCGTTCAGTAGTTTTCACGTAATGCTCTAACAGACCGACAGATAGACAAAAATTCTAAAAGTTGTATTTTCGGAATCTGATAGTCCGAATTAGCTCCCTTGACTTTTTTCGCATTTCACAGATTTATTATAGTATAGACAGATAGATTCCATAAATCGAAATAAGAGAAGGAATCATATCGTGGTATGGGTTGACTTGTTACAATTTCACAAACCCTTAGTAACTTTTTCTGATCAAAAATATTATTTAAAAAAATACTACTTATGCCAATTGGAGTTGAAATTTTAGGTCCGTAAGGTACATCGACAAATGATTTCTTCAATGCTACTTTTTGATGGTACCCATGATCAGAAGGCTAATTCGTATTTCACGTAACAAATCAGCATTGCCATACAGCGTGCTAATGTAGCCAGCCTTCTGGGCATGCTTTTCTCTGGCAGAGAATTTGTTACATGACATAATTCATATTATAACAATTATTTATAACTTAGTTTATTTTTAGTATTTAAAAATGCTTCATTTAATATAATTTTACCTCACTTTCGACCTCTGAGATTAAAATCAAAATTATTTACCACATCATGACGGAGCAGTCGATAAAATTATTATCGATGTTTACTAATTACTGTCGTTTCATACAAATAAATATCGATATTTTGTAGCATGCCTTAGGAGAGCGAGTGCAAACTAGGTACGCATCGTACCGGCGACGAGGGGTTTCAAGTGCGTTCTTAGTGCAAGTGTACTGGCCGCGAGAGAGATATCCATATATTATTATATCGCTTCGCTCTCGTCTCACATCGATTTCAGTCCTTCTTTTTCTATCGCAATGTTTTCTCTTTCAGTTGTATAGTCGCGCAATGCGGGCTCGGGATATAAACTGCCCTATTTTAGGATTAACTTTCGTATTGCTACACGAATGGGCGGCCGGAACCAATTCGTTTGTTGGACTAGAATATCCATTGGAATTATTAGCTGAAAAACTGTACAAAAATAAACTTAATATAGGATGCACTTTTATTTATGAATAAGACCTCAACACTGACCGAGGCTAAGAATGGTAATTGTTATGTTATTATCATTGAGAACGTTTATATGATCTAAGGTTATTTATGTTAAACATTTTAGTCGAAACTCGAATAGCATAGACATCTATGCTAGATAGTAATCTATACTAATATTATAAAGAGGTAAAGTTTGTGAGCTGTGACGTTGTAGGGGGTAATCTCTGGATCTACTAAACCGATTACAAAAATTCTTTTACTGTTCGAAAGCTACGTTAACAGAGAGTGTCATAGGCTATATAACATGACGCTAAATATTACCGGAGCGGGACAAAGCGCGGGTGAAACCGCGCCGGGCCGCTAGTATGAGAATAAGTTTGTTGGTATGTGTTTGTTTTAGTCATACCACAGTTAGGGATACCCACTAAAACACCTGGATGTTCCTTCCTGCGCCTTATGCCAGGGCTACTGGAAAGCGGAAGCTCGACTAACTCCGCGTGCCCTAGCTGGCGGGGGCTTCTAAGATCACATTCACTGCCGTGGAGCTACTTTTCATCCCTCGGTATCTTCTAGATCTTTACGCAAACAATAAACCTATTTTAGTGGATTAATTGATGTCTTATCATAGGTTAATGTTAGGAAAGCTTTGCATCCTTTTCCGTATAACCTTAACGTAGTTTGATGGTTTCCAATTATACACTGATAGATTTACATGATGACGAGTTTATTGGGTCGTTGGTAACACAAGGTAACTGACATATTACTTAATAATTTCTTTAATGTACACAAAAAGTTACATATGTATATAACTATAAAGTAGTAGTAGTAGTACAATCGTGGTATGAAAAGGTTCGCCAGCTTTCAAATTGATTTATTGAACGTTCCGCGGACACATGTTACCTTTCAAACTAAGTCACAGAACAGACTGTTCCACAAAAAATTATGTTTAACTGTTTGACAATAAAGTTCAAAGTTACTTTGATCAAAATTCTTTGATTTTCTATCTTGTCTAAAAAGATTGTTAAGAAATGTAAAACCTTTTCCATTGGTTTCAATATTTATGATAAAAGTAATGTTTATATCCTCTTTGTTTCTGATAAATAAAACCAGGGTTTTTTGCGAGGGCACGCGGAGGCACGCAGTGCCCTTAAAGAAAAATTTTAAAATAACGAAAAATTGCCATAAAAACTGAAAAATGAAACAACAAGAAAAAATTTTTGGACTTACAATTTTCGAGAATTAGCGTGCCCCCAAAAAAGAAGTGACAAAAAAGGCCTGATTAAAACTATTGATAACCTCAGTGTTTGTCATTGTCAACATTGCATTTTTTTTATTTTTTAGGGCAGGACAAGCTCTGCCCAGACCGCTAGTATTTTATAATTGTAACATTTATTAAAATGTTGACAGTACTGTTTCTTATACTCGTGCAAGAAAAAATTGACTTTAAGATAACGATTTTTTTCATACCGCCACTGTACAAAAGCGAGCTTGTAATTATTAATAAGTGTTGTGTGTGTATGATGTTCACTAACATAGTTTCTCTTTTAATATTTAATTACTAATAGTACAGTCCCCGGCACATAAATTGGCCAGGTTTTGGCGTAGTGGGGGTAAGGTCGCACATATTACATTTAATGCAACAAAAAATGGTCACTTTTATTGTTTGTCATTATTCTATGGCTATTGACATAATTTAATTTTGAAACATGTCTGTTTAGAAGAAATTTAAAGGAAGGAAGGAATTCGTGAAGTTTATTAGGTGTAAATAAAATATACACAGTTAAAAGTGAATAAATTTATTATAAAAACTATTTAATGTTAGGTATATGTCATCGTCGTCACTATCACTTTCTAATAGTGGTACCCCTAGTATTAAATTTATGGTAATAGTTGAGCTGGTGAAAGGAGTTGGCTCCTCATCCCCAACATAGCTCTCCTCACTCTCGTCGTTGGAAGAGTCACTATCGTTACTGGCGTAAATGATGAATCGTTCCTAATACATGTTCGTTTATAATAACACATATAGGCCTTGTAGCTTTGGAATAAATGATGTACTTTATTTACAAACTTAGAAGAAGCTTTCAAACTTACTCTAACTCAATATGAGTAAAACCTTAGATTTTAAGTGTTTTTGAAAAAAGGAAATGAAATAAAAGGAATCCTTTATCACAGTAGATAGTACATATAGAAAAATAAAATAAAAGAGGAAAGAATACTTCGTACCGTGTGAAAGGGGCACATGCGATTAAAAAAAAAATGAATAAAACTAATATTTTCTTAAGTTTTCGCGACTTGTATACATAATAAAACTACGTTTTAACGGTTTTAAAACAAACGGTTCAAAAACCAAAATCAAATAAAATTACCGCGCTTAAAACCGTTAAAACGTAGTTTTATTATGAATAAAACTGTTATTATTTATTATTATTGACTCTAAAATAGTTTATTTCCAGCACGCTTATGGGTCTAGCGAGAAAAGGAGAAACACAAGGTAAAAGGTAGAGTAATTGTACACTATTTTTTATACTATGTAATTATTATATGTAATGTTGTTTGCACAATTTCAATAGAATTTTCAATAAAAATTCCAACAAAACTGACTTACCTACAGCCCTCATGACTGTTTAAAAATTCACTCCGGAAACATTACGTTAGTCATACGCAATAATATATGTGCTAGTTTACTATACT
Organism: Dendrolimus kikuchii; assembly: GCA_019925095.2. Taxonomy (NCBI): domain Eukaryota; kingdom Metazoa; phylum Arthropoda; class Insecta; order Lepidoptera; family Lasiocampidae; genus Dendrolimus; species Dendrolimus kikuchii. The sequence goes on from CM034401.1 coordinate 7,715,628, forward strand.
TTAGACTGTAATCTGTTGTTTATGTGTGCCATTTTTATGTTTATATATGTATATTTTTCTTTGTTCTTTGTTGCATAATAATTACAGAAAATTTAAGAATTTTCTTTACTTCTAGGCAATCTAAATCAGATTGCCTGGAAGAGATTGCTTTTAGCGATAAGGCAGCCTTTTGTTTTACCAAATAACTATTGTCTTGTTGTGAATTTTTGCTTTGGTGAACAATAAAGTGTTGTCTATTCCTATGACTATGTACATTGAAGAAAACCAACTCTCAGTTATATGTACGGCAGTCTTTTTTATTTTTTTTAAAACCATACTAAGGTATGGTTGGTTATGATGTTTCAAGACAGTCCACACATTTACAATACAGTCCAGTATGTACCTACAGTAAAAAAATCTTCAATTACACGACTCCAGCCTCTGCTAATCGTTACATTATGTAGCGACATATGTATAGATTACATATTCCTACTTTTCATCGATACAGACTCAATATTTTCCAAGAAAAATGTCTATGGCTTACATAAATAGCAATAGTACAATACCCTACAAAAATTATTAGGTAGGTACAATAATTAATTATGTATGCCACCATCGCTACTTTGAATCAGTAATATTTCTGTCACGGACTGTATGGAAGAGATAGCTTTTTAGCGAGAAGACCGCCTTTTGTACACAACTAAAATAATAGTAGTTTGTAAGTTTTCTTTATTACAATATCTAGTACAATAAAGATTTATTTATCTATCTATAGACAGGACGGACTTGCTAGCTTCATCTGCGTTACTGTTAACGATTTAGGCTGTAGCCAAATGTCTCTTATGTATTTAAAGCGTTAAAAAATAAAGCTGTGGCCACGCGATAATAGTGCATATATGTACGTTATGTGTTAATATTTAACGTCAATAATTATGTCGCATTTCAAATGTCGCATTAAACCCATCACCATATATATATATATATATATATATATATATCTATGTTAAACGGCCTAAATCTTTAACATTATCCCAGATGAAGCCTCACCTACAGACAGATAGATAGACGGGCATACATAACGACAACGTAAGGTACCATTGTTGACGGAATTTCTACAAAAGTCTGAAAAGAAACAATGAAACGGTTGATCCATGCAATCCAGGCAAAAATGAAGATAGAAAATTATAAATTCGGCTTAAGACCATTGAAAATGTTCAGTACCAGTTATAAGGGGACTTTCCACGACCCAAGTGTTGACACTGTTTGTGGGCCACATGTTTATTCCCTTTACGGGTGGCCAAGCTCCTCTTGACCTATTTCACGTGGATTACGGACCCAGTTTTGAACAACTGAGATTTAAAGTAAACCTGTCGAGGTGTGGATGCATAAATATCTTATTTCTTATTCATTAAACTCTAGCAGTTCTAGCGAAACTTCATTAGCGTTGCCGTGACGACGTGTTATTAGTGAATTGCAACGCCGCACTAAAATAGTGCGATTGCAGCGCCAACATTTATAAGGATAAAAGTATTCTAAATGTTGACCCATAATATTAGCTAGCTCAGTGTCTAGTTTCATTTAAATCCGTTCAGTTGTTACCACGTGATGGTCTGATGTCCCTGCTCCACCTGGGATAATATTAATCATTATGCACAAATGTGTTTTGTTTATAGCGTTAAAAATAACGCCATTTCATTTCAAATCATACCACCTAAATCGGTGCATAAATATAGTACCTTATCTGTTAATGTTTAATGTCTTAATTAATTAATAACAATGTCGCATCACAAATAACGCAATAGAACTATCGCTACATCTGCGTGATGCAGTTATTGTTAATAACATTATCCCAGATGACGCCACATAGCGTAGCATTACAGACAAAAATTTTCAGTTGAATTTGCGAGAGCTAGTACTTCGACTTAGTCCGGTTCATTTTCTTTTCATTTTTACTTCATTGCTCAAACTCGACACCGCCAGCAGCTTTATTATATTTGTCATAGTTTGCGTCTAGGATTCAAGAATATTCAAGTTTTAGAAGCAAATAAGCAATAGATGAAAACCGGACCAACATTACTCGTATATTATTAGTCCTGTGAGTTTTCCCATTATATATCCCATCTTCAGCACAAATGTTGCTCTTTGATCCATCTGATACATATACTCACAATGCGATGCATTCTGTTGCCAACGTAAACAAAGTAATTAGACAAACCATTATATGGAAATTTTCATTTAATATTTTTCATTTTAAAATTTGTATTAATTAATTAATGTATTGTGTGCAAATGAATTCTGGGACATTCGTTCTTCCAATGTGAGTTTTCTAAGTGCATTTTAAGTGCACAAGCCATTGTCATGTATTTTGTTTTTGTCAATACGATCTCGGAGCACAATACCGTAAACTTTTCTTAAGTGTTATTAAATATTACAATAACACGGTTGATAATTATCTGCGTAAACAATAAACTGTACAATATCTTAGACGGACGAACGAATAAAAGTAAAGACGGAACCAAGTGTAAAAAAGCATCTGAAGCAAACTGAAGAATTTTTATAATCTTGTGTGCTTGAACTTAGGTTTGCGTCAATACGGGGAATACTCATTTATCTACTGGAAACTATTGTAATACATGTAACAACTCAGAAGGGTTTTTGATAATAAAAGAACAGCAACTGGTCACTATACTTATAATCAGAGAACCTTACGTCTTACATAAATTTCATACAATGAACTGACACACTCAACAAACATTTTTAGAACCCCTCGCTATACCTTCAACAATTTTACAGTATAAGAACTTAGCAAATTGGGACAACCGATAGCGGATTGAAGTCATTGAAATACCATTTTTATTATTTAGGTTACGAATGGCAAGAATTTATTAAATTATTGTTTGGAAATTTTAGATAATATTTTATATAAGATATTATATACAATATTATATTTAAAGTTTTACATGTAATAAAATAAATCGAACACAGTTAAAATATCTATCGCGCCTACTAAAATGAAAATAAAATGTAGTGAATACATTCTATATACAATTGAAAGATTTTGAATTATGATCTACACAATTACCACATCATATTAAATATAAATAAAGTCACTTAAAATTATGGTAAATTATAGAGAACTACTCTATCTTATACAAAACAGGCGCTTATCACCGAATAAATAAAAATATAACATTATTATTCATTTAAGGAAATGACCGATTGTATCGTTTAGTTTATAAATAAGAGGGTACATTACGAAATTAATTATTAACCTTAAAAAGATACATGACAAGAACAACTAGGCAACTAAATAAATGTAACACTATGCCACCTTTATCCGTACCAAATCGATTATTTAATACTAAGTTCTCGTAATGTACTGCAACGCGATCGGCTTCCTATTCAAAATCGGCTTCCTTTAGCTAACTTTACTCTGACAGCTCGGGGCTCGCCAATTTTTTTAGTCTGACACAATTACTATGCATTTTATAAACAATGCAAAATTGTAAATGGAAAAAACATATAATTACAATTTACAATAACAACGGCTTAATGAGTATTTGTGATGCGATATTGTCATTATTGTCATTCATTGTTAATGACATTAAATATTGACAGATAATGCTTATTACATACGCGTATATTACATACACTAATGTAACTGAATTCGTTAAAAGCATTATTTTTAACGCTATAAGACGCATTTGGCCACAATCAATAACCATAACATTATCATAGGTGGTAATAATAAATAGTGTCCACCCCTATCCGAAATTATCCGAAACTCTATCAGATTCGGTTAAGATTTCGGATAGATTTTTATTTCGAATACAAGTGACACAATGATACTTCCACGATACTAATGAAATTTTCAAGTGATCCGAGAATACGCTTTAAGCCTAACGACACACCTGCGGACCGTTCGGCGGCGGAAAGGACTAATAGACTCGCAATGTTTTTTACATAACCTATAACACATCAGCGGGATGTGTAGGGGATGTACAGATATAGTACAGATAGGGGGTGTGTGAGATGTACAGATTAGCGCCGATCCTTCCATCGCCGAATTTTCGGCGCGGAATGTTCCGAAGGTGTGTAGCTATACTATTAGACATAGTGAAAATACGCCTTTTCTCTAATGCCCCTGCTACATGTGGGTTAATGTTAGAATTAGTGTCTGTATTAATATGTGACGTACTTATAGTGTTAAAAATAATTCCGCTAATTATTAGCAAGGCGTTACAAATGCGCTCTTAAGTGAGACTGGAGACAGGCTACTAATGTCGGAACACAACTCAAGATTGCGGCATACTCTAGAGCAGGGGTGGTAGCCATCCAGACGGTCAAACACCCCGCTTCCTGGTTTTGGGTTGTTTTGTTGCCTTTTACGACAGGCCGCCCGGCCGCAGGAAATTGTATTCTTTCTCCGTTCCTGCCGGAGAAAACTGTCGTATCTCATATAAAGCATTAAACCCTTGGCTGCATTTGCGTAACACGGTCACTAACACCGAGCCATTACGATGGAACATGAAAGAACAATAAATACTAATACGCCAATAAATCAAATAACTCAAAATTTTAAAATCTTAAGTTTATTTTAAATTTTTATAGATTTTATTATAATAAAAATATTTACAATCTTCGTATTGGCCTCGTAGACGTTAATTTGTTTATAAATGATCGAGCATATGAGTATACACATGAATAATGGACATTTGTAAATGTCTCAACATTTAAATGTAATTCAAACAAATGGTTTGTTCCACTTCTTAAATGTCAAAAAACCTTGATATTACAGGTAGTAGCTATTTACCTTCTATACATTTGTAAGTCACACAACTACCTTCAACCTTATTCTTTCTTAACGGCGTAGTATTTTAAGTAAGTTGCACGAGTTACATTGTTGTCTACCATTTAAGAGCAGGTCCCTTGCGGGTGGAGACTCCTCTAATCTTCTACATAACAGGCTAGCTGTTTTGCTTCTTTGTATGACACGACACACACTTTATTATTTGTATACTTGATTGAGATATAATAATAGCAGCCCATGGACGTAGTACGCCAATTTCGAGTAAGTAGTTTTCTATTACATATATGCTTATTATACGAATAAAGATTTTCTAGAGAACCGCACAAGCTTTTCCAGTAATTATTCATAAAAATTACTTTCATAAACCTTGTATTAGTATTTAAACTACATTTGAGAAAAGACGAATAATAATAAATATGAAATAAGGATATGTTACTGGGGAGTTTGTTGCGCAGTTACTTCTCCTTCAACAGTAACTAAAATTGCTTTGGAAGCGGTGGTACATTCATGACTTTCAACAAGTAATCTGCAAGATTCCATTTTGAAATAAATACATTCATTTTCATTTTATGTCATGTATGTTCATTCATATTGTCACCTTTTTAACAATTGTCTGAAAAAATAAAGTTGACGGAGATCGGTACAGTTTTTCTCCACATAAATACTCATTATTTGAACTTTTTGGGCGTATTGTGATGCTTGAATTTATTGAAATAAAATCGTAACATAACTTTATAGCGTTTCTTTAGTAGCTTACAACGCAAAAATGCTCCGTCAGCCGTTCCACTGGCGACCACGGTTGTTATGGTCGTAGCAAAAACGTCACTAATTACGTCATTATTTTCGATCGCACAGCGATCACAACGACCTATGTCAAGAGGTGGGTCGAAGTAGGCATTGATCACAGAGCATTAATTCTCTCTATCAATTGACATCGCACCTTTTTCAATGGAAAAAAGGCGCGATTTTCGAATCAAACAATGACATTTGTGTATTTCGTCATTAATGACATCAACGCTTCGTAATCCGTTCCACTAGAGTTTATGGTTCTTACGCCCGCAAGCATGTGGAAAGGGAAAAAACGCGGTTGTGAACATGGTCGTTGTGAGTCTCTTGTGGAACGTAGCTACTGTGAAAAAGTCTAAGATTACAAACGAACTTCATATATTCAGCGGACAAAATTATGGAACGCTTGGAAAATCGGCGAAGACCCTGGTCCATTGGTTGAGCACTGCCACATTGTAGACTGCACCGAGCGCCACCAGGGTGGCCGAAGGCGTTGAAGATTTGTAATAATTGATGAAATGATTTATAATTACGTTAGACATTGATTACGGTATTCAGTGACATGATCATATTTAAAGAAATATGACCATAATAAAACTACGTTTTAACGGTTTTATTATGTACCTATACAAGTCGCGAAAACTTAAGAAAATAAAATATGACCATGTCAATAAATATCGTAAGAAGCTCAAATGGTTGTCAATCTCGTTTCGCCGGAATGCTCACGTTCTTTATTTATTGTATAGCATACTATTTATTCTCTCTACCCCTCCCTATCTTAAGAAAAGTTTCGAATTCCTCCATACTTCCCACAACCGTAACTTGCGCTCCTCTGATAATCTTACTTTAAAAATACCTGCACACGCTTCTACATTCTACACCAACTCCTTCGCTGTGCAGGCTGTTCGTCTGTGGAACTCATTGCCCGAAAATATACGACAAGCAAAATCACTCCCCACTTTCAAAAAATTGGTAAGAGAATATTCTTTCACTTTAATTAATATTTCATATCAAATTGTACGTATTTTAATTTGTTAATATATTTATTAATATTGTATATATTATATTAATATATATCTTAATATATATAAATCTCGTGTCACAATGTTTGTCCTCAATGGACTCCTAAACTACTTGACCGATTTGAATCAAATTTGCACACCGTGTGCAGTTTGATCCGACTTGAAAGATAGGATAGTTTTCATTTGGATCCGGTAGGTGGCGCTGGAATCGGGTTCTAAATTTTATTTTTTCAGGGCAGAACAACGTCTGCCCGGGCAGCTAGTAATATTGATATATTGATTATTGCTATTATTAATATTGGATATATATACATACATACATACATACATACATAACTTCACGCCAGTTCCCTTGCGGGGTAGGCACGAACAACAGAGTGCCATTTAGGCTTATTCTTACACACTTCACTTGCCTCTTTGACATTCATAACTATATATATATATATATATATATATATATATATATATATATATATATATATATATATATATATATATATATATATATATATATATATATATATATATATATATATATATATATATATATATATATATATATATAATATTAATATGTGTTATTGGCTATTTTCTTTTTTCTTTTTCTTAATTACATGTATTTGATTTGCACACCACCGTCGTACACTCTCGATTCCTTTCACACAATCCACAGCCCGGGTTATCTGGAAGAGATCGCTCTAAAGCGATAAGGCCGCCCTTTGTTCCTGCCTTGACATGAAATGGCTGTAAATGATTTACTTTATGTGTATGTGGTGAACAATAAAGTATTTTCTATCTATCTATCTATCTAGATATGGTATTATGAGTAAGTGTCATGTAAATGTAAGTCATGTAATTTTTCAGACGGAAAATTGCGAAAATGAAAATATTTACATAAAAAAATATATTAAACCAGTCATTTTGACTCATCCACTAGTTCTAGTGCTAAAAATTTAGAGCTGATATTATACGGGCAAGTGCTACTTCATATTGAGATAGCATAGGTATTTAAAATTTTCTCCAAATGAAAGTTTCGACTATTTTTGAAGTTGTATTATAAAGATTTTATATCCCTATTAGATTCATAAAAAAGCTACGTCACGACGACTCAGACTCAGACAGCACGAGTCAGACTCACACGAATACTCGAAGATATTAAATGTTTTTATGTCATATAATAATGTCGGCTAGTAACAAAGCTAAGACCCGAAACAATTGCTGGTGCAACGCTAACCAATTGTCCGGCAATTGGTTTCATTTATCGTAAATTATTATCATTCAACAAGACTTAATACAATCAAAGTGCGCACGCGCAGATCATATTCCAGTTGATAAAGCTAGAAACAATGGTGACATGTATTCAGGGTGTGTTACGTATGTATATGATATCCATTTAAGAGTTCTAGTACCGAAAGAAACCTTTTAAGATTTTTTAATTTATTAATTAAAATATATAAATACTATATACTATGTATGCCCGTGACTTAAACTTAAAAATTACTATATTTTGTAGATGTGTTGTTATTCTTTTATACTTTACTTGGCACTGATTTCAAGATGTTGTAGAAAGAAGTCGATTAAATATTTATTTTTTGGTTTTTAGTGTGAAGTCGGTTTTGTTGTTAATAGCTTCAGTGTACAGACACGGAATGTTTAGAATTTTAAAGTATTATAGAAATTATAATGTAGTAAATAAACGAAAGGAAGAAAATCTAGCTAAATTAATTAATGTTTATTAGTTACTAGCTGATCCGGCAAAATTCGTACCGCATCAGAATCAATAAATAAAAAACGGTGATTTCTGAACGACGGGACGAACATCAAACGTTTGACATTCAAAACAAAAAAAACGAAATAAAAGCTTCATTTTTAAATTTAATTTGATATCTGAAACACTTTTAAATTTAATTGATTTCTAAACGACGGAACGAACATCAAATGTTTGACAGGTAGGAATAGTTTCTAAAGGAAAGCGAAATTGTTGTTTTTACTATATTCCAAGTATGTTTTTCATATCTACTCACCTTTTAAACCTTCCCTGGACTTTCGCAAATAATTCAAAAGCAAAATTAGCCAAATCAGTCTAGCCGTTCTCGAGTTTTAGCGAGACTAACGAACAACAATTGATTTATATATATATATATTTTATATATATATATATATATAAATCATATATTGATTTATAGATATTGTATTCTGTCTATAATCCCTTAAGACTATAAGGAAAATCCTGAGCATGGATCATCGTAGTCAATATAGGTAAGGTTCCCAGAAGGCTGGCTACGTTACCTCACTGGATTGCCATACTTATCCGTTGCTTGAGGTATAAACCAGCCCTCTCATCATCTGAAGAGTCGATTAGGAGTTTATTAAAGAAATTTTACATTTTTAAATTCTGAATAGATTCCCGTTTAACTACGATTCTGTGATGATGCGGTCGAAAACGGAGCATGCTTATTGCTTACATAGACAATTTTGATTAAACTATTCACGCGAAACTTGTAGAAACCCGGATTGTACATTTCGGGACGGTCTCTGATAGTGCATTTTCCGACTTGTCTTCTGTCTGCCTGTCTATCTGTGGGCCATAACTGATTACTTCGAATGCGAATAGAAATAACGATAGTGTTACGAGTGTGGGACTCGAAATTAAAATGCCGTTGGAACTACTATAGAGTTTATTAGAACTATACAAACACATATAAAACAGGTACAAATAAAACTAGACACTACTTGTTACAATCTGCACGATGAATAACACGCGCAAAGTCCGTCACTATATCGCTTGTCGAATGTACACGTCTTGCTTGTATCGTAATCGTCGCTCGACTGCCTCACCCCTCCGTTTGGGCATTGTTTTATAGTAAACTGTACAATACACAATGGAAGCTCGTGGGCTGGGTTCTTCCAAGAAAATGTAATTTGCGCACCTGCGAACGGTCAACAAAGTTGAAAACAATAACAAGAAAGATTATTTCGACACTGATGACGGCCATAAAAGAAGTAGAAACACAGTAGCATGTTTTTCTGAAGTACAAATTCTAAACACAAAGTAAAGAAAAGAATTCCTAAATCCGGAAGGCAATAAACCGCGCTTTTACGACAGGCAAGTGTGCACATTTCTTTGGCGGTATGTAACAATATCGTGCGTGTCTATCTCATCTAAGAAAACATTCTTATTAAATGTCAAAGCTGAACAAAATTATTTACAAAGATATTCAAAGAAAATACTATTTTAGCATGTTTTATTTTTGGAGTAATATTTAAAAAGTCTGTAAAAAATAATTGGATAAATTATTAAAATTAGATTGAATAGAAATTATATTAATTATTATAATCCACAGTGTACTTTAAAGAGCAACTCACGATTATGAATAACACATATGATAAACACTAGTATAAACATCCTAGAAACCTTATATAACTTTTATGAATAATGTTATTTTTGTTCTGTTGACCGTTTAGATCAAGCAGGGAAATATTGTTTATTATTAAATCTATGAACTAATTTTATCTGAAGTTAAAGGTCGAAATTGCATTTGTTATCGTATGCTTTGTTATTTTATCGCAAGTGTTGATTTAAAAAACAATAACAAGATTAATTCAGAAAGCCGTATGACTTGTAAGACTGAACTTTAACATATACTGCAATCGAAAACAAATATTGGGGGTATTGATGATTCTGATAAATATCTCCCCCTTATTCATAATAAATATACGAGGTCTATAGACTTGTTCAAACTATCTAAAAAGGTTGGTATTCATAATAACATTGTAAGTTTTTACTTTTTATTTTCCTTCCACCTATTTTAATATTATATAAAATTATTAGAGCTAGGCATGTTTGGTAAAGACTTTCTTGTACCGCTTCTTCTCTTCAAGCCATAACATGTTGCGAAGCGGTGGTAAATTAGATTAGGCTCCCATAGAGTAAATAATAACCATAAACAAAATTAAAACTAAATAATTAAAATGAACAAATTGGCGGTAGGCTAAATGAAACTTAAATAATACTCATTGACATTTGACATCTTTGTGCCCGAAACGGCGCAACAATAAAAATCAAATAAATTACCGCGCTTAGAACCTAATTTCATTATAACATTGTGTGTATTGTATTTATCGCGACACACCTTCCATGATCAAATTGATCGTGTACTAACAGAAGGTGATGTCAGGATCCTTAAGAACAGACGAGCGTGCATGACAAGAGTTATAAATGTCAAAGAAGCAAGTGAGGTGTGTAAGAATAAGCCTAAATGGCGCTCTGTTGTTCGTGCCTACCCCGCAAGGAAACTGGCGTGAAATTATGTATGTATGTATGTGTGTATTGTATTTAAAACGGAATAATAACGTAAAATAATTAACTAAATAATAATATTTTTAAAGGAACTTGAATAATAAACTGATAAAATCAGCCAGATGTTGCAACAAAGGATAAACTTTGGACTGTCGCTTCGTGGATATAGAACTATCTATATGTTATAAAATTATAACGCAAATTATGTCCAACAATAGATGACTCACTTAGGTTGAGTCAAAGTACAATGAGTTTGAAATATCAAAAGGCATCTCTTAATAGTGCAAGCTTGGAGGTATCCGTGCAGGAACGGAGAAAGAATATTAATTCCTGCGAGTGGGCGGCTCGTCGTAGTAGGCCACAAAATAACCCTTAGCCAAGTGATAGGTTATTTACCAGTTTGGGTGGCTATCAACCTAGAGTCTAGACTCTACTGTCCTCTAGAGTATACCGGCAAAATAATCTTGAGTTGTGTTCTGGCATCAGTGGCAAAATTCCAGGTCCCTCTTCGAGGTCGGCCTCACCTTTGGTGTTGCAGATATCCATAACCATAAGAAATGTAGACATTTTCTACCAGCTGAGCCGTCAGTCTGTCTGCTGTGTACAAGCTATAAAACAGCTTGAGCTTCATGCAGGCATACTTCTAATGTTCCCCGGTAGTGAATGAGGCTGTTGAGCCATCGCCTACCAGGGCCAGCGGACGGGCTACGACATTTATAAGTCCTGGTACTGAGGACGAAGGATGGAATACTGAGGGGTTTAGTGGGTATTTCTGACTGTGATGTTGCAATAGCAACTTTAGTTCTGTCTAGAGGTGTTAGTGCCACCCCGATCTGGCGAACACCACACACCGGCCGCGATTGTCCCCCTGCGCGCGGCTGATGGGCCTCAATCGGATTACCCCTCGTAAAACAAGTCCTACTTCTTGAAGTCGGTGCCAAGTAAAACATAACAACAAAAAATTTATCAAATATAGTATTTTTTATGTTTTACAATTTTTGTTTATTTTAGTGTGAAGTCGGTTTTGTTTTTGTTTTACCAAGTAACTATTTTCTTGTTGTGCATTGTTGTATTTTTTGTTTTGGTGAACAATAAAATGTTGTCTATGTCTATTTATTACGCATGATTTCTAAATACAAAAAGAATGTAAAATATATCTCTTTGTATTGCTATAGCTACTCGATAAGGGCATGATTTTCATTATTCATAAGAAATAATGCAAACTGACAAATACATTACACTTTTTGCAATATACGTGCGTCAGGTAATAAGCATTTTAATGAATAGATTGATTGTGAAACTGTGTTATTATGACAAACATCGTAATAAAATGTCATGATTATATCTTACATAATTATGTAGTAATTATTATATCTAATGTCCATAAAAAGTCGGAAGATTTTATGTCGGAAATAGGTCAACCAATTGACCGGTGAAAGGAAACACGATGAGGGAACATGCATGTCGAGGTTATCTATCTATGAACCCCGGTAATCCACCTTGCATAAATATGGCGGGTATAAACTTCGTTGTCCTGGCAATGGAGAGACCCAAGGATCTTTAGATGGACGTCTAAGGGAAACGGTCGGACTCAGCAGTAGGGCATTCAAAGGCTAATATTATAATTATATTGTTCCTCAATCAACCGTATTCCATTTTCATAGTCTCCCATTCACTGTTATCTATACAGATAAATAAAATTGAAGTGTCTGTTTGTAATTTCAAAATAACATTTTTTTCTAAATGCATTATGAAAGTATATACGATACTTATATCAAAAAATGAATTTTTAAATTTTTTATTTGGATGTTCCGGCTAATCTCTGCAACGGCTAGACCGATTTTGACGGGATTTTCACTGGCAGATAGCTTATGTTATAAGGGCTAACTTAGGCTACTTTTTTAGGGTTCCGTGAAAAAAATCCACGCAGACGAACTCGCGGGTATAGCTAGTTATTAAGAAATATAATAGAAGCGGAAGAAAAACTTCAAGAGTTTTGTATGTAAGTATTATACCTACCACTTTTCGCGACGCTAAAATCGTATAAACTTCAGATCTATATTTCATGATAACTATACCACTTTCCAGTGGCCCAATTCTACTATTAAACCATCTCGTGAAAATCGCCAGACACTACCGTTTAAATCGTAGGTTTGCCTGATTTAGGTATTTGGTTAATTCCAATGGCGTGCCCGTGACACGCTACTCTATAAATATTTATGAACAAAAACTCGTGAATTGAAAATATTTAAACATTAAATATTTTGGTAGATTTTCAATATTCATTTCGACAAACATCATTTCTGGTAGTAATAATATTTTTTTTACTATTATCCTGTCGCGACAATAATAATATCGAGAAGATATTGTGGATTTACTAGAATACGATTTTTTGTCACTATTGCTATGGAATCGTATTTTGAATATCTTTCCAGATATTAAAATAGCAGAATTGGACCATTAGTTAATAAGTGTCCTACATGTATGTATCTCCATTATCAACAGTACACATAATATATATACCATATATCATGATAATCGATTAAGTCACAAGGCCCTTAAGAAGGAACTAATTTTAATACCAAGTCAAGTTTACATTTTAGTATAGATAAAAATGAGTTATAAAATTGATAAATTAGTTTTGACAGAACCTAATGATTTTTAATTCCTAATAAACACAAACAAAACACTTCCTTATTGTTTGATTGCTCATCGGATATTTATCCCAAAACGAGATAATTGGACCTTCGAACTTTAAATAAGTACTACATTAAACATAGGGAACCATAATCATTATTTTTATTAGATACACTTAGGAACTTATTAACATATAATTTGACCTCAAATAATAATGTTTAACATAATATCTATGAATAGTCATCCATTACAATGTTTGTCTAAGTAGGTTACTAGGAATATTATTATGCAAAAATTTTAGTCCTAATAAAATATTTCTTGTAATACCTACAGCGTCAGATTAGCTAAGATTATCCTTTAATTTACGATGCCTGGGGCTCAATTCTGCTATCTCAATATCTTGGCGTTGCGAAGATATTAAAAGCACGATTACATCGCGATGGCGTCAAAAATTCGTATTCTACTAATTCTATAATAACTTCTCGATATCGTCACGGCAAAACAATAGTAGAAAATCTGTTGTTCGTGCCTACCCCGCAAGGGAACTGGCGTGAAGTTATGTATGTATGTATGTATATTGGCGTGCCACGAGCAAGCCATTAGAATTAACAGAATACCGAAATCAGGCAAACCTACGACTGAGACGATAAGTGTCTCGAAAGATTTTGAAGAGATAATAATAGCAGAATTGGGCGCCTTGAAGAGATCGCAGTTTTGGCAAGATGCATTCATTAAATAAGATATGTAATGACACAATTGGTAAACATTGGGAATATGGGTAACAAAGATTTTTTTGTAAGTGTGTATGCACATTGCATATTAATTGATGAAAAAAATATAAAATTGTAAGAATGTTCCTTAACTCCTTCATCAACTTTTATTATTTGATTTATACATTGTTTGTTTCAGTGAGCAGTAAAATTTTGTCGTCTGGCTATTTTTCAGTAGAAACTGGGAACGTGTTATTTAATTTATAAAATTTATGATTTTTCAATCTTTTGTCTTACGTATTAATCGACCATGATACATTGTTACTGAATGAGTACCTGCTGTGTAGTTAATTGTAACAATAATATCCACCAACGCAGATGCACTGAAAATGTACTGAAATTGTCGTATTATACACGTCATAAATGTTTTTACATGCTAACAATAACTTTTGTTATTTTAAATCAGCATGTACCAGACGTAATTCGGCATTTATTATATCATGCTCAATAATACAAGTATTAAAGAACAAAACTCGTTTCAAAGACGCTTGTTACATTAAATTTGTATTTTACAATCAGCAAGACCCTTTTCGGGTACACGCGCACTTAATTTGCACTCGGCCAGCTCGGAGCCAGTTTCGTTAATTATTTGCGACCTTTTGATTAATTGGTTAAAAGGCCCAATGGATTTGCATTATACGCTTTGGGATGTTCTTGTTAATCTCCCACTCAATTGGCTTTCGACCTATTAATTACTTACAGATGCGATTCATTGGACATTTAGAGAATATTGATAAGAGGTACATTTCATACATATTGTTAAATAGGTCAGTCGACAGTCATATCAATTCATGCAATTTATAGTAGTATATCTTTAGCTTAGAGATTAACCCTCGAGTGTCAAACTAGTGTTTCAAATGACGTGGATTCGAATAGTGAGCGAGTAACATGTTTTGTGTTATTGTGAGATATCAAGATGTTTTGCAATGAGTATGATTTGTTAGTTTAAATAAATTATAGATAAGTGCTATTTACGATTTGCGTATTTTACAGAGTGACATGACCGTTAAGCTGCAAAGCCTTTCTAAATGAAGAATTAAAAAAATATTTTCTAATAATAATAATTATTTATTTATTACAAGACCACACAGTCCAACACATACACACAGATAAACACACACAATAATGTTATTAGTAACATTTTTACCCTTATGTTAGTAATTAATGACTAGCACTGATTACTTCAGTTCTAACCATAACAATCACACACCAAGTTGACGGCGAAGACAAAATCGCGATGAAACCTGCATATCGAGATACCCATGGTTAATCCGCCAATCTGCCTTAGATAAGCGTGGCAGGTATTTTTTTTATATCTTTATCTATTTATGAGGGTTTTTTCAAAAAGAAAATATCACCCCCGTTATTGCTCCCAAAAATATATAAAAGCGACATTAATAATTAATTTCGACGACTTAAATTAAAAGAAATAATTTTAAACAGCATTCTGGCATCATCGGATAGCGGTGAGGCCAGAACACTGTTAAAAAAGCCTAAATTAGACGTTCTAGCGCCAAATTTGTCACGTCTCTGAGGCTCGACGCGCACACATTCAACCAAAATGTGATGGACATCTTTGCTCACTCCGCATACAGTGCAATTCGGGGAATTGATTTTACGCATCATCTAACCAAAACAATTCAATGGGACATGCCCAGATCTAAGCCTCAGTGCCGTAACAACTTCTTGTCTTCTCATTCAGCTCACATCGAACCAAGGGGAGCGAGGGAGAGATGGCTGGATCACTTTATACCATATGCCTTTTGTTAACGATCTTTTGTCAAAATATTCTGACCACAAATTTAAGCATAAATTTCTGATTACAAGAGTAATCTCGCTATACCAAGGAAGGCAATTGTATGTTTTTCCATCGGATGCAGCTTCATTTGCCAGGCGATCAACCATCTCATTTCCCTCTAGCCCAACGTGTGAAGGAATCCATTGTAAAACAATAGTCTTACCCCTAGTTACAAACTTAATTATATTCCTTATAATTGAAGACATGAGTAGATGAAGGAGTTTTGTGACATTAAAAAAATACGTTAAAGGAAAATATAATGTGTAAAATATGTAATGTAAACAGGCAAGGAAACCATATTAGAACTTAAAACAACGCTTTTTGAATTTGATTTTGAAAATAGTAAGTAATGAAGGAGTTATATGTATAGCAAAGTGATAGTAAAAGAGCTTTTTAGGCCAATTTATCACTATTTACCTATTGTAACATATCCCTTTCATTAACTCATGTCTTCAATTGAATAAGCCAGCGGAAGCCCTCTGTGCATGTATTTGTGCATTTTATTAAATGAAGAAGAGCACTTTTAGAGTCAGTGAAAATAACAAACTTGTCGCTATTCAATGAATCGATAAGACAATGCTTCCGAGATAGCAATAAGTCCTATATGCATTATAGACACTTTAGCGTTCACACTAAATTTGAGAGAAAACTCAGTTTCAGAATCAAAAAATGCAGCGCGTGGCAGGTATATTATTACTCTTCTTTCTAAAAACTGGGAGTCCCGAGCCCAGCTCTGCTCTACTAATTGCACTTGCAATAATCCACATTTTTGGGTTTTTCACTGAAATGGTATTTTTTTCTTGTTTTATGGATATTAAAATGTTATATAACATGGACATGTTGTTTGGATATTTAAAAATATGTTTACCGCGTTTTTCTCGAAACCGCCACTTTGTAAGTACTGCGTTTCCTATAAGGAAGGCACATATTATAAATACCTATATCAATGTTGCGGGCGCGATGCGATGGCCGGGAGAAGGCAAAGGGACATGGAAGAAGAAGCAAGGGAAGAGTAACTTACCTCGCCACCAGTCCACTGCCACTAGGATTTGCTTAGGAGGATTACAATTATTCAAATTAAAATGGTTTCGTTTTATATTGTGTTCCAACTATATTATTTACTATATATTGCGCGTGACAGCACTGACAGAAGTTTATTATTTGAAAGTTTATTCTTTTCTTGATGGTGAGGACGGGGAGAAATAATTTATAAGGACGTGTTACCTAGATTCTGTATAGGTACTCGAAAGTTACATCTGTCATAATTTTAACAAGTCAAATAGCTTACTAATTATAATTATACAAAATGTAATTAAAATATCATATCGCGATTTTTTTAAATAAGATTTCAGAAAGGCATTTTAACGAACGCTCTTTTATAATACCTATGTACGCTTTTAAAATCTATGGTTATGTTTGGAGTAATTGATTTACGATAATTTTAATATGAAACAGTAACGTGAAGTATACACTATACGTAATAAAAATAGCTGTTTGAAAAATCTTGAGCTTTGGCCTTTATAAGTACACCTGCTCTAAAATTGCACCAATTTTATACTAAGTGTTCTACAATAGACATATTTTTTTTTTTTATTGGACTTGACTTTATGTTGTTGGTCCGAAGACCTTACAACTTTACCGGGGTTTTTGGGGCGAGTGCCTTCGCGAAGCGAAGGCGCTCGAGCCCGGGGGGGCAACTTGCTCGAGGGAGCTCCCTAAGGAGTTTTACCTCGGCTGGACTGTTGCCATGAGAGGGGGATGAATTTAATGGTGGCCACCATAGGGCGACACAAAGCACTAATTGAGAACGGGCGACGGGTAATATAAAGCCCGAGGGGAAGGATTCCGGCGGGCCGGGATCGGTGGTTTGCGGCGGCCTACGCTATCTTACTGCCGTTTCGCAACGTGTTATGGCTGGGAGAGAAGAAACGGCGAAAGAAACTTCCCAGCAACACGCCTAGTCTATCCTGTGGGGGGGCTATGTCTCCTAGCGTCCCTCGCAGGGACGTGGAGAGATCTTGATTGGCGGCGCCTGAGACGCCGCCGTCTGTGTCTGTCTGTCCGTGCCTGCCAGCCTGCCGTCCTAACCGCAGGCGGGCTGATCCGGGCCAGCCGTTTTGTGATAACGTCGACCCTGTCCGTGAGGACGTTACGCGGTCGTCGCACGAGAGCCTTTCGCCGAGGCTTATAATCGGACGCGGACACGACGAGTGGATTTCGATGGTGCGGCGCGAGATCGAAATACTTACGCGAGAGCGACGTAATGTAGTTTTTGATGGAGGGAAGCTCCAGATCGCGGTGGAGGTCGACGTTACGCATATAGAGGGGAGCACCGACGGCTCTGCGCATGAATTTGTTTTGCACGATTTGCAATTTATCTAAAAGGGCAGGCTTGGCATGGCCGAATACCACACTCGCGTATGTCATGATCGGGCGGATGCATGTTTTATACAAAGTAAGCTTGTGTCTGAGGGACATTTTGCTTCGTTTGTCTATCATGGGTGCTAAACGACCCATCACAAATCGCGCTCTATTTCGGATTATAGTGATATGCTCGTTGAAGCGCAAGTTCCGATCTAGGGTGACACCCAGGTATTTGGTGTACTTTTCCCAGGGAATTTGTTGTTCGTAGAGCGAAATGGTTTTTAGGCGAAGGCTAGCGCGTTTGGGGGAGCGAAGCGTGCCCGGGGAAAAGAACATTGCTGCGCTTTTCTCCGGGTTTACCTCTATCCTCCATTTGCGAAACCATTCGCCTAGTTCTGTGACAGCTGCCTGCAGCCGGACGCAAGCCATTTGTCGGTTTTGATCTGATGTATAGAGTGCGGTGTCATCCGCAAAGAGGGCCAACTCCACATCTGGAGTTTTTGGGATGTCGCTGGTGTACAGCGTGAAGAGTAGTGGCGACAGGGCCGAGCCCTGTGGTACACCGGCTGTGAGTGGGTGAGGGGACGAGCGCGTTCCCTCCACTCGAAAACGGAAGCTACGACCTAGGAGGAAGTCTCGCAAGATGAGCACGAGTCTGTCTGGCATACCGAACTGGTACAGCTTGTAAATCAAGCCGTTGTGCCAGACCTTGTCGAAGGCTTTTGCTACGTCTAGAAACAGTGCGGCTGTTCCTATAGGGCGGGGGCGATGGGCAAAGTGAGATAATATGTGCTCCGTGATGCGGTGCACCTGTTGGACGCATGAGTGTCGGGCACGGAAGCCAAATTGCTCATCGGGTATTAGATGTTTGCTGAAGGCAAAATCTCTAAGTCGAGAGAGGATGACCCTCTCGTAAAGCTTGCTGAGTGCGCTCAGTAGGCTGATTGGACGGTAGCTGGACGGTTTATTAGCCGGTTTTCCCGGCTTGTGAATACCGATGACATCTGCTTCCTTCCAGATCGCGGGAAAGGAGCAGTTTGTTATGGCGGCATTGAAGATGCTCACTAGAATTATAATTAGATGGGCGGGTAGGAGTTTTAAAACGCGATTGTTGATGCCATCGGTCCCTGGGGCCTTTCGCGGTTTGAGAGACTTGATCAGATCACAATAGACATAAAAAGTAAATCTAAGTAACTTCTTCTATAATCTATAAAATGTCTTTTTTGAGCAAATAACGTCATGAGTCATATACTCAAAAAAGACATTTTGTGAGAAGTAATTAGTAATCTTCAAAACGAAAACATGGCAAAATTGACGACCATTGGTTGGTTAAGTTGCCAGATTTCACAGTAATAAATCTGTAAATGGTTCGAGTTGTACAATGTGTTTAAAAATGTAAAAAACATACCAGGGGAGCTAATTCGGACCAGCAGATTTCGAGAGTACAATTTTTGGATTTTTTGTCTGTCTGTATGTCAAAACATCACATGAAATTACTGAACAAATTTAAATGTAACTCGACACATAGCTTAGTTATATCCTAGGTCAACACTTAGGTTAAATTTTATCCTGATAAATGACGCCGTTTCCGTGGGATAGAGGAATATAGCCAAAAATATATACAATATTTTAAAAATAGGTACTGCCGCGCCCTTCTGTTTCATTAAATATTGCACTAACAAATACGTTATTATGACAATGCAGACGAAGTTTCGCCGGTACTGTGTGCTATTTATAAAATTAAATATAAAATTGTTTTATAGATTCATTTCATAACGCCTTAAAATACTTCTAATTTGGAGGTATAATAAAATGCTGCTAAACTGTTATCATTGAAGTGAAAATCTATCATTATGATTAAAACAGAAACCTCTAATGGCCCCTTCCTATATACCTACATTCAAATTTGACATAAGCTCCATACAAATAATGTTAACATATGGTAAGGCAATCGAATGAGTAGTGTAATATAGAAACCGGCTATGAATAAACTTACCTCCTTTTGTTATCTATGTTTGCAACACAAAAATCAGTCTGAACAAAGTCGATTTTCTTTTACTCGGCCTTGAATAACTGCTATGACGTACAAAGGTTTAATTTGTGTAGTTTTTATATAAGTGAGCAGCGTTGTTTGGATTCATACTAATTTGTCAAAATAATTTGTAATTTGGTAAGGAATTACAAGCCAGAACAGATGACTTAAAGCGCCCTTTTTAGAAAATCGCTTAGTGAAATAGATACGTGTCCTTGTTTTTAGAGGCGAAATACCTACTTGTGAGAATTATCCATCACGGGGGAAACGTGGGGGGAGAGTGTAGAATTCGCTACGTTGGGGTGGTACTAGCATCGCAAGGAAAAAATGATATTACCACCCGAGTTAGGGATACCCACTAAACCCCTGGGTGTTCCTTCCTACGCCTAATGTCAGGGCTACAGGTAAATTTCGAATCAGTCCGTGTGCCTTGGCAAGCGGGTACCCCAAGGCCCACGTCCACTACCGGAGGGAAGTCCGACTTCGGCATCGTCAAAATTTATCCGGCGTGAGACGCCTAAGTGTCTCGCCCCACGGGAAAATAGACACTTATCCTAGATATACTTACTGATAGTTGTAAGACAGATAATAAAATTCCACTTTATTTTGATACTATATACAGTGTAAACTCTATATAACGACACCGAAGAGACTATGCATTTTATGGCTTTATATAGAATTGTCATTAAATGGAGAGAAGTCTGTTTGTTATTTTTGTCTGACGTCTTTAGCTGCACCAGTAATTTTGTTGTAATTTTTTTACTAGTTTATTCATATCTTGCGATATTGAGGCATCTTGGTGATAAAGGAAGTACTTAGAAATTTGAGTATATTGGAATTTCTCAGAAATTTCGGTATGCATGATGCCGACTGTCGACTTTATTACGGGCTAGGATAACAAAGCGATAAAAGAACGTACTCAGCTGCGCAGCTTTTACTAATTTTGGCAACTTAAAAGGTACTTTTTATTATTTAATTGTTGTCGTTATTGAGAGTGACTGTAATGCTATATAGAATGTGTCATTGTATGGTGGACAAGCATTTTTTTTTCAGGCGGGGGAAATGCATTTCGCACATACCGGGTCCTTTACAATTGATTAGACCGTTGTCAATCATGAAGGCATTCCACTGAGGGCAATCCAAACAGTAATTGACCGGCTTATGTGGAGACTCGAACCAATGGACAAATGCCCAAGGGCTAATACCCCGCTAAAACCACCCTCCTCCGACGCCCCACGCTTATGGCAGGAAAGGCTTGAGACTTAGAACCTAGTTACGCCCACACCGATCCTAGCGCAATAAGTGCCTGAGAAAGCCCCTGGAAGAGCTAACTCACTTCGACGACAGGGGTGAAGACTCCTCTGCTCCCTTGATGCGAGAGGGGCCCTGAAGCGGTATTATTCAGGGAGGGAAATCATGCGCATATCTGCGCCTCCCGGCTCCCGTGAGGAGGCCCATAAATACGTGCAATTCCACTTCTCTCCCTATCTCGTTCCGCGGCCTCCTTTTGAGACATCACTGTCTCGCAGAAATTGGCCGCACCCACCCAATGATCATCGCTATGCAGCATAGCTTGCACCAGGCTGCCGAGCGAATCAATCGGACCTACTATTGTCTCGAGTTCAAACCTCTGTGGTGCCCAGGCTGCGCACTCGACTAGCGTATGAAACGCCGTGTCAAGCGCGCCACACTGGTGGCATTGGGGTGAAGGCTGACAGCCCGCAATCTGAAAGTCAGAGTCCCGCGTTTCCGCGAGAGCCATCGCAACAGCTGCGGTCGAGTCGCTTCCACCGTATCAACGCCGGCCACAGAATTTTCCAACTCTACCGACCAAGATTAGCAGAACCGCGCAGGGCGGAGCAGAGCTCGACGCTGGCGGTCATCGTCAGAAGGGAGGGGTGTTTTGGAAGGAAGGGAAGGAATACAAGGATTTGAAGTGGATAGGTGGGACACAACTGTCACGGAGTGAAGGGGGGAATGTGACAGTGGCGGCTAAGGGCCCCGGGGACGCATCCCCTTGTACCGCTACCTGGACGGAGACGGGTCCAGGGCGGCACCCCCCGGGGGGGTGGTGGACAAGCTAAACCAACCAAAGCCAAGTGATTTCGACGCTTAAGGGAGTTTGTCTTTGAATCGAGTGACCTTATATGGAGTTTACACTGTATGTCACGTTCGTCGTATGAATGTGCAAAAACAGTCTCATTAGGCCCTCAACTCTACAAATCTTTCCATCTGACGCCAAAAACATTTTACAGTGCCAGTAAAAATTTTTTACAATTGAACTTGAATTGAGCACGAGTTAAAATATTGTTGAAAGTCGTGATCCGCTAATTTGGGTGACTTCATGACTCAGGCGTGTTTCCTTTGTTTTCATATAACGGTGAGATACCGCTACTGAGAAATGACAACTGATACAATGAGAACAAAATTGTTTGCCTAAGGATAAAATGACTACAGCTTTAACTTCAACATCATTCCAGTTTAAGCTCGCATATTATGTTTCAGGGCTATATGATCTTCTTATCCTTTTGACGGCCCCTGTGGTTCAGTAAGGTTTACCCGAACGCGGAGGAACTCTCCGATATCTGCTCTGGTCTGGGTATCTAAGCTCGGACCTGGAGTTGTCCGTGTGTATGTATACATATATCCTGGAACCATGAACTAGCCTATATTGGATTACTGTCTAAAACCGAAACCGATACACGTAAAGTAATTAAAAATACCTATTTTTCTTTTCAATTATCCTGTACGATAATCTAATAAATCTGGGTCCCAAGTTTGTAACTTTAAAAAAAAAAACCATGCCGTTGCGAATGATGCTCCATTCGATTGACAAGTATAATGGTCAATTATCCGAAGTCTCTAAAATTCAGATTAAATCAATCTCAGTCAGATCAAGATTGATTCAATCTTAACCCAAGATTGTTAACGGACTACAATAACCGTCAAAAGTTATCATTCCAGATCGATTCGATTCAATCAATCAATTTCATCATCAATTTGAGTTACAGACTCAAAAATGTAGAAAACATACATGGAGGGCTAATTTTTATCAGCACCTTTTTAACAAACAATTTTGGCGCTGCCGTTGCAATGCAATTATAAACATGCCATCGTTATAGCAACGCGACGGGTTAGTTAGACGGTTGAGGTTGGCGCTCTAATGGTGTTCTACCTCTGTCTGTACAATGGTGAGTGCCCTGATGAGCTGTCTGATTTGGTGCCTACGTTGCCATTTTATCATCGCAACACTCGCCGGGAATTGGGAGTTCATTCACACTTTATCGACACCTGGAAGTTGTCCACTGTGCCTGGCGCACGCTTCTTCATGCCATACATGCAAACTATGGAATGATCTTCCTTCTGTTGCAGATGTCCATAGGCGACGGTAACCATTTGTCATCAAGTCATTGTCATCCGTTTGCCAGTTTACCTACAAGCAAACACAAAAAATCGCGAACTATAAGTGTTAGTATTAAATGAGAATTACAGTCTACGGTATTTCGAGACTACTCCAGGGTACGCAAGCGCACTATTGTCACGTGAGATAAAAGGGCCGAGAAGAGTTCGTTGACTGCTGCGTACTACCGGCGACCAGTATTCTGCAATAGGTGCTATGAAATGCGGATGGGTTGAAACCGCATATTTTGCAATACGTCGGTACACGTGCACTTAAAACGCACTCACCAGTTCAGTACAACGTCCAAATTTAGTCCAAGTTGTATACTTCAAACGATTTATGGCCGGTTTCTGTATCTTATACTATTTACTAATAGCCCGTTAATCTATATATATATATATATATATATATATATATATATATATATATATATATATATATATATATATATATATATATATATATATATATATATATATATACATCTTATCATTGTTCATCATTCGATTTAAATTCTATACATATAATGTCATAATGCAACCGATGGTAAATGAATAAGTAGTAAGGTACAGTAACCGGCCATAAGTTGTCTTGTCATCGGTTTGACAGTAGTATAGGTAAATTAGATTCGAAATTTTTTTGCATCAGTAGTAGTATTTGTATATTTACAGGAATTCTAAACACATCATTGTACAATCTTCGTTACATTTTGAAGTAGAAAATATATTTACAATCAAAAGTCAATGTTGAAAGTCAAATTATTATTTACATTGCTAATTGCTGTGAGGTCTGACTATGTGGTTTTAGTTTCTTAAATCAATTAATTGATTTTATTTGTGGTTCATTCCTGTTATTTATTGTTCAATGTTATTATTTGTTGCTAATTGTTGTTATTTGATATTAAATTTGTTAATTAAAAATGGTTCCGATGTCAAAACGTAGTCGAAGTAAAAGTTTTCGACTTCCCAAACTAAAGATGTTTTGTGTAATTTGTACAAATATATCGAAATTGAGTGCAATAGCAATCCAAGCATTATTATGACTCCTGCTCAATTAGTTGCTAAATTAACCGGAATATCATTGAGTTCCATCGGAAAGGTGCTATCAGAAAGTAAATGTGATTCTTCAGAACAGGGATTTATAATTTAGTATTAAAACTTAAGTTTAATATGAATATTTGTTATTTTATATCGTTATCGTTCATTTAATATTATTAGTTTCATATTAAGTATTTTTATTTATGTGCTGACCGTACAGGCGTACACTACTACAAACGCAAAAACGTCTCGAAGTTAATTTACCGGAACTTTAATAAGTAGAGTTTTTGGCGGGAACTGAAAGGGGACGTTGTGCTGTGCAGTTTTATTTTCTATAAATAAAAAAACCGACTTCAAAAACGAAAAAACTAAAAAGTATAAAATAACTTATTTCTAAAGCTATTATTATTAATCTATATCTAAAACATCTAAAGTCGGTGCTTAGTAATTTTCAACAAAATATAGTAATTTTTATGTTTTACTTTGCACCGACTTCAAGATGTTTTAGATTATTTATTTTTATTTATGAAATAAGTTATTTTATACTTTTTAGTTTGTGAAGTCGATTTTTTTAAACGATTTTGTTTTATTTTATTTGTTACTTTTTAGTGTCTAGCTATTATGTATGGGTAGACCTACGAAAGGTGACGCGCTCCTTAAAAAATATAGGTCCCAAGAAACGGGAACAAAAAAATCTTCATAAAATGAAAACTACTAGGCCAAACTATGTAAAATTTTTAGGGAACCAAATGGCAGCTATTCCACGTCGACAAAAAATAATCACGTAAATCGGATCATAAATCTCGGAGGAATCGGTGAACATATATAAAAAAAAGATCCCGACGAATTGAGAACCTCCTCCTTTTTTTGAAGTCGGTTAAAATATGTAAAATCACTCTAAAATGAACAATAGTCGTAGGATATTGATAGTTTTTGAGTAGTAATTATGTGTATCTGTGAGAAAGGTGAACTGTATAGTCAAATGTGGCCTTTCGAGTTTTCACAAGAACTCCGTTATACGGCAGCGTCAACGAAATACACAAATGTCATTAGTTGATTTGAAAATTGCGCCTTTTTCAATGTCAATGTTTAGAGAGAATTAATGCTCTGTTGTCAACCCCCACTTCGACCCATCTCCTGACATGGGTCGTTGTATGATTGAAAATAATGACGTCATTAGTGACGTTTTCGTTACGACCATAACGACCGTGGTCGCTATGTGGAACGATAGACGGAGCAGTTGAGTGTTGTGAACTACTAGAAGAACGCGTTCCTAGTAGACGAACGAACTTTGTAATATATAAGAACCGGGCATTAATAATTATGTTGAACCTAGAAAATAAAATACCTGAAGATAACTTTGCTTACATATGTTATGTCTTAGTAGACTACTAGCATCTTAAAATCTTGTATTTTACGTCTCACAAAACTTATACTTTTTAAAGATCCGTAGCTATTTTGACAAGAACGGAGTCTATCAGGGCGTTCCATTTGTAGCTCACAACGCCCAAAATACTCAGTTAGCCGTTCCACAAGGTGACCGCGATCGTTGTGGTCGTGGCGAAAACGTCACTAATGACGTCATTAATTTCGATCACGCAACGCTCACAACAACCCATGTCAAGAGGTGGGTCGAATAGCCGTTCCACTTGGGTTTACGATTGTAACGCCGACAAGCAAGTGGAACGGGAAAAATCGCGGTCGTGAACGTGGTCGTTGTGAGTCCCTAATGGAACGTAGCCTTTATGTAATCTTCACGGAGAGGTGACCGTCTGCACGTCTGTCCATTTGTTGTATACGCCATAGACATTTTTTCACATCGTGTACATGGATGAAATTTGATAGAAAGAGGTAGCCTTATTATTTTGCACTATAAAGAGATATGGTTTAAAAAAGCATTGGTTTAACTTTACAATAGTGATCACTGAATTTTAAGTAGTGGTGGGGCGGCGAAGGGGGAAGGGGGGGAAGAGTACTTCTCCCTTCTGAAACCTCCATGTCTAGGAGACATGTTGTTTTTGAGATATGATTTTTTTGTAAACATAACTTTACTAATTTCTTTCAAAATCGTGTACTTATTTCTTATGTATAAAGACGAGAAATGCAGAAGAAAGGCAGTGGTCAATATAAAAAACATTTAAAACAGTCTAAAAACGCAGACTAAAGCCCACAAGCCGAGCGAGCGAAGCGAGTGTGGCACAACCGATTTGTAACCATCATTTAAATAGATATCAATCAATAAATGGTGACCAGTTGGTTCTGGCACTCGCCGGCCGCTGCCGCGGCTTGCGATCACTCCTCATGACCTTAGTGGCTATAAATAAATTGTAAGCAGATCCCTAACTGAAATCACCATTAATTTAGGTCTCGTTTATCTATATCACACCCAAAAATTCAGATAGAGGATTTCGCCAAAAACCAAAGTCCAGGGAGAAAGCCAGCCAACGTAAAAATCTATATAACAAAACACAAAGTACATTCATATAACTAAAAGAGAAATGGAATAAAAAAGGCGACAAAAAGAATTTTCGTATTTAAAAATCAATATTCTTAACATTCTTATGCCTATTATCATCGTACAGTAAAAAAAAAGACAGTACTTTGATTTGTTATTATGAACTTTAAAATTATAATAACTAATTCAAAAATCGTTTACTAAATTAAAGTTTTAGTGTTTATATATCAGGTGTAAGTGTATTCCTAAACACAAATCAAACTTTTTTTTCAACAAAAGTGACATAACCTTGTTTATCAAACGTATTTTTGTTTTTCCCATTATTCATTCAAAACTTGTTGGTGAACCCTAAAAACATGTTTCCTAGCCCAAATAACAGGTCTTGTGTCTATATATAAGGCGTATGTATACCCTAAAACTTAATTTCCGGTAATCTGATGACACTCTGTGCAAAAGTTTAGCTCATCAACCTTAAATTCTATATGAATGAGAAATATTAAAAATAAGTTCATAAAAGAAAATAAGTTATCGATTAACATAATCGATTTATGTGAATGAATTTCAACAATTAATAATATAAAAACACTTTCACCATACAATTAATTCGTGCAAAATAACTAAACCCACTACAATTATAAAAACTATTAATATAATAAAAAAGAATCTTAAAATCACTCTTAACTTGTCACAATCTGGGCCTAAGAATGTATGAAAATGTACCCGCCTCCTTTATGTAGTGAAATCGGTAGGTAAGTTAAGTAGGTATAAAGGTGATAGATGTGGTGATACATATAAGTTGATTACATAATATGCGCACGTTCCCTTTTTTCATACGAAAAGAAGCTACTTCGCCATGTAAAGATCTGTGGATGTGTCTCTTAGACCATTAATGTATGGTCTAAGGTGTGGGTGAACAGGTTTAAACACTTCGAACTGAAGTTAGAATTCTGTTCTAGTTCTGTTAGTGTTCTGCTGTAGCTCATCGTTTACCAACTGTGGTGCTTATAGCTGGAGTTAATTTTATAAATATTATCGCACTTTGAACCAATTTAACTGGACCATTTACGACAACTCTATAAATCAGCGTAAAACCATGAAAGAAGTACTTCTTTTATAAATAGTAATGCACAAAATGATTATTATTTATCTACGTAATATAGTTCTGATGTTATGTGATCCTATAACTTGGACCATGGCTTGTACGCGTGCGTAGTGTTTACAAAATGTCAAGCAGTCACTGACGCTGTGACTCTGGTAGCCACACACAAGTCCATATCCGCTATGACACGCCACACACAGCATTGAGCCTAGAGCCATTTACAGCCTTTTTGTATTTTTTTAAAGTACCTATTATAATACAATAGTAGGTACTCTGTTCAGATCTTTACTATTCATCAGAATTCAAAGCAAATATTTTTTTTTAAGTACCTATGTCTTTTATTTAATTTTCTTATAATAAATCAATAATATTCAGCAAAATTTTAAGCAAAATTGTCAAAGAGGCAAGTGAGGTGTGTAAGAATAAGCCTAAATGGCACTCTGTTGTTCGTGCCTACCCCGCAAGGGAACTGGCGTGAAGTTATGTATGTATGTAAAATTTTAAGCCAGGACTATGTAAAATCTATAAACATTCACAATCTTTTAATTAGTTTTCTTCTGTTACTACAAATGAGATCAAGTTATCATATTGCCCGAGTTAAAATTGCATCTAAGGACATTTATTTTGCTCATTGGTTTGTTATTTTTATACGGTAAAATTAATTGTAGCTAGCGCCATCTATTAGAGCGTGTATTAAACCAGTTTTACAAGTACTTGAGGAGTTTCAATTATTTTGCCTAGAGGGACTTCACAGCATAGACCTTACTATGATGTCTATAAAATATATTACAACACGATATATTAAATAAAGATTTTGCGTTAACTTATTAATAATGTAAAAAATATACTATTTATCTTGAAATTATTTCTATGCATTTCTTTTTCAAACGTAACAAGCTTTAAAAAACAAATAAACTAGCATTGCCGTGATCAGATTGGCAGCAGTGCACTGTGTTGAAACCTATAAAAAGTTCGGAAATGTGTCGGAATTTAGATAGAAATCCGTAAGTTACTACAGGTTGGAAATTAAATTAATAATAACCTTCTTTTCATAATATTACTTAATTTTTAAACTATACTAAAGAAAACTTGCTGT